>OX374627.1:7505000-8130000 GCA_947347705.1 Nymphula nitidulata
GAGAATTTTATATATAACAGAGATGTTATTTTTGTAAATTCACTCAGAGAACATGAAAATATATCTAATAATTCTGCGACCGAGTTGAGCGTGTGAAGAGTGCGCTTCATAGGGCGTGACATGTAAAATGATAACCGACAGTACAAAAATTACATTGAATTCAGTGTTAACGAAGTCTCCAACAAAGGCTTTCTAACAATCTAACTTTCTCCAACTAGATGTTTCTCTGCGAATTAGAATCAGAAATAAGGACATCCGTAAGAGAACCAAACTCACTGACATAGCTCATAGGAGTATCAAATTATAGTAGCAGTGGGCAGGGCACATAGCACGCAGAACAGACGGCCGGTGGGGCGTTAAAGTTCTGAAACGATGACCTCGTGCCTAAAAGCGCAAAGTAGAACGGCCTCCCACTAGATGGACAGACGACCTGATCAGTTGGACGCAGGCTGCGCAGAACCTTTCCATTTGGAAATCGCTGAGGGAGGCCTTTGATCAGCAGTGGACATCATAGTCTGGTATTATGAAGTCTTTCTTTAGGTAGGTATTATGTCTCCAATTTAACTGGACTCAGATTATTGTGAAGAATGTTTTCTTTCATTTTTAGGATCTTTTTCACCATCATCATTATTCATTCATTATTTTTATGACCTCAATTACCTGACCACAAAATAAGAACACTCGAACTATTTGTAGTTGTATTAAAAACTCATAATATATAATAATATCTATAGGTAGGCACCTATATATAACAACTTGGAGTTGTTTCAATTTCGACCTATCTTCTGAAATAGGACCTTTGAAATTCATATCAAATCAAAATTCTTCCATAAACATAAAGTATCTATGGCATCATCACAAAGGAACTGGTATGTAAAAAGGGTGGATGATGCAAAAGAATTCATTTCCCAGGAGAGATTACGGGGCACCTGGGCCGATATTAAACGGCCTCAAACGTTTGAATATCAAAATGTGACCCGGTTTTGTCTTAATGCAACGTGGAGAGACTTTAATGTGTGAGCAGTAAAGTTGAATTTACATATAATGTAAGAATTACAAGGCGAAGTAATGAAGATTTTAGCATTAAAAAAAGAAAACAATAAATCTATTTAAATAAATTCACTTTTTATTTCTTCTGAAAAGTTGAGTTATATCTGATGTCGCATTGATTGACTTTAAATCGTCAAAATCTGTGTCATAAGTATTATAATTAGTCGTGCGTGATGTAGTTATCGAAAATAAGTATTGTAGTTATTAGGTGAATATTAGTTTATCTTCTAATTGAAAAAATGCAGAGGATGTGTACTGCATAGATGAACACTAATTTCTATGATGTAAAGACGATGGGCGAAAGCTAAAAAATAACATAAAATGCTTATACTTAATGTTTGATTTATTCATAGTAAAGATGATAGTTGACAAAAGAATACCTCTATACAAAGAGACGTATATTAGAGGCGTTGTATATCCGGTTGAACTTATTCCGTTTTAAAATCGATATTATTATCATAAAACTCACCTAAACTTATTTTACCGATTTAATAATAGGTATTTTTTATACTTAATTTACTGTTAATTTGTTAATTTATTCCAATCATTTTCAGGAATCGACCAATTACGAGCACTTATAAAACAAATTGACTAAAATATTAAAGTCAACTCACATTATTGATTTGATGACCTGCTAGCCGAGTCGTGGCCGGGGCAGATGTTTTTATGATAAACAGAAATATTTACTCTCGGAATATGGTTCTTTTATAATATTTTCTTTGAATATTATTTTTATTTTACAAAAAATTTTAAACACAAATTAAAACCGACTTCAAAAAACTGAAAAGGATGAAATAATTAAATTTAAGTAGGTATTCATCCCCTAAAACCTATTTTTGGAGTCGGTGCTTTACTTTCTATTGTTTTTAGAAACCACTTAGCACCAACTCCAAAAATAGGTTTTAGGGGATGAATACCTACTTAAATTTAATTATTTCATCCTTTTCAGTTTTTTGAAGTCGGTTTTAATTTTTGTTTAAATTTTTTTTTTACAATTTTTAGTGATAACTTTCTACGGTCGAAGCTAGATGGGTGACCGTCAACTTATATTGTTTCCCACTATCGTATCGTTTCACTAAAAAGTCATTGGAAAAGCAAAAATTCGCAATTTCGCTTATGTAGACGATTTCATAATTTCAGTTTTTTTTAATTTAAAACCAAAGTATCCAACTATTTTTGAAAAAATTTTTATGGGACCAAATGGCAGCTATTCCGCATCGAACAAAAAAAGAATCACGTAAATCGGATCAGTAATCTCGGCGTAATCGGTGTACATACATAGAAAAAAAAAAAAAAAAAACATACCGGCCGAATTGAGAACCTCCTCGTTTTTGAAGTCGGTTAAAAAAGGGCTGTGCGTGCTATTTACAAACTCAAGCCACGTGATACACTAAGGGCCGATTTTTCAATCCTCAGATAATTTTTATCTAGAGAATAATTTTGACATTTTGACAGATTTTCTATAGATTAACTGTTAACTTGTCAAAATTATTCTCCGGATAAATTTTATCTGGGGATTGAAAAATCAGCCCTAAGAGATTTGAAAAGGAGTTTAAGATGATTGAAAGCAGCAAAACTTGATGGTAATGAATATATTTTAAAGCGAAATCACAATAACAGTATTAAACGAGTAAGCAAACAAAACGAATGACACCATGACAACAGAATAACAACGTAATATCAAAAGTAAAAGAATACAAATTAAAAAGTATACAAAAACGGTCTCTAAGGAGTACGCAACATCCTCCCCCTTTGTGCAAGCACTAATTTGAAGTAACATTGAGCCTGACCAGCTTGCTGAGGGGACGACGCAGCGTACCTGCCGCAGTGGATACGTCTACCACCCTTACCACACCATCACGCCCCGGGTGTGTTGCTGAAACCCGCCCTCTAGGCCACACTCCTCTTGGTAGGCCGCCGTCGACCACAAGGACGAGGTCTCCAATGGCAATCTGGTTTGCTTGGCCTTGGCGGGGTATTTGACGTGGCTGCATTACCGGAAGCACCTCTTTGACCCATCGAGTCCAAAATAAATCTGCGAGCCGCAACGCCTTCCTCCACTCAGCTCGCCCAAATAAGACGTCATCGTCAAAGGTTGCAGGGAGCACGTTTGTTGAGGATGAGCCAATCAGGAAGTGAAAGGGCGTCAGTGTCTCTTGGTCGCTAGGGTCGACAGAAACGTACGTCAATGGGCGTGAGTTAACTATTGCTTCCGCTTCTGCTAAAAGTGTATGGAGTGTCTCCTCCTTCGGTGAACGGTCTTTCAGCGTAACTTTGAGGGCAACTTTAACTGAGCGGACGAGTCTTTCCCAGCAGCCACCAAAATTTGGAGCAGCAGGTGGTATGAAACTCCAACTGATTCCGTTGTTTGTGTAGAAGTCCTGCAACAATCTATTTGCCCCAACAAAGGCCGTACCATTGTCCGAAAGTATGGTTGTGGGAGCACCTCTTCTCGCTATAAATCTGCGGATAGCAGCAATCGCTGAGTCTGCCGAGAGCGAATGTACCAGCTCTAAGTGAACCGCCCTTGAGGTCATGCATGTAAACAAGGCGACATATCGCTTTTCATGCCTTCGGCCAATCGTCACCGTGATGGGACCAAAGTAATCTAGGCCCGTGAACGTGAAGCAGCGACTATGATGTGCCATACGCTGTGACGGAAGATCGCCAGTCGGTGGTGTTTGTGGAAGAGTCTTATGTATACGGCAAATTAAACATCGGTGCGCTACTGATCTGACAGTGTTTCGTAGCCGTAGAAGCCAGTACTGCTGCCGTAGCTCATTTATGACCGCTTCGTGATTTGCATGACCCATCTTCACATGGTAATGGTGCACCAACAATCTGACTACGGGGTGACAGCCGTCCAAAAGCACCGGAGTCTTGAGGTTTTGGCTCACATCCTCTGCGGCTCCGATCCTCCCTGCTAAGCGTAGGAGCTTATCATCTCCAAGAGTAGGCGACAACTTGGCAAGTCGACTTTTCATAGATATCGGTTTTGCGTCTAAGATGCAGCGGTATTCTTCGGCAAAACTTTCCATCTGAGTTTTCAACAAGATGTTCCTTTCTGCAGCTTTCATAAATTCTACACCAAGCGGGATCAGACTAGGGGTGGTGGTGGACGTATTTTGTGGACGGTGATTGTGGTTAGAAGACGAAGAATTTTGAATAAGTTGCCGAAAAGTATAAGCCGCTTGGTGGACGCGTGCGGTAGCGCGTACCAAGCGCAGCCAGCTGCTAAACTTTGAGCAGTCTGCTGTAACCGCGGTAGACAGGTTAACGCGATCTGTTAGAACCCCCACCGCTTCAGAAGGCTTATGTTTTAATTCGCTCTGTCCCCGAACCGGCGGGAGCTCTATGGATGGCTCTGCAGGCCAGTCCTCGGGAGAGAGAAGAAGAAACGAGGGTCCGATGAACCACCTGCTTGATGGGTTCAAAGAAATTGACCGTAGGCGAGTCGCGTCGTCAGCCACGTTCATGTCTGTCGGTACCCACCTCCAATCTTTTACGGCAGAATTTTCAGAAATTTCACCGATCCGGTGGGCAACGAAAGGCTTGAACGTCCGCGCATCGCTGCGTAACCAGCCAAGGACAGTGGTGGAGTCGGTCCAAAAATATGTCCGTGTTGGTTTTTTCACATGACTCTCCTTGATGGCTACGGCGAGGCGAGACCCTATCAAAGCGGCCTGAAGTTCCAAACGTGGAATCGAAACTGGTTTAAGCGGTGTGACCCTAGCCTTGCTAGCGATGAGTGCTAACCTTACAGATCCATTAGCGTACAAGAGCCGCCAATATGCTACACAGGCGTAAGCGGATTCGCTTGCGTCAGCAAAGATGTGCAGCTCACGACAAAATGGCTCTGCATCGCTAGCTTTGGCATACCAACGGGGAATCCTTATTGTCGATACTCTCGAAAGTTCTTGGAACCATTCTGACCACTTTGCGGAATCTGCCGACGACAGCTCCGTATCCCAACCTATATTGGATCTCCAGGTTTGTTGAAAAAGTATACGACCCTTTACTGTGATTGGCCCTAGCAACCCTAAGGGATCATATACACGCATTAAGTGTGAAATTACCTTGCGTTTGGTAAGATTAGTAGGAGCGCTTTCACCCAAACCCGTTCGGAACCCTAGAGTATCAGTGTTAGGATCCCAGGCTATTCCTAACGCCCTTATAATGGTTGAAGAATCACCTAGATTAACCTCTGTAGGCTTGTCAGCACGCAGTTCAGCAGGGATAAGTCTCAACGCAGCGAAATTGTTTGAGATCCATCCTCGCATTTCGAAGCATGCTGACCCGTGTACAGTGACTATGTCTCTGGCTATTTGAGCAGCTTTATCCACATCGTCATGAGAGCCTAGATAATCATCCATATAATGGTCTTCCACAATCGCCCTTACTGCAGCTGGGAACTGCTGCTCGTGATCTTTCGCATTTTTGTTCTTAATAAACAGTGCAGTAAAGGGGCTTGAGGAGGCGCCAAAAATGACGGATGTCATTCTGTACTCCCTGACAGGTTGCTTCTGATCCCCATCCCTCCAAAGAAATCGTAGGGCGTCTCTATCTGCTTGCCTGATACGAATTTGGGGAAACATTTCCTTAATGTCAGCAGTTAGAGCCACGCGACCTTCCCTAAACCTAAAGAGGATGTGGAGAAGGTTTTGGAGGAGATCAGGGCCCGGAAGCAGCAAAGAGTTCAGACTGACCCCTTCGTTCAAGGCGGCAGCGTCGTGAACAACACGGAGCTTACGTTTTTGGGGATGGTAAATGCCGAAATGTGGTAAATATAAACGAGTTAATTTAGAATTTATATGTTCCTGTTTACTATAATATGAATTTGGAGGACATTCTTCCGTATAGCCCTTATCCATCATATTTTTAATAAACTTTTTGTAAGCATCTGTAAATTCTGGTTCGCGGCGCATGCGCCTTTCTAGGCTAAGGAGACGAGACAAAGCTTGTGGATAACTATCTGGTATCCGTTTTATATCATCGCGCCAAGGTAAGCCTACCTCAAAACGACCAGTTGCTAAGCGCAATGTTGTGGTCTCTAAAATGTCTAAAGCGCGTTTATCTTGCTTATTCAGTAATGTATCATACTTACAAATTCCTATTGAGTCTAATTTATATTGTTCCTTAATAAGAAATTCTAAATCACTATTTTCGGTTTCGAGCTCCTTTGCTATAAAAGTGGTATGATTGACAAACTGTATACGTTTCGTAGTACTCAATGACAACCCGTAAAGTGTCCAACCTAATGCAGTGAGGCAAGCCACGGGCTCGTTACGAGTGCCTTTGCGTACTACATGATTAATAGACAGATGCCAATGCTCTGCACCAATAAGTACCATGGGAGTGGCATTGTCATATACAAGATAGTCGGCTAAATCTTGTAAGTGCCTATAAGAAAGAATATTTTGTTTGCGAATAGTTTGTGTGTGCAGAGCCAATGACTGTAAGGCTCTAGCGCGCTTCACGTCAAATATTTCTTCCGTGTACCTACCCTTTATTTTGAAGTCAACATAGGCTATGTTAACATCCTTGGTAAGACCACCTACGCCATTCACACTGATCTGTTGTCGAGGCCCCGTTGCCCCGACACGCGCAGCAACACTGGCATCTATAAGAGTGGCAGTGCTGCCGTCGTCGAGCAAAGCGTACGTGTCGTAACTGCCTGACGGACCGAATACGGTAACAGGTACGACTTTGAGTAACGCGGTGGGACCCATGTGCGACGAGATGTGTTGCGGAACTGTGTCTGTAGATGTAGTCGAGACGATTACTTTTTCCTCTTGTGACCTACACTTAGGAGTCGAAGTTGACGGAATGTTGTTCTCACTGTCTGAAGTATTGTTGACTGTGACATGACTGTTGTTTGGCCACTGGCCGCCGTGAAACAAAGGATGGTGGTGTAGTGTGCAACCGTCGACACCGCAAGGGTTAACTTTGCACGTTTTCCACTTGTGTGCCTTACGGCGTAGGCACCTATAACACACCTTTGCTTCACGTTGCCATTGCCACCTGTCGTCTACAGATAGTGTTTTAAAATCAGGACACACTTGTAAAACGTGCATTTTGGTGCAAAACAAGCAATTTTTTAAATTAACATTTCCAAAAGAAGCGGCAGGTTCGTTGTTACCCGACCTATTTTTATAAGCGAAATTATTTTTAGGTTGCGTAACAGCGTGTATGTACTCTCGCTTATGTTGTCTCTCGTGCGACGAGTTAGAAAGCTGTACCAACGAAGTGTGTTCTGGTGACAGTCCGTACCTTACGTGCCTGTCGAACTCGCGCATGAGAAAAGCGGACAGAAACTCTAGTTTAGGACGACCTGGTGTGACATTTTCGGTCGCAAAATCCGTCCACCTCATCTTTATGGTAGGATTGAGCTTTCCCAAAATTGTGTGGTAAAGTTCAGGCGAGAATAAGTATTCCATGTGGTTTAACATCTGTATTGTAGACAAACTGTTACGAACCTTTGTTGCGAACGTACCTAGTTCGCGTAAATCATTACCCAAACGAGGCAACGACTTCATAGCGGCGACCTCTTTAAAAACAATCATCTCCGGGCGCGCGAAGTTCTGCTCCAGCACGTATATTATTTCGTCAGGCTCGTGGGCTGAGACGAGAAGAGCTGCCACGGCCTCGCGTGCTTGTCCACGGAGAGCTTGCTGCAAACGTGCAACGTTCTCTAGGGGAGAAAAAGAAGCTTTTGTAGTTTCAAATAAACGTTTGAACTGTAGCCACTGAGTTGTTTCTCCTGAGAAAGGTGTCAGTTCGATGATTTTCTTTGAATGAACGAAAGAATGATTTTGGGCGGTTGCGAGAGTTTTCGCTGCTGCCGCCGTGTCTGCCACTGCTTGTAATAGCTTGTTAGAGTGAGATCCACACAGGTCAATGTCTATGTGAGGAGGTGGCGAAATGCGTGCCGCAACCTCAGACGTGTTTGTGGCCTGTACGGGAATGTAAATATTACGCTTAGAAAGGTCAATGCCCCCGGGAGACTGCCGTGTCTCGGACAAAATTGTGCCTTCCAAAGCGTTTTGAAAAATGAACGGTGAACTACGAACCGCGTTTTGAACCCATGCCTCTGTCCTTCGTGACCGCTGAGAGCGTTCGGAGCCATGGCGACTGCTTCGGCTGCCCTCCGCCTCGATCGCGGCCAGCTCTGCCTGCAATTCACACTCCTCGACTTGCTTTTGAAGCTCGGCGAGTTGTCGCGTCTTCTGCCGTTCTTCCTCGGCGAGTTGTCGCGTCTTCTGCCGTTCTTCCTCGGCGAGTTGCTGCTCGCGCTCGAGCTGACGGCGCCTAACGAGTGCTTCGGCCGCGGCTTTTCTAGCTTTAATCGTTGAAGTTGACGACACTGAAACTTCAGAGCCAATGGACCTGGATACTGGCAGTGCATGATCTGATGCTTGAGGTGCGATGGGTTTGGTGCTAGTCGTAATGTCGGTGACTGATGTAGATTTGCGTGCTTTTGATCTAGTAAACATGATTATTACGGAAACTAAGCGATGAACTGTAATGAAAGTAAAATTACTTACGTGAAAAAATAAATGAACGAAAATCTAGGTAGCTGAATTTTATGGGAGAAGGACCAATGAAAAGGAGTTTAAGATGATTGAAAGCAGCAAAACTTGATGGTAATGAATATATTTTAAAGCGAAATCACAATAACAGTATTAAACGAGTAAGCAAACAAAACGAATGACACCATGACAACAGAATAACAACGTAATATCAAAAGTAAAAGAATACAAATTAAAAAGTATACAAAAACGGTCTCTAAGGAGTACGCAACAAGATTTATTTAAAGAAATTAATATTTTGACCTTTGCTTCTCAATATATATATGAGAACATAATTTATGTTCACAAATATAAACATACCTTTTTAAAACATAGTGATATTCATGACTTAAACACTAGATATAAAAATAAACTTGCTGTTCCAAGTTTTAGACTTCACAAGACAAGTCGCTCATTCATGGGGAAATGTATACACATTTATAACAAAGTCCCACCAAATGTAACTGAACCTTTTCACAAACTTAAGTTATATTTCAAACAAACTTTAATGAAAAAAGGCTACTTTATGGTCCAAGAATATTTAGATGATAAGAATGCATGGACACATTAAAATTTCAAATGTTTTATATGTTTATTTACGAGTATTGTGACTATTATTAACCTCTGTAACCTATACTGTGATTGTGCATTGTCAGATAGCCTGAAAATAACGATATTATTTTTGACATTGGGTACCTACTTTCTTGGTACGTTGACATACCTTCTCTTCTATTTTTTTTTTTTCTCGCTGGGCGGCACTACACTGCTAAAAGTTATATTTTTTAACTACAAACATTGTAATTTAATATTTGAAGAGAGTGACTACACGAGTTTGTTGCCGGAATCTTCTCGGTAGTTCAACTTTTGGAACCGGTGTAAATTCAGACATGACAGATGGAAAGACTTAGACGTTGTTAGTAAATATATTTTTTGTAATAGTTATAAAAATGTGTTTTTTGACGATTTAAAAGTGCTTCTTTGTGGCCTATTTAAATAAAATATTTTTTCTTTCTTCTTTCTTTTTTTCCACTATAAGTATCGGGTATTGGGTTCATTTTTATACAATATTCAAATAAAAATAACGTATAACTATTCAAATTGAATTGCTCAGTCAGCAATGAAAGTCAGTTAACACATTTTGAATTCCAATTTCTTTTTCTAATAACCGTACCGAATGGGCCATTTCAATAGTAGAATTATTATTATAGTAGAAATAAAATATTAGCTGTAATCCTCCACAAATGTCTCTATATTTTCAGAATTAAAATCTGCAATAGAATGATGCCATATTTACTACAACAGGATACGGAATCCTAAGGGCTATCCTGTTGGATTACGTAAGTTCTAATCAAAGGAGATAGCAAAAGTTATTTTTTTGATATAGGAATTGACAGCTGAATGCATACGCGATAGAACCGTTTAAAAATTATTCTATTAGAAAATAAAGGTCAGATTACCTCCAGTTGACAGCATGTCACGAGTAACATGTCATATTAAAAATTACTCTCATTATATATAATAATAATAATAATAATAATAATAATAAATTTATTTCAATAAAAAGTTTTGTGTTACAGTAATTAGTGGCCGGAGCCTCCTTTTAAGCAAAATAGTGCTTGTACCAGGGGACTCCGCTCTTCCATTAAATCACTTTATGTTACATATTAATATTACAAATATAACTGTCAGCAGTTACCGGCTTAACATTTTATTTATAGGTACTATATTATAATAATATGTATTTATAAGAGTGTAGTACATTGTCGGTGTGCAAGCGCATGTGTGTCTGTGTGTGTGTATGTGTGCGTGTGTGTGTGTGTGTATGTGTGTGTGCGTGTGCGTGCGTGCGTGTGTGTGTGTGTGTGTGTGTGTGTGTGTGTGTGCGTGCGTGTGCGTAGTGTGTGTGAGATATGTTTTGTGTGTATGTACATATTTGAGTATATGAAAACAATCATTTAATTTGTTGTAAAAACAGCTCTATTTTCTCATAATCAAGAGATTCTAGCCATGTCAGTACCAGCTTTTTACATTCCGTTAAATTTTTTGAATAAATATTTAATTTCTTATTGATTTTATTATAAATTCTCGCTGAAATACTACTGAATTGAGCAGTGGCAAACATTGTTTTTGTTGAAGGAATTTCTGACTATATATGATATAGGAATATATGACTAGATAGATACGAAAACTTTTTTTAAGAACAAGTTACCTTTATGATTTTGCACAGCCTTGCTTTTCCACTCTTGAGAGTCATTAGCCGATAATTTATAACGGTTGAAATGGCTGGATAAGCAGATACCCGCTAATCAATTTTGTTTGCCAGCTTTATGTCCTCGGGAATGGCAGATTTTATGTACCGAATGGACCTTACGACTGTGTTATTAGCCACGGGCGAAATTAAACTCTTGATAAATTGTAAAATAAAAAACGACATAATAACTTATAGTTTTCGTTATATAAATGTTGATTCGCGAATTTTTATTCGATTTAGTGATCCAAACAGCCTCATGGAAGCTCGGTGTCTCTAACAAGGTGCAACGATTTGCGGCACCTGAGCAATTATACCTGCATTATAAAACGCAGGTCCGGTCGTGGTCTCAATAATAATATTCATACACTCACATCAAATTTTTAGTCCAAAGTAAGCATCCTTAATAACTTGTATTATGGATACTGATACTTACTTATTACTCGCACTTTTAGGATGGCTCCGCCAAGATGGACTGGACAGATTCAAGGACAGCGTCATGGTATCCGTATCATTGGTGACGTAGAGGTCGTTGCGTCATTTAGGGCCTTCTATCGGCTTTATCACGTTGGCCTTAGAAATAAGAAGAGGGAACGGTGGTAACCATTCGCCCTTCCTATTCGGGAGGACGCGTGGCGGTCTTCGGAGTCATCTATGCTCTGTCTCTACCTCAACATCACGCACAAAGAAGTTTTGTAAATCGTTTCTTTGTTGTACTTCCGAAACAAGGAATTATTTGCCGGCATATGTGTTCCCTTCTTCATATAATATGGGTTACATCAAAAGAAGCTTTAGGGCCGGCAAGGTGGAGGCAGCTAGAGCAGTGTATTTCAAGCTGCACTAGCTACCTTTGCGTGGACTTACCGCATCACATCTGGTGGTGTTGAGCCAAAAAAAGGCTATATAATAACATTATAATTCAGTCCAACATTTTATCATCATATTTATTTTCTCTCATACTCACTCCAATCTTCTGTCCCCCTAATCCCAACATAAAGTTTTCTCTCGCCGTATGAACATCACCCTACAAAATAGAGCTAAGTATTTAGCTGCGATCTTCTGTGAGGAGGTTCTATCCCAATCGGGCAGTGAAGATTCGAGTGGTAAATATTTACCATATTGTCCTATCTCTCTTAAAATCTATCTGTGAGTTCATTGCTCTATCGTTCATTTTAAATTAATGATTTATAAATAACAGGGTAATAGAAAAAGATAAGGAGTTAGGTAGAGCTATTTATATCGCATTTATTGACTGAAATTCGTTATATCCCTTTGATGCCGACCAAATATTGTGTTCTTTGACGTGAGATGGACTATATGACTGCTTGTCACTATCCATACAAATGTTATTCATAATAAAAATTACTTTGTCTTCTTTCTGTCTGTTACGTTTCTACTCCTAATCCGCTGAATTGATTTCTATAAAAATTGTCATGGAGATAGACTATATACTACTTAAGTAAGAACTAAGGCTCCCTTTTGGCGCGATAGCCGACATCCATAAGGACTAAGCTGCGGGTGGCCAACAGTTATATAATCCCGTAAGACATGGTAAAGACGCTATCTCAATTAAAATTAAACAAGTACTAAAACTAGGACAACCATGTAATAGGGTCAAGCCACTTAAACCAATATTACACGTGAACAAATTCAAGGGAACGTTTATTCCAATTGACGTGATTTAAAGTTGACGAAACGGAATTATTTATTCGTAATTTCTTTGACTGGTTATTACGAGCGATTTATTTATTATCTATTCTGGGTTTTAAATTGTAATTAATTACAGCTGTTTTTCCATAAGCCGGCCAATGGCGTCTAGAATTCCGTAGCAATAGCAGAACCAGATAATAGATATAAGTGGTAATATAGTGGTGGTATACGAGCACTCGATAGCCTTACAGATCAAAAAAGTTTCCCTGAAGGTTGGTCAACAAACTTTAATTTATGGTTGATACGATACTGCCCTTCTTTATAAGGTGGTGGCTTAGAAATATAGCTACCCTTTTTTTTGTAACAGTTGGCGCCTCCTTGGAGTTTTATGTAATGTGGATTTGACAGCGCTGATGATTATGTCTATGATCTACGGGCCTTTTTGTCAGGGAGAAATCCGACTACAGACCTACTCGCCGCTGTCTAAGCGACGGGCGTGTGTGGGAGTCGTCCAGCTCTTTTAGGGCACTGGACATTCTCACTAAAACTTTACGGCGTGGCGGTGGAGTTGCCGGCTCTTCGCGGGGGTAGACTGGGCTCTGCCGAAGCAACTTTACATTGTAGAGCATCGCGCAAAACATCTAATTTGCTCTGATGTGCATCGCGCAGTTTGTTCCGCAGATTTATATTTTATTAGTGCGCAGTGAATTGACTCGTGTTCAGAGCGAACTGGAAGCTAAGCGCATACTCTAACTTTAGTCACTGCGCCGATGCGGGCGCCCGGTATTTGTGCGAGAGCTTCCAAAGAGTACGGACGTGTACAACATTTATTTAATACTATCTTGCATGGTGATCACACATAAAGCGTGTTTTATTAACCACATAGATATAAAACTCTTCCATGAAATGTTTTCCGCTAACCAAAATTAAAGAAAGTTTATTCTTCCGTTTACTTCGTGAACATTCCAAATGGAAAGGTTCAAAATCGAATCAGACCTCACGGCAGCTTCGCGTTTCGTTGTTCACTATTTCAGTCTCCGCGAAGTTTTTTATGTTTGATTGCGTGTGATGCTTGCTACCTAGTATCGTACCGCATTTAATATAGTTATATATTACATGCGGAGCTGTACTGTCACAGTATCTTTAGAGCACTCCGCACCTTTAGAATTATATTGACTATTTCAAAATCTCATTCGAGCTAGTCGTAATATGTCGTCGGATGAGCATTTTTTCGACTTTTATTAAAGCAGAGGCTTATGCTCGTTTTCACTAACATTTGCTTACCGTTAAGAGTCTCTTAGCGATTTTTATCTCAGTCTACGTCTCTCTCTCAGTCTCTCAGACGTCCTTAGGAGTCACCTAAGCCTAGGGAATGGTTAGTGAAAACGGACATTAATGCTCATAATAAAGCAGAAACTTAATGTGGCGTAAAATGCGACAAACTGATATACTTACACTTTGGTCTCTGTCACCCTCGCAAGCAATCATTTTAAGATTTTAAAATAGGTCTCTATAATTCTAAAGGTGCGAATGTATGCTATTAATTTAATTACCTACACGTCTACATTTCACCTTACCTACGCTATTTCCTTATAACATCCTAATATTTATATTATTCGAAATTCATACCATAACCTTTATATTCATAATAATTAAAAAACTGTTATTGTGTATCTGTACTTACTTAAGCACATTCAGAATCCATTGAAAAATCACTTGTTTAGAAGCTGTCTGGGAAAAACTGTGATTTTAAATTATACATGATGGTCTTTGTAGATAGTAATCAACGAAATAGCCGAGCAGAAAGGAAATGTGTTTGTACGCATTCCGGTAATACCTTTCGGTTCTGCACTCCATATGGATGTAGTTACCGAGTCAAGCATCAACCTTAGACGGCTAATGCTTTGACCTGGCTACCTTTAGTTCTTTTCTCCTGTTCTAGCTTTACTTACCGGGCCGTTGGTTTTATTCAAGCTTTTAGATGTGAATCCGTGGAAATGTACTGTGACGGAGTGGTTTTGATAGTCGAATCTACACATTATATTCAAGTATCAAACCAGTTGATTTTAGATAAAATAGTATCAGCATATTCTTACATCCTGTAAAAATTCGTGCGTAATTCGATTAAAAATTTTTTTCCCAAAGCACTTCAAAAAACAATGCAAAATACATGTTCAGTTTATTTTTCGACAGTATTTCATTTCATTGTTCCACAATTAAAAAGAGTACACTAAAGAATAGTGAGAAGCACTAAATCGATAAAAATCTTTTTAAACTGCTCTGTGGTAAGAAGACTGAAAGGGATTATTACCTTTGATTTAGTTAAATGTGACAGTACAGTAAGTTTAATTTGTGGGAACGAGTAAGACTCTTGGGAGCCTATGACAATTACCTTTGTGCTTTGGATTGTGTGGAAATTATAAATACATTAAAAAAGGGGTTTCTCCTTAAACACAAATTCAGATAATTGTTATGGACGAATTCTTAGTATTTTCTAAAGCTATTAGTAATTTCAGTAATAAGTTTGAGATCTAAATTGTAATGTTATTGAGGCCTACAAAAGTGCGTCATAATGATGATATCATATTATTACGGCGCGTGTTCCTTTGATTACTTGATAATTTTTTTAAAGTATAAATCTCTGTAACTATGAATCGCAGACCCATTGTGTAGGTACTCAAACTTATTATTGTCATGGTGATTTTCCGTGTGACTACTACGTGATCCAGTATTTTTAACCGATTTCAAAAAGAAGGAGGTTATATATACCATTGTATGTTTTTTTTAACTCTTGGAACGGTTAAGAGTTAGAAGATAATTCTTTTACTATGTATTTCAACCAAAGACTGAGAGACAGACAAGTCGATAGTGCTGACGGTCACCCATCTTGCTTTGACCTTAGGAAATCACTTAAAAATATGAAAAAACTCCAAAAAATACATTTTAGGAGGTAAGTACTTCGGTACTGAAATTGAATATTTTTTCCTTTTTAGCGTTTTGAAGTCAGTTTTATTTTTGTTAATAAATATTTATTTAAATTATAATTATCTTTTAATTTTTATAGGTACTAAACTAAGTGTTGGGCCGACGTGCAGTAGGGTCGCCTGGGTAGGTACCACCTCTTTTCTTATTTAAGCCGTGAATCAGTACGCTGTGTTTCGAATTGAAGGAAAAGGTAGCCAGTTAAAATACTGGGCATGGACGGCATTTCTTCTTAGGCTTCAGGATGACAACGCACCTGCAATATCCAGTGATTATTCCTTGTTATTGCAAGTGTCTATAGGCGGCGGTAACCGCTTATTACCAGATAGGCCGTCAGCTTAAGTATCTAGTTGTATATAAAAAAAACTAAAAAATATTTATAAACTGTATGTAACTGATAATGTTTACAGTAATGTTATTCAAAAATAAATATTAAATATGTAAATTACCAAATATTGTTTATTATTGACAACCCTTGCCCCCATTCTGCGACGGCGAATTTGTATAGACGTTGTCGGCGTTTTCCGCAAGAATAAAGGCGTCGGCTTTCTGTATCTCTTTATTATATGTTATACGGTGGCCTTATGACATCTATACAAGGAGCAACACCTTTTCTGCTTTAAGAGTTTTTTTGTAACACCTTGTTTGTGACTTAGTCATGGCCCCACAGTAAGTAACAACATCTTGTATGTATAGAGGTGGATCCAATACAAAGAAAAATGTTTTAGGTACTTTTGCGCTATTTGATTGAAGATAAAATATAAGACCTGGCTGTTGATCTCAAACGTGATACAAGAAAAATTAAAACCGACTTCTAAAAACGGAAAAGGATAAAATAATTATATTTAAGTAGGTAATCATTGAGGAGCTCGGTGGCGTATTGGTATGTTTAATTTTTTTTTTCTCAATTTTTAGTGGTAACTTTCTAGGGTCAAAGCTAGATGGGTGACCGTCAGCTTATATTGGTTCCTACTATCGTATCGTTTCACTAAATAGACATAGCAAAGCAAAAATCCGCAATTTTGCACACGTAGACGACTTACTCATTCCGGTTATTTTGATTTAAAAACCAAACTACCCAATCGATTTTGAAAATAAAAGTTTTTCGTATATAAGTAGTTTGAGAATCCAGGATAAAAAATGAATTTATTTTTCTTTATTCCTTTGTGATAAGATTCAATTTCGCAACTCAGTGTTTTGCTTCATAAACGGGCAATGGTACTTCTTGAAAGCAATTTTGATGTCGACTTTTTGAAATATTGATAAGAAAAATATACGGCAATCATCAAAGTGGTAAGTAATCTCTAGTGGAGTTGGAACTATTCTTATCGGAAAATCTAAATAGAAGTTATAAGCAACGGACTGAATAAATATTGAGTAAAAATATTATAGTAAAAATGTATCATCAATGATGAGTAAGTGGTTATGGATCTGAGTCCCTGTATTTCTAGTGTAAATTTCAATCAAATCGAAACGCCTTGAAGCCTCGATTGGTTCAGTGTTCACCTTTCAAATCCATAATTATGAAAAATAATGAAAAAAACGTATATTTGGTTGTTTTCTTTTACTGAATACAACCATGCTTAAAATAATGAGTTGTAGTCGATTTGAAAGATGAACGCAAACGATGTCGTGACGCCTTGGCTCAATTAAAACGAACACTAGGGGTATTGATACGAGCGTTAACGTTTTTTTTTGTTCAAGAATATTGATAATATTGATTAGCTAGCTATATTTTGTAGCGGATCAGTTGGCAAGTAAAAATATATTTCACTCATAACAAGTGATAAAATAAAACTTTGTTGTGAAACTTATTTTCTACAAGAACCTACCTTTAGCACTTCTCACTCTGCAACTGTAACATAAACTTGCGTTTGAGGCAAAGTTGGCTTAAAAATCTTAAGCAACAATGTACCATAAGGTTTGTCGGTTTAAGTTTCTACAAAGATTTTCGTACTAGAGCTTTGTTACTTGGAGAACTAACATGTATCACGTAGTAAGACATCTGCGAACGTAGCTTCTGTCTGTGACGTTATATTATGTCGCGGCCCGATCATAGAATTGATTACTTAACGTAGATTGTAACAACGCTAGAGGCTGCAGCTTCAATTTAAGTTAAAAATACCTTTATAGCTATTCTAATTTAAATTTATTTTCGTTTGTTTATCCAGCCACCACTTACACACACACACACCCTCAATATCGCTTGTATCTTCTTTATTATTTTGTTCTGTTTCGTGTTTTATATAATTTCGCGTCATGGCCTAGGCCCTGTCGGCCCACAACGTTTCTGCGGCATTCTGCGATTGTCGTTGAAGCTAAGTGCTGAGACAGGGGCCTTTAATTGGCATTGAACTGACTGTTTCCTTTTGTAAACGTATTATTGTACCTGTGTGATGTGATGTGTTGTGCAAGACAATAAAAATTTCCTTCTTTCTTTCAAACAAGAATAAAACGCAAATAAAAATACTCCTGTAACAGGCGTTGTTTTTTTCTGCCGCCGTAATTGGACTGTTTACGTTACTCGTATTATATAATTTTTCTGTTTCGTTAAATTGTCAAATTGATTTTACTCTTTAACTCTATAATATTCTTAATTTAATGCTATTTATGCAGTCTGATAACATCCGGGATTTATAATAGGAAAACGTGTTTTTATTTAGCAATCGAGATCAAAGCACTGCAACCAATACTCGAAAGAGGAAACTTATTAAATAAACAAATCATTCATTGTTCTCATCACACTAACTAATATCATTCAACGGGAAGCTCTGTGCACTCTTGGCTTGAGCACTCTGTACATATCCCTTCTACTGTAAGTTGCAATGTAATTGAAACAAAAACGTTTTCCTTCGTGATAACTGTCAAATCGTATAAAACGGCAGCAGCGTCTCTGTTGTGAATTATTGGAAACCACTTTTTATATAGGCACGGATTTGAGAGCCTGAATACGACGATGATCGTCTTCGTTTCCGTAGGTACCCGTAGGTACGGTCGACCACAGGAGCTGAACGCTTTAGTACAATGTCACAACGACTATGGCATCAATATAGAACGGTAACAACTATAAAGTACGTGAACAAGGTCAGTGTGACATGGTACTAAAGTGTTCAGCTACTTCTGTGGTCGCCTGTACATGGCAGGGGTTCAAGTGGGTGCAAGCCCCCCACACCCCTTTCTTCTTTCCCCAAGAAGAAGAAAGGCAGTGCGTCGGGCATTTTCCCTGCGTCAAAAAAAAGGTTTCGATTAAGAAAACAAAGCAAATTTCGCCATGGTCGAAATCTGGGTTGGATCTATCAAAATTGGTAATCTCGAGCTCCTCCGTGCTAATAGGTAGTTAATAGTTAACTGAATTACATATAATGTTAGTAAATATTAGATACACCGCTCTGAGATGTGTAAATACTATCGGAGACCGCATACGACATGTTATTACGTTTTGCTCCCTACTCCGATGTTTACATTTTTAACTAGGTTCCACATCGGTAGCATATATTTCAGCTCTTTGTTTCGCTTTGGGCAATTCATATTTCAAGATTTAAAAGTCTGCAGTGCGGTTGGATAAGGTTGTTCCGAAATAGTTTGTTTTAGCTTTCGTTTGTTTTTGATGTCTAATGTTCCGGTTTATTTAGTTGCTTCTACTTCATTGTTCCTTTGTAAATAGTTAAATACGTTTAGTCCTCAATTACTGGGTACAAATCTCTATGAATGCGTTTTAATTCAAAATTCTTATTGTCGTGGTTTATTAAAGATCACGTACATAAAGTACACGAAGATTTTTTTAGTTTGGCCGATATGATTTAACTGCTAGATAATAACACACAACACAAAACAACATACCGCCAACACGGTACTCGGGCTAATCTGAAAATAATAAATTTTCAAAGCTTTCTAAATTCAAGTTCACTCAATTTGTTTACAAATCGAAATTGTTCCGAAGTGATTAAAATATTTCTAATCTAAAACATCTTTTGGCGTCACCGTTCCGGGCTATAAATAATTTACAGAGGCACTTCCCTAGTTTGCACAAACGAGCCCACGTCCCTCGACGAAATTCCTCAAGTCATAAAACACGAACACAAAAGCAACGTGGCCGAAGATGTTTCCATCCATCTTATCATCGGGTTGAGAGCTTTACGCGTCTTCAACAAGGCCGTGTAAACTGGTACGCAACGATATCCGTGTGACAACAATATATAAAATATGGATGTGGCTTATTTTAAGGTGTGTCTAAACTAAAGGGTTTTCCAATAAGAGGTGTTATTTTGATATTCAAAGAAAAATGCCATTTTTTAATATAAATGATCGGATGTTTATTTCATTAAGTATAAAGAGGAAGGTATGCGGTTAGTAGTGGAAAATAACACCGGGAAAATGACCACTACGACCACGCTTACAGGACCATATCCTTTTCATGAAATTTTCCATAACCAAATCGCAAAGTGGCTGCCCTATGGCCTCGATAGCCTCACGAATTCCATCTTTGAGGTCTTGAATTGACGCTGGGCTGTTAGCGTAGACCTTCTCTTCCACTTGGCCCCAGAGGAAAAGGAAGAAGTCGCAAGGTGTTAAATCACAAGATCTCGGTGGCCAATTGTGATCAACTCTTCGAGAGATAACACAGTTACGGTGAATGGATTGCGCTATCGAGAGATGATTAATGATTTTTTATGGCTGGAATTGGATTGTATTGATCTGGATCCTGATGTTATTTTCCACTATTAACGGCATACCCTTTATAATAAAATAAACATCCGATCATTTATATTAAAAAATGACTTTTTTCTTTGAATATCAAAATAACACCTCTTATTGGAAAACCCTTTATATATGCAGTGCATGGTAGCAGGTTTACAGATGTCTATAGGGGGCGGTGGGCACTTACCAGCAGGTGATTCGTCAGCTTGGTTTTTTTTAACCTTAACGGGGTAACTCTTGGCCTTCATCTCACCTGATGGTAAGTGAAGATAAGGCCGATGATAGAAGCGAGTTACACACATGGATTCCTCAACCACAGAGGAACTGGCTATCTCACCTCTAACTGCCGGAACACAACAATGCTGTTAACATTATTGTTATGGCGGCAGACTTAGGTCAGATGGTGGTAGCTAGCCAGGCGGACTAAGAAAAGCCCTACCACCAACCAAACCAAGCAGAAAATTACTGCCCCCGCGGCAATCGAACCCCGGATCTCTAGATCTGAGGCAGGTGGTCTCAACCACTAGACCACAGAGAGCGGTTGGTTTGCATTTAGTTGCATAAATAAAGACATAGTAGCAATCAAAAACGATAGCCCTCAACAGGACCTCGAATGATTACTTATAGGTAGACTTGTTTTAACGTATAACTCACACACAAACTGCTCGTACAAAATGCCATAAAAGGGTAATTTTGACCTCTCTCGAAATACGCGAGCTATTATCATAATATTAGCCCTATAAAACAGTGCTCTACGCTCCCTCTATGTATGCATCGTCATATGGATCCGAAGTCACTAGATATCAGGCATTTTCAGGTACTTATTTCGAGGGCACAGTACATTGATACATGGTATAATAATAAATAATAATAATCATACACTCACACCTATTATCTAGCCCAAAGTAAGCATCATTAAGAGCTTGTGTTATGGATACTAGATACCGGATAAATATTTAAAATAATATGTACATAGCTATTAGAAATATACTATATAAACAAATAAACATCCATACATCGTGATCATGACTTGTAAACGAATGCTCGTAATCATCTTATATTACAAACATTTGCTCCTACCGGAATTTGAAGCCGGGACCTCATGACCGAGTATCCCGCATAGCAAGGGGTACAGACGGACCACCGGTCGCCAAATATGTCAGGTATTTTATTTTATTTTTTTAAATTATTATTTAACAATTCATCAATATTTCTTTCGTGAGCCCAAAAGAATATGTATTAACTTATTTTCGTAAATATAATAAAGGCATGGTTGTCCGCATACTTTTCACAAAGGCCAAGCCGTTTCGGCAAGCTAAACACAGAGGCACTCAGACACCCCATGTCGATAGGCTCCGCTAATATGGCAGGCGATATGCATGCTTCTGAGCTCCATGCATAATGTGTGCTTCCGTTAAGTACAAAAATAGATTGATGTGCATTAAAAGTAAAGATGCACCTTAAGGGCTAGTGTACAGTACCCCTAGCACGAACACTTTTAAATAATAATAATAATAATATTTATACACTCACACCTATTACCTAGCCCAAAGTAAGCATCATTAAGAGCTTGTGTTATGGATACTAGATAACGGAGAAATAGTGATAATAATATGTATATAAATATTAGAAATATACTAAATAAACATATAAACATCCATGACTCGTAAACAAATGCTCGTACTCATCATACAAACATTTGTTCCTACCGGGATTCGAACCCGGGACCTCTTGACCGAGTAGCCCGGGGTACAGACCACTCGGCCAGCCGGTCGTCAAAACTCGTCAAAATTTCGAAAAGCCATCGTATCGAGTAGTTACGTTAGCTTTTGTTTGAAATTTAAGCGTGCGTGAACGATACGATTATGATTCGAAATTTAAAAATGTTCGTGCTAGGTGTACAGTACTGCAACCAACAATTAGTGAGTTTTTGCAAAACTATTGTAATCATTGTAAATTTTGTACTTTCAATGTATAGGGCATTGCGCTAAAACTTTCTCTCAAAAAATAACATATCTTATCCACAACTTTCCTTCCCACCTCCTGTCCAAGGGTATTGTTTCCCAAAGTATCTCGTGCGAAGGCATGATAAGGTTGGGTGGGCCCAAGGGGCTCGATAAGATTCATCAATGCCTCACGAATCGGCGTGCCAAAAATTGGGCGAGTTCTCTTTTAATTTTTTGCGTAGCCAAGATGAAATGAATGGCGTAAGCACGGTGTGAGTGATGGATCTAAAACACTGCACACGATATATTCCATCTATTAAGGCGATATACTGAAAAATTTCACACTTTTATAAGTAATGTAATAGGTTTTTGAAAGATTTTACGGATCTGAAAATCAGAAATACGTTACTTTATATCTTTATCTAGACACGTGTAGAACGAAAACACGATTAACGGATTTTGCCTCGATACATTTTATTTCCGAAAACACCTCTTATTAACAAGAAAACTTAAGATTATTGGTAAACGATAATTTGTATTCAATAGGAAATTACTTTAAATAGTAGACATAACTAATATTCAGAATTGTGTAAAAGCGTTTTTTTGTAATCTTTATAGTTAATTTTTAATAAAATAATTTGTGTATTTTCGTTTACTTTTCACGTGCGATCGCTGTTTTGTCTTTTTTCCTCCCGTTGAGTCAGTCATATCTCTATCCCTGTCGGTTTCGGGCAAAACAACGTTTCGATAGATCGCCTTAACAGTGCTATTTTCCTTGATGTATAAGGTATTTCATGTTTATGTTTTAACGTAACATTTTGTATAAGTTTTTAGCTAATATTTACTTATCTTGAATCTCATAAGCTCGTCAATAAAACTTTTTCAATTAAGAAGACTGATGTAATAAAGTTTAATTCTAAGAACTTTAAATAATTTTACAACAAAATCGAAAATTTAACTAGTGTTTTACAGAAATATGAGTTGGTAAGTAATAATAATGCAAAACATTATTTTAGTATTCTATATTAGAACTGCTGAACGATGGCAAAAAACATGTCAACTAAAAAATAGTGCTATAGATTAATATAGTATATTTTAATAACTTGAGAAAGAAAGTAAAATGCGTTTTTAATTATAAGTATAAAAAAGTAAGTAACTATTTTGGTTTACAGTTGTTAAATACGTACTGACTACCTATGGTTAAGATTCAACATCAACGTAGGTATATAAGGTTTAATACGAAAACTATAATTATCTAGGCTTAGATTTCATCCGAATGGATGTAATATCACACAAGTTATAACAGTGTCAAGTTTTGTTGGTTTTAAAATTGTCGTGATTTGGCGCGTTACATCTCAGGAGAGCACGGACTTATGGCTGGCATATTTGCAACTCGAATAAATAAATGTCCTAGAAATGTCTTTATCATCACTACATAGTATAAAACAAAGTCGCTATCCGCCGTCTGTCTGTCCCTATGTATGCTTAGATCTTTAAAACTACGCAACGGATTTTGATGCGGTTTTTTTAATGGATAGAGTGATTCTTAAGGAAGGTTTATATGTATAATACCCGTGCAAAGCCGGGGCGGGTCGCTAGTTTTAAATATAGTAAGAACAAAAAAATGTGGGACTCATAGCAATGAAAAGGAAAATGAAAATATCTTTATTCAACTAGGCCCCCCAAGAAGCACTTTTGAATCGTCAACAAAAAAACCCTTATGTCTATCACATAAAAATAATATTAACTAACTAACAATTACATTATGTTTGTCTCACTGTCTTATCTGGATCTACGTAAGCTAAGAAATTCTTGGTATTTTACTTACATTTATACTTACTTGTTTTTTGTGTAATCTTCAAAAGCCTACGCAAAACACAAACAAACGCCTTTGCACTAGAACGCTTTAACTTCCTGTATTCTCTTTTTTGTTAGTCTGAACTCGGAAGTTACCGCGCATTGTACACGGAGCTATCCAACCCGTTGGCTGCTGGAAATATTCTGTTTAAAAGTTTTAAAAATTGAAGAAACAATGAGTGCATATTTTGCACTTTTACACAAGCATTTTGAGAACGACGGAACGCTTCAGTTTTAACATCGCTAGAAATATTTAATAAAAAACGTTGTAACACACTTGTATTGACGTAAGCATATATAATCATGTTGGTAATAGAACACTTCATCAACTGAAAATGGTTCGCTGCTCTCAGCCTCATTGGTAAATGTCAATAGTCTCCTTTGAATGAATGTCAGTAATAAATCTAATTTGAGTACTTAAAAGAGTTCTACCAGAGCCCCAGAGAACGCGCCAATTTACAACGTGTTTACCAAAGAAAAACCAAAAACGTTATGTTGCGCACAATTTGTATTGCGCTAAACATTTGAACGGCAGCCAATAAGCTTTTATCGGAACGTTGAAGATTTTGATTATATTTGTATTACATATTTAATAAGTTTAGATAACATAAATTAATAAAATAAAAACTTTCTAAATGGGGGAATATATCTTTCGGTTTTTGACAGCATCTAGATACCAAGACGTTACGATGGCAACTATCTATGGCAACATAATAGGTTGGGGAAAAAGTTTCTTCGCATTTTTTAAGAAAATTCAAAACATTTTTTAATATAGTTTATTTACATTTAACTAAAGTATGTAGGTACCATTTTGTTCGATAACTTTTTGCCATCTTGTAGGTAGGGACATGATCCCATTGCTTGATCAAAATACCGCGACAATTGGTTTTGGCAGTCCTCTCGTGATGTTAACCTGACACTGCCTAGAGAATTCTGAAGAGAGCGAAACAGGTGGAAATCTGAAGGTGCAAGGTCAAGACTATACGGCGGATGCGTTAACACCTCCCAGCCAAACTCTCTTAATTTTTGCTGAGTGGCTAAAGATGTGTGAGGTCTAGCGTTATCATGCTGAAAAACCACACCCCTTCTGTTGATTAATTCCGGCCGCTTTCTCTCAACTTCTTGCTTTAATCTCATCAGTTGTTCGCAGTAGAGTTTAGAATCGATGGTCCTGCCTGGTGGTAACAGCTCATAATGAATAATGCCTTTCCAATCCCACCACACACACACAGAATCACCTTGTTGCGAGTTAACAAGGGTTTCGCCACAGTCTGTGAAGCCGGACCGGCCTTTGACCGCGACCTTTTTCGCACGTTCTTGTCGTACGTGATCCACTTTTGATCACCAGTTATAAGCTTCTTCAAAAATGGTTCGATTTCATTACGTCGTAATAAAGAATCACAAATGAGTACACGGTTCATTAGGTTTCTTTCAGTGAGCTCGTGGGGTACCCAAATATCGAGCTTAATTGTGTACCCATTTTTAAAAAAATGCGCCAAACTGTTTTGTGGTCAATTCCCAGTTCTTCAGCTACGTCGTAACTACTGATATGCTGATCTTACTCCAGTTTTTCAAAAATGGCATCAATTTTATCCGTAATAGGGCGACCAGAGCGACGTACATCTTTGACATCAAAAATTCCGGATTGAAAACGCTTAGACCAAATTTGTGCTACTGTCACAGACACTGCACTAGGTTCATAAACATTGCAAATTTTTTTCGCGGCTTGCGTTGCATTTTTACCTTTTTTGTAGTAAACTTTTAAAATGTATCGAATTTCTTCATTAGATTCACTCATCTTGACAGTACGAAAAACAAATGAAAAACACACATTTTCATAATTTGAATTTGGAATTATCTTTTTTAAAATCTAAACTTTTAATGATACCAAAACCAGCCAGATACAAATAGTACAGCCAAAGAGATTTTATTACAAGTTCATACATACTATAATGCGAAAAGACTTTTTCCCCAACGTAATATTTACCGCTGTCGGACAAACTTTTTTGATTTAGTCAGTGCCTAGCAACTTTTCAAAAAACGTTAAATATGTTTGACAGCGAAAAATACGATTCCATAGAAGGTTTCCATAGCGACGTCTTTGTATAAGGTGGTGCCGTCAATTCATGACATTTCTATAGACAAAGAGCCAGACCTTCATTATTTTATAAAAGTTGAAAGTTTCTCTATACATGTCCCCTATACAGGTAAGAACGACCAGCTACTATACAGTTTGGGTTGTGGTTACCTGGGCAGGTAACTGGTAGCGAAGGTGTATAAAATAATACCTAAAATTTGTTAAAGTATAAAGCTCATTTTTTTATATTTTCTTCGAGATAACTTTAGAAATGTCGTCATCCATTGCCGGACACGTATGATAGTTACTACTCCCTGCCAGACACCCTTAAATTTAATAACTTATAATTACCTATACTTTCGTTATAGTATAAAAGCTAAATTTTATACGTGTTACTAGGGGACCTAAAAAAAGGTGTCACCTCAATAGACGGAGAGTTTTCATGGTTTTTACATCTTGCCAGACTTTGTAAATTTCCGTAATTATTACGGTGCAAAAAGTTTCCAAAGGAACTTTCAAACAAAAATAAATGAAATACGCCTGCACAATACAGGAGGAAAATCAAAGGATTCCCACGCTCTTTCATGCAAACAAGCCGATAATATCATGTTTTACCGAATAAAGTTCACGTTAAAAGAACAAATAGACTCGCAGAATGTACTGCAGATTGCGAACAAACACACGCTGAGCTGCAAGAAAGAATTACGCGACGTAAGAATTCAAAGAGACAGGCTTCCCGGCGTCAACGTGAATACACCCGGGAAATAAATACGTCACTGCAACTTACGTCCAGGGAGGATGCGAGGACGGTGCACACGCTACGAGACTAGCACTCATATACTATATCACTGTAGTATATAACTCGTAGACATAAGTATACGGGTGTAAAGGAAACGCTTTCGTTAAAAGGCAGATGGTAGTTTTTTAGGAAATATGAAATGGCGAAAAAATCTGCTGTTTCATGCAAACAGATCATGAAGGTATTTCAATTTAGAATGCCCTCTACCTTCGTTTATGAGAGAACTTTACATTACCAGTGATTTAGACTATTAAAATGAACAACTTTATCCTTGGAAGCAACATTGCAGATCTGCGATCTCTGCGCTAATCGCGGAACTATTGGAAAAGCGGTAAGAAGAGCCCATCTGCGAATACATCAAGTTCAGTATGAGGACACTCTTCAAGCTATCTCCACCTTGCTGGCCCTTAAGCTGCCATTTTTACGCCTCTTTTGAAAGAACCTATGTAAGTAATAGGCAGAAGGGAACACAAATTATGTGCCGGCTAAAGTCCCAAGTTTTGTAAGTACATTATGTCAATGAAAGGAGTTACTCACTATTAGGTATATGTATTATGAGACGTCTACTTCACCTAAAAATAAGGGGCTGTATTTCAGATTTCATTTCTAGAAATAAGGCTATTTAAAGAACTGATGATAAAGCTTTTTGCTTTACAAATATTAATATTTCTAAGGATTTTCCTAATGCCAAACTGTAGCCCAACCAATTCAATGACCTGCCAATATCACGAATACTGTTACTGCTTCAGTAATGGCTTAAGTAAGTATATGTCAAGAATAATATTACTTTCACAAATCTAAATGCCTTTGTTGAAAAAGTATGGGATGTACTGTGAACATTATACTAACCTAACCTATCCAACGAAAATACTAAAAAATCCGATTCGGGCTTTTATTCAGCGATTCGATGCCACTTCAAGATTTTTGTGGCCCACCTTATTTTTATACTATATTTTATATATAGGCTGCGGTTACTTAATATGAACCTTTAGTCCTCGAGCTCTAGGAGCAAATCGCCTCTGGAGGATTTCTAAT
This sequence comes from Nymphula nitidulata, assembly GCA_947347705.1. Classification (NCBI taxonomy): domain Eukaryota; kingdom Metazoa; phylum Arthropoda; class Insecta; order Lepidoptera; family Crambidae; genus Nymphula; species Nymphula nitidulata. The sequence continues at coordinate 7,532,911 of OX374627.1, forward strand.
CGAAAGGCATCAACTCCTGGGGAATACCTCTTTGAAGTCCTCAGGGCGTTCGCTCCATCAGGGAGCGGCAGAAGTGAGGGCGGCACTAATGGTTAATTTGCGGTGCTCTTTGATAAAAAGTAATTATAATTAAAAGAAAAGTAATCTAAGCATACTTTGAATACGTACTTTTATCCCTTATCAGCTCGCCAGCGGTGGCTCTTCAACAATGGACCTAATCCCCTTAGTACAAAGCGTGTTCTATTGTTACTCTTGTTCTAAGCCTAATACTATCTCTATCTGTCTTTACTAACTAAAACGAGTCAGCAAAAGTTTTAAAGAAGTCTAATTTTTATTTTTGATTTGTGTCAAAGCAGATTGTGTTTGGTTTGCGGATATTTCACAAAAGCAGTTTTAAGACATAACTCAATGCCTGATAACAACGAAAACGTATATTATCTCGCCTCATATTTTACTGTGTTCCATTTGCAAAAAATACAAAAGTCACAGCGTAACGGAAAAAAATCCGTCATCCAGTTCGGAGCGTTCCATAGCTATCGCAAACATTTCCCGTCCCTTATTTTCCAAATCATAAATCGTGACATGTTCGTTACCCTCTCGTGTCGTGTGCAGCGGCTTTAATTCCACTCCACATCAAATTTATTCATGTTTTACCGGGACACGTTGATATTACGACTTCTTCCTACAGAGACTACGTGTGCTGGTTACTTAGTTTTCCTTTTGAATGATTGATTTCTGTAATATCGTGAATGTCGCTTTTGGTATTTTTTGTGATGCTCCTCATTTTAATGGCACGCCACGAAACCACGAATCGTTCGTTTTTTATACAACTAGATGACAAACAACAAACTGTAAAAGGGCTTCCCTCCGGCGGGTCAGGGTCAACACTCCGGTACACCTGAAGCGACGATCACACTCTTGTTTATTGGCTTGTGTATTTTGTACTATGGAGGTAGAATGCGACTGTAAGCCGCTCTCCTACGTCCCAACCTCCGACGACGGATGGAGGCAAACGTAGCGGCCGTTTCCCGCACGCGTTCTGCCTCCTCTTTCCGCTGCATTACATTTTTGCAGAAGGTTTGAACCGCCTTCCACGATCTGTCGCTCTCGACCATCTTACCGAAGACGGTCGGAAGGGACAGGTCGTTTCCGACGCCTTCGCACAAAACACATCGTTGGTCTGCTCACGCAGGGCGAGCATATTTTATAATAACCTAACCTAACCAACAAAAATACTGAGCTCCTCCTTGCTTTGGAAGACACACATTAGGCCAGCGTGGTGGTGATATGGTCCAAACTCCTCATGTGTTTCTCCCATGTAGGAAGGCCAGCAGGGGGAGTCTAGCATGGGAACGTATATAAATAGGCTGGTGATGATGTGATGAACCAACAAAAATACTAAGGACATCTAAAAGAATCTCATTAAGGCATCGCTTCAACGATTAGATAGATGCCAGTTTATTATTTTTGCAGCGGATTTAGTATTTTTAAGTTGCTTGATTTTCAACGATGTCTTAAAATGAATTGTGTTGGATTCAAGAGCAGCAAAGCTTTAAAGTTATAAAAGAGGCAGAGGTTTATATTTGACAATTTTAATTTAGTTACACGGGCAATCTATTAAAGCACTTTTATAAAGTTTTTGCCCGTAATAAAAATATAGGTAGAGGTATTAGAATGTCTCAATAAATTAGAAAAGAACTTTATAAATAGCAAGTCAAGCCACGCAAACAGCTGCAATTGTGGGAATACCATAGCTGGTTTGTGGTCTAGTGGTTGACACCCTACTTCAGACTTACAGGTCCGGGGTTCAATTCCCGGGGGGGCAGGAATTTTCTACTGAGCTTGGTTGGTGATAAGGCTTTTTCTTAGTTTTCCTGGCTAGCTACCACTATCTCACCTCTGGCTGCCATCATAACTACTACTCGAGGACCTTTCCGTCCCAACGACCGTCATAACAAAGGAAAATTAGCTTCATATTGCAGGTTGTCATCCTGAGGCGTAAGATGAAATACCTTTCCATTTCCAGTAATGAGGTACACCGATTGCATATCTACATATATGTTTGATTCTTTTTTTAAAATTTTAAGTCCTATTCATGTGCAATTTGATACCGTTCTCATAAAATGCATTTATTCTTGTGTTTTGATGCAAACTTGTTTCATTTCCTTCACACACTTCTATACTTAAATAAAATGAATTGACGATTTCCTTGTAATTTATTTATACTTACACAATATCATGGTAATATATTTATAAATAGGATAAGCTTTTGTTACCAATACAGGTATTATTTGAGTAAAAATAAAATAACAAGATCCATTCAACACGCCTGTTTGGCATTTCTATCAGGTTGAATGTATACCTTACATTAGAAAAATGTTGGTCTTATAAGCACAAGCGGAGGCGGGTTTGCTTCTTTGTCATCTAATAAAAACACAATTTACGTAAATAAATGACACTATTTGTAATTCAGTAAGTAACTACCTAAAATGTCTTAGTTTCTCATAAATCTCCAGTGGCTCTAAGTAACTTACTAGTAAATATAGGGATTCAATTGGTACCTAACAATTAAATAAAATAGCCATGCTTGATATGCGATCTTACATTAAAAATGTTAATTAAGCAACCTCTTGGGGCATTTGTAAATTATATTTTGCTACAGCCCGCTTTCTTCGCGTCATCTGAACGCTCCCTTATAAATACAACTACATGTAAACATGTCACATAAAAGCGGAAGTGACGAGATATGCGCGCCTTCATCCACACGTATCAACTCATGGCTCACTGCGCGTTCGTTTTTCAAACTGAATAGGCTCCCTCTAGTGGAAATAAGTCGATGTGCAACTTGTGTGCCACTTGTTTTTGTTGTTCCGATTGGATTTTGAATATGGAATTGAATGTTCGTTTTTATTGTCACATAAGTTTTGTTTCACTGAATCGAATTGTTTTGAATCGAGTTACGTTGGTAAGGGCGTGTTTAGACTAGGGATTTTCGAGATTACTGTAATTAAAGCGTGATCTCTAAAAAGCCAGGATAGGATTTATATTTTTTAAGCTAAAAGCTTTGGTGTTAGATTTGTATAATTTTACATTTAAAAAATATTTTTAAAAGTAAAAAATGTGTAAAAGGGTTCTTAAATTATGCAACAGTCAGAACAGTCATGTAAAATAATAATACATTCAGCTAAGCAGACAATTGGAAATTTAGTCTCATTTAGCCAAATTTCTAATAATTATGAAGTAACTTTGTACCAATATATGAACTATTCTAAAAAAAAACGTATTTTTATTTCAAAAGCAATCCTTTATGACAAAATATTCCACCTGAAAACAATTTACGTTCGTGAATAGCCAAACATCCGTCCAGAAGAAAATGCCACTTGCACAAAAAAGCGACCCTAGTTTAATTTCCTGTCGAAACTGCAGTTTCAATCACAAAAGCAATACTTCCTATTTAAAATTTCAAATTTCACGTCTCGTGGACGATATTTCCTTCAAAGAATGGTATTTATATTTAAAATGAAAGCAGTGGAATATTATTTTTAGCATTGTCATTCATAAATTTCATAATAAATTTATGTACAGTCGACCACAGAAGTAGCTTAACGCTTTAGTACCATGTCGCACCGACTATTGCGCTCGTATTTAATAGTGCTACCGTATATTGATGCCATAGTTATCGTTGGTTCACATACTGAAAAGTTATTTTAAATAGGGAATATACATTAAAAAGAAACTGCTTTAGTACAATTGTAAAAAAAATATGTAAAATTATATTGATAATAGTGACAAAAAAAATGAATTTGGCCAAAAAGTACCCGTGATGTTTGAATTAGAATTTACGGTACTCCTGTCTCTTTCTAGAAAACTTTTTATGTGGAATACGTATGGCGGGTGTGTAATGTGACGTCAAAGTTTATATTGGATGTCTTTGTCTAACACGTAACTTTATTAGGTTGAAAATCAGGTATTCATCAATATAATTCCATGATTCTTTCAGTTTTTGAAAAAACGTGTAACTGTGTAAAATTAATTTTAAACCCTAAAAACATTAATTTTAAGCCCTAAAAACATTAAAATCGATATTTTTTATGACAATGTCACCATAAAAAATATGTTATTATGAATGCGATATGGATATTTTTTTGAATAACTGACATAATAAAAGGGTCGCCTTAACTTTGAACTTTGAACAATAAGAACACGACCCTACAATAATTTGGGTGTAATCTGTAACGATGCAGGGGTTTCCCCAGTCGGACTCTCTGGTGTGAGTGGAAATCACCACTATATCTTTCTCATTATCCAGTATCGAATACTTAAATAGGCACCTTAGCTTAATACGATTCTTTCGTATCATTTATTTATCACTAGCTTTTGCCCGCGGCTCTTCCCGCGTAGACATCTGTAATTGCTCCAAAAAGTATTCTAAGTTCTTTCTAGAGTCTCAAACTATCCCCACCAAACTTCATCTAAATTGGTTTAGTGGCTTAGGTATGAAAGCGTAACAAATAAATAAACTCACATTCGAATTAATAATATCAAAGGAAAGGATTATTATTATTACTTAGGATATATTCAATACTTTTTTGAACAACACAAGTTATCGAAGTAAAGAAACAGGAACTAAAATAATAATACTATTGTCTTACAATTTCGCGAGCACTACACATTGCAAACTGACAACGTGAGCTCCGTATGCGTAATTCGGACCGCTCAAAATATAACACACCATGATGGTACCTAACTTAAAAGTTATCGAGTGTTTGGCGGGATTTGGTGGTGTCAGTCAAGATTTTTATTACAATAATTAAAAATTGTGTCGAAGCGAACTTTTATAAACCAAGTGTTTGTGTTGACGTACAACTAAAAGATTATTAGAATAAAAGTGATTATGGTGTGAACGACGATGAGATTTTTTTGTGGTTATCCACCTCATCAAGTAGCACCTAATGCCTAAAGTGACTGTCATCATATATTTCGTGTCAAATACTCCCAAGAAGCATTGAAGTGTGTTACGCCAGCATTTTAATGCAATAAAATAAGAAATAAAGAAATACTTAAGACCCTGAAGAGACTGAGAAGAAATGGTTGTATGGGCATTAGTTCCCTTTGCCTTCCCTTTATAGAGAGGATTAACAAAAAAAAATAGTTTTATTTTAAATAAAATAATAATGTTCTTAAGTAAGCAATGCTTGCACAATGGCAAAAAGGCAAAGGCAACCTTAGAATGTTTTAAATATAACATTAAAAGAAAAACCCATTTACAAATGATCGCTCTGTTACAACTTACCTTAGTTAAAATATGGACTTCTCAAAACTTTTTAGCCAACCAAGTTCTTTAGTAACCATCGAAAAAAACACACCTTAACAGTTTGAAACACATTACAGAAATACGGGAATAAGTAGCTTTTTCAACTACATAAATGTTCACGATATTTGTTCGTCTATTTAAATATTTTTTTAATAATACAATTATAAAAATACTTATACATATTATATAGAAATAAAATAAGTAATTGTGGGGTGGCTGGGGTTGATATAGTAGTTGCGCGGGTTGTGTGCGTGTGAGTGTGGTATAACTGTAGTGTGTCTTACGGTACGCGATATTATGCACTTTTAGTGTGGTCACGACCTGCACCAAACACCTCGTGTCCGAAGAGTGTCCGGTTTGGGCTTTCTCCGCCTTGTTGAGCCCGGTAGCGGGCGTTTGTCGTGGCTTTGACACTTTTGCGCGGTAGTTTGCGCGAAGTACCTTGCCTTGTGTTGAAGCCCTGACATCGAAGGAAAACGTTGGTTTTTAGTGGGTAATGGGCCTTAGTGCACCGAGTCCCACACTGCCCGGGTCCCCACCCTGCTCGCGCGTGCGTAAATGCATTTTCCCGACGATAAAAAAACAGTGGTCACGAGCAGGTGTGACTTTAATCGGACAATAAAAGTGGTCTGAAAGGTGTCACACTTGCAGATGTAACTCATGACAAGGAACACAACAGCCCCCTTTAAATTTATTTCGTAGTTTTGAAACAGACTGTATATTTAAAATGACATTTTTTTCCCCACTAACCTTTCTGCCAGTTTGCGAGCGTAAAAGCGCTGCGTAAAAGCGAGTTTCAATTAAGGAGTTGAAAAGTTGGAAGACCAAAGTTTGCATACCAAGAGGATAGTTTGCGCTCACCTGAAAGCCATTATTTAAATTTCTATGCGTTATCTTTTCTTTACCAAGTTTAATAATTCATCCTCCGTTGATATTTTTATTTGCTTTGAAACACTTTTCTTTTCATACTTTTTCTGTGTAAACACTAGCACTGCAATATCAAGTAATCTTTCCTTGTTATTGCAGGTGTCTATAGGCGGCTTAATCCGCTTACTAACAGGTGGGCTGTGAGCTTGTTTGTCATCTAGTTATAAAATATTTTTTTTTTGTTTAGCATGGTGTCAGATTAAAGGACGTTGCATTTTTTGTTGAAAGATTATTCTTCCAACAAAAAATTTATAGTCTGTTTATAAGTCTTAATAGTCTGTCTGAAAATTAGACTTCAGATGTAAGTATGAATTTTAAAATATTTAGGTTTTCTGTGAGATACAGTCGTGAGTATTATTAAGGTACACTAATGGTGGGAAGTGTATAATTTTTTAGCCTTGAAAAGTTGCAATGATAATAATAATAAATAATCTAAAAGTGCTACTAATAAATAACACTTGATTTAATTTTGAGCCTGTTTAATCGAAAATATTTATTGTTCTGTATTATTAGCACAGTTTTTGAGTTGCTTCTCATTTGCCTTACTATTTTAAAAACTTACCTTTTGATGGCAATAAAACTAAGTTAAATGCAAAACATTGTTATTCCTCCACTTACCGTTAATATAATACTGGTATTCTCCGTTCTCTCCATTTAAATCCTCTAATTTTATTTATCCGTTGAATACCTTTCGTTCCCAATATCTATGAACATTGAAACTGCCAATGACATATTTGTATTACAGTACGACCTCGTGCAGTTTTATGCTGTATCGCCTGTGTTTAAAGTCGAGAACTGGGTGAGAGATGTAAAGGTAGCATTTGCAGAAACATTCGAGTACATTTCGAATGCGCCATTTCGCAACGTGCCTTAAAATCAGCAGTACTTAAGTTCCTCCGCATACAATGGTTACGACTGAAACAATAACGAGGGAAATCTTAAGGCATGTGGCCACGATAGAAGCTTTCACGTTTTCCCTTTATTTTGGGACAATACCTGTCTATATCAGCAATGTTACAGCTAAGTTGCCTATCCATTTTAAGTCATATAGCTTCTTAGTAATTAAAATTTAAAACTAGAAAAATTTTACATCCTGAAGCGGGAATCGAACCCGCGACCTTTCACAATACGGGCGACTTCTCTAACCAACTGAGCCACCCAGGACTTGGAATATCCCTGTAAAATTCTTCTAGTCTACCTGTATTTGCGTTTATGAGCTAACGTCCACCCTACAATGTCGAAATGTTCTATTTCAACATCCGAAACGAGTATTTTTACAAATACCTACGATTCGGTTAAGTTGGGGCAGTGCTTTCAAATATTTTTAATTTTTGATTTTGTTAAAATCAAAAATTAAAAATAACTATTATAAATGTTTGTAAAATTACTTAGTAATTAAAATGTAAAACTAAAAAAATTACACAACATTTATAATAATATTCTTAATTTTTGATTTTAACATTATTATAAATGTTTGAAAAATTACTTAGTAATTAAAATGTAATAAAACTAGAAAAATTTCACGTCCTGAGGCAGGAATCGAACCCGCGACCTTTCGCAATCCGGGCGACTGCTCTGACCACTGAGCCACCCAGGACTTGGGATATCCCTGTGAAATTCTTCTAGTCTATCATTATTTGCGTTTATGAGCTAACGTCCACCCTACAATGTCGAAATATTCTATTTTCAACATCCGAAACGAGTATTTTTACAAATACCGACGATCGCGACGGTCGCGGGTTCGATTCCTGCCTCAGGACGTGAAATTTTTCTAGTTTTATTACATTTTAATTACTATTTATAATAATGTTAAAATCAAAAATTAAAAACATATAGCTTCTGTCAAGGATGATCTCAAAAACTCGCGCGGTTACTCGGAGCAGTACTCTTATTCAAAACGTTCGGAATACGGATTCGATTCGAAAACATCCCCTCTCGCTTTAACTCACCGTGATAGAAAGTGAGAGGTATAAAATTTCCGATATTTAAATATTTTCCGAATATTTTCAAAAAGAGTGCAGACACCCGCGGGGCGACCGCCTAAATGTATTATCATCGACATGGCTATCATTTATGACGTCACAACAATGTGGCAAATAATGATAGCCATGTCGATGATTTTTTCTATAAATTTTGCCACATAGCTTACCGTAGGTATTTATAGTTATGTTATGCTACAAGAAATATACATTTGTATTAGAGTCGATTATACTTTATATCTCCGTTTTGCTAACTCCCCATTTTTAAAAATTCCATTTTGAGAAATCCCTATTTTAAGAAATCCCCATTTTTAGACATCTCCATTTTGTGTAATCCCTATTTTGAGAAATCCCCATTTTGAGACATCCCCATTTTAAGAAATCCTCTTTTTTTGTGCGCAGAATTTGAACTAAAAAGCCAATTTCTAAAAAAAATTGCGATTGGCACTTTGCCATCGTAATGTTGTTAGTTAGTTTTATCGTAAGGGCGTTTACGCCGCGCGACTTTTCATACAAAATTTTAAATCGGAAATACTGGGCACAAACAAACATAACCTAGTAAAATTACGTGCTTAGGTAAGTCAGGCTAGTTATATGTTTCTTTAGAAATATATAAAGTCTATTTTTAAAGACTTTATTGGCTATTTTCGGTTTGTAAGACCTCTAAGTTTGTATGAACGTCTCTCGGCGTAAACCTGCTTAAAAATTCAGACTAGGGTTTAGTCTCCTTTCATCACACAAGACCTATGTTATTGAACCACGCAAGCAAAGCTTCCGAAGAGGTAAGCTTAGCCAGTATTAGCCACATACGAGGTAAAGCTGCCCAGTTCTTTAGAGCTCCCTTTCTGACTACTCTGTACCATGCCTCCCTTGTAATTGGAGATAAAGGAGGGGCAGGGGAGACCTAAGTACAATGGTGGCAACTATATCATGGTACAACATTCTCGGACACAAAATCCCATTTGCATTTGAAAGAGATCAGCCTACTGCCTGTTTTCTGTGGTACAGTAAACATTTATGTTTGACGGTTAGCGAAAACTTTTGAACATGGGTCAGTTTTTATGTTGACGGTAAAAGGTTTGCGTGGATTACCTCTGTGTGGCGTTGTTTTGTTCCCAACACGTGTTTAATATAGCACGTTAAATGTTTATATTTGCCAGTCCACTCACAGGTAAAAAGGAAGAAAAAATTTTTACACAATGCACTTGTGTTGCAAGTGTCCATAGACTACGATAACCCCTTACTATCAAGTGGGCTGTATGTTGATCTTTAAAGTTAGATAATTATAACACTACCTAATACAATGTGTTTTGTTTCTCTCACTCATAAGTCTTATGACTGAGAAAGTCTTTTTACTAAAAAAGGTTGTATACCACATGCTGTTCCTGTCTGTCTACAATGCTGAATGTAATATCGATTGTTTTTATTGGGAACTGTTAAATTTATTCACAAAAAATATATGAAAAATATAAAAAGGTTGGCATAAAATAGTATTTGGTGTTATCTAAAATAGATAACTTTCATACATAAAATTTGGCTTCCAGCCAAATTTGAATAAGTCCTTTGTTTACTGGATAAGGTAACTATCATGCATCGAAACTGCCAGTCCACAAAATAAATTGGAAAACCGTTGTTTATGTACTTAGAAATGGAATAAATATAAAATAATAATAGTGCACTGTGAATGTAAAGTGTTTTCAACTTTAATAAATCACTACCAAGACAGAGAGACTCGGCAAGCGAGCAAAAAATAAAATGGCTGTTTTCTCCAAATTAAAGCCTTAAGTTAAAGAGCACTACAAAAACTTATTGCAATAATTATATTGCAATAAGTTTTTGTAATAATTTATTTTTATTGCACTCCCTACGATTACGTAGAGAATGCAATTAAACTACATGCCTTGAGTTGGTTGAGCTGTGGTAGATCGATTAATCCTTCAATGCCCAGACGGCAACTTAAGTTGCCATAACAATTAAAATTTAATTTGTCTGGTTTATCGGGCTTCAAAGGGTCTCATGAATTAATTTATGAATTTAATATACAGAAATTAGCCGTTTAATCTAGGACACACAAAATCGCGACAAGTGGAACATAATAATTATTCTCTTAGCACTACGTGGTAGGTATGTAGGGCCGTCTGGGTAGGTATCACCGCATTTACTATTTCGGCCTCAATTAAGCAGTTTGCTGTGTTTTGGATTGAAGGGAATGGTAGCCAAAATCTAGGCATGGAAGGGATTTAAGAAATTTAGGAAATTAAGAATTTATATCTTTACATACTTAGTAGGTAAATTATGAGTCAATATTCGTGGCATAAATGAGGCATAAACAAGACTACGGGCATTGTCTAACTGCAATGTGATAGCGCTTGCCCAGGTGAATAACAATTAATTCTACTTTATGGTAGATGTTTTGAACAATATAAAGAGTATTATCTATCCGCAATGTGATAGCGCTTGTCCAGATTATCTAATAACATTCATTTCTACCTCATGCTAGATTTTTTGAACAATATTAAGAACATTGTCTATCCGCAATGTGACAGTGCTTTCTCAGGTTATATAACATTCATTTCTACTTCATGGTAGATGTTTTAAACAATATTAAGAGCATTGTCTATCCGAAATGTGACATACGTAAGAAATGCTGCTAACTTCATATTTATAAGTTTTCCTCTTTCAATCAATTACATTCTAATATCTGTCCCAATATATCCTAAGCGTTAGTTATTCCGTTTCAATATGTAAGTTTAGAAGCGCTAAAACACAAAGGAAGGCAGCCAATAGTCGGCTGCAAGCGGTCGTTGCAATTTGTCATCTAAATTCGGCGTTCACACTGGTCGATTTTCTCCATGCCGGCTTGAAGGGAATCGCCTAACAAGTACACGGCGACTCTTTTTATGGTTTATTTTCTATAAAAATGTTATGGAGAAATATAATAAATTTATCACATATTTTCTAATCATATTTTCTAAATGAATCTTACTTGTGTTATAGTAGGTACTACTCAAGAAAGGTCATTTTATTCTTTAAAGAAAAAAAACAAAATAATCTTAGTTTCTTTCGTCGCTAAATTCTTACAATAAAATAAGAAATCACTTTCTAGATTTAACTCTTGTTTTTAGACGTCATATTTTTATTTTTATCCTACATTTTGTGCGCTCCGTGTGCGTGAAACACACAAAGTGACGACAAAAAAATATGGTGGCTTATCCGGGATTTCGTATTTCAGCCCTTTGGGGCCGAGACACGATACTGGGACTTTGTGGTTCAGGAGCACACCGACTTTTTAAGAAAATTGCAGATGGTCTATGTGAAACTTTAAGCACAGAATAAAGAGAGTCTCTGTCTTTTAAGTTACAATAAGGCTTGTATTTATTTCGCACAAAGATTAAGCCTCGCCGTCCAGCGAGTTAATGAGATCAGCCTTATTGGTACACTTGTTGTTTCACAAGATTTAGGTTTTCAATGTAAAAACTTATTTTTGTTTTAGACGTCTTCCCGTGACCACGATCTCTGTAAAATAATCGAAACGTGCGTTGGGTGTATTATAATAATAGGTGGGTGGTAGGCCCGTATGTACCCTACATACGTCTGGTTAGGTACCACCGCCATTCTTATTTCAGCCGTGAAACCGTTCACTGTGTTACAGATTGAAGGGAAAGGTAGCCAGTGTAATTACTGGGCATGGACGGCATTACATCTTAGGCCCCAGGATGACAACGCACCTGCAATATCAAGTGACTTTTCCTTGTTATTGCAGGTGTCTATAGGCGGCGGTAACCACTTACCATCAGGTGGGCCGTCAGCTTGTTTGTCATCTAGTTGTATAAAAAAATAAAAATAAAAACATCTAAATAAACGCGAGTTAAATCCGTTAATTGGTTTTATTTCAAATGTGTAGCGCTCGCGAAAATTTACGACAATATTAAGATTGTTTAACTTATCAAAAGTAATGACATCTTCACTGTTCCCGTGGCCATGATAGTGCTGTAAAGCAATCGAAACGTACATCATCACCGGCCTATGTACGTTCCACTACTGGGCACAGGCCTTCCTACATGTGAGAAACACATGAGGAGTTTCGGCCATAACACTACCACGCTGGCCAAATGAGAGTTGGTGGGTTAAAGCGGTTGAAGGAACAACCGGCTTAGCGTGCCTTTCGACGCACTGAGAAGCTCGAGATAACAAACTTTGATTGACCCATCCCAGGATCGACCATGGCGAAAGTTGCTTTGTTTTTCGTATCGAAACCAGAGCGCTCAAACCAATACGCCACCGAGCTCATCCTCGAAAGACATCCTCGGGTATAAAATATACGGGGATATACACTTAACACTTAATTAAACACGAGCTAAGTCGGGTAAAGTGGTTTTATTTCAAATGTGTAGTACTTTTCGAGAGCATAATATTGCTTACCTTTGCGTATTTAAATTCACACAAAATTTTAGCACCCATCACGTCTCTATATCACAGGACAGACAGATTTTCATGATAGTAACAAACGATCAGAAAAATAGTTCCCAAATCCCTGCTGACCCAAATCAAGATATATGGCTAAGGAACTGGGGAGCAATACATCAAGTGGGGACGTGCTGGATAGGCCACTGGCAATCTCCGTGGGCAAGATCATTAATCATAACATGCCTGTCTTATGGGACTATGAGGAACGGATTTTTAAGCATTAACTTGTAAACAAATTCATTAGTGGAGCTTGGGAAACTGTGCACCTGAATTCAATATATAAATTTTGGATTAAGTTGTAATAGTTTTATTGTTACTAGAAAATTCGGCTCAAAGGACCATGCACAGGATTTTAGGCTCATTCAGGTAATATCAAAATAAAGCTTCTTGATTATTGTTTAAAACAATATGTCATCTGATTTGTTTAATTTAACTGAAATAAGAAAATGATAAGTAGAAGTAAAAAATAATTTTTTTTCCATAAAAGTACAAATAACTCAAATAAAAAAATAAAAAAATATCTTGTCACTGCCGGGAGAAACGTCGGTCCCCACCAAAGTGAAAATATTTTTTTCCCGGCGGTTCCTAATAGGTCCTGTTCGTTCAATATTCTGAGAATACGTTTACTGAAACGCATCTTTAAAAACTTGAGTACAGTTGGCAGTTTTATTTATATTTATATTAATTACCCTTTATTTAAGAAAATCTCAATCCGTTTTCATAAAATTATGGAAAATGAATTAATAAAAAGCACAAAATTATTATGAATGATAACTAAGTGTAGACCTCAATATATTGTATTGACCTCATTGAATTTCATTAAGTTGTCTATAAAATGTATTAAGGACCAAAGTGATCTATCAAGTATCAGGCTATTTTTGGCTAAAAGGAGGTTTGATAAATCCTCATAAATATTTTAATTGATGCGTATGTCCATTAAGATACTGTAACGGAACTTGAAAGCTATACATCAAGCCAAGGCGACGTGGATAGTCTACTTGCAATCTCTGTTAGAACACCCATTCATCATAGCCTGTCTCTTTTATAGAGAGCTTAAGGATTCCAGGGAGGTTTTAACTTTATCGATGAAGAAATTTTAGATCGAATACGGTTGTTTGTTATCATTGTTATTTACATTTTATCGTTATTGGCATTGTATTGATCGTTGTGCAAACATGTCGATAGATGAATCAAAATCATGTGTTTATTACATTTTTAATAATATTGTTGTAGATTTTCTACGAGTTGTTGTTTTATTCATTGATGTTATATCTATAAAGAAGAAGAGGATACTAAGGAATATAAGCTTGACGTGTCTGCCTGTGTATCTGCGTGTCTGTCTGTGGCATCGTAGCTCCTAAACTAATGGACTAATTTTCATGCAGTTTTTTTGTTGTTTAAAAGCTGACATGATGAGGATGGTTCAGGCGTTTGATGACTATCACCTCATTGCCTACTTGTACAAAGAGTCTTACTAACTTCCACAGATCCAATTTATTTAAAACTTACTGTTTTTACTGTTACTTCGGTGGTATTTCCAAGACATGATAATCTTGAGCGGATCCTGTACCATCAAATAGTCTACGGTATGCTCAATTCTTCAGAAACTTACAGCAGATATAGCGGGTTTAAGCTCATAAGATTATCCATAATAGATAGATAATTGATGAAGCCGGGGGTCACCAAAAGTTTTGCATGTTCATATTATTGTTAAACGTACAATCGCCCAAATTAAGTCAAAGTTATAAAAGGTCTTAAAATTTCTAAAAATAATTTATCCCAATCAGGGTGGTTGAATTTAGTCTAAAATAATGTTCTGCAAACTTAACACCAACCTATTAAGAATCATAAAATAAACTATTGTGATTCTCCAAAAACCTAGCCAAGGACCATTTAAAATTTAAGGAGAGGATACAATAAAAATTCTAATGAGACCAAATTACTTTTAAATAAGCTAGTTTATTGTCCCTCGTAAATTCGCATAAGGGACAACCGTGCGGCGTCCCGTGACATTTTTACAGATACGACTAGAATAGCTAGCGGGAAATAGCTCATTTAAAATACAGCAGACCACGGCTAAGAGCGGAAGCGTGGTGTACGCTGAAACTCGGGATCCTTTCACGCTTTTTAGACCCATTGAAATTCTCGCTAAGGTTTTGTTAGAATGGCAAAACTGTAAGCAATCTCCCAGTCAAGCTGAATGTTGTTTTTATAACAGAAAACACAATGTCTCATGGTAGAATATTGTAAAGTCCACATTGTTAGATATCAGCAGAATAATAAGTCAGCAGTTTAGTTTCTTTTACCTACTACGTACTGTATTTTACAACCTTCATCTATTATGGATATTGTGCCTTCAGCAACTTCTAACCCGTAATGGTACCGGTCTGATGGCCTCTCCTCAACAATAGAATATCCATTGTGTCTGGTTTGTGGGCACTACTCAAATTCAAGGAACCTTAATGCAATAGTAGAGTTGAATTTACCTAAATGTTCATTTTCATTTATCGTTTTCTAGCCAACTTTTTCTTCCTTTGAGCTTAGAAAAGTAAATGACAAACGAAAAATGATTAGAATCGATATCGATTCTAAATATTTGATTTTTATCTTGATGAAAATATTTTCATTTATGTACAGTCGACAGAACATTGTTATAAAATTAAATGTTACAATGTAACAAATAACATGAAAAAATTAACTTATAGCTTACTTTATTTAAATTGTGTTTTAGTGTTTAAGTTGTTATTATAATGTTATAGTGACGGGGTCGCAAGACTTTTTGCAGTGGGGAACACCGAGGCTAGCGGTAAATTTCACTCCCTGGCCGTGCGCATTACAAAAGATGACTAAAAGCCTGTATCAACCAGGTAATACCTAAATGGTAACCCGCCGAATATCTTGTAGTATTTTGGTAAAATGGGCTAGGCGGTATAAGCTCGTGAAGTTACTGAGCACTCTCTCCGCAGTACGATCTGTGGAAGATCGAAATGCACCTTGCGCTAGACGTTTGTGAGTTTTATAAATTTTAAAAGTTAGTTCTACTCAAACAAAAGTGCTGATAAATCTCAACAAGGTGTCACAAGCCTCTCAGACCAATCTTCCTAAAAAGCATTTCCACCAGTAGGAAGGCAAAACCTTCCCACTGGTGGGTAGGTAGAGTAATAATTAGAACATTGCCACTACAAACTAAACAGACACTTGTTTATTACGAAACTGTGTTGTGAGTGATCCTGATGTTTGCAGGTTTTCCGAGCAGGAGCATGAAGTTTCCCTTCACCTCCGGTACGATTGTGATACCAACGCCATGCTTCATCTTTATTTTTAAAGAGGCGACAATATCTCTTTGGTATTTCAAGCGGCGCTGCAGGCTATGGTTACATCGATTGTAAATCAACTCCTTTATCTTGACGACTTAACTTCAGAATTGGATATCTCTGGGCTGATATCAACAATTACAATGCCGGGTACGAATTCAGGTCAGTTTTTTGAGCCTTGAATACGAATTCTTGATTTTAAGTAACGAATTTTCGCCTTGAACCTTGTAGCAGAAACATCTAGTTGTTCACCTGCTTCCAGTAGGCTTACGTTTGTTTAATATAATGTAAACATTATTTAGCCTCATAAGTAATTAGGCATTTAATTCTAATGTAATTTAATCTTCATCAAAACATTCTTGACTTAGATTTTGCTACATTAATAATAATTGTAAGAATATTTTAATAGAAGATTGGCACTTAATAATCATTATTATTTTATTTAATAGGTCTTTGAAAAAACATGAGTTAGATAAAAAACCAATTACAAGAAAATCACACGGCCTAATTTGTGTAGGTAGTACACACTGTAAATTTTCTATTATATATGAACGCTAGTATCGGACGTAAGCTAAAGAAAATGTAAAACATCTTCAGGAAAATGGACCTGAAACCGCAAATTGTGTAGTGCTGTTGAATAACGTTTTTACTCTAACTAAGTATTGTTCAGAGATATCCTTCTTAACTGTAGGTATACGAAATGAGGTTTTGGTTTCCGAACAAGGTTTAAGTACGAACAAACCGAATTTAAGATAGATCTACAAAAATAAAACAAACTTGCAGAATACCTTCGTCAGCCAATTTGGAGGTGCTTATGCAAATAAAAAATGTTTCATTAAAGCTGTTTATAATATTCAATCCGATCTTATAACGCTATCAACTTTTGGACCCTTACCTTTAGGAGAAAAACACGCAATATAATTTTTATGGTGTCTAAACTTCACTTATCAAAGTAAGGCGTATAATAAAAATTTTGTGTTATGTATTTCGTGTCAATTTATTAGTAATTATAACATTTCGTCTCTTATGGGGGCTAATGTCGCCCGGATTTTCTACAAACTTTCAAGTCTATAATCTTGCTTTAAGTAAAGAAGTCAATCTAGTCTTAATAATTATAAAAGGATTTTTCTGAAAACTGTGTTAATATTCTTTAATTTTTATTTTAACATAAATGTTTGAAAAATATTTACTAATAAAAATGTATTTAAACTAGAAAAAATTTACATCCTGTCCAATCTGGGCGACAGCTCTGAGCAGAGCTCTACTCAGAGCTGTCGCCCGGATTGCAAAAGGTCGCGGGTTCGATCCCCGCCTCAGGACGCGAAATTTTTCTAGTTTAAATACATTTTTATTAGTCAAGTGTGTTAATGTTGTGCAACTATCTTAAGCTTTTCATGCAAACCAAAATCATCAATATATATTTAATAGATTCTCAACCATTTTTATGTCGTGACCCATGTAAAGGCCAAATAGTTAAGTAAAAAACGTGAAAAAAAAAATTAACAAAAATTAAAACCGACTTTAAAAAAATTGAAAAGGATAAAATAATTAAATTTAAGTAGGGCCTCATCCCCTAGAAACATATTTCTTGGAGTTGGTGCTAAGTTGTTTCCAATAACAATACGTAGAAAGTGAAACACTGACTCCAAAAAATATGTTTAATTATTTTATCCTTTTCAGTTTTTTGAAGTCGGTTTTAATTTTTGTTGAAAATTTTTTTAGACGGAAAAGTAGTAGGTACTTTAAAATGATCAGATATTTTACGTCATTTTTATTTATTTAGTAAGGTCATTAATAACTGAAATAAAAACCACAGAGCACAGACTGCTGATGTCACCATCCAACCATGAAAGTAATATTGAGTAGAAAGGTACAGCTTTCTGTAACGATTGCCTCGTTAGCTCCCGCCTTGTTACTTTTCACTTTTTAATGTCAGGCTAAACTATGGAGTATGGACAAAGACCAAGAGAATTCAAGCTCACTTACTTTATCAACTGTGTAAACGGTTTATAAGCAAAAAAAGAAAAGTGTTTCGAAACTACCCGGAAGCAATGGTCAAAAAGGTAGTGACCATTTTAATATTTTTTTTCCGAAAAGGTAACAGTATTGAAGAATTGATACTTGATATTGTCCTTTATAAAAATAAAAAATGATTGGTAGGCGATGCTTACCACTTAACAACAAACGGACCCTCTGCTTATTTGGTCCGTTTGTCATCGCCTACAGGGCATTGGACATATCGAGAATATCGTTTCTTCATGTAAGTGCGCTGGGCTGAATTGACATTCCGAAGACAAAAAATGGAAATTCTTTTCCTGACGTGTTACGTGCTTAAAACAATACCTTTGACTTCAAAATGAAACTGAAAACTACTCCACGGACGTAATATGAAAGCCCGCTTATGGGGTGCATCTAGATACCACCAAGACGACCCCGCAATTAAAGATTGAAGTGTAGCTACTTCCCTATATTGCCCAGCACGAAGGATCAAACAATTCAACAAGTCTCCTTGGTGGTTTTATAAATACGAGAGGTATTAAGCAAGATTGAGGAATAGCAGACGGAAACAAATATTACAGTATCATGCCATGGTATTATGGTATTATAAATTGATGCTATGGGGCCCTGATTCTGTTATAAATGGTCTATTTTTGAATCTAAATTCAGTGCAATCGAACCAGATCGGCAAAGTATCAACTCTATTCAAGCTCCTTAAAGTGATTTTATATCCCTATTGAAGTGTCATGAAATAGAGGAAAATAACCTAATTTTGGGAAGTAAGAACAAAATCGACACTTTTGTCTAATTAATTCAAGGGTGCAAAACCTTATTTGACCACTTACACGTCCTTAATTATTTTAATTGGAAGAACATATCAATAGTTTCTACGGTATCATGTGTTCTTAACTGTAAGCCGTGTATTAATGTAAAATCGTGACGTGTTTGGAATGGAAATTTGCGGTCTAACGCTGCCGCGCTGCATAAGGCGACAAGTTTAATAGTTATATGTAAAGGATTCAGTAATGGATTAATTGATCCGGATACAGGGTTAACGTTTAGTTTTGCATTGTTTTGATTATCATAGGAAATCAACGGCGTTCGAGCTAAGGACGCAGTATTAAATGTAATGATGTCCATAATTTTAGAAGTACTAATATGCTCAACACGGCTGCCGACAGGCATGCAGGTGAACCGACATATTTGCAAGGACTTCTTTATGTCACATGACAGACAGTTTTTATATTTAAATAGACTTTCAATGTGGTTGTTCTGTGTAATGAGAGGCCCTAATTCTGGCGAACACATGCTAAGTTTAAATTTAAGTTCAGTCTATTTCTTTCTCTCAAAATAAAAAAGAAAAGGATGGCTGTCATATAAATTGACATTATAAAGGTGCGTTCAATTTTCGACCTAATTGAACGTGCAAAAAGGCAGTGTTTAGGAGGCACCTCCGTACATGCCGTCTAAAATTGTCTATAGTTTCTTTGAAATCTATCTAAATTTAAGTGACAGCACTAAACAGATGCTTGCTATCTTTTTCCTATTACTTATTGCGAGAAAGAGATATACTGTACTGAAATTTAGAATTAAAGTGTGTTCCCAGAATTAGGCCCAGTGATTCTGACTTCAATATGACAGATCTAGGTACATGAAACAGCTTAGAACAAAGAGAGAGCTAAACACACACGCAGAAATTGAACACGTCAATGTTGTTTATATTACCTGTTTCTTTATAAGCTGTAGATAAACAATTTTTTACGTACTGTAATTTTTCAAATAGTTAACAAAAGATATTTTAATGATTCCTAGCTACCATTTCTACCAGTCCTTGAGCCCGCAAATTCATTAAAGTCAAAAGTAAAAACGTCTGGGGGATAAAGCTCGATTCACATAAAACGCCGTAGCCTGGCGGGGACCGGTTAAAAATGCAAAAGCTCTTTACGTGAGTAAACATTTCTTTTGTGGGGTTGAAATGCGACTGCGGTCGTGTGCACGTACATTAGTCTGGGAATCGATATTTTATGAGTGAAACGTTTGACCTGCCGGCAGTAATGATTCCCGACAAGTGTAAGTCATTTTGTAAGTTTTATTGGAGTTATGTTAAATAAAGATTTTCGTGATAATGTTACGGTTGTCAAGAAAAATAATATTAACAGAAAACTAAATTTCTAAACAGAACCAGAACAAAAAACTCACCAGAAAACTTCTGTTCAAACAAAAAACTTTATGTTTATTGTAACAGTCAGTTTTCCTATCAACTAACGGCGCAGACAGAGTAAGTATATGGTTCCTCTGGATTTTCCTAACGCTATTAGTTGATTGCATTAGACTATATCTTTTGCCTGCTAAAATGGAGCAACTAAAGTGGTGTGTTAAGAAACTGTGTCAATGCTTGCGTTTATTTTTAATAAGAGGTCAAGCTACCATAGCACACCATGCCAAGCCAGAATAAAAACGCAACCTGATTAAATACAACCTAAGTATTTCAAATTAGGCCAAGTCCCAAGGGTCATCCTGAGTTAAATCCTTTTTGTGTTACACAGAAGTGGCCCTATTGTAAACTTTATGTGAGTAGGTATTTCAAAGATCATTATACCGATACTGAAACAATGCATATAATTTACCATATTGGTTTTTTTTAAAAAAAAATTGGGATCTCTATAAAACTATTATGTCTATCAATTAAACATCTTACTATCCACTATAGGGCTTTTTATATTTGTCGTTCGTTTACATGAAACTAACAGCAAATTAGTTTGAACCAGTCGTTTTTTGTATGTTTTCAATTAAGTTACCACAACTTAAAATCTCATCAAGCTTGCGTCGTAGTTACCCGGGTTTGTTTTCGCTTAGTGATGCTCGTTTTGTTTAATTTGTTATTTTTTAGTCCGGGCAATCAGGTAATGCCTCCATTAATTGTTTATGTAAATTAAATGGAGCTTATAGAATAATAGTTGCTCCATTTAATTTAACATTTAGTGGAGTTACGAATGAAGGCAATTAAAGGTAAGAAATTACTTTAGCCTAGGATACAATGGATCTTTTCTTTAACAAGAAAAGTCTTAATTAGCCTCCTAGAGTTCCTGGACAACTATAACCGGCACCAATTGTTTCTAAAAAACCAGTATTGCAGCCCGGGCTGTAGCATATGTTTGATGTTTGTGTGGTGACTATGAAGAAGGTCTCACTGGGATATAACCATAACCTCTCATCCTTTAAGGAACCCCTTCCTTAAATCCAGAAAATTTACTTACGTTTAAATCAAGAATTACAACTGAAAAAACATTTTAAAGCAAAGTAAAGCTTTAGATCACTTCTGTTAATTCTATTTGAGTCTTGCTTTGTAAGTTATTATGACAAGCGCCCAAAATATTCTCTGAACACTTTCAAGCAGCAACTGATAATATAACAGCTTAATTAAAGCTTCGCACAGAAAGATCTCTTGATAAAGTTCAAAGCAATAACACTATTACAAAGATGAAATCCAGTTCAGTTCACAAAATTAAAATTGCAGCACAAGCGCAAATGTCAGAGTAAACGAGATCTGAAAGTATGAGATACTTTTGTCAGCAAATTCCAAATAACATTATCACAGAAAATTCTATTTAGCAACTTTACAATTACGTCATAATAACTTTAGATTTTCGAAAACGGGATGCACTGGAATCCAATTTGTTGGCTTTGAACCTCAACAGTAGGTAAATAGTCAGTAGGTCAAAAATTGTTTTTATATTTATAAGGCACTTTTTTTGTCTCTTGAAAATTTCCGAAAAAAATAAATCACTAATCGTAGATTTAATTTTAATCATATTAAATCAAATCCAAATGAGCTGAAATTTTAAATATGGTAATTACATTATATTTGTGAGGGTTGTGTCAGAGCAAAAACATGAATTTATAAAATTTTCTCGATAGAAAAAAATCACAAAGATACCTCTGACTTTTAACGAGATTCAATTTATTGTCCAAATCACATTACTTCACAACAGGGAAAATTGATAAATATGTGAGTCACCATGTTTCCGAGGGCTTCTACTAGCGATTTTTCAATATATGTTATGGTTTGCAAGTAATTAATAAAAAACTATATTGGCGCATAATCCATTTTCCTTCCGCGCTAAACGTCATCGTCCGTCTCTGTCAGTCGCATGGTAGGCCGCATGATATTTGTTTTGTTTCACTCGCGGCTGCTCCATTGAGACGGGAAGACTATGTTTCTGCGTTCTCGCGCGCTCTCGGCAATATTTTCGCGAATAATTTGTAGTTTATAACTTAAAAACCATAATATTGTACATATATTTTAAAACTATTGCTTAAAAAGTTTAATGAAACGTTGTAAATTCTGATTTTTCATAATTATTAAAATAAAATGCTATAAAATGAAACTGAAAATTCAAATGACGGCTAGGTGTCAAACTCAAGTTTTTTGTTTACTCACTTTTTAATTGTTGATATCGACCTTATTTTTATGTACATTGAGCAGAACTCGCATTGTCTTTGCAATCTCAGGAGGCGTAGTATATGTAAAATAAAATCATGCTTTGTGTTTCTTAGTGAGTTACTCGTATTTGATTTATTTGTATAAACCTTTTTTCGATGGTAGACATTTTCATATGCAATTATAAAAATCACAATATTATAGGGCAGTTATCAATATGCAGTTGGAGAATCTAACACCGTAAGGGTTTATGCCATTCACCTATGCCATTTCCAGTGCATATACTTAGTAGAGTGTAATCCAACAGGTGCGAGTTATATTCCACGCAAGATCGGTCCTTTGTTATAAAGCAGATATACTTGGTCAGCCGTGAAAATCAATTCAC
Source organism: Nymphula nitidulata (assembly GCA_947347705.1). NCBI lineage: Eukaryota > Metazoa > Arthropoda > Insecta > Lepidoptera > Crambidae > Nymphula > Nymphula nitidulata. The sequence continues at coordinate 7,555,736 of OX374627.1, forward strand.
CTCGTCGTGTAGTTTCTTTGATTTGGATTTCAGTCGCCTTTCATCCAGGGGAATGAAAGGCCACATATTAGTTGTGAACGCGCATACTTGTGGTTTTTACCAATAAACTCAACAAGATTATTCGAACCCCGTTTAGACATAATGTGTGTGTTTTACCGTTTGTATAACGGGGCGTGTTCTGAGGAATTATTTGACATGATGCCCACGGCTTCTTTCTATCATCGCACCGCTCGCCATCGGCAGGGAGTTCATCCTCATAAATTGGAACCAAAGTGGTCGCGTACTGTACGATTTCAGAGAAACTTTCTTCCGCGTACGCTCAAGTTGTGGAATGAGCTCCCTGCAGAGGTTTTCTCGAATGAGTACAGCATGGGGTTCTTCAAAAAAGGCGTGAAAATGTTTTTACAGGGTCGGCAACGCGCAAGTGATACCCCTGGTGTTGCAAGCGTCCATAGGCTACGGTAACCGCTTACCATCAGGTGGGCCGTGTGCTTGGTTGCCACCTTAGTGGTATAAAAAAAAATAAGGCTTAACTAACACAACAACCCGGTCTGTTGAGCTCGAGGATAATATTGATTCTCTCTTTCTCGGTTTCAATGCGCCCCGCCCCCGGGCAACCGTAATATCTATCTAGCATGCACTGTACTGTCATCTGCATAGCTATTAATGTTACAATGATTCAGTTTAAACTGATGTAGCAGCAATATTGAGTACAGTTGATGGTAACCTAAATTTTGAACGAAATATGATTTCCTTTTAAAAAGTAAATAGTACCATTTAAATTCCTCTGTTTTGAATTGTTCATTAAATTTTTTAGCGATTCTATAACTTTTTCCAGATGAGTGTCATATCTTTATTTCTCTTAATGTGCCAACTACATCTAATTCAAGAGCACCCACAAATAAATTACCCGCATTGATTTGCAATTAGAGATGATTTTAGTATGTTGCACCATTTACAAAAATTATATATGCAGATAGTTGATATGTATGCGAAAATAAGTAGTACAAGGATACATTATATTTCATTCGATTCGATCTCATTAGATCTTAAGTTCACAACGATTTAACATATTTTTAATTTGAAAAAGATTGTTGAATTAGGAAAATAACTGTGTGTCGCCTTGACGAAAATTTAGTCTAATTTTGACCCCTAGTAACAATAAAAATCTAAACTTCAATATTAAATTGAGCCAATATAATTAATATTATAGACTAGAAATGCATTACATTTACTCCAAAGAAGCTACTGTTGCTTTCATGTGAATATTTTACGTATACTATGTTATGACGTCGGCAGGTGACTAGACAAGCTTGATTGACAACACACTGCATCGATCGTGCCTCGCCATGCGGGGGGTGCGGGTGAAATTTGATTTTTTTCTAGCTTTAGGCGCACTCTTAATGTTTTGTTGGTTTCTCACTGTTTCAGACAAAATATTGTAAAACTATCCTTAAGTATATTAGGTAAAGGAGCTTGCTGGTAATGTAACTCGGTAATGTACGAGTAACAAGGGGCGCACAGTCATAGTTTATTAAAGATATATTATTTGTAGCTTTTGAAAAAGTTTAGAAAAAAAAAGCAAAATTTTAGTTTTTTACTCCTTAAGTAGCACAAATATTATCGTAATAGTTTACCTTATGATACATTTAATGTCCTTACACTAGAATCAAAACACAAACTGTTGGAAATATAGTTACTTTATTAATGTTACTGTGCTATTTTAATAATATTTGTATTTACTGAGTAAATAAATATTTTGGACTCTTTCTGAAAAAAGTCCAAAGTAAAGCTACAATATATTTAGTAGAAGTAGTATGTTTTTAATAAAAAGGACTCCAAAAAGGCACAATATCTTCAATTGTGAGCGGACTAGAGATTTATAAAAGTAAAGAAAGTTTCATGCTTCGGTCAGGCAAATATTAAATTGTCATTTTTTTAATTTTAAAAAATAAATGGCCTTGGTTTCTGTTGTGCACCTGAAACTCAATTACAATCCGACATAATAGAGATAGACTGTATCTGTTGTCATTAAAACCTTGAGTGTAAGAACTTAGTTGTAATTAGTAGTCATTATTAATTTGCGTACATTATTAATGACTACTAACTACAACTCAGTTGCCTTTTTGAAGGTCATTGTAGCTCACTTTCGTGCTCCTTCAATACCTTTATTCTTGTTCAAATTAAATGAGAGGGAGGCCATAGTTTTTAGGAATGTTTAGAGAATCAACAGCTCTGAATGTTTAATTTGCCTTAAGACGACAGGTATTCGATCTTTTCAACCTTATCCCACCTTCCCCCTTCCTACTCAGGAGCACGCGTGCCGGTCTTCGGAGTCATCAATTTGCTGTCTCCACCTCTACATCACGGACTCGTTTCTTTGTCGGAATTCCAAAACTTAGAATTCTTTGTCAACTCATGTGTTCCCTTCTTCCTATTATATGGGTTCCTTCTAAAGAGACGTGAAAAAGCACCTTATGGACCAGTAATAGGAGGCAGTTGAACAGTGTGTTTCAAGCTGCACTAGCTGTCTTCGAATACGGACTCTTCTTACTGCTTCTCATCAGGTAATGTTGAGGCATTTGACGTGCTTTGTATAAAAAAAGGAATTGAAATTTGGTCTGAAAATAAAACAATCCGGATTTAGTTGTGTCAAAATAATAAAGTTGGTTTACTGTGTGTTGGTTTACACTTTATTCTTTCTTCATGCGGATACTGGACAGAAAATTCACTTCATAAATTTCAAGGTAGCACCGTAATTAAAGGACAAGATGCCGAGCTTGGTATTAAATTCTTCTCTGATGAATCGGGAGTCCGTTATTTTTTTCAGAATAAATAACAAAATTGTTTTTGTTTAAATAAAAATTTTAAGAGGAACAAAGGTTGACCCAATAATAAAGAATTTTAAAAAATATATCGAATGATTAATTACCTATTCCGTTATTAAAAAAATATTTTATTGTATTTGTGAATCTAATTTTTTCATTGTAAAATTACTTACAATGAAAAAATTAGGTTTACTTAGAAAATCGTTTTTTTAATTTATTTATCCATTATTGTTTTTATAATCAAGGAACTATTGTGGGTATTTCCAAAAATCCCTACCAAATTCTAATCTTCAAACAATCTGTTTCGGAGCGCATAGGGGGTAAACATTAAAAAAAAATGATTTTTATTTATATAGATGATACTGCTTATTAATAGATAACATCTCCTTATTGATGTATTTCCACTCACGCGAGCTCAGAAATTATGTATGCGTTCTATGTCGAAGAATATGTGATAAACTACATCGAAAATCACCCGACAGTCTCTATAAAAGCCGAATATGAATTCATCCTTATCCAAAACCAATTATTATTGGGACGTCGCGCCTGCACTGAATCACAGTCTCTCGACACAATAAAAAGAACTCTTTTGATGAATCACTTGCTGAAATAAAGGATCTGTTCACGTTTATGAATAGTTAAGACTTTCCAGTCTAAGAGTGTATATTCTAAAAACTGTAAAAATGCCGTGTCTGTACATTGAAGATATTCCAGAAAAAACATAGAGGCGGCTTTCGTAGTGTCGTGTGTAGTGCTGTCGTCTGTACGAGCGTTTGTGTCGAGCTACAGGTCGTCAAAAGTTCAGATGTCATTATTTTCAGTGTTATATTCCATAACCATTCTTTCAAACACTTCTTGCGATTGCGACTTTCCTATGGTACAGTACCTGTAACACGAACATTATTTAATTTCAAATCGTAATCGTATCGTTCACGCACGCTTAAAATTCCAAACAAAAGCCGTACTACTAGGTGGTACTACTACTAGGTGGTAGATCCGTATGTAGGGTCATCTGGGTAGGTACCACCGCCTTTCTTATTTCAGCCGTGAAACAGTTCGCTTTGTTTCGGATTGAAGGGAAAGGTAGCCAGTGTAATTGCTGGGCATGGACGGCGTTTCATCTTGGGCCCCAGGATGGCAACGCACCTCCAATATCAAGTGATTTTTCCTTGTTATTGCAGGTGTCTTTGGGCGGCGGTGGCCGCTTGCCATCGGGTGGGCCTTCAGCTTGTTTGTCATCAAAGTGTATAAAAAATAAATAAAAAAGCTAACGTAACAACCCGATACGATGGCGATTCGAAATTTTAAAGTGTTCGTGCTAGAGGTACAGGTAATTCGTTCCATAAAATCACAGCTTGAATTAGTGGTAGTTTGTTGAAAAATCATAAAATATTTAATCAAAGACATTAATCAGAGTGTTCACCTTAACAGTCCATTCTAAACCTCTTCCACGTAGTTTAATAATTTGAAACTCTTCGCATAATGGATTGTGGGCAGTGGACGTAAAATACGTTCGGACGTATGCTCCGAACTGTTCTGTTTTGTTACCAACTTTGTTCATTATAGTTAGAACAATTTTACTTATTATGCATTTAGTGTAAGCTTGAAGCTTGTGAGAAAATTTGCGTTTTGAGAGGCCTTTTGTCATAAAACAGTGGCAGGCCTGAGTTTAGTTTGAATTTTTTTTGTTATGATAGTACCATAGATATCAAGTAACTTTTTGTTTTTATTACATTTAGTCGTCGTTGTATTGGGCAATCAAATTTAGGGCCATCGTGAGACAGGAAAGTAGTTTGATGATGACAGGATATAATACTTAAAGCATATAAAATTTTAATTTAACAGGTCAGATCTAATGATTTTCTCAAATGAATTAGCAATAAACTCGTAGGGGTTTATTTACCTGATTCGTTTGACAAAATATTTTTATTTTCATTTCTCTGTAGTGAGACTGCCAGAGGGAGAAGAAAGAGATTTAATTTAGAAATAAGTACTTAGTAGAATTGTAATTTTTTTCATTGAAGGCTTAAATAACAAAAACTTTTCCAAAACCGCCGCTAACACCGCATCACACCAGAACCGCACACATTAAGTGGTGTGGGTCATTGACCCGTGCCGTGCTTTGTATAAAAATACATATTATTATTGGTGTGCATTAATTGTTAATTAAAAATGTATACAGAGTACCTAAGTAGCAACTAACGCGTTTAAAATAACAAAACAGCATTTTAGCAGTATTCATAAAATAACTCCACAATAACACACATTTGAAAGTGAAACACAACGTTTATTCTATTCAAAATATTGTTGCTTAGAGGAAAACGTGTCACAATAAATAAAACAAATTCAAATGATCCACCGAAAATTGCCCGCCCATCTTGAGCGAGAAATGCCTTCGCGCGTCTCAAATCTTTTTGGGGCCCGCATAAAGTATATTTTTATTCCCAGTAAAGATACTTTACGGCGAGATAAAGATGTGAAACAGATCTAGTTTAAGCATGATTGTGTTACTTACTTTTCCCAACATGTAAGTTACGTTTATTTTCTTTAAGATTACTTTCTTCATTTTAAAAAAGTTAGCTGTCTGCTTAATCAACATGAAAATAAATGTTTAAAAAATATTATATATTAGGTCAGGGAAAAAGTCTTTTCGCATTATAGTATGTAATATATGAACTTGTAATAAAATCTTTTTGGCTGTACTATTTGTATCTGGCTGGTTTTGGTATCATCAAAAGTATAGATTTTAAAAAAGATAATTCCAAATTCAAATTAGGAAAATGTGTGTTTTTCATTTGTTTTTCGTACTGTCAAGATGAGTGAATCTAATGAAGAAATTCGATACATTTTAAAATTTTACTACAAAAAAGGTAAAAATGCAACGCAAGCCGCGATAAAAATTTGCGATGTTTATAGACCTAGTGCAGTGTCTGTAAGAGTAGCACAAATGTGCTTTAAGCGTTTTCAATCCGGAAATTTTGATGTCAAAGATGCACGTCGCTCTGGTCGCCCTATTACGAATAAAATTGATGCCATTTTTGAAAAACTGGAGCAAGATCGGCATACCAGTAGTTACGACGTAGCTGAAGAACTGGGAATTGACCACAAAACAGTTTTGGCGCATTTAAAAAATAATGGGTACACAAAAAAGCTCGATATTTGGGTACCCCACGAGCTCACTGAAAGAAACCTAATGAACCGTGTATTCATTTGTGATTCTTTATTACGACGTAATGAAACCGAACCATTTTTGAAGAAGCTGATAACTGTTGATGAAAAGTGGATCACGTACGACAAGAACGTGCGAAAAAGGTCAAAGGCTGGTCAGGCCGGGGCGGCACAGACTGTGGCGAAACCCGGGTTAACTCGCAACAAGGTGATGCTGTGTGTGTGGTGGGATTGGAAGGGCATTATTCATTATGAGTTGTTACCACCAGGCAGGACCATCGATTCTGAACTCTACTGCGAACAACTGATGAGATTAAAGCAAGAAGTTGAGAGAAAGCGGCCGGAATTAATCAACAGAAGGGGTGTGGGTTTTCATCATGATAACGCTAGACCTCACACATCTTTAACCATTCAGCAAAAATTAAGAGAGTTTGGCTGGGAGGTGTTAATGCATCCGCCGTATAGTCCTGACGTTGCACCTTCAGATTTCCACCTGTTTCGCTCTCTTCAGAATTCTGTAGGCAGTGTCGGGTTAACATCACGAGAGGACTGCCAAAACCACTTGTCGCGGTATTTTGATCAGAAGCCCCAAAATTTCTATAGCAATGGAATCATGCCCCTACCTACAAGATGGCAAAAAGGTATCGAACAAAATGGTACCTACATACTTTAGTTAAATGTAAATAAACTATATTAAAAAATGTTTCGAATTTTCATAAAAATGCGAAGAAACTTTTTCCCCAACCTATATATATATACTAACCTAGTTATATATATTTAAAAAACAACGCAAATACAGATAGACCAGAGGAATTCAATCAAGTTGTTGGTTCATCAAAATAAATTTTCATAGAGTAGTCACTCGGACAGTGAAAGCTTCGTTCTCCGCCCCAGGATATAAAATTTGTCTATTATAGATATTTATTTATATGTATAATTAGTTTTGCTGCATATTTTAAGCAGTTTGATCATTATCGTAATTTTATCTTTACATTATCGTGTCTGTCGAAAATCAGAAATTCATATGAATAAAAAAACCTACTTATCTATTTCGGGTAATGCCTGATCTAAAAACTATTTTAGTAAGCTAACACATAATTATTATTACTAAAGACCGTATATTTGGCCAAATGGAAGCTGGTCCAATGCGGCATAGCAGCACTGTCCACGTCCAGCCTAGCCTTAAGACTCTGTAAGAGGCTGATGGAGCTGCCGCGGACACGGTGTATCATGGACGCTATGCGTTTTCTTATTAAAGTGCCAAAGCTATCAACTATAGAAAGAAAGAAAGAAGAAAGAAAAATATTTTTATTTGACATGCACATAACATACATACAACATGAAGCTTAAACAAAAAAAATAGACAAATACAAACAGTTTAGACTTAACAATAAGTGCAGTCAACAAGGCCCTATCTCAGCATATAACTTTTGCGACATTATAGAAAACGTCGCAGAAGCGCTGTTATTATGATAGGGCCTTGGGTGTGACTTGGGATTTAAACTTTATATATGGAAATAAAATTAAATAAATATATTAAATCACAATGCATATACTTACACATATACATATAGATAAGTGACATACACTCAAACACATTAGACATGTAACTATAGCTTCTGTCAACATCACAGAAGCAGTGAAGTGACGCCGCAGCCCCAACAGCATCCTGAACGCGTCATATTCAGTGCGCAGGGCTCTGATTAAAAGGTACTCTGTGGGGCTCTGTACGTTCCTTGGGTGTAATTTGTCCACAGGTTGCGCATGTACAGAGAATTACAATATGTTTCAAAGAGTGTAATGTTATCCTTTTTTTCGTGCAATCCTTTTTTTTACCTTAACGGGGTAACTCTTGGCCTTCATCTCACCTGACCTGACGTTAAGTAAAGATAAGGCCGACGATAAAAGCGAGCTACACCCGGATTTCTCAACCACAGAGAAACTGGCCATCTTACCTCTAACTGCTGGAACACAACAATGCTGGTAACATTATTGTTAAGGTTGCAGACGTAGGTAAGATGGTGGTAGCTAGCCAGGCGGACTTAGAAAAGCCCTTCCACAAACCAAATCGAGCAGAAAATTTCTGCCTCCACGGGAATCGAACCCCGGACCTCTAGATTAGAGGTAGGTGGTCTCAACCACTATACCACAGAGGCGGTTAAAACCTGCGAGCAATCATAATATGTCAATATCAGTTCGTATCGAAACTTAAATTTAGCACTAAAAGCTTAGCTTAGTAATTTAAGCTCTAAAACCCTACGGAATCTTCAGTAGTCGATTTACAACAATCTTAGCGTGTTTTTGTAACATGCAGACAAGCCCAAATTGGATTCGTCAACAAAAAATTCTGATAGGCCTTGGAGCATCTGACAGCCGGAGTAAATCCATTTACTATTTTCTGACATCCAATAACTTGATACGAGTGTGAATAAATAAAATAAACAACAAAAACGTCCCTTTGCATGGGCGGTTATGCTTTCTATGTAGACGTGATTTGCCTAAAATCTGTGTAGGCGATTTTCCACCAGAGTGACGAGACGAAACGATAATTGAAATTTGTATGGCTAATTTTCAATCCTCGCCTCGCGCATCTTTGGTGGAAATAGTTAGGATTGACTAGGATGTACGAGGCGTGAATTGAAATACCTATTTGTTTGTGTAAAAATGAACCGTATTGCTTCCGATATAGAGTATAAATTAACTCTGTAACAGAAACACGCTTTTTAGCGATTGGTTTATTGTAGTGCGATTTCAATTCTCTCCTCGCCACTCTGGTGGAAAATCACCTCGCGCGAGCGAGAATTTTTAGTGGAAAAGGGTCAGTGCGATTTCAATTCTCGTCTCGCTTCGCCTCGTCTCGCCCCTCTGGTGGAAAACCACCTTTAGCCTAAACTTTAAGTGTGATGAAGAAATTAAAATAAGAATAAGAATAACTTTATTTGTCATTTTACAATGATGCTGTTACATAATATTAACAATAACATAAAACAGGTCACACTCATAGATGTGCTGAGTAACAGAAACAATGACAACTACCCTCCGCACCAGTTATAAACTGTATTGCGGCAGCGCAGTATCACCGCAGCCGAATGACCAATTTAAGTTGACACACGATTAAAAAAATGCTCATAATGGGGACAGATCATGACGAACTGGTTTTAGCATACATTAAATGTAGTATATTTTAGGGCAACCGATACATCTTAACATACCAACTAATTACTTTCGTAGTATGATTAAAAACTAAATTACACAATAGAGGAGATTTAGTAGGATACCTACATCTCAGTATTTAGGTAATCTAGGAAAGAAAAAAAAAACATGTACTCAGTTGTAGAATAAACAATATTTGAATTTGATGTAATACGTAGATTTTATAAACTTATATTAATACACATATACACATCTTCAAAATATTACATAAGCATAAATTTCCATTATAATTAAATTTGATTTACTTCCTACACAAAATATTTAGTGCATATATATATACATATACATATACATACAAATAATAGTTAGTAATATAATACTAAAATCTATAGTTAGTAAAATTAAATATATTTGCATCCTATGTCCGTAGAAATTTCTCCGTACCATCGTAGTCCAACGTAAGCAAGTATTCAGAAACCAGTTTTCGACACACATAGTAACTTTTTTCCCTTAGTGATTGTATGGTACTACTAATTTTATTATAAAGCCGTGGCCCTAAATAGTGTAGTGAGTACCAAGCAAATGAAGTTCTAGATCTTGGTAAATAATAAATAAATCTTTATTTTTCTATCTATGTATACCTATCTGTTTCATCATCAGCCTATATACGTTCCACTGCTGGGCGCAGGCCTTCCTACATGGGAGAAACACATGAGGAGCTTGGGCCATAACACCACCACGCTGGCCCAATGCGGGTTGGTAGGTTAAAGCAGTTGCAGTAACAACTGGGAACAACAGCTTAACGTGCCTTCCAAAGCACGGAGGAGCTTGAGATTATAAATTTGATTGACCTATCTTGTCAGTCCCGGGACTGACTGTTGAGAACGCGGCTCTAGGCGTTCTCGTTGCTACGCATCGTTTTGGTTGTTATCTTGTTTGTCATGAAATTGATTATTATTTTATTTACAATGTAAATTTAGTTATTTTTATTTAATAAATCGCTCATTTAAACCCAAAAGCCTCTTTCTGCCGTTAACACTGACCATGGCGAAAGTTGCTTTATTTTCGGAAAGTCGCTCTTCCCTGGTATCTGTTTATATTAGCTGAAATAAATGTTATTAAGAATGTTTATATTAGCTGAAATAAATGTTATTAAGAATAAAATAAAATCATGTACCTACCTAACATTAAAACTAAAGTTTTGAGGATTAAGTAATCCACCTCAGTTTTCCCCGACACAAGGTTCGTAAGCTCATTGACCTGGTATCATCCATAATATTTGGCACAGATTCAAACTATCATAGTCAATGAAAGGTTAATATTATATTCCTCTATGGGTTAACACCAGCTTATAAGATCTGCGGACTACTAGCCATTCACAGACAATACTTTATGATTTTTAATACAAACTTTTTGGTTAGTGGAAAGTTTATAACTGCTATAACATAAAATCTCTTTTCGGTACGATCTCTTTTAGACATTTGTATCAAATTATCTCTATATCAAAAACCTGATAAAGGTGGTTGTACCATTCATTTTTTGTGAAAATATTTTTTTTGGTAAAACTGCTAAAATACAATTATTGTTTTGGTACGATCGAGTATCAGGTACGTCCTTCTGAAATAAAAGCTGCTTTGTCTGATCGTAGCATGGCGCATATAGCGATCCTTCAAACTGTTATAGAATGTTATTACTAATTCACAGCTAAGTCCTCTTAAACTTGAGTTAATAAGCAATGAAAAGCGCCTTTTATTTCCGTGTTCTCGTTTTTTTTTTATACAAAGGAGATAGTAAAGTTTTTAACGATTTTATGTTTTTTCATATAACTATATGAAAAAATGGTACTCATGAGCAGGCCCAAATTCCACGCAAACTTTTACCATCTCCTTAAAACTGTCAGATTTAAGTATCACAAATAAATTACTTACATTTGACTGTCAGCATCAACAGAACTAACTGTAGTATGGGAATGTCTTCTAAGTGCTAACATTAAACCCTAATCCTTGGATAACTTGAAGTGTGACAGTGAATATTAAACGGGGTTTAGGTCACCCCGGATTAAACTAAGCCTCAAACTTAAGCAAGAACAGTCCAACTTTAATTGTGTTTTAATCGTAGTCGTGAATATTTTTGCGATTAGACAAGCTTTACCAACGAAATTACTTTCTGTAGTAGTAGATTTAAAGGTTTAACAACTGTAATAAGAAAATTATACATTTTAGTCACTATATAAAATATAACGAGTTTAAGTGTCTAATTTTGTCAATCGATAAATAGATCGATGCTTTGTTTCGATGCCTGGAAAATTAAGAATCAAAAATGTAAAATCACTATTTTTCTACTAAATTTGAACTGAATTCCTTTAATAACAATATCATCAACGAAATCTTCTTTAACATTGAATAAAATTACAATAAATTAAGGAAAAATTCGATGTTACCTATAGCGCCTGTCCTGAATAATAAAGAGCCAATTCATCATCCGATCTTTGATATTATGAAAATGTTAGTGACTAAAGATATTTTTTTGTGTTTCTACTTAAAGTACTCTTATTTTCTTTATTTTTAACACATTATCTATTTTGATTCTTTTTTTTCTGACATATGATTCAATTTCAAACAATATAAACTGTAACAAACTAAACTGACATACCTATCTACGTTCATACTATGAGTCATATTCCTTAATGGGACTTTGGGGGTTACTTAGTGTACCGCAGTAGACTGAATTGAAAATTTTAAGTAGAAGTCTAATTTAAGGTTCTTAATGAGAGCCTATCCCCCATTATAATTTTCCTATATGGTAGAGTCGTATGTCATAGGCACTTACTTACACTTACAACTAGAATCTAATGCCCCATAGATGGTACCCACATCCCAAAGAGTAAGAGAAAATTCCACTAGGTCTGATCTCTCTCTATTGCTGTTTCCCCACCATTACCTGATAAACGCAGTTCTCATAAAAAAATCTTTCCTAATAAAGGAGTCACTCAAAACTTTCTTCGTGCACAAACAATTTGATAAAAAAATAATTTTCCTATATGGTAGAGTCATATGTCATAGGCACTTACTTACACTTACAACTAGAATCTAATGCCCCATAGATGGTACCCACATCCCAAAGAGTAAGAGAAAATTCCACTAGGTCTGATCTCTCTATTGCTGTTTCCCCACCATTACCTGACAAACGCAGTTCTCATAAAAAAATCTTTCCAAATAAAGGAGTCACTCAAAACTTTCTTCGTGCACAAATTGTGCCTTTACATTAGTTTGTGGGAAGTAATTTCCTCAAGGAAAACTCGGTTCCTGAAACTTATTTCAGAGCCATTGTGGCGGACAATAGTCGGTTGATTCGCGTCAAGCAATCGGATGACGTAACTGGTTGGTGGTTTTACACAATTCGATTTAGAGAAGTGAATTGAAACTTTATTTTGATGTGCTTGTTTGAATTTATTTGTTTGCACACCAGACAACACTGTTGTCACAATAGTAAAACTTAAATTGTACGCGTCAGAAATGTAGGTATCCATCCTCCGTGAGCTCGATTTTATGGAATTTGTTACCAATTGGAAGTATATGTGAAGTTCGTGTTTGTACGGCTCAAAAGTCACAATAAAACTGCAAATGGGTAACTTTTTGATATCAAACGAATCAAGTTTAATCATGTCATCAATTTTGATCATCACATTCTTAGTAAAATTTATTATTATTCAAGCATTTTTTGAATAGATGTTTTAAAATGAAAAAAAAATTCGAACATGCAGAAGGTCCATTCGATGGTAACTGGTAAGCGGAGCACAGCGGGGTAATCATGAACGCTGGGTAACTCTTAATGAGGTTGTTTGTATCATGAGAAAAAGGGATAAAAAGCCTATGCTCAATGTCTTTCATTAAATGTGAGTCTCTCTCTAAGCCAGCAGAAAGAGATTAGATCTCCTCTAAGCCAGCCTAAAGAGATTATATCTCCCTCTAGGCCAGCAGAAAGAGATTAAAACATAGAGTCTATGCTCAATGCCTTTTATTGAATAATTGAGTCTCCGTCTTAGCCAGGAGAAAATGATTATCAATCACCGTTTTATATCATAAAATACCTACACGGCCTTGTTCAAAATTAGCCGTTCGGAATTATTCCACCTCGCCATTGTTATTTTAATTATCATTGTAAAACGTTTGTAATTACAAATAAAGTTTTGATAACGCTTACTGTAACTACTCAGGCATTTTTAAATTAAGATTTTTTTTTTAAATTAAAAAAAAATACGCTGTGAAGCTGCGGTCATACCGCTTCTGATGTTGAACTAAAATGCTGTTTAGTGTCATTTTATGTGCCGTTGCGTTTGGACTATGCATTAAAAACTGCTTCAAAAGGTGTATACACCCTTCTACTATTTAAGATTCAGTGCAGCATCCCCTTTCAAATGGCGTCTGACGTAAACAGACGGAACCTTTTTCAATTAATACGTAGCGTTTAATGATGCAACGTTCCAGGAAACCAACATCTTTAGTTCTCCGAAGGCGCTTTGAATGTACGTACAGACAAGATATGAAATATTTGAGCAAATTAATTTGAAATCTGTCCCGTCGTCATGGAAGCGAATGTTCTCGAAATAAATGGAGATGAATTGACTAGAAAGACAGACGAGGTAGAGTACCCCCACAATTTTTAGTCATGGTAAATTGGAAAGCTTATAATGATAACGGCTTCTGTTGTAGAGAGACCCTAGATTGAAATACATGAAAATATTTTTTAATAATTTATTCGTTTATCTCAGTTTATGATATTAGGATTGTTTATAAGAATACTGTATTACTCCCTACTATCTTCTCCCAAGTTTCCTACTCAAGAGTAAACATGACAGACTACGGAGTCATCAATTTACGGAGTTATATTATATTATATTATTTGATGATTTCATGACATTTTATATTATTCATCCAATGTTACATTATTTCATACATATGCCATGAAATTATCAAATGAATAAGATGTTTTTGGAAGTGGCAAACCATTTCTATGAACTAATATAGTCCATGTTTCAATTTATTGTCGTACCGACGGCACCAACCTGTATAATAATCCTGGTACAGAATTCATTCCTACAGCTTATATTACTTCTAGAGACGAGAAAGGCGAGAAATGCGTGTGGCTGTGTTTTCATGTTGCACTAGCAGCCTTTGCATATCGTCGGGGATAGTGCAAATCCGCGAATCTATCATACATAAAGGCCGCGTATCTGCAATAGATCCAGTTTTACAGAGGAAGGTTCAATCAAACTTAAAAAATTTTTTATGTCAACGAATTTTCAGCTCATTTTTACACAGAGAGTAATTATTGGTGTGTTCTATCTCTTGTTAGGAAAATGTAAATCCCTTAAGTAGCAACCAATCAAGATTTTGCGTGAATTGCCCGCGACAACTTAAATGGGCTACATTAGTCAGATACGCGGAATTATCAAATGCTAGTTACGCAGATTTGCACTATTCCCGACGATATGGAATCTTCTTCTGTCTTTTCTGAAGTGATTTGCAATATTTTGTATTTAGTTTTTTTTATAAAACGAAGGACTAACGACGGACAGCCTTAGATAGGTGCTTTAAGCCCCAGCCACTTTTGTCCAACGAGATTTTCTTATGTCAGAATATTTTCTTAGTAGGTATCTTATTTTGTACAAGAATCCGAGTCAACAGATAGACCGACTGTATGATTGATGGCACGGTCGTTAGAAGCGGCTGCCAGTCGCAGTATAGCGACACTGACTTTATTTAACGTCAACCGTAAAATATGTTGTTGGAATTTCGCAATGTAAAATTATATTGTGTTAATATTTTATTAGTGCCAGAGACTTTGAGTGTAGCGTTAGACTGGGGAAGCGGCTCATCCTTACAGAAGATCGCAGATCTTCTATGAATTCATCATTAACATTTAAGCCGAAAAACGTCGATTGGGTGACAAAGGACTCTAGAGATTTCAATCCTGCGCTACACTCGATATGACACAGTCTCAGGACGTGGACGTCACGTCCTGACATGGTAACTCTGGGCAATCTCCATCGGCGCGAAGCCAGGCCGTAAGGCTGGGTTGCCTGGACCCCCAGGCAACCCGGCCTCACGGCCCGGCTGGTGAATTTGCTTCGTAGACCCCAAACCGCCTCTGCGAAAGGCACGGGTGTTATCCAGGAGTTTTAGCGAGTATTTCCAGGGTCAATTTAGACGCTGGGCGAGTCCCGCACACGCCCACAGCTTCGCCAGCGGTGGGTAGGTCCGTTAATAGATTTCTCCTGGTAAAAAAAAGTCGTACTGAACACGTCATCTTATGACAGTCTCAGTACATCAATCGTAAGAGGGTCACAATCCCACGATGATGTACTGAGACGAATGTATTATAACATTGTTTAAAGATAGCGTATCTTTAAACAGTCTTTGAAAACATTCGTTCAGGACATCATGCGTTATCGTAAGTGATGATGGGAAGAGGCCTGACGGAATGACTCTTGTTCCTTGGAAGATGGGTAAGTATTTGGTGTGGGACGCTACTTGTGTCGACACCTTAGCCATGTCCCATCTATCAAACACTTCATCGACACCAGGATCAGCTGCTGCTTCTGGTGAATCCTTCAAACGGCGCAATTATGCTGGTTTATCTGGGGACTACATATTTGAGCCATTTGGGGTTGAGACTTTAGGTTCTTAGGGTCCTAAGGAGCTCACCGACTTTTAAGGGACATTGCAGGTCGTCTTTGTGAAACTTTAGGCGACAATAAGGCTGGTATATATTTCGGACAAAGATTAAGCCTCGCAATCCAGCGAGGTAATGCGACCAGCCTTATTGGTACACACCAATCCTGTTTCGCAAGATTTTTAGGTGGTAGGTATTTATTATTCGAAGGTTTTTTTTGTTAATGTCACGGTTTAAGCTTTGTATATACATTAAGTAAGTAGGTAGTATAATTTGTGTGAATCATCGTCAACGTGATAAGGCGACGTTGCAAAAGTGACACGTTTGAGTTACTTATCTAATTAGTAAAATCCTTATAGCCGGTAGCAGTTGCGTTAAATAACGAATTTTGTAATAAGTTTAAGCTTATAACTAGTTTGATTAGGGCTGAAATTTAGTTAACGGCGTCCCATCCTCGGGTAACATTATTGATTTATCAGTAATTATTTTTTAAAATAATGATCCACTAAAATTACACTGGTAAACTCTCTATAATTCTTAAGTCTGCCCTCTCGCGTGTAAGATAGATGTATGCATGGTTCTGTGTTTCAGTTATAAAGCTTCAATATCAATATCAATATGTTTATTGCAAGTCACACGTTACAATGATGTTATTACATTAAATGAAATTAGATCGATATGTGACACCCTGTCAGGGCACCGCAACATTAGTAGGGCGCTAGAGCTATAGCAATTTTTTTTATTTACTATCTACATTACAAATCATTTATGTTTTAAAATAATATAATATAAATTACGAGAGACACACCAATTACATTATTATTATTTAGGTACATTGGCAGATTCAAAATTATCGTTGAAGAATTCTTCAATACTATAATAGCTTTTATCTATCAAGAGGATTTTCAGTCGCTCAATAAATAACGTTTCCTTCTCTATACTTCTTTTATAGAGTGGTAGGTGGTTATAGATTTTCACTACCATTACATGGAGACCCGAGGAAAATATTTTTAGTTTTGAAAAGGGAACATTAAATTTATTTAAGCACCTACCGGTCATTTCGTCTGTTCATATAGATTGGAGTTTATAATTTGGGGTATTTTCTTATAAATTTGCATGACGCTTTTAACGAAAACAGTCCTATTACGGTTGTATTTTAATTTCCGTGCTTTATTCTTCTTTTTTTTATAATTAAACAAGAATGAAACACGAAAATAAATGAACCTTATACCTATTTTTATTTTCGTGTTTTACTTCTGGCTGGATAACCAAACAAGAATAAATAAAGAAAATAAAATTACCTCCGTAATAGGTTATTTTAACTATCGCCGTAATAGGGTTACTAATTTATGTAGCAATAATTACAATCCGACTGGTTATACCTACCTTTAAAACCAGTTGGATGATTCAAGAGAACACCGACTTACCTAATTTGTAAATTAAAACTGCCTTTGAAACCTTTTGTGAAATTCAGTTAAAATTGTTCAATTAAATAGAAAATGTAAATGAAAAGAAGTACGCCTTCCACAGAGATCATTAGAATCGCGCGATACTACATTAATTTTATTTTATCTGACCTTACAATGAAAACTTGTCTCAAAAGACTTTGTCATTTCATTTCTTGTAAAAAGGGTGTCTTTGAGTTTTTGTTTCTATTTTCAAATTGTATTAAGCATAGACTATTAGGGGTAAAATAAGAATAACGGTTACAGTATTTTGGGCTATTGTATTTAAATTTGAAATTTTTGATATATTTAACAGAAAATAACTACATAAGCAAGGTGCACTGTGTGATCAAAGTCATTTTTGAGCATTTACCCAAAAATAATTAAGGTATTCTTTAGTAGGCCTACCGTACTACAGCAATAAATCAGAATTTTATAGAGAAGAATGTTAAAAATAAATTAAAAACCAAATATATCTTAATCATGTAATTTAGTTAAGTTTAAAGCCAACTACGACGAATTTGCTTTATTTTCGTTTCCTATAGGGACACGCATATTAAGAGACTTAAGAAAATCTTCATTGTATCCTACCAAGGGAAATTCAGCAAAAGTGGTCGTCTTAATTAAATGCCGGTACACAAAACCTTACCCTTTGGAAAAACCTTCATTAGACTCATTACTGGCATAATACGACATTGCATCTCGAAAAAGCGCTGTTATACAGATTTGATCTTTACAGTCCTTGCTTAAGGAGTTTAAAGTGAGATTTCAACAAATACAACTCCATATTTATTTGGGTCAAAATGTCGTGGCCGGGCGACAAAAAAGAATGGTCTCTTCAGATTTGCTTTTATAGGGGCATCGTTAAAGTAAATTGAGGCTAAGGTGGGCAAATACCAGAGTTAACGAGGTACACCGAAAAAAGTTTCCTGCAGAAGAAAATTAGGTGAATTGATTGCCTTTATAAATCACTATACTGTGGGGCTCCTGGCTATTACTCATTTGACTGCATCGTGCCGTGGAATGAAGCTAATCATTATAAATGCTTACAAAAGGATTGGGGCGGCTTATTAATGTTACTAAGATATAACAAAGGAAGAATTTTCGAGGCAGACAATATTTTTTTACGTAAAAGAATGCTTTGAAGAAAATGTAGATAAAAATAGAATTTTCAAAACTGCTAAAGTACAACAAGTGTATTTTAGCCGTATAGATTGACAGCCATCTGGTCGAGTTGTCAGTACTCCTGTCGACTAAAAAAGAGGTCCAGGGGTCGAGTCCCGGTAGGGGCGGGTGTTTTCATGATAAATTATTCTCGAGTCAGATATTTGCATGTTTGGTAAATATACTTGATATACATTCTTACATATTCTTATCTAAGTATATTAACTCTGTTATGTAGCATCCATATCACAAGCTCTTAATTATGCTTAATTTGTGCTAGACAAAAGATGTTAGAGTAAGCATATTATCATAAGAAGGTTGTCTTAGACGCCTACATGAGTTAGTTTGTTTGTTTGTTACGCTTCTACACTTATGCACTGAAATGATTTCAATAGAATTAAATATACAGATAGTTTGAGACCTTGGAATGAACATAGATACTTTTTGGAGCGGTAACGGATATCGTCGGCGGAGCCGCAGGCAGAGGCCATTACTTATACCTACTACATATTCATATCTGTATTTTCTTTTGATGATTCTTAGTTTTTAATAAATAATAGATGTGAGCGTAAGAATAGTACTTTATGGAAGGTTGTCTTAAGCGTTTGAAGTACAAAAATCTCTATATATTTATGGAACCATTCGTTCAAATTAAATTTGGTTCCATAAGCAATGACCTTATTACTGATGAAAACGAAAGCGTATCATTGACTTGTGGAAACCTAGACCATACTCAAAACCATGGCATAGCAACCGCGATGCGTCAATAACTTGTATCAAAAGTAATGCGATTGAGTGATCCTATGATTTTTGTCATTTCCGTCACCGTCACAAAATACACCTTTTTCAGATTTTTGTGACCATTTTGTCATTATGGTCACCGTCACACGTTACGTCACGTCACGTCCATTTTCAGATTTTTGTGACCATTAAATACAATGCTCCATTCAGAAGCCCAACGAAATGAGCTGGTGAAATTTTCATTACCTAATTATTCGTATTTAACGATTAAGCATTCAGTGAAAACAAACAACAGTGATTCTACCAAAATTTTGTTTACGGCATCCTGGATATAATCACAAACTGTTTGGTGTTAGCACACATTCTAACTATTGCGGACTATTCCGAGACAAATGAATAAATGTATGCTCATTGTATGTCAGAGTCAATATTTGTAGTGTTTATTTGGTTTTCAGTTGTGGGAACAAGGAAATTTCAACGTATTCCAACATATTGACAAACTTTTCACGGGTGTATTCGTGAATAAACCTGCGTGAGAATTGAAATAATCGCTGGTGCGACTTCAGCTAGTTTGATAATGGTAATAGGGATGTTTCTTGAAAGAGTCGATATTTAGATTGTCACATAGGTACCTATTTTACAAAAAAAATAGGTATATGAACCGTAGCTTAATTATAATTTACATAATTTTGATAAAATATTTTCAAAAAGTAGCGCAATAAATATTATAAAGTTTACTTTAAAACACTTGTTCTATTAGCTTATAAATATTACACGTTACCACTTTTATTAAGCCAAATAAGCATGTAAACGCATAAATTACAGGCATATCATTAATTTTGTCAATGCGCAGACACATTTTGGTGGCCACTTTCGAGCGCATGAGGTCAGTAATTGGCATCATTTTCATGGAACGTTTTGCCGCGACTTTTTAAACAACTAGATGACAAACAAGCGATTATTTCAATTCTCACGCAGGTTGCGTGAGAATTGAAATAATCGCTGGTGCGACTTCAGCTAGTTTGATAATGGTAATAGGGATGTTTCTTGAAAGAGTCGATATTTAGATTGTCACATAGGTACCTATTTTACAAAAAAAATAGGTATATGAACCGTAGCTTAATTATAATTTACATAATTTTGATAAAATATTTTCAAAAAGTAGCGCAATAAATATTATAAAGTTTACTTTAAAACACTTGTTCTATTAGCTTATAAATATTACACGTTACCACTTTTATTAAGCCAAATAAGCATGTAAACGCATAAATTACAGGCATATCATTAATTTTGTCAATGCGCAGACACATTTTGGTGGCCACTTTCGAGCGCATGAGGTCAGTAATTGGCATCATTTTCATGGAACGTTTTGCCGCGACTTTTTAAACAACTAGATGACAAACAAGCTAACAACTGGTGGTAAGTGGTTACGGCCGCCTATAGACACCTGCAATAACAAAGAAAAATCACTTGGTATTGCAGTTGCGTTTTCTTCCTGAGGTCTAAGATGAAATGCCTTCTATGCCCAGTAATTACACTGGCTACTACTTCCTTTAATCCGAAACACAGCGAACTGTTCCACGGCTGAAATAAGAAAAGCAGTGGTACCTACCCAGACCCTACATACGGACCTACCACCTAGTAAAGACTTGGAACTCCTTAAACATATCGCTACATTGGAGAAATTATTGACGGCAGTTATAGGTACTATTGATACTGCAGTATTTTTTTCATTGATATACCATTTATAATATAAGAAATAAAAAAGTTTTCAATTACCCAATTAAAACAACTGTCTCCACAGTCACAAATTGTAAGCTCGAGCCTCTTCTTGCTTTAGCTGACTCACTAAGCCGCAAGTCCCGGTTGTTACTGGAACTATTCTTCACCTAAGTAGTAAGTCGCTTGAGAAGTTGGTGGTCATTTGGGCATATATTGTTTTGCTATGACACCACGATTCCAGTATTCCCGCTGCTGGTCACAGTCCTTCCTACAATGGACAAACACGTGACGAGCTTGTACCACGCGGTGGTGCTGGCTAAATACGAATTGGTGAGTAGTATATTAAAAGAAGTGGCTTACAGTTCTAACATAATATCGAACCAATGTAATTTCATAGGAATTTTTTTTTAGTTACGTCTTGGAAAATGGTCTGTTTATGCTGGAACTGTGACCTAAAAATAAAAAAAGTAGGTGAGACACAGCACAATTTCCCCCCTAAGCTCCAAAGCTCTCAAACCAATACGTCTTTCCTCATACACTTCACAGTACTGCGTGTGATTGACACAAAATTAATTATCTTACATCGTACATCATTGTAACAGAATACTGCCGCGACAAACACACGCGCCTTATATCATTCGTTCGCATCATTATGTCAACTCATTTCAATTTTCACTTCACTCTTAAAAAGTAGCAAAATGCTAAAGAAATGTATGAAAGTTCTCTCTGTGATAGCGGTGATGTGGATAGTGTCATTGTTTACGATAATAAGAGAATACAGGCTTGGCACTTTAATGATTTTAAGTGATAATGAATTATACGAACGCGCCTTAAAGAGCTTCAGGAGGAAGTATGTAGATGTTAATACTACCTACAAGGCTTCTGGCTTTGAAAGTAAGTGTACTAAGGTTATAATTTTTGACACAGCTTAAACTAATATTCAAACCACTCACATTAATTATCCAACCCAAAATAAGCATCGTTTTAACTTGTATTATTATGAATACTAGATAACGGAGATATATAGATATTATTTTTATTATATAAATGTTCTAAGTAAACATGAGGAGCTCGGTGGCGTAGTGGTTTGAGCGCTGGTTTCGATCACAAAAGAAAGCAACTTTCGTCAAATTTATAATCTCGAGCTCCTCCGTGCTTCGGAACTTAACGGCTTAACGTGCGTTAAGCCGTTGGTCCCGGTTGATACTGTAACCGCTTTAACCCACCAACCCGCACTGGGCCAGCGTGGTGGTGTTATGTCCCAATGTCCTCATGTGTTCTTTTCATGTAGGAAGGCCTGTGCCCAGCAGTGGCACGTATATAGGCTGGTGATGATGAACAAACTTTGGTAAAAGTTGGAAAAATATAATAATAATTATTATTGAAAAGTTTTTGCATGTGCTAAAGTTTGTTCAACAATGAAATAATCACATAATTATACAAACAAGCATACAGATGTTACTTTTCAATTTTATGCAAATGAAAAGAAATGTAATATTCATCACATAAGAAAAAATTGCATTCTGCTTATATTGTAGCCATTTCCGATTAATCGCAATTTCATGCAATTTCAATGTTATTTTCAGTTTGGCAGTTAGTAGAACCGGCAAACGTAAGTTTGGATATCGACAATAGGATGTCCGCCATAAAAAGCTATGATATACCACCCGGTAACAAACATATAATTATTAATGTATATGAGTCAAAAGTAATATAATTTTACAGTTAAATACAGATACCTATTCTAGCTAAAATAAATTTAAACTAAGCAAAATTATCTTGGTCATATATATGAAAAAAAAATCCTGAAAGCCCTAATAGTCTATTAAGTAATTTCATAATGTCCTAAATTGTTAAATAGACAAAGATATCAAACGTTTTATCCATCTATCTTCAGATATTTGCATTTTTATTTATTGTAACAGTTTTCATGAGAAAAACAATAGTAGCGTTATGACCGCAGAAGGTAGCCAGGGACTGCTTCGCAGTTATAATTAGTGCTCACCCGAAACAAGTCAAATTTTTCAGACATAATTACTAGATTAATAATATTTACTTGTTTAGATGAATGTATAATTTAGAATCTGTTCGTGAGTGTGAATGAGAAGAAATGTATGTGGTTTGTTATGTATGCTTTTAAGTTAAAGAACATTAGATACGGCCCCAATCATTCTGAAACTTTTGAAAAGCAAAGCGCTGTAGCGAGAATCACATAATTATTGCAATTTTAGTCCCAACAACTATATAATTCAAATGATTAGCAATCAATTTGCAGGTGTAAATGGAAGACCCGTTATACTCAATGTTCAAGTGAGGAAATCTGTAAAACAAATTGTGCAAAAGGGCTGGAAGGAGCATGCTTTCAATGAATTTGTCAGTAATCTTATACCCTTGAATAGAAGTTTGCCTGACGTAAGAGATGACTGGTAATAATTTAATTATAGTGACTGTGTTTTATTCCTCTAGCTAAAAATTGCATTGCATTGAAAATTATTTTTCAACTTTATTTTAGTTTACATTTAAAAAGGAGATGTTTCATTTTCGGCTCTGAAGATGTACAGTACATTAAAAAATGATAGAAAATAATTAAAACCACAGCAAATTATTTTGCGTGATATTTTATATCGATAGGCCACGTACAAAATATTCTACAGCATCTATAAAAAACCAAATATGGCAATATAGGAAGCCATATTGAGACATAATCTCTATAATCTGTGCCCATATTTTTAAAACGTTCAGAGAAACATTCGTTTTTAGTCTAGGAATATGGAATTATGGACTTGGTACTCTGGTAAACATATCATTATAGTTTTTTGCTTTCTTCTTTTGAGTATTTTGAGTGGTATAATTATAGAAGTTTGACGTTATAGTCCTCATCATCATCATCACCAGCCTATATACGTCCCACTGCTGGGCACAGGCCTTCCTACATGGAAGAAACACATGAGGAGCTTGGGCCATAACACCACCACGCTGGCCCAATGCGGGTTGGTGGGTTAGAGCAGTTGCAGCAACAACCGGGACCAACGGCTTAACGTGCCTTCCGAAGCACGGAGGAGCTCGAGATTATAAATTTTGGGTGACCCATCCCGGAGTCGACCATGGCGAAAGTTGCTTTGTTTTCGTATTCGAAACCAGAGCGCTCAAACCAATTCGCCACCGAGCTCCCGAGACGTAATAGTGTTGCCATTATATTGATAATTAGAAAACTGTCACTTGTCATAAGAAAGTATATTGTACGGGAAAACAAAAAATAATAATGAAAATTAATTGAAAAATTATGTTTTATTTCCATTTCCCTAACTTAAAAACCACTGTACATTCTCATAGCCGGGACCATATAAACCTGAAACGTCTCCTTTGACAGAATTATTTTAGTCGACATTCCTTAACAAATAATATGCGATATCATTTTGGACAAAATTAAAAGTACGACAAATTATATTTTACCTGAAGTATTTCCACATAATGTTTACTAAATAATTAGTAAGTTGGTATTATTTTAGGTGCAAACATCAGAATTACTCAGAAAATCTTCCTCAAGTGACTGTAATTATTTGTTTCCATAATGAAGCCTGGTCAACCCTGTTGAGAACAGTATATTCAGTTATCAATAGATCACCGCGTCATCTCCTGAAAGAAATTATACTTTTCGATGATTACTCTACGATGGGTATGTATTCGGTTATCATCCTTGATCTGTGTCAACGGTTGTCTGTTAAATAGATTTTTTAGCGTTCCATACCTCAAAAAAAAAGAAACCCTCGTAGGATGACTGAGTTGTCCGTCCGTTTATCTGTCTGTCATGGCCTACTTTCTATGATCTGAAGTCACGACCCTTTTAGACCGCGTCGCAAATATCATGTTGAAATTAATACGACGATTTTTATGTCCATTGCTGGTAAATTAAAACTATGTTGTAGTTTCCATTGATCTAAAATCGGGAAATTTGGCAAGAAGCAAGTAGTTACCGTGTTTATCTGTAGTGAGGTAGGTATAATACATATAGTTCAAAAAGAAACTTTTAGCGACATTCGCAGTTGGAGAAAAGACCGTGAGGTATATTGGTGAATGAAAGAACATTTATATCAACAACAAAAGTAATTTTGTCCTTCAAATCGACCTATATTTTCGTTAGACCAATATTCTGCACTTTAATAGTTTCGAACATAAGCGATATGTTTATTTTCGTGTGAAATCACCAGTCTGATACTGTAATATTGTTATTACCTATCTACATAGAAGTTTGAACGGACCCCCCGTTGCGTGAGTCAGTCTCCTACTTGTCTGGTTTTGTAAGATTTCCAATACCCATCCATGTGCAGTAATTTGGTCTGTTAGAATGTGTCCAGAATATGCGAATTTTCCGTTAATAGAAAAATATATTGTGTTTTGAAAACATTTGTTTAATTTTTTAAAAGTCCTCTAATGCCTTACTCTAATCCATTTCGATCCTTTTTAGTGAAAATTCACTGTTTTCATCGCTGAAAGTGTTTTTACAGACCTTTTGTACCTTCTGAAGATGGATCGGTACCAAATTGTAATTTCAATTCATCGATCACTTCTAAGAACATTGAGCAAAAAAAGATTGAAATTGTAATGACGGACTAAGATCGATTACCGAAGCTGATTTTTAATGTTGCAGATCATCTTAAGAAACCTTTAGAGGAATATATACGGCATCTACCAGAAGTCGTGCTTAAACGAGCCACTCGTCGTGAAGGCTTGATAAGATCAAGAATGATAGCTATAAAATATGTCTCCTCCCCTGTAGTGATATACCTTGATAGTCATTGTGAGTGTAGTGAAGGTGAGAAAGGCAGACCTATTATGAAATCTGTTTTATGATTCCAACTATGGAGTCATCCCCAAATAAGTAATTATTACCATACCGAGGCTAAATACATGGGTATGATCATGGTATCTTTAGCGAACGCGGAGATTATTGGTTTCTTATCAGCTACTTAGTTTGAAATAGAGTAGAAAGTCAAATGCATAACAACTGTTTGGGTCAATCTGACAAAGAATCCACATATGCGACCTTTTCATAAATTTGAACCGTGTAATGAATAATTGTAAAAATTTAACTTTCACATTATGAAAACAAAATTAATTTCATTCAGAATGATAAATTATAAGGCGAATGACAGCAGTCGGCTTAGGCAATTTAAATAATTGTGTTTATATTCAGCGGGACTAATTAATATTTCAGGATGGCTGGTACCACTTTTAGACAGAATATCTCAAGACCTAACCCGAGTTGTAAGTCCAGTTGTTGACGATATTCACGATTCAACTTTTGAATATATAGCTCAAGAAACGAATGAATTATTAATTGGAGGATTTAATTGGCACCTAAAGTTTAAATGGATGCCAATTCCCTATAGTATTCTGAAGAACAGAAAACATCTAGCAGCACCAATACAGACTGCTACAATCTCTGGTGGTCTTTTTGCTGTAAACAAAGATTTTTTTGCCAAACTCGGTTATTACGATGACGGCTTTGATATATGGGGAGCTGAGAACTTGGAGTTATCTTTCAAAGCGTGGATGTGCGGTGGCTCTTTAGAAATAGTACCTTGTTCTCATGTAGGGCATGTTTTCAGAAAGAGGTTCCCATATACAGGACAAAGCGGATCCTTGAAAAGAAATACCGTAAGGATGGCAAAGGTAATAATACGCTTTTGTGTTTTTAGATAATGTTTTTCACTTTTGTGATGGGTTCCATTAAACTTTACCATTTTCTGAATTATTTCTGTGTCTTAAAAGTGTCTCATGCGTATTATAGCAGAAAAAGCTCAGTCTAATTGCACTATTATCTATAGACGTGATTAAATAAACCCTATGTACTCGTACTTTTTTTAAGAAAATCGTGAGTATATTCGTGGGCTGATGCATAATTCTGATATTTAATTTTTAGACATTTTGTACAATTTTGATCGTTAATTATGTTATTTGTTTTATACAACTAAGTAGATAACAAACAAGCTGACAGCCAACCTGGTGGTAAGTGGTTACTGCTGCAGGTAGAAAACCTTCATAGTTAAGTTTATATTATAATTATAAGTTTTGGGGGTTTCTTTTCTTTTATGTCTTAAAAATTATCGTTATGTTATAAGTAATAAATTCATCTCTAAAACGCAAAGGTTTTCGTCATCGTATTTAGGGCAAGGCGCTACGTCAGTCAGTGTGTAACTATCCATATCAGAACCTTAAGGGAACCCTCTTCGCACAGGTAACCGTCGCCTATAGCCACAAGGAAAAAATCACTTGGTATTGAAGGTTCTTTGTCCTCCTGAGGCCTAAGATGAAATGCCTCCCATGCCCAGTTATTACAATAAGTTATAGTTATTCAATTATTTATTAGGTATGGATGGACGATTATGCTGAATACTATTACGACACGATTGGAAACGAAAAAGTTGACTACGGGAATATATCAAGCCGCTTAGAATTACGTAAAAGTCTAAATTGCAAGTCCTTCCAGTGGTATTTGGAAAATGTCTATCCGCAGCTCGAATTACCCGAAAACTACGTTGCAAGTGGTCCGGTAAATTATTTTCTTTCTACTTAATTAGCTCAACAGTCAGAGATAATGTCTTCATAAAAAGTATCTCGTTAATTCTGAAAAGAATAAAACTTCATTAAGATTCTTCAATTAAAGCTTTCAGGTATTTAACCTTTTGTCCCTTGCCAGCCCACAATATATTTTATATTGTGTGTGAGCATTATGTTGTGTCTGATATGTAGGTACTTTCCAGAGAAGTGCAAAAATAAACGTAAAGAAATGTCTGATATTTGTTTAATCAGTTTGCTTTTCACTAAACAGATATACAGTATAAGTAACTACGCAGGCTGTCTGGATTCGTCAAATATCAAGAGTAAAATGAGTATAGACATCTTGCCTTGCCACCTTCAAGGCGGAAATCAGGTAAGAACTGATTTAAAAACATGAACCGCCAGACAATTTAATTAAAGGGCGATACTTTTTAATCGACTTCAAAAAAAGAAGGAGGTTCTATGTTCCACTGTATGTTTTTTTGTATGTATGTTCATCTCGGCCAATTGTCAACAATTATTTTCAATTTTTTTTTATTCGATAGAGTATACTCCTGAGGTGGTCTCGTTGTCACCAAATCAGGATCTGATGATGGGATCCTAGGGAAATCGAGGGCTAACTTCAAATTTTATAGTCACGTATGACATTTTTTACTGTTTTCCAAAGCTATTCAAGTATTTGTTACTGTCAGTTACTATCTTATGTCATCGACATTGTATTGTTAAAAAGTTTATCAATATCATTGTTTCTTGACGACCGGCTGGTCCAGCGGTCTGTACCCCTTGCTATGCAAACACTTGCTCCTACCGGGATTCGAACCCGGTAATGTCAGTATGATGAGTACGAGCATTTGTTAACGAGTCATGGATGTTTGTATGTTTATTTATTTTATTTTATTTATTTACATACATATTATATCGATATTTATCCGTTATCTAGTATCCATAAAACAAGCTCTTAATGATGCTTACTTTGGGCTAGATAATAACTGTGTGTGTATAAATATTATTGTTTCACTCTGATACAAGTTATAATTATAATCTTTCGTTTTAGTATTGGGTGTATACAAAAGACGGAGAACTGAAAAGGGACGACCTGTGTCTGGATTACGTATTTTCTTTACTCATGTTGTACATTTGTAAAGGGCGTGTCTCCTCCCAGATTTGGTTGTACGATGCTAAGGTAATTTGGCATTTATCATGCCTGTTTGAGTTATGAAAATTTTAGTAGCACTCTAGGTACTGCAATAAATTCCACGGTTGTATGAATGTCTAGAAACATAAAGGCCTGACATTGGATGTGGCAGGGGAAATTATTTTTGGAAGAGATTCATCTGTTTGTTCTAAAATATGAAACATCAGTTGGATATGTAGTGTTATGTACATACATATAGTATTTTTATGCAAATTAAATTGTGGACATTGCTTCTAGATTGAAGTCGTAAATTGAAACATTTGTTATGTACAGTTGTAGAAATTATTTATTTAATAAGAATAGATACTAATACAAGAATAATATTCTCACACTCTTATCAAAGCATTACTAGATGTTATGCCTTTATGTGGGATCGTCTTGAGTAGTGTATTGCACCGCCTCTTTTAAATCGGCCGTAATTCAGTTCGTTGTGTTCCGGATTGAAGGGAAGGTAGACTATTGGGTGACGGCGACGGCGCGGCGACGGTAACAAACGAAAAAAAACATCGTTTACAGCTATAGAGCGCAAGCGCTCCGTGCTTCGGAAGGCACGCTAAGTAACGGCTTAGCGTGCCTTCCGAAGCACGACGGGACCCGGGACCAACGGGTCCCGGTTGTTCCTGATGCAACCGCGTTAACCCACCAACCCGCATTGGGCCAGCGTGGTGGTGTTATGGCCCAAATTCCTCATGTGTTTCTCCCATGTAGGAAGGCCTGTGCCCAGCAGTGAGACGTATATAGGCTGGTGATGATACTATATAAGGGATGCATCTTTATCATCATCATCATCATATCAACCTCTGATTTCCACTATTAAGCAAATGCCTCCCCCCATCTATTTCCGAATGGAACGGTTCTACGCAGCTAGCATCCAACATTTCGCTTTACACGACCCTGACCAGGATATTAAGAGAATGTCCATTTATTCCAACTCAAATATGAGCGGGGCTTTAATCTGCAACGAAATATGCAATAAAAGGATAATATCGGATCCTGAAAATAATTATAAGTAAGGTATCTAATATATACACGAATATATACGATTCCTTCCTTTTATGTCATTCTTTTAACTTTTGTTTATAGTTTTATATTTTTTAATTTGCTTTCTTTTTGTATACCCACGCAAATTGTCAAATACTTACTTAAATACCTATAGATGATAAATATAAATTTGAATAAAAAGAATATGACTATTTTGTTTATGTCTATGTCTTCAAATCAATATCAACAGTAAGTAGTTGACCGACTACCTGGCCGAGTGTGGTCAGTACCCCTAGCTACAGGCTACTCGGCCAGGGGGTCCCGAGTTCTAGTACCAGACGGGGCAGGTATTTGTGTTATAACACGAATATTTGCTCTCGGGTCATGGTTTTTTTTATTTACGCATGTATGTATATTTCGAATAGTAAAAATACACAATGTTCACGCGCGAACCTACAAAGAAGTTGCGTAGGCGAAGAGAGCATGCGGCTTCTTTGTATATTTATGGGCAACGGAAGCCGCCGATTATTTTAGAAGAAGAAGTTTTTTGTTTTTACTCTGTCATTCTATTTTCTTACATACAATTTGTTAATCTATTTTATTACATTTTAATGAAGTAAATAATTTTTGCACTTTAAAATCCCTGGTGTCATTGTTCGCATGAACATACAATATTAAATATGTTTTCCGGTATCTATAGATACCGGAATCAATAGATACCGGAAACTATAGTATAGTATCTACTACTATAGTATCTACTATAGTATCCATAACACAAACTCTTAATAATGCTAACCTCTTGCTAGGTAATAGGCCTGAGTATAATTATTATCATTTTGTTGTTATGGGTGAGTATAAGATTATTATTATTATTATATTTTATATCTCAGGATCTTTCTTGGTAAGAATAAAAACAATGCTAAGTGTGATTATTACTTTTTATTATTACCATATAGGACAGCCATTTCTGAGGGATTCGACGTCATTGTCATGGCTTGCTTTTCACTAAACGACAACTGCTTAGAATATTTTTACATAAATGGGCACTTGCGTAAGATTCTACATTGAAAATAACTGTTTTATGTTGGAGTAAATTCGAAGAGTTGAGAAACTATTATTATGATTTCAGAATAAGCACATAAGGCACATGGACACTCAAAAATGTCTTCAAGTGGCTAAGTACTCTGATGGCTTGAAATTAATTTTGGAAAACTGTTCTACGTCAAGCACACAAATGTGGATGATGGAAAACTTCTTAGTGGGAAGACTTAACCCTCAATTACAGATGTATGTCAATAGGCAATAGGAATAGGTATTATTTTTAAATATTATGGTAAACCAATCAAGCCGCAGAAAATTACATTTCCCATTTTTTTTTACTTTTGGATATAAAGGACAATCATTAAAGACACTACCTCGAGTAAAAAAATCGATTCGTTTGCTTATTTTGTTTGTTAAACATATTTAACTATACGTCTTACCAACCTAACATAACCAACTAAAACACTAAGTTGGCATCTAAGAAATCTGATTTGAGCATCTATTTAAAGATTAGATGCCAGTTCATTATTTTTAGTAATATATAATACTTAGTATTTTTTAATCGCTCAGTTTGTTATTATCATTTTGTGTTATATGCAGCGTAGTTAAATAAAAAAACTGTATTATAGTTACCGAGGAGCTCGGTGGCGTATTGGTTTGAGCGCTCTGGTTTCGAATACGAAAACAAAGCAACTTTCGCCATGGTCGACCCTGGGATGGGTCAACCAAAATTTATAATCTCGAGCTCCTCCGTGCTTCGGAAGGCACGTTAAGCCGTTGGTCCCGGTTGTTACTACAACCGCTTTAACCCACCAACCCGCATTGGGCCAGCGTGGTGGTGTTATGGCCCAAACTCCTCATGTGTTACTTCCATGTAGGAAGGCATGTACCCAGCAGTGGGACGTATATAGGCTGGTGATGATGATGATGATGATGATTATAGTTACCTATTACGACAGTTTTAAGTGTATTTGAAAAGCTAGAGGAAATATGATATAATCATGCTATATTGTTTTACATGTTGTTTGTCAGTACAAAGGTGACCTCAAACATATTTTACGTAAAACAAACAGTTTCCACTCTAGCCTTTCATGTAACCACATAAAGGGTTTTTATTTAACTTAAATTATTGTGGCTTAAATGTCTGTCTCCACAGAGGTTTTATTTTGCTTTGAGGATATTTTTATTATGACTCAGATTTCAGCTTAGTGTCACAAACGTTACTATAGAACTGCTACTGTTTGATCTAAGTTTTATTTTATCATTTTTGTTGAAAAGCACTAAATATATTTAAGATAACTATTTTTGGTTCAAATTTATACATCCAATTTTATAGATAACAATATTTTAGTAAATCTTCATTATATCCTTTAATGCCATAAGACCTATTTATTAATCCTCAGCACCTCTAGCACGAACACTTTTAAATTTCGAATCGCCTTCGTATCGAGTAGTTACGTGAGTTTTTGTTTGGCTTTTGTTTGAAATTTCAAGCGTGCGTGAACGATACGATTACGATTCGAAATTTAAAAATGTTCGTGCTAGGGGTACCTACAGATAACTTTAATTTAGAGAACAATTTTGTAAATTTTTCTATAGATTGAATGTCAACTTGTCAAAGTTATTCTCTCGATAAACCTTATCTGGGGATTAAAAACATCAACCCCAATACATTTCGACGAATTGTGAAATTTTTATGTTTACATAATTATAGTATATGTTTAATGTTATTATCTGATATAAAAAAAATAATATAACACAAATCAATTAAAATCCTACAATTAAAAAGATTTTTAAAAATAGTTAGTCATTATAATATTATTAAATTTAAGTTCACGCCCATTTAGATAACCAGAGTACACACTACCTCTTTTTACAATAATGTCAGTTCGAGGAAAAGTGTGATATTAGCTCTCTTATAATTAAATCAATCTACTTTGCTATAACAATAAATAAGCCATTATGCAAATGCACGGGTAAGTAAACACATACGAGGGTTTGACAGGGGACTGTGGATTTTGACGTCATAATTACTCATGTTGTCTCTGTTTGTGTCATCGTTATGGTGAAGTTCCTTTTAAGACGTTTGTTTACAGTCGATTGAACAGATAGATTTCAAAGTAGGTACTATATTATTACTCATCGATAAGTTGTTGTCTACATAAATTACGTGGTCGTGGGCAGGCCGCATTGCAAGAAATACTGACCGCTGCGCGGGAGATAACGCAGCGTTGGTAAGCCAAGCCCCCACAAGGTGGACCGACGATCTGGTGAGGGTCCCGGAGGATGCGGTCAGCGCAGGATCGATCGGTTTGAAGATCTTCGGGGAAGCCCATGCCCAGCAGCGGGCGTCTCTTTGCTTATATGATGAATAAAATATACTATAGGTATAGAAGCTGGTTGACTAGCTCATCTACGCCCAGTCGAGACTACCAGCCAAGACTACTGAAGCTGAAACATTAAATTTGTACTCAATAAGTAGGGAGTTTTGAAATTTGTTTTTTCGTACACTGTTTTTCATCATACGGCACAAATTTTACAAATATTTAGCGAAAATGCTTACATTTAAGCAAAGAGGTTATTGGTTATAGGGTAGAGTGGTGTGTTTCCGAACGCGGCGTAATTTCGAATAAAGTAATCATTATAGAAAAGGATAGTTGATAATCTCTTTTTGCTGGCTGAGAGGGAGCACTGGGCATAAGCTCTTCGTCCTTTTCTATCACGATACTAACGGCCTTATTCGGAGTTACCCCGTGATCACAATAAACAAAAAATGATTAAAGTATATCTTCTGACATTATTTTCGGCCTTAGATGGGAAGCATATAGTCCGCCTAGTAAGCGGTTGAAAATACCAGATAAGCGTTTAAACGCTTAATGAGGATATTGGTTGTAAAGTATATAAACTATAGCCTTTTATGTTACAAGATATTATAAAGAATGATTAATTAGGGTACTATGAAGTCTTTATTCTTAAGTCAGTAGTAAAGTTTTAATTGAAAGTTACGGAAGAACTTAGTAGGACTTATCGGAATAATATTAATTTTCATTTTAGACGAAACTTCGAATCAGAGGACAAATTGTTATATTAATAATACCTTCTGGAGCACTCTAATATTTAGGTGGTGGTGTGAAAGTGTTTGAAAAAATTCAACAAACTACATGGACTTCAAAACCTTCAAAGCACTGAAAAGGCAAAAAGTATCGTAATTTTGTTTTAAAGGTATTTTTGGAGTAGGTATTTTACTTTTCATTGTTTAAATTAGATAAATAACTACGGAAACTTCATTATTGTTGCCTTTATTTTGATGACGGTTTTTATTTTAAAAGAAAATATTTTAATCTAAAAAAACCGACTTCTCACTAAAAATGAATAACTAATAAAATCAAAGCACTGAAAAGGCAAAAAGAATCGAATTTAAGTTCTTATTTGTTTTAAAGGTATTTTTGGAGTACGTATTTTACTTTTTATTGTTTAAATTAGATTAATAACTATGCAAACATAAATATTGTTGCCTTTGTAGTATTTTGATGTAAGTTTTTATTTTTGAAGAAAATATTTTTGACTAAAATAAAATCCGACGTGAAGACAATAAAAAGGGAAAACTAATTAAATTTAATTAGGTGATGTCTGGTATCTGCTTAGCACCAACTCCAAAAAATACCTTTTATGGGGATGACTACCTACTTTTAATTAATTTTTCTCACATTTTAATAGTTTTGATGCGTTTAAACGCCTACTTTATTGTAACAATACAAATTAAGAAAGAAAATGATGAAAAAAAAAATTCATCATTTTATTTATTTGTCATTGTTATAGGTTTTTTTTATACCACTAATACGGCCCACCTGATGGTAAGCGGTTACCGTAGCCTATGGACGCTTGCAACACCAGGGGTATCACTTGCGCGTTGCCGACCCTGTAAAAACTTTTTCAAACCCTTTTTGAAGAACCCCATGCCGTACTCGTTCGAGAAAACTTCTACAGGGAGGTCATTCCACAACCTGAGCGTACGCAGGAGAAAGTTTCTCTGAAACCGCACAGTACGAGACCATTTTAGTTCCAACGTGTGAGGATGAATTCCCTGCCGATGGCGAGCGGTGCGATGGTAGAAAGAGGCCGTGGGCATCATGTCAAATAATTCCTCAGAACACGCTCCGTTATACAACCGGTAGAACACACATAAGGAAGCAAAATCTCTCCTTAGGCTTAAGGGTTCAATACCGCTTGTGAGTTCGGGATCGTCGACAATTCTCATAGCGCGTCTTTGAACTGCGTCAAACGGTCCAAGCTGGTATCTAGGTGCTCCCGCCCATAGGTGGCAGCAGTATTCCATATGGGGCCTGACTTGAGACTTATACAGTAACAGTCTTTGCCCCGAAGAGAAGTACCGCCGCGCTTTATTGAGCACACCAAGTTTCTTGGATGCCAGCTTGACTTTATCTTCTAAATGTCCGCGGAACTGCACGTCACTAGAGATATCGACACCAAGGATCCCGATACTCTTAGAGATGGAAAGGGGTGTGTCAAGAAATTGTGGAGACACAGCGAATGGGGTTTTTTTAGCGGTAAACTCCACAGTAGGCCGAGGAGTATTAGCACGGCTCGTATAGTAAGCGTCACCAGTACTGTCATCTGCACAACAATGTAGTCCGTCAATAGACAGCATATTGATATATTGAATTGATATGCAGCAAGAACAGCGTTGGAGACAGCACCGAGCCTTGCGGGACGCCAGCGTTAATGTCCATGCTATCCGAGCAACTGCCATCAACGACGGCTCTTATGCATCTGCCGGAGAAAAAGCTAGCGACCCATTTGCAGAGCCCCTCAGGTAGCCCGTAAGTTGATAACTTCAAAAGAAGATGCCCCTGTGCCAGACCCGATCGAACGCCTTCGCTACATCTAGGCTAACAGCCAATGCCTCACCTTGACCCTCAATGGCAAGAGCCCAGCGGTGTGTTAGGTACAGTAGAAGATCACCCGTCGAGCGATTATGTCTAAAGCCGTATTGACGGTCGCTAATAAGGTCGTGATCCTCTAGGTACCTGAGGAGTTGCGTGTTTATAACGCGCTCCATCACCTTTGAGAGAAGGGAGGTTATAGCGATTGGCCTGTAATTCGATGGGTCTGATCTATCGCCCTTTTTGGGCACCGGGTGCACATGGGCAGTCTTCCATGAAGACGGAACTTGCCTGGTGGAGTACGAAAGCGCGAAAAGACGCGTCAGAACAGGACACAACTCAGGAGCACACTGCTTCAGTACCACTGCCGGTATACCGTCTGGCCCGCTCGACTTATGAATATCCAGAGATAACAACTCACGCCGTACCTCCCGTTGCGTAATGGAGATCTCCGGCATAGAGTTGCCGCACCAGGGGATGGTAGGTGATGCAGCACCTCCGTCATTCAAAGTCGAGTTTGAGGCAAAAAGAGCACCCAGTAAATCGGCTTTCTCTTTAGCTGTGGGCCAAGTTTCCGTCAGGCTTACGGAGTGGTGGCAAGGATGACCTACAAAGTTTCCTTCGGCAGCTTTGGCGAGTGACCAGAAAGCACGACTCCCTGAAGGGTATCTTGCAAGCCGATCGCCAATTCGCCCGACAAAATCGAATTTCGCTCTGGCAATCACTCTTTTACAGAACCTCGAAGCAGCATTTAACTTCCGCTTCACGTCAGAGATGTTTGGATCCTGATTGACTCGAGCCGTGGTCCAAGCCTAAAACGCAGATTGCTTGCTAATGCGAGCTTCCCTGCATGGCCGATTAAACCACGGCCGCCTCTTAACTGCTGCGGCCACTAGCGTGTTAGGAATGTAACATTCCATACCCGCCAGTATAGTCTCAGTGACTGCTGCTGAACAGGTATCAGGATTATCTGACGCGAAGCAGAGCTGCTTCCACGGGAACGATGCGTAAAATTCACGCAACCCATCCCAGTCTGCTGACTTGTAATGCCACACGCAACGCCACCCAGGTAATATTTTTTCTTTCATAATGATTTATAGTCTTTCCTATTTTATTTAATTTTTTGTCTAAAAAGATCGAAACTACATCTAGCTTAGACCTTATAAATTCTATCGGATTTTTACGATCGATTGACTGATTTTATTTTGTATTTAACAAAATCCACCTACAGCCCTAAAGCAACATCAAAAGGTATTCCACTGACATTGCTTATAAAGCCGGAACGCTAACGAAACGCTCTCGGTTGGTTCAACTTCGGCTCGATAATTGTTAGCAATATTGCAAGAAAGAAATATATTTTGGCTTAGTGACTAGACAGTTGTTAATTTTGGACAGTTCGGACAAAGAACTATCGATGCGTTTCGACTGCCACAAATGTTAAATATTTAGCAGAATACGAAACAATGATTGAACCGAACGGTTTGCGTTACGTGTTTGTTAGTAGAATACCAAACTGATTTGTTTCGGTTACGTTTCGATTGCGTTGAGTTAGAAGAATACAAAAACTTTGTAACTTAAGCGTTTCCGATTCGTTTCAGATCAAAATACAATAGCAGAATTGGGGGGCAGGTAGGCCATCGCCTGATTTGTCATCTAGTGGTATGTATAAAAAACATAATAATGACAGATTTATTTTTTAGCCAATAAATATCCCTTAATAGCGATTTTACAATCTCAGACTAGAAGACATAAAGAGCGGCTGTTTATAATTTATCACGGTTGGTTGTGACCAACCGTGATAATATTTTCTTCACAGTATATTCGACACAGGATAGTATTTTCTTCACAGCTTCACAATTATAAGGTAAGACTTCAATTGTACTCCATACTGGTGCCACACAGTTATTTTATAACATATAACAACATGGTACAGTAACATAAATCATAAAATTTTTTGAATAATAGACAACACTTACTTTGTTCGTAATAACGATGGCTTTCGTAGTTTGAATTTCACACTGGATGCGCTGTTGTAAATTCAGCATATAAAAGTCACAACCCAAACATATTATTGTAAAAGGCAGTCATATAAAAATGTGTCCAAAATCCCAACCGCTACCCCCATATATTCTGTTTAGCTTGTTTTATCATTATGCCAGAGACATCATTTATCACGGTTGCTAAATTGAATGGACCTTTACCGAATAATAAGATTTGTTTGGACTTTTAAATTTTCGGACATTGGAGATTTAAATTGGTGTATAATTTAACCGTCGTAATGTGCATATTCTTTCTGCTCTTTACAAAATCTTGAATTACCATTATTCTCCCTCCTAACTCCTGCGTTCCAGATTACAGTTGTCACCTCCTCCCATACGCTCCAGGCGCCGAGCATCGTGTAATGCCAACTTGTTTCTTTATTCTTTTACATTCCGTACAAATATTAGAGTGCTACTTACAAATGTGTAACTTTGTAAGTCAATAGTCCTAGGCGTTCTATCATATTAAAGATACGCGGTATCAGGAGTATCACAGGAAAAACACGACAAAAATTAATGTGTTTTTTTACTGGCCTGAAACTTTAAGCTCTGAGTTTTCCGTT
This sequence comes from Nymphula nitidulata, assembly GCA_947347705.1. Taxonomy (NCBI): domain Eukaryota; kingdom Metazoa; phylum Arthropoda; class Insecta; order Lepidoptera; family Crambidae; genus Nymphula; species Nymphula nitidulata. Next base: position 7,593,916 of record OX374627.1, read on the forward strand.
TATTAAAAAGTTCTAAGATTTAAAACTTCAGCGTTGCATTCTTATTGGGCTCAAAGTAGGCAAAACTAAACTTTGTCCAAACGTACCACTATATACCTACATTTTTCAAAGACGTTAAGGATAGTGATTTTTTTCAAAATGGGGAGAGTGATAATCCTTTTTTTGTAAGTATACCTTGTACGGAATCAGTAGATATATATAAAAGCCAAATCTACTGATTGTATAAAAGGTATAAGTACTTACGTGTTGGTAAACTTTCGACTATTTAAAGCTTGTGAAAAGTGACTACTTAGCTTAGAGAAATACCTAACAGAGGTTGCATAGAGATGCACCATTTTTTTAAATTAAATAAATTGCATTTACACCTCTCCAATTTTCGGTTATTACTAATGTGACCTAAGTAGTTTAGTTAAATATTTTTTTCAGTGTAAGTACACAAAATAATCCAAATTATGTAAGTCCAAAACTTGGAATTTTTTGCATTGTGTTTCCACCTTCATTAAAAAATAAGTTTCTTTAGAATAGTCGTGAAAAAGCACCTAATGAGCCGGCGAGGTAGAAGCGGCTAGAACAGCCGTCCATTTCGATTTCATTAGGTGGTGTTGAGTGATGCAAACGACTCATCGTTTGCCATGCTATATTCCTAAAAGAAAACGGAGAATCCTCAAATATATATTTATGTCCTTAAAAGTATCTACCAAAGCCTGTTCCTACATTCACTGCATATAGGTACACAAAAATAATCATAGATAAAACAATTTATGCTGTGATGTTTTGCTAACAAGTAAAACATTATCTAACGGAACAAAAGAATACACGTACGATACGGTAAACATTGTTTAACGAATTAGTCAAAGAAAGTTAAAGAAATATTTGGTTCAGTTCTCTCATCTTTTGAATTATTATTTAAATGCTGCTGTAAAATTTACATTAAAACTTATTCGCATTTTAGCCATGCTTAAATAAGTTGCTGAAAGCAAATACTTGTATGCAGCTTGAAATTATTCCTTTCCATTCAAGGTATTTAAGCAAGTTGCTTACTTTCAAAATTTGTGTTTGGATAAAACAATCCATTAAAGATATATTCATGAATAGTCATACTTTAAAAAATTTAGTAATAACAAAACTAGGAGAGAAATATAAGAGAGCACGAGATAATTATTGTATCATGTTTTCATTTGGTCAAAGTGACTGACGATAAATGAGTGAATTTTCCAAAACTTAGAGAGAAATTATGTTTAGATATGTATTGGATTGAAAAGAATCACTAACGGGCTCCAAAACGGTTTAGAATATTCACTCAACAAATATAACATGTTGGCTATATTGGTTAACCGAGTTTATTATCGAAAGGACCAGTCATTAATAATAGTTTCATCCTGTTGAAAGAAATCATTAAAACGACTGGCAATCGATGAGTAATCTTAGTAGCTGGACAAAGCGATAATCTACCGATCAATTTAGTGGACAACCAAACGCAAATTATCAATTCAGTATTTGAATTGATGTAGACGAATTTTCAGCTTTTGCAGGCTCAAAAAAGCTGATAATTGAGAAATGTAGGGTAGAGCTTTTTCTTCTTTAAAATAGGTGCGATCAAATCAGAGTTTTATGTTCCAGCAGAATAGATAGATAGCAAGGTTTAGTCTCCTTTGAGTGATAAAGAGGATCTTCACAGTACAAATGAGAGCACTTACATAACGCCAATGAAGCTTTGTGCTATACGTTTTTGACCTATGCTCTAAACGATTGATCAACGAGGTCGTCGCCTGTATACTATAAAGAGAAGCTCAATTGTAAGGTAGTGACTTGTCTACAATTAATAAAAAAAAATACAACTTTATTTTACTTTATCAACCGTATTTTAAATATACATTATGTTATATGTTAAATGTTTAAATTAATTGAAAACTTAATTTCTTTTTGTTGGAATACCCAGTGGGATTTCGTAGCAGGCTATCTACTATAGTGAGGTGTTTAGGTTATTCGGAAAATTACATTGTTACTACGTTTTATTAAACATAATTTGGTACATTTAACCTCAAGAAGTACGGGGTTTATCAAATAAAATACCTTTCAAAAACATATTGAACATTACATCGTGGATATTTTTAATCCTTTAATGCCCAGACGGCAACTTAAGTTGACATGACAATTAAAATTCAATTGTGTCTGGTTTATCGGACTTCAAAGGGTAGTAATGGGAGCCATAGTCCCTAATGACAACTTCAATGTTTCTAGTTAAATGCCTATAATTTTGTTATTTTTAAAAGAACATCGCTCGTAAGTAGCAAAATAGATTAAAGCAAGCTTAAAATTCAACAGGCTTACAGTAATATTATTACACGTTTAGTCAGAATTAAATAATAAATTATCCATTCAGCGGATGGTGATTGTGGTACGTTTATAGCTTCTAATTTCCGTAAATGGGGCCTTTCTATTGGCTTTAAAACAATAAATATTGTTTTGGTTATTTATAGTAGTGTCAGTAAATTTTAATTTAAATAGGCTGAAAGAAAAGAAAAACCTATTTAGAGTATTTCAACAGAATTATCATTTGGTCTTTGTTCTTGTTCTATTATAGTCTTTCAAAGATAGGTTACGCTATTTTTAAGATTAAATAATTATATTTTTAGTTTATTGGTATTAGGTGCGTTCCCGGTTCCAGTTGATACCTCCTCCCTTACGCTCTAGGCGGCCTTGTTTGACTAAGATACTCGAACTTCCTAAGTGTAATACCAACTTCTTCCTTCATTTATTTATATTTTATGCTTCACAGACTTACCACATTAAATATCCGACACAATCATGGGTAGACTGGAAGAGATATCTTGTTAACTAACTGTCATTATCTATTGATAAACTTTGTTACAAGTGCAATAAAGAGTATATGTTAGGTAGATAGAGCTCAGCTAACGTACAATACGTTAGAGGATTTGTCCACTAAGGAAAAGCCGGATAGTTGCCTCAGTGGGATAAATGCCCGGGTTTTAAATACAGTATGTTGAGAGCGAAAAAAAAGAATATTTTACTTTTTTACTCTTTTATGATTAGAAGCCATCCTCTAGCAGGCATCAGGTGGGGGCCATAGCATTTGGAGAACAACGCAAACGCGTTCCGTCCGTGTGAATGGTAATCTTCCGCAGCGAGCTCACAGTGATCGTAGAAATTATATTTGTGACTGATTTCTACTGAATATCTTTTTTTATGGTTGTGTTATAGAAAATAGGGGATGCCATATGCCGGTAAAAATTTTGTTTTGAAAGTACGTTATACAAAAGAGTTATTAATTTAATATAGTGAAAATAACGTTTTTTATGAGATTAACTATTTCTTTTACTGTCTTCTGAGCAATTTCCTTTATTCAAGCGTTATTGTGTGATTTAAACCTTTCCCTTTTAAGGTTAGAGGAGGTCCTCGATATTTAATCAAGTTTCATTATTTTGTATTAGACTCAAATTAAGCTTCGTTACTACTTAAGCAAGTTGGACCCAATTGATTTGCATGTAAGGCATAATTTTGTGTAGCAAAGATAGTATCTCTATGTGGTCAGGAGTTCGCTTAGATCCTACAGAGGATTAACTGGCGTGGGTCGCACAAAGCACGCTTTAAAATACTTAGAATGAAGTACATAGGATTTGGTGTAACTAAATAACAGTAGCCACTAAGTGGAATATAGGGAGCAAGGTTTTGTGCCAAATTAGTCGAGATAGTTATTCTACCGAGCTACAATAATGTTACCTTCTATAGAATCATTTATAATAAACAGGGTTGTGCCGTCATTGGGACAACAAATTAAAACATGGCAATTCATTGTACTCATTTAATAATTTCATGACATTTCTATGAAATAAAGCTGCCAATGTTATATTATTTCATACAAATATCATGAAATTATCAAATGAATAAAATGTTTTTGACAGTGGCAAATCATTTATGAACTAATATAGCCCATGTTTTAATTAACTGTCGTATTAGCGGCACTACCTTGTATAACTTGCTTGGTAATCCAACTACCAAAGGAGATCGTTTTAAATTTAAAGAATCATTTATTTAAAAAAAACTGTTTATTTAAATTCTAGTTTTATATCTTATTTCTTGCAGCTATGTATTAAATAAAAGCGGGATTGCCATGCGCCATTGACATGGTATTACACATTTTATCTTACCAACTTTTGTTTGTCCATAAAATTAATTAACTAACTACAGATCTGCAAAGTGTTACCTATAATATTGGAAGGGTGTTTTTAAACTTTTGATGACAAACGATAGTGGCAGGTAATTACTGGGCATGGACGGTATTTCATCTTAGGCCTCAGGATGACAACGCACCTGCAATATCAAGTGATTTTCCCTTTTTATTGCAGGTGTCTATAGGCGGCAGTAACCGCTTACCATCAGGTGGGCCGTCAGCTTGTTTGTCATCTAGTTGTATAAAAAAATGAATTTCTAATGTTTTTGTTGTAATTTTTATAACATAATGATTATAATGTAAATTAATTATCTCACAAAATATCGATATCTACATAGAATAGAAGCACAATGTATTTGATAATGATAGTGAATAAATGCTCGGGTTTGGTGGTGCAGTGGTTTAAGCGCTGTTGTTTCGATTACGAAAACAAAGCAACTTTCGCCATGGCCGATACCGGATGGGTTGATTAAAATTTTGAAATCTTTAGCTCCGAAAGGTACATTTAACCATTGCTGCAGGTTGTTACTCCAACTGCTTTAACCCACAAACCTGCATTATGCCAGCTGGTGGTTAAGGCTTAAAACTCCATTATTGTGCTTCTTCCGTGTAGAAAGACCTATGCAGAGCAGTGAGACGAACGGATATATATTGATAATAATATGTATATAAATATTAGAAATATACTAAATAAACATGTACCTAAACATCCATGACTCGTGAACAAATGCTCGCACTCATCATACAAACATTTGCTCCTACCGGGATTTGCACCCGGGACCTCCCGACCAAGTAGCCTGTATAGCAAGAGGCACAGACCACTCGGCCAGCCGGTCGTCAATAAATAATGAATTGAATAAATTGATCCAATTCATGTGTCTGTTAATCATATAACTTAACGATGTTTTTGCAACCTTAGTAAAAATCAGCTTTTACTAGGATAGCTAAATTATCTCCAACATTTTATACCACGGCGATATCTTGAATCTTTGAAAGTAGCAGGAAACAAGATTTAAAGTTTTTTCTTGACAACTTCAGCTTGACGCAGCTCTGTCACTGATAAGGCAACTAATGGATTGAGTTTTCTGTAAGAAAATTCACTTTTGCTTCTTTTCCTTCAATGGGGTCAAGACTCTTCGGAAAAGGAAACATTTTTTGCGTGGAAAATAAGCACCGTCCCACCCGATTACCAAATCGGTAAATAGAAATAATCATCATCATCCTTCGGCGTCCTTTGGCGTTATTTTTATAGTATTGTTTCACTTTTGATATTTTAACCATCCAAATATCTCAATGTATATTTTGGTATCCCTCCCTTTGGCCAAATTATTTTTCGTCAAATTTCACTTCGCAAAAAACTTATCGCCTATGCTTCATTTCGCAAATGAACCTTTAGCAGCTGTACATTTCGCACATAATTCAGTTGGTAAAATTATCATTTGGCAAACTTTTACTTATTCAAGTTTTATTAGGACAAATGTTAATATAGCAAATGTTTTATTTTGGAAAATATTATATTCCAAAAGAATATGGTCTCGGGCCCGTTCGTCCCTTTGTTTCGCCCGTTAGGCTAAAAATGTACCCGTTCGCCCCTTGATAGTTTAAATGGTCCCGTTCGCCCATTATTAAAAAGTAAGTGAAAGTACATTTGTCAATAAACTTGTAATGCTACTAACTATCGAAAATCAATTTATTTCTAGTACACATTTTTTTTTTAAATAAAATATATGTATTATTTTTAAATCATACTTAAAACAATATACGAGTCGATAGGATTACTTCATAGAGAGTGCGCAATTTACTCCATATAATCAGTATCGAATACTATTTCGAGAACAAAATATATTTTTTTTAGATATTTTTTAAACTACAAAATTCAAATTACAGTTGCTTCAACGTCCACATCAAATTGTGTTTTTAGATTATTTCAAAAAGTTATTCATTTGTTTCTTCATGTCCTTTGTTTCTTATTTAATAACAAGGCATAAGCGAGAGGCACTATATTTGTGCTTAATACGGTACTCTCCATGTATAGAGAAGAGGTGCCGGAATGGGGTATAACGAATTTGAAAGCTCCGTCTAAGAATATATTTTTTTTTAAATTTCGGGATTCTTCAGTCGCAAAAACAATATACAATCAGTATTAGGTACAGCTAAATTCACATAACACAAAGTTTTCACACTTTGTGGTTTAATTTTTTAAAACTAATCTTGCTTACACCATACTTATTGCTTTTTTTCTCTAGATAAGCATACATGCCATGTTTGCTGCTTTTATACTGGAGAAAATTTTGAGTCAAGTTCAATTAACTTCTTTTTGAAGATAAAACTTCTTATTTGTTTTTTTTATGTAATGACCTAGTTGCACCTTTTGCGGCTTCTTTTTTATATTCATGTGATATCCTCTTAATTTCATTCACGAAAAAAGGTTGTTGTAATTTACGTATTATAAACGTTAAAATTTTTAAATAAAATTAAATACGAATTCAAAAAACTGAAAAGAATAAAATATTTAAATTTAAGTAGGTACCTAGAAACATATTTTTTTGAGTCGGTGCTTCACTTTCTATTGATTCTGGAAATAACTTTTTGTGATAACTTTTTAGGTCAGAGCTAGATGGGTGACCGTCAGCTGATATTGTTTCCTACTATCCTATCGTCTCACTAAAAATTCATAGAAAAGCAAATATTCGCAATTTCGCATATATAACTATAGACGACTTTCTCATTCCTAAACCAAATTGCCCAATCGATTTTTTGATAATTTTCATCGTTTTTTTTCTGTTCAGGAGTTGTACTTTCCATCATCAGTTCACCCAAATAGCCTGATAGAATACAACTATTCGTCAATACGTACTTTCCTATAATATTTAAATAATTATCTTCCAAATCTTAACCGTTAAGGAGTGGTACCTTCCGTCACCAGCTCATCAACATAAGATGGTGACTGACAGTAGCAAATACTTGAACAGCTTTGGAGAAAGTAAAACATGTCATACGTGCCTATAAAATTTGAGGTATGCCCTCGATTTTCCTGGGACCCCATCATCAGATCCTGACTTGGTGACAATGGGCCCACCACTGGAGTATACTCTATTGAATAAAAAAAGAATTTTGAAAATCGGTTCACAATTGACAGAGAAATCGGTGAACATACATACAAAAAAAAATACATACAGTAGAACATATAACCTCCTTTTTTTAAAAGTTGGTTAAAAATATATTTGTTACAATAAAGTAGGCGCTTTAACGCATCAAAAATATTACAATTTTTGATCTGTTGTTGATGTTTTTTACCGCATCCGCGGATGTCAAAATTTTTGCATCTGCAACAACCTGTGGTAAATAAGGTCGGCAGAGCTCACCAAGGGAGTGTTACAATAACCGTCTACAACCAATAGTAGCTACTTACTATCAGGCTGGCGAAATGGTTATCACTATTATTGTAAAAAAAATACAAGCTCTGTGTTAAGTGCTCTTAGTTATATACAAGAGTACCTATATAATTATCTTATTTGATGGATGTCACTTACCATCTGAAATGTAACACAGTATTAAGCAAATAAATTTCATTCATTCATTCATTCATTCATTCATCAAACATATCTACAGCCAGCCGGGAAGTCTCTCTCAATTACCAGTAGGTAACACAGTAAAAACATTTTTACAGGCTAAGAAATATTTTGTTACAATATTCCTAACGTCTGAAGGTACAATGTTACCACCCAAGTATAGTATATCTAATAATAGAGAGCCTATTTTGCGTACTTCACAATTTCTTTATACTTGTAAGCTATTCTGCTGAAAATAACTTTAACATTAATAATCCGTTCTCTCAAAGGCAGTCATGTTGTTTAAATTGTTACCCGTGGTAGTCAAATAAATATAAAAAATAAGCTGAACGTGTCCGAAAGTAAAGGTTACCCTTTCAATATCTTTATCCCCACTTAACCCCTGTACGTTATTTACCCTGGAACTTACTGCCTCTAAAAAGCTAAATTTATTTTCCGGCGGTCATACCACGTCTTTATTTACATAATAGCGCGCATATAACACCAATATAAGATGGATGACGTTCCACCATCGTGCAACATATTGGGTGGGGATGAAGAAATATTGCTACGGCATCATGTTGAAACTGGAACCCCCTTATTTAGACCGACTACTTAAACCCTTATTATTTTAGCAGTAAGGGTGAGATTTAACTGACGTTAAGCAAACAAATACGTAAAGGATGTTCCGAATTTATGATCTGCCTACGATATTTCAATGTCATTTGGTAGATCAGTTTCAAAAAGGAGTTAATTATGTGAAGGTAAGTTTTAAATCATAATTTATAGGTATTATGAGCCAACACTTTATCAACTTTATCTCCGTTTAATTATATCCGATATCCTTGTTGAAATAAGTATTAGAAAGAAATTTAAAAAGCAATATTTCGATTAGAAATGCTTCGATTCGAGTATATTAGGCGATATCTTGGATTTGCTGATACGTCAGCCCGGTCGATATTTATTTGTCAATGTACCGATACGTTTCATGTTTAGCAGTAAAATAAAAACATATTTACGTGCGACTACGTGTCAGGCTATGACTTTTATTTAGTTTATTTCGTTATAAACAAGGCACTATTAATGCGTGGGAAACCTCGATCATCAATTTCAGGCTATCTGACAGTGCACTGTGATTTTGCACTGTCAGATAGCCTGAAAATAACGATATTATTTTTGACATTGGGTACCTTTCTTGGTACGTTGACTTACCTTCTCTTCTAATTTTCATTTTTTTTCGCTGGGCGGCATTGCACTGCTAAAGGTTAAATTTTTGTAACTACAAACATTGTAATTTAATATTTGAAAAGAGTGACTACACGAGTTTGTTGCCGGAATCTTCTCGGTAGTTCAACTTTTGGAACCGGTGTAAATTCAGACATGACAGACGGAGAGACTTGACGTTGTTAGTTAATATATTTTTTGTAATAGTTATAAGAATGTGTTTATGACGATTTAAAAGGGCTTCTTTGTGGCCTATTTAAATAAAATATTTTTTCTTTCTTTCAATATATAGATTGTCATATATTTTGCCACAAAAAATGGCGCAGATGTACTTTAGTTTTCTAATGAGCTACGTTGCATCCAAGACACTATTGACAACACAGGTATCATCCAAACTGATTTCCAAAATGGTAATTTTGGCATTTGGAAATCTGCCAAATCCGACGACCGGCTGGCCGCGAGGTCTGTACACCTTACTATACAGGATACTTGGTCAGGCGTCCCGGGTTCGAATCCCGGTGGTAGCAAATGTTTGTACGATGGGTACAAGCATTTGTTTACAGTCATGATTGTTTATATGTTTATTTAGTATATTTCTTATATAAATTTACTTATTATCAATATTATTCGTTATGTAGAGTCTATAGAACAAGCTCATAATGATTCTTACTTTAGGCTAGATAATAGGTGTGAGTGTATGAATATTATTATTATTATTATTATTATAGGACATTAAAATTTCATCACTAGCCACTAAGCTTAAAAGCAGTGGCTTCAATAAGTACATACTAAAAGAAAATTGAGAAGAAAATTCCATCAATTTCTTGGAAGCTATATATTTAGATAAGACTTAAACATTGGTCATAACCGTAAAAATGTCCATAAAAACGTCATTTCTCTCTCTGAAAGGGAAACTTCATCGCAATAATATTAGCAACATCGTCATTAAATGGGGCGCATCTTTGGCGAGTTCATAAAAATTACTGTAAAAATATTTCTTCGCAGAATTTATCGGGAGCATCTAATTTTGACATTAGTGACTATTCTTAAGATTTCTTTTGGTTATAACTGTATCTTATTCTTTAAATAAAATGTGATTAATAGTAATACGTAGGTTTTTTTTTCTTAACGGTGTAACTCTTGACCTTCATCTCACCTGATGGTAAGTGAAGATAAGGCCGACGATGGAAGCGAGCTTCACCCGGATTCCTCAACCACAGAGGAACTGGCTATCTTACCTCTAACTACCGGAACACAACAATGCCGTTAACATTATTGCTATGGCGACATACTTAGGTAAGATGGTGGTAGCTAGCCAGACGGACTTAGAAAAGCCCTACCACCAACCAAACCGAGCAGATAATTTCTATCCCCACGGGAATCGAACCCCAGACCTCTAGATCTGAGGCAGGTGGTCTCAACCACTAGACCACAGAGGCGGTTAAGGTACCCAATTGAATAGGGTTAACTAATGTCTTAACGAAAACAAAAGATTTTACGCTATTTATCATAATCATTTAAACTGAAAGACGTTGACTGCTGGACAAAGGCGTCCCTTTTAATTTCCACGAGGATCTGTGCTGCGCTACACGCATCCAGCGGCTACCTGCGACCTTCACCTTGCTGGAGGCCTGTCCACGCTGCATCTTCCGGTTGGTGGTCGCCAATGCAGAACCTTTCCGCCCTAACGGCCATCGGTTTTGCGAGCGATGTGTCCTGCCCAGAGCTGATTTGGTTTGGCAACTCTGAGCTATTTCGGTGACTTTGAACTCCGGTTCTCCTCATTTACGCTATTATTAATATCCAAATATGTATTTGGAGCTCGGTGGCTTAGTAGGAGCTTGCTGGTGTTATGGCCCAAACTCCTCATGTGTTTCTCCCATGTAGGAAGGCCTCTGCCCAGCAGTGGGACGTGTATAGGCTGGTAATGATAAAATATGTATTTATTGAGAATAACTTTTGACATCTGTTTTTTTATTTCATAGCCCAAGGGTATCTGTTACCTTTACAATACAACGTCTTTTGTGTCTAGTTTAAATATGGTTATATCTTCACAGATTACAAACTTACAAATTATTAAAATTTTACAAAGACTGCTCAGTGAAAATATTTGATATTAATAAAGTGGTTAATTTACAATACATTAAAATTTCCACTTTCTCTGTATCCATCTTTTGAGATCCTTTGAACGTACACACAACATTACATAAAACAAGTTTATCGCGCAAATTCCACATTAAATACTTCTTTAGATAATGGTTTAAATATGCCTTAATTATGATACTTTGTGCGTAAATAAAGCTAAGAGTGTAAAAACATTAATTTTGGAGCCAATTAATTCTAAGTAAACGTATGCCTAAAGCCTCTCAAAGCTTAATCCAAGATTAATGGTCGAAGACAACTTTCTTGGAAGTTTAAAGAAGGAATTTATGATATCCTAACGCTTACCACGTACTTTTTAGACCATCTAGGAGGTTTTATTTTCGGTGGGTTTTTGAGCGCCTTCACACCAGCGTTTGTCCAGCGTAGGCGTTCGATGAACGTATGCGCAGCGTAGACGCCGCGACAACGTAACGCACGCGTCGCGTTTTCGCAGTGTTTCATCGCTGCGTTAACGCGACGCAGACGTCACACCATTTCGTTTACGTAACGGAACGCGGCGCATGCGTCGCGTACCTGCAACGCTAGCGCAGCGTACTCAATTTGCCTCAGCAGAGACGTCGCGACAACGCGACGCGTGCGTTACGTTGTCGCGGCGTCTGCGCTGCAGGTCAATTATGGTATTGTGATGTAATCCTAATTTGATGACAATATGATGTTGATGCCAAGTTGACATTGTTTTTAAATGGTATTATGGAACATTATTAGATCAAATCAAGATCATATCAAGATTATATCCTGTGTCTCATTTTTAGTATTGCCATTAATTTATTCGATTTAATTAAACTTAAGCGAGCAATCTCTCTTTTATAAATAAGACCACATTAATTTGTTAAATTAATTATTCGACAAATAAATAATAACGTTACTGGTAATTTTAGAGCCGTTTTAAATTAAAACTATCGAGATTTTATGTAAAACTTAAAAACAACAACAAAAAAAAACAGATTTAAGTGACCAAATGCAGTTGTCATTCATTTTTGTAGAATTAGAAGAAGAATCTGAGGTTTTGTGAAGAACCTCGTCCACTACTTGTATTGAAAAAAAAAACTGATGGATATTTTGTTTTTATTTTTAACTTAACCTTTCCCATTGCTCATGCAGCATTTCCCTTAGATATATTCTTGGTTTGTTTAAGCCAGCCGGGCCCCCCCCCCCCCCCCTGACATAATCCTAACTACGCCCTTGTACACACACATCCAATCACTTCCGGAATACCACATTCATTATAAAAAAGTAAAAAAGTGGTATAGTTTATTATCTATATTCTGTACTAGTGTTCGCCCACGGGTTCGCTCTCGTTAATGTCGGTTATTATATAGGTACAGGTTGGTGCCGTCAATACGACAATAAATTGAAGCATGGGCTATATCTATATTAGTAGGTATGTACATAGAAATGGTTGCCCACTTTCAAAAACATCTTATTCGTTTGATAATTTCATGACATTTCTATGAAATAATGCAGCCAATGTTATATTATTTCATACAAATGTCATGAATATATCAAATGAATAAGATGTTTTTGAAAGGGGCAAATCATTTCTATGTACTAATATAGCCCATGTTTCAATTTACTGTCGTATTGACAGCACCACCCTGTATAGTCTATATAGCCTTTCTCTATATGGACTATCCAATACAAAAATAAATTTGCAATTTGAATCAGTTCCTGAGATTTGCCCGTTCAACTAAACAAACAATCTTCATTCAGCTTTATAATATTAGTACCTACCTAAGTATAGATTAATATTAAATAGAGGAAATATATTTTTATTTGTTCCCAATAAACTCAATTATACTTATTTTAAAAATTCTTTTACCATTATAAAGTAAATTTTATTTTATTTTTGGAAATACCCATGGGAACGGTAAAACAATGTTTAATTTTACGCGGGCAACAACAACTCACTCTCTCTTCACTTTATCTCTTTCCTCAAGTGTAAGTGGGCATTTTATATGTTTTTGCAATATTTCGGGAGTGTTGAGAGAATTTGTCACTTCACGGATGATATTGGAAACTGTAGGTTGAGACACCGCTATATGCGCACCCTCACCGACTATCCTAGGTAAAACGCCAACGCAGTGAGCACCTGCAACAAGTGGAACTGTATTTGCAGCATGAAAATTAATTTATCATATAAAAAGCGTTTGTGTCAGGTAGCTCTACATGCATTGAAGTATATCTATCCAAAGACGTAAGAAACTTTAAACATCGTAGGTATACCTACTTAAATAGCTTTCATTACCTTAGTCATTAGTGCATAGGTACATACCTACCTTAGTCTCAGCACTAATTGTGTCTCTTCTACGTGTCGATTTTAAGAAAGGCTGTAATTCTTTTATTAAGCCCCAAACAAGGGGTTTTGTGAGGCGATACCTATCTTCAAACGCCTTGCCGGGAAGGTCAAGCGCATCACATATTTTCGTAGCATTTTACGTTTTCTACTCAACCTACACATGTCCTCGGCGTGAGCACGCTCTAAGTAGCCCATTATCAACCCGAAGCGAGCCATGTTACTCTTAATTTTGTAAAAAAATGGAATTTGATTTGGAAAAACCACCTCCTAACTTGATAACTCTGTATCACGTCTGTATCACTTAATTGACGTTTATGCGATGCTGTTTTATGTTAAAAAGTTGAACATAATACGCATTTAAGTTGATATCAAATTGATATCATTTTAAAAAGTTGATCATAATACGCAGAATTTGATGTCTAGTTGATGCTACTTTGATATCGCATTTTTCGGAGAGCATAATACGTAATGTGAAATTGACATCAAAACAACATCACAATTAGCGAGCATAATTGGCCTGCTGCGCATACGTTCATCGAACGCCTACGCTGGACAAACGCTAGTGTGAAGGCGCTCGTTATCTAATCGAAAGAAAATGACCATCGTCGTGTTCAGCAAATCTATAGATAAAAAGTGGTTTCCAATAATCCATAACAAACGCGCTGCTGCCGTTTTCATACAATTTGAAGTTAACACGACGTTGAACGTTTTTGTTTTAATTACACTAGGAGAGAACTTACTGATAGGTCTTGGATTCGGTTCCCGCCCAGGATAGGAAATAAGGTTTTTCTAGTTAGGTATTTTTCAGAATACATCTTTTTTATACACAACATTCCAAGCATGCTGACGGATCACGTAGTGGTAAGCGAGTACCGCCGCCTATGGACTAGACCAACAATAACCAGGAATCAGGAAATCACTTGATATAGCAGGTACGTCATAATCCTGAGGTCTAAGATGGAATGCCGTCCATGTCCAGTAATTACACTTTCTACCATTTCCCTTCAATCTGAAACACAGCGAACTGTTTCACGGCTAATAAGAAAGGCTGCGGTACCTACCCAGACATCATACGGGCCTACCACCTAGTAAACCTCAAGCATTTATTATGACGTAAAATTAAGAATTTAACATGTGTGCAAAGCTTGAGTACCTAATCCCCAAATGTCGTGGATACTAGCGCCTATATATTAAGATAAGCTGATAACTATAAAACAGGTTGTACCCTTTTAAAAAATACAGATTTTGCACTCGGAGAAGTTTTTCAAATAGACATCCACCCCTGAAGTCCTTTCTTTTGGTGAAAGAAAATAGTTTCGGCGATTACCGAATGCATCCAAACTTATTACAAAACCCTTTAAGTACAAAAGGTGTGATCTCCTTTGAGTTGAAAAGAAATCGCCATGTCTCGTCTGTTTAAACTTCGTAGCAATAAATTTAAATCAAAACGATAACAATATAACCACACTTACCGGTTACTGAACCGATTTTGATGAAAAGAGATGTTCCAAAAATGTATGAAGATCCGAGTCGATCCGCTTAGGAAAATAAATAGCAAAATTGATTCTGAAACAAAGGTAAAAATATTCAGAACAGTGTTCAATTGTCCTTTTTTATTTGCTTTGTTGCGTGATTAATAACAAAATGTTCCATAAAAAAACTGCAACACGGCCAAATATTCATAATGGCGCCTAAGTATGTCACTTCCGTGGTTTAATTGACTTCTAAGTTGCCCGCCATATTGTCATATTTGATCTTATCCCACCTTCTCCCTTTCTACTCAGGAGCACGCGTGCCGGTCTTCGGAGTTATCCATTCATTAACTCCACCTCAACATCACGCACAAAGAAATTTAGTAGCTCTTTTCTTTGTCGTACTTCCAGAACTTGGAATTCTTTGCCAGCACATGTGTTCCCTCCTTCCTATAACATGGGTTCCTTCAAAAGAGGCGTGAAAAAGCACCTTTCGGGCCGGCAAGGTGGAGGCGGCTAGAGCAGTGTCTGAACTGCACTAGCTGTCTTCGCACATGGACTCTTCTTACCGCTTCACATCAGGTGGTGTTGAGTCAGTTGTCTTGCTTTGTATCGGTTGAATCGACGAAAAATTTCAACTATTGTATAGTCGACAGCATATTAAGCGTAACAGTTTGACCTTGAGACCGCTCTTATTTCGTTCGTAATAGAGTCTACTTTTGTAGTACAACTGTTGAATTATTGTTATTTTCCCGGATTCAGAAGATTTTTCCTGTTTTTTTAAGATAGTGTACATATACTTGGCCGGATATGAAAAATCTCTTTTGGCAGATAGATAAATAGAAGGCAAGACAACCAACATCCATGCAAGTGAAGCCGCGGGCGGCTACTTAGTACTAAGCAGATAATTTCAAAACGTATTTATTTTGGTAAGACACTTTAACAAAGCGTTTTAATATTTTTGAGGGAAATTTATAACTCTAGCCTTAAACCCACGAAGCCAAAGTAAATGTATTTAGGAGCATGGTTTCATAAAACTTGGATAATCCTTTACGTCACCAACACGCGCCGAAAGTGAAATTATTTTCCTCGCTTCATGTGCTGTAATAAAATTTGGGTCATAAAAGAATATGCCTTATTATTAATAGTAGCACGCACACGCGAATTCTTACTCTCTTTTTTATTAAAATGTTATGAATGAGAATGATCTTTAGCATGTGTGTATCTTCCATTAAAAGCAGACTTGAATTGTAAAACAGAAAAGCTATATTGTATTTAATATGTATGTTATTAGTATTTATCGTTTATTCCCGTTGAGTCACACCATTTTGTGTCACACTGTTACACAATGCCACTATTTTTTTTTCTGCTGAGTGACAGTGTAACTAAACAGAACGCTAAGTAACACAAGTTCCCGTTAAGTAACACCTTCTTGGGTAAAATCATTGTTCAAATTCGTATGTATGTAGCTGGATCATCCGCTGAAGTACCAGGCTACCATAAGTATATGAGAGGTTATTTATTGTACCCCTACGATTAATAATAATAATAATAATAATATTTATACACTCACACCTATTATCTAGCCCAAAGTAAGCATCATTAAGAGCTTGTGTTATGGATACTAGATAACGGAGAAATAATGATAATAATATGTATATAAATATTAGAAATATACTAAATAAACATATAAACATCCATGACTCGTAAACAAATGTTCGTACTCATCATACAAACATTTGTTCCTACCGGGATTCGAACCCGGGACCTTTTGACCGAGTAGCCTGGGGTACAGACCACTCGGCCAAGCGGTCGTCTGATTATTATAGCGGATTATTATATAAATAAAAAATAAGAGTGTGCTAAACATCTCCTACATAGATATAGTAGCCTGGTACTTCAGGGGATGATCCAGCTACATGCATACGGGGAAAAAATAGTGGCACTGAGTTACGGTGTTACTCAACTATATTATTCCCGTTGAGTAACAGTGTGACATAAAATGATGTGACTCAACGGGAATAAACGGTATTTGTCAACTGACTTCAAAAAGAAGGCGGTTCTATGTTCCTCTTAAGATCTTAAGCTGTGGTCTGTGCCCCTTGCATTACAGGTGACTCGATCGGAGGTCACGGGTTCGAATCCAAGGAGCAAATGTTTGTATGATGAGTACGAGCATTTGCTCGCGAGTCATGGATGTTTATATGTTTATTTAGTATATTTCTAATGTTCATGTATATATTATATCATCAAGCTCTTAGTGATGCTTACTTTGGCTTAGTGTATAAAAAAGTATAAAGTATTGTTTTATCTGGTAAATTGAATTTATTTCAATTGATATTATTATGTTCACCTATCTTTTTTTACACAAATTCGGAAAATTTTTGCTTGAAAGGGTAGTATTTTTTTTGATTTGGTAGTAATATGACGATGAGTAATATGACGATGAGTAATATGACGATGTCCTTAGGAAAAGGGACCTGAATTTCTTATCAAACAATAGGGAATATACATAAAGAATATACTGGCTATTAGTACTTAAAAGCACCAAAAAACACCAACAATTAATTTTTATACTTTAATAATTGCTTGGTAACCGTTCGGCCTTTAAAATAATTATTTTTGTAAACCTAACAACGCCTTTGCTAACTATAATTTGAAAATTTTATTTACAAACTCTTTAAAGCTTCTAATTGTTTTCAAGCAATCATCAATCATCGTTAGTCGAAAAACAAATACCCGTAAACACTTTTGATGTGTATATTTTGTTTCCTTTATAGGTGAACTTTACTACTCACAAGTGTTTCTAAAGACCAATGAGTAACGTTAATTTAGAAACTTCTATCGTGTAATTTGAAAATCATGCGGCCAAAGTTTCACGACAACACCAATAGATATACCTATCTAAAGATTCTCTTCCAAATACAAACACCTTACCAAGTGAAATACCCAACAAAAGGTCAGGAAGTTCCCCTGGAAGTGTTATAAAATTCGAACTCCTCCTTTATTTGCACGATCCAACTTGATAAAGTTCGCTGTACCAAATCTGTTCGTCATTTATTCACTCTGATAAAATAAGTGAATGAGAAATTCTAAGAAATCTCAAATAAGCAGGTCGCTTGGAAAGAACGAGAGGAGAGAAAACTTATCTAAAATGTTTTACTACTTATGTCACTTTTAAAGTGCGCCTAGGCAGCACTTCACTGCTATATCGACTATAGCAGTTCGCTGTATTTCTTTGTAGAGAGAAATGTAGTCAGTGTATTTTTTGAAAGCCCTAACATGACTGTATAGAACTGCCGATATTTTTCCACGACTTAAAAGTTGCCTCCACCGATAAAGTTCTTCATTTCGATATTTGCAAGCAGATTCCTTAAATTTGGTAATCCCTAAACGACGTCCAGCATAGTAGGAAAACTATGAAACTGCCCAAAAGTTGAACTTTCTAAGAATCATCACAAGTAAATAAATTAACAAATGTAATAATTTATTTAATTTTTCTAATTACTATGCAGTTTTTACTAACGCACATACATTGTTATGTAAGAAGCATTTTCGATATATTATTTTTAGCAACATAAAGAGAATCCTGAAGTAGAAACGGTGGTATTGACAACCGAAAATTTGGAATGATCAAAACCAGTTTATTTGAGACGTGCGACTCGTAAACTGCAAACTTGAACGGTGAAATATTCAATCAAAGTTTCGTTCTACCTGTAGAAAAGTTTTCATTTGTGGATTTAGAAAACGCCGAGCTCCTAAAAGAAAATTTGAGGGTTCGTGGATATGATGTATTTTTTTTATACAACTAGATGATAAACAAGCTGAAGGAAACAAACTGACGGCCCACCAGATGGTAAGCGGTTACCGCCGTCTATAGACACCTGCAATAACAAGGAAAAAATACTTGATATTGCAGGGGCGTTGTCATCCTGAGGCCTTAGATGAAATGCCGTTCATGCCCAGTAATTACAATTTTATTAATTGTCGTCGTATAGCAGCCATGTTGCGGGAGACGCAGCGTTGGTAGGCCCCCCACCAGGTGGACCGATGCGACGATTTCGTGAGGATCGCGGGAAGCTGACGGATGCGGACGGCGCAGGTCCGATCGGTTTGGAGATCCCTAAGGGAGGCTTATGCCCAGCGGTGGGCGTCTCTTGGCTAAAAAAATGGTAATGAGAGAGAAATAAAGTTTTTTTTATACAAAGCACGGCATCAGGTGGTGTTGGGTCAACACCCACCTGATGTGAAGCGGTAAGGAGAGTCCATATGCGTAGACTAGCAGCTAGTGCAGAATAGACATTGCACTAGCCGCCTCCACCTTGCCGGCCCAAAAGGTGCTTTTTCACGCCTCTCTTGAAGGACCCCATGTTATAGGAAGGAGAGAACACATGTGCTGGCAAAGAATTCCAAGTTCTGGAAGTACGACAAAGAAACGAGGTACTAAATTTCTTTGTGCGTGATGTTGAGGTGGAGTTAATGAATGGATAACTCCGAAGACCGGCACGCGTGCTCCTGAGCATAAAGGGGGAAGGTGGGATAAAGTTGAAAAGCTCTTCAGAGCACTCTCCGCGATAAAGCTGATAAAAGACGCTAAGCGACGCAATGTCTCAACGCAATTGTGGAGGCTCAAGGTTGTTTGTGACCTATGAATCGCCAATGAATACGGACAGCACGACGCTGCAATCTGTCCAGTGCATCGAGGAGGTACTTGGCGGAGACATCCCACAAGTACGAGCAAGATTCCTCGCAAGACCGGACCTGAGTTTCATAAAGCAGGTATAGCTGGTCAGGCGTGAAAAATCGACGCGCTGTTCAGTACAGCGAGCTTCAGAGGATTCAACAATATTGTAAAAATCTGATTACATCATCGTCATTATTTTAGCCGAAGTACGTCTGCTGCTGACAAAGGCCTCCCCTAATGTTTTCCACGATCATCGGTGCTGCGCTACACGCATCCAGTGACTAACTGCGACCTTCACCAGATCGACTTGGTCCACCTTGTTGGAAGCCTGCCCACGCTGCTTTTTCCGATTTATTCCTGCCCACTGCCACTTTAGTTTGGCAACTAATTGAACTATGTCGGTGACTTTTGTTCTCCTACGGGTCTGCTCGTTTCTTATTCGATCCCTAACGGCCTGGCCAAGGCTGGGCGAATTTTTGTTCCACCAGTCACGTCGCCCGTTTCCGTGGCCAGGCTGTAAGCGGAATTCTGAGCATTTTTCGCTCCATTGCGCTTTGAGTGACTTTGAGCCTCTTGATGAGACACACTAGAAACACACACAATTGACCTAGTCACATAGAAATTATTGAAGAAAAAAACTGGACGGAATCGAATAATAATAAATAGAGTTATATTTATGACATTAGTATTTTACCAGATAATTTAATTTAACATAATATCTACTGTAACAAAAAAAAAATTATTTTCGAAACCAATTTCAATATTTAGATTTGTTGTAATTATTTTCTATTTTTTCACTGCAATTATTTAACAATGAATGTCTTAAATTATCCACAAAATTTAAAAAATATCGGTCAAGCTTATTGCAAATTATGTAAATATAAAAAATATACCATACCAGTAATTCCAGTTTGCATAAAATACTTCATTCAAAACGGCAATTTCATACTGACTTAATAAGTAAAAATAACTAAGATTTTGTATTTCTACCGCACAATTATCGAAGAGTAAATGCTACCAGCATTGAATGTATGTTTTATAGACAATGGCAATAAAAATAGATGCTACATGATGATATTAAGAGTGTTAACTTTACACAGCCTTGCGTTCATACTTCAGATCATAGAAAGAAGTTGTTTCTATGATCTGAGGTTCATACACTCTTACACTCTTTAGTGCCTCGTTTCTTTGTCGTACTTTCAGAACTTGGAATTATTTGCCAGCACATGTGTTCCCTCCTTCCTAAAAACATGGGTTGGGCCGGAAAGGTGGAGGTGGTTAGCAGTGTCTAAAATGCACAAGCTGTCTTCGCATGTGGACTCCTCCTACCGCTTCACATCAAGTGGTGTTGAGTCATTTATCGTGCTTTGTATAAAAGAAAGGTATAAATTTTTGTTTTTGAATAATTTTTGTTTTTGAAATGTCCTTTTTTATGAATAGCCTAACTTACCAACACATGGAATATCTTAGTATTATCGGTTTGTTCGTTACCAATTTGTGGGGCAGCATAAAGCAGCAGTTATTGAAAAAGTCTTTAATCTTCAGAAACGGGCAATACGTTATATTTATAACCTTAAACCTTGGGAATCTCTGAGAGAGAAGTTTAAAATCATTAAAATAATGACATTCCCGTCCGGTTATATGTTTGAAAATATTTTTGTATGTTTGTGAAAATCTCCATACATTTCAAAAAACAATGAAATACATGATTTCGACATTAGAAATGAAAATAAAAATCATGCTCCCCAATTTAGATTAAGAAAGAGCAATAAATCTTTCTTAGGGAATTGTATTAAATTCTATAATAAAATAACAGAAAATATAGCTAAACTTACTGATAATAAATTTAAGAATTATGTCAAACAGGAGCGAACGGAGAGCGTACAGAGAAGACGTGTTCTTAGTTTATTACGTAAATTTTAAAATCTTTAATTATTAATACTAAGTTTAAATGTCTAAAGATTAAAGTAACTTTTTGCCTGCACGACTCAACCTTTATACGACGTTTCTACGCTGCAGTACCAGTAGCAGCGCCCATTTGGGTAAAAGAGACGAGCTGTGCCGAATATCACCGCATTCACTCACGCGCACGCAACTTTTGTCAACAAAATCGGGTAAGCAAACTATACATAGATCAATATGAGCGTCCAACGTTCCCCGACTGGAAGTGGCTCGAGCATCGGGCGCAGTGGTTCTTATCCGGATATTAAACAAACTACATCAGATACTTTTGAAAGAACTCAAGTAACTTTCCGCAATAAAAGAAAATTAGTAGAAAATGAAGATATTAAGTCGGATATTACTGAAATAAAAAATGAGTTTTCTGAACTAAGAAAACAAATGTTATCGATGCAAAATCAAATGACCGAACTGATGACGTGCCTTGCGTCTAACAACAATATGCAGATTGACAATTTTAATAAATTAAACAATGATGTATCAGGCATTAAAGACCAACTTAATAATATAAACTTAACTACAGATAATCTAAAAGTGGCACAAGATCATCTAAAGAAAGATATTGCAAGTATACAGGACTTTAAAATTAATACTGAAATAAAAATGGAGTCAATTCAATCGTCACTAAACAGCATTAAGGCATCTTCATCACCTCCTACACTTCAAGCACAGGAAGAAATAGTCACTGAGCTTAACGAACGTAACCTAAGATCCAGGAACATTATTATCTCGGGAATAGCCGAACCATCCTCCACAGACTCTAAAAGCAGACAAAAACAGGATAAAACTGTACTCCTTGGCATGATAAGAAATATATATCCTGAATGTCCTGAACCTGAGAGGATTATCCGCTTAGGAAAGTACCAACCAGATAAGATGCGACTATTAAAAGTAAGCTTTTCTGCAAGGGAAATAGCTGTCCATATACTACGTAATAAAAAACTAATGAATAACAGTAATATAAAGATTTTCTCTGACCAAACACCGCAACAGCAAGCATACATGAAGGCATTAAAAGAGGAACTTGAAAATCGTACCAGTAAAGGTGAAGAAAACCTAAGTATAAAATATGTGAAGGGTCTACCAAAAATTGTGACGTCTGCTCCAAAAAACTCCAACCACTAGAACCAAGAAGTGGGGTTCTATTTTCTTACATTGACCAAAAATCACAAAATTATTATGAAGTTGTTCAAGACTATGCTACAATAAAACCTAACAAAAAGTCCCTTAAATGTTTGTATGCCAACACAAGAAGTATTCTTGCACCTGGCAAATTTGATGAACTGATATGTATTATTCAGTCTTTTGAAAATACAATTCACATAGTTATATTAACCGAAACATGGTTAAGTTCTGATGATGAAGCAAAAAGATTATACCTACCAGGATACACCCATTACTACAATTATCGACAAGGTACAACAGGAGGCGGGGTCTCAATCTTTGCACACAATAGTTTAAAGCATAATTTAATTGAAGAACATACTGTTGCTGAAAATCACTACTTGTGGATCCACATTAACAAGTTTGACTTAGACATAGGCGCTATTTATAAGCCGGGCCGAACTACAAGCAATGAGTTTCTAGAATTTTATTCAACACAGCTAGAACAAAGACAGAGAGCATTATTATTTGGTGACTTTAACTACGATTTGCTAAGCTCTGATAAAGCAGTTAAAAATTATAAAGACACAACTAGTGAAAGTGGCTATTATATTATCAACAAAATTGACAGACGCTACTGCACCCGAGAAACAAAAACCACCAAAACTATATTGGACCATATTTCTTCAAATATTAAACAAACGTCATTCCGTTTATCTATTGTGGAATCAAGTATGTCAGATCACAAGCAAATATACTTTGAAGTAAAAAATTATCAAGCAACACCAGTAGAAACTGTAAAATACGAAGCAATTGATTACAAAAAGCTTTACAACACGTTTGAAATGATAAAAAATGAAGACTGTGAACTCAGCACTCTAGAACACAATCTGAAATCCAGTATCAATGCTTGTAAAACAAATAAAACTAAAAGATTAAATCCTCCTAAACAAGATTGGATCGGGAAAGAAATTTTAGATGCTATAAATATTAGGAACGAATACTATCAACAATATAAGCAAAATCCAGAAGATAAAGAAAAAGAAGAAGCTTATAAAACAAAAAAAAAAATATGCATTTTATTTGATTCAAAAATCGAAATCAAACTTCTATTATAAGGCTTTCAAAAATTGTAAAACCAAATTATCTAAAATGTGGTCACTCATAAATGACCTAACTCGTAATAAAGTTAAGAATACAGCTATCCCCGTAAAACTACAAAGAGGGTCAGATATAGTTACTGACGAGAAAGAAATATGCGAATATTTCAATGACTACTTCTCAACCATAGGAGAAGTCCTAGCTAATGAAATAACCAAGAGGAATGATCCGAGTACGAGCTCTACAAATATAAAACACTCCCAGAAATTGACACAGCTGTCCCCAGCCACAACGGAAGAAGTTTTAAAAATTTGTAATGAATTAGATAGTAACACGTCCTCAGGTGTTGATGGTATAACCACTAAAACTATCAAATCTCTGAAACATTTGCTTGCTGATAAATTAACAAACTGTATAAACAGGTGCTTAGAACTGGGAATATTTCCCGATAGTCTAAAAGTAGCCAAAGTCACACCTATTTTTAAATCAGGTATTAGAACTGATCCTGGAAACTACCGACCAATATCGGTGCTTCCTGTTCTTTCTAAAGTTTTCGAGAGAATATTGTACATTAGGGTCGAAAAATATTTAACTTCTATTAATTATTTTTATAATAAACAGTATGGTTTTAGGAAGAAATCAAACACTTTGTCAGCAACAGTAGACCTTATAACTAATCTCAAAAGTAATATTGATGAGAAAAATGTAGCCTTAGGTATTTTCATCGATTTAAGAAAGGCATTCGATACGGTTAGTCACGTTATATTGCTAGAAAAAATTAACAAAATAGGTATAGCAGGAAAAGCTCATGATATCCTAAGGTCATATTTGTCAAATCGTATGCAGGTCGTAAGAATAGGCAATCATCAAAGTCAACCTAAACCTTTAACCTTCGGCGTTCCGCAGGGTTCTATTTTAGGACCTTTGTTATTCTTAATTTACATTAATAATATCCATGAAATAGGTCTAAAAGGTGATGTCACTCTTTATGCTGATGACACATGTCTATTCTACTTTGAACGATCGTTAGAAAAAATAATTGCTGACGCACAAACAGACCTAAATTTATTGAATGAGTGGTTTCGGAATAATCTACTTACTATTAATGTCTCTAAAACTAATTTTATTTTATTTAAAGCAAAAAACAAAAAAATCTCTGACTTTGAACCGTTAATATTAAATAACATTAAAATAAACCAAGTTGAAAGTGAAAAATACTTGGGGCTCATTGTTGATAGCAAATTAACGTGGCGGCCACACATT
This sequence comes from Nymphula nitidulata, assembly GCA_947347705.1. NCBI lineage: Eukaryota > Metazoa > Arthropoda > Insecta > Lepidoptera > Crambidae > Nymphula > Nymphula nitidulata. The sequence continues at coordinate 7,618,925 of OX374627.1, forward strand.
GAAAAAGTCAAAGCCAAATTATCGTCTTTAACCGGTGCAATAAAAGGTATCACAAGATGTCTTCCACGGGGAGTACGATATACTATTTACAATTCCCTTATCAAACCCCATATTGACTATTTAATCGAAATCTGGGGCTCAGCTGCAAAATCACATTTAAACTTAATACAAAGAGCACAAAACAAACTAATAAAGGTTATTTTCCGCTATAATTACTTAACGCCAACTGAAGTCCTATACAAAGAAACAAAAATAATGAATATCTCACAAACATACATATATTATACTTGTCTGTTGATTCGAAAAATACTTACTAAGAACATACATACCAAAATCAGTTTCACAAAAAAGAGCCAAATACATAAAATACAACTTAGAAATACGAATAACTTGGTTTTACGGACTCCAAGAACAAATTATGGCAAAAGAAATATTTTATTTGAAGGCGCAAAAATTTACAATAAGCTTCCCAAGGATATAAAAAACAATCCATCAATAAATACATATAAAAAACTTCTAAAACATTACGTTACTTCAAACATGTAGTCCAAATTTTGCCGTCATTCTAATGAACATTAATTGTATCTACAAACGCTGTATACTTATAAAATTAATAATAATTAAAACCAATACCTATACACGTATAAATTAATAAGACTCACTAAATAAATAAATAATTTTCTATTACTATATGAAAGTCACATCTAGTAAAACACGAGCGTAGTTTAGTTTCTACATCTGTGTTTTTATAACTACACCTGAGGCCGTGTATTGGCATTTGTGGCGGTGAATCCGCTTAGTATTCTCTTACTACCGTCAGAATAATTATGTACGTCTTTCCAATTGTATTTTTTTTTTTTTTTTTTTTTTTTTTTGAGTTATTGTGTTTTTCTCATGTAAGTGAATTTATGTATAATTCTTAATGAGAATAAATATCTTAAACCGTAAACAAATTCATAATACAAAAAGTTATTATAAGTTCAGTGACTATATTGCAGATAACATGTGTGGAAATAAATAAATTTAGTGCTCGCTTTATGAATGCTTTCATTTTTACTATTTATTCTTTTATGGGGTAATACAATTTAATAATATATAAAATTTAATAATAAAATAAGATGGAGAAAATATGACAGCCTTCTGAATTTCTTGCTGGTTCTTCTCAGTAAAGGCTTTCCCAAATTTCCGAACCAGTGATTCCGCACTTATATTAAGTTACTATATTAATATGTTTTAAAATTATTTTGACATCAACTATGTTGATTAAATGGTTTTGTATTGAATTGAATTGAACGTTTTCCACTTACGAGTTTGTATGAACAGCCGTGCGGTGTTAATACTCTTAAGATAAATATGAACATATCATGAAAGAAAGATAGAATAGAATTTTACTATTTTTTTTTGCCCAATTAGTATTTTTGAAGTAAGTAACAGCTTTTAGCAAAACTGTCATGTCATGACAAATCCTTTGTACAAAAAAATACCAGTTAAAAAATATTTGTCTTTGTCATTTGTGTCGTGAATCCATGACAAAAAGTTTTGACGCAGTCCTCACGCAATTTTCAAACTGTCTAGAAAGAGAGGCCTTTGATATAAAGAAATTTTACTGTTTTTTTAGGATTTTGCAAAATAAAAGAGATGTATCAAAAATGTATGGCGGCCCGGCCAGGTCTATGTACATACAGTCGAGTACTTTAATATGTATCCGTTCTAAAGTAAAAAATAATGTATCCATTTTGAATTAGCCACTTTAGGTTACATAAATATTAGAGATGGGCCGACTAGTCGGGAAAGCCGACTATTCGACATCGTTTGTAGTTGGCTGCTATTCGGCAAAATATACCGATTATAATCGGCGCATAACAAATGAAATAAAATGATTAATTTGTACTTACTTGTTTTTATAATTTCAACATCACCAATAAACGAAATATAGTTAAGTAATAACCAAATAACATAGAATGGTAAGTAAGTAATAATTATTCATTAAGTCAAATGTTTAATGTTAAAAATACCGCCGACAAACTGTATTCAAGTTTGGCAGATATATTCACAAGAAAACTTTGTATCTTTTGATTAATAAAAAAAAGTCCTTAAATATATATTTTTTTAATCTAGTTACAGTATAGAGACATATTCAAAAAATAATTAGGTAACATTAGAGGAACGTAGTAATCAGTCAGTAATTTAGCTAACTTAACATCATTAATTAACAAAATAATAGATACAAATAACAAAAAAAAACAGAAAAGAAAAATGTGAACAAACATGTCACAACATGCTCAGCGGCCACGAGATGACTAAGTCGAGTGTTGACGAAAAAGCCCGAACACCTCCGACAATAGTCTGCACAAACCGATTTTTCGGCTAGTCAGCAAGTCGGCCCATCACTAATAAATATTTTATGTATTCAGTCACCGCGGTATTTAATGTCATCACTCAATGTGTCATATTTATGTACACCTTAATGACTACTATATACTTATTTTGATAAATTTACTTGTTAACATACACTGTTACAATGACATATATCCTTTTAATGCTCAATAAAAATGTATCCTGGTTAAATAATTATACCTCAATAATTTTATGGGGTACTAGCTGTGCCTGCGACTTCGTACGTAGGTGGGTAGGTTACATGATTTTATAACCTCATTGAAACCTCATATTAAATAAATATTTAATATGAGGTTTCAAACGAATATAAATTTAGCTTATATGTAATATAAAATTATAAATAATTATAACTAATACATAAGCAAATCGGCTTAATAACCCTTAAGGCTTCATCATTTCAGCCGAGAGACGCCCACTGCTGGGCATAAGCCTCCCCCAGGGATCTCCAAACCGATCGGTCCTGCGCTGCCCGCATCCATTGGCTTCCCGCGACCCTCACCAGATCGTCGGTCCACCTTGTGGGGGGCCTACCAACGCTGCGTCTCCCGGTACGCGGCCGCCACTCGAGGACCTTTCCGCCCCAACGGCCGTCAGTCCTCCTTGCAATGTGGCCTGCCCACTGCCACTTGAGGTTCGCAATTCTTCGGGCTATGTCGGTGACCTTAGTTCTCCTGCGGATCTCATCATTTCTAATTCGATCACGCAGAGAAACCCCGAGCATAGCCCTCTCCATTGCCCTTTGGGTAACATTGAGCCTTCTTATGAGGCCCATTGTAAGCGGCCACGTCTCAGTTCCGTAAGTCATCACTGGCAACACACACGAATTAAAGACTTTCGTCTTGAGACACTGCGGTAGTTGGGCCGAGAATATGCTGCGAAGCTTCCCGAACGCTGCCCAGCCGAGTTGGATCCGTCGATTAACCTCTTTCTGGAAGTTGGACTTACCAAGTTGGACTGTTTGTCCCAGGTAAACATATTCGTCAACAGCTTCCAGTGTAGAGCTCCCAACCTTCACAGGAGCGGGTACAACATGGGAATTCGACATAATTTTCGTCTTATCCATGTTCATTTTAAGACCCACTTGTTGGGAGACTCTACAGAGGTCGTCGAGCATTGTGCCTAAGTCCTCCAGGGTCTTAGCCATGACCACGATATCATCAGCAAAACGAAGGTGCGTCATGTACTCACCGTTAATGTTGATGCCAAGTCCTCTCCAGTCCAAAAGCTTAAACACATCCTCCAACGCGGCTGTGAACAGTTTCGGCGAAATAACATCGCCCTGTCTCACACCTCGCTGAAGTCGTATTGGTTTCGAGTTTTGATCCTGGAGGCGGACTGACATAGTGGCGTTTTCGTACAGTGACTGCAGCACTTGGATGTATCGATAGTCAATTTGGCACCTCTGGAGTGACTGAAGCACGGCCCAGGTCTCAACAGAATCGAAGGCTTTCTCATAGTCCACGAACGCTAAGCATAATGGCAGGTTGTACTCTTCGGTCTTCTGTATAACCTGCCGCAGCGTATGTATGTGGTCTATGGTACTGAAGCCTTTTCGGAATCCGGCTTGTTCGGGAGGCTGAAAGTCGTCAAACCTGCGTGCGAGACGATTCGTTATAACTCTCGAAAACAGCTTGTAAACATGACTCAGGAGCGTGATGGGTCTGTAGTTCTTCAATTGGGTCCGATCACCCTTTTTGAAGAAGAGTGCCACCACGCCCCTGTGCCATGCTTTTGACGTTTTACCCTCGAGCATGATGGAGTTAAATAGCCTCTGAAGAGCTTTCAGGACCGCACGTCCACCTGCTTTCAGAAGCTCTGCTGTAACTCCATCGTTGCCCGGCGCCTTGTTGTTCTTGAGCTGTTTGAGAGCTACACTAATCTCGTACAGGCTGACGTCCGGGATATCTTCTGTGTAGTGTCGGGTTAATTTGGCTCTTGGATTGGTGGACTGAGTGACAGGTGTGCGTGATGTCGCGTAAAGCTGTCCGTAGAAGTTTTCAATCTCGGCCAAAAGCTCAGGTCGTGACGTAATGAGTCTGCCGTCCTCCGTCTTCAGCTTCGTCAGCAAACTTTGTCCAAGCGAAAGATCTCTTGCGAACACTTTGGAGCCTTTGTTCCGCTCGATCGCCTCTTTAATACGTTCTGTATTAAATCGGCGTAAGTCACGAGTCAAGGACTTAGAGATCTGCTTATTGAGCTGCCGACGAGCATCCTCAGAAGACTGCATAACCATACGTCTTTCCTCCATCAGCTTCAACGTTGGCTCGGAGATTTTCTTAGCCCTTTTGTTACGGCTGGGTTTGAAGAGCTTAGAACCCACCGTAAGGACAGCTTCCACGAACCTGTCATTGAAGGTGTCCACATCTGTGCAGTCCTCCAGGCAATCGAAGCGATTTTGCAGTTCGAGCTGAAAGAGTTCGGGGTTTTGGATCTGGATAGCTGCAGGACGGAGCGTAGACTTCATCAGTCGATACCTCTCGGATTTCACATTGAGGTTCAATGTGCCTCGTACCATTCGGTGATCACTCCCCGTGTTAAACGAATTGATCACTGAGACATCATTGAATATCCGAGTCTTAGTCGACATGATGAAGTCGATCTCATTTTTCGTTGCGCCATCCGGACTTTTCCAGGTCCATTTTCGATGCGGCCGTTTTTTGAAGAAAGAGTTCATCATAAAGAGTCCCTCCCTCTCCATGTAATCGGCCAGCATTTGACCTCTAAAGTTCCGGATTCCAGCTCCAAATTGCCCCACTTTCAACTCATCATCGCCACGTTTGCCCAGCCTTGCGTTGAAGTCTCCCATGACAACGGTGTAATGAGTTTTGGAAGTATGTATTGCCCGAGAGATATCCTCATACATTACTTCTACTTCCTCGTCGGGGTGAGTCGAGGTCGGGGCGTAAACCTGTATGACCTTCAATGAATACCGTTTGGTAATTCTGAGTATAAGGTACGCCACCCTATTCGACACACTTCCGATTTGTACAACGTTGTTCACGAGAGACTTGTGGACAATGAACCCGACACCACCTTGGGACAGATCTTCGCCCTCCCGGAAATAGAGCAGGTTGCCGGATTTAAGAACTATCGTGTCCTCGCCCTCTCGTCGGACTTCAGATAGTCCCACTATACTCCAGCGAATCCTACTCAATTCCTCCTCTAGTTCCAGCAGCTTCTCCTCGGTCCGCAGTGTGCGTGTGTTGTATGTTGCCAGGGCCACATTCGTATGATGGGATATCGTCGTCACCCGGGGATTTTTAGCACCCCTGGTCCCGGCGCCTCGCCAACGTCCATCACCGCCGGCACGACGTCCGGTACCGCCGGGCACTTGGGGCCTTTGGTTTATGTGATACATTCATGGGGGGGTTTTGGGCCGTCACCCACCACGCTGGCCCAGTGCGGGTTGGTGGGGAGCGCCAGAGCCTCGTCTGTTGAACAGCAGGGTGCACCACGTGCAGGTGAGGTTGGCTTGGATCCCGCAAGGTGTTGTTCGGAACCCCTTACACCCCTTACACCCTTAAGGCTTGACAAAAGAAAAATAAAGAAGACATTAACGATTTAATAAGAGAAAAATATCGTCTTCACCCCTCTCAATTTCCCCGAACCAATGTTACACTTAGGGAAAAACGTTTATAAATTGTTATTTTTTAATTTGCCACCAAGTGCTCTTACTGAGACTGTAATTACAGACGCCAAACTGCCCATTTAGGAGGAAAAACCTCTGGATATAAACTAAAAATTATTTATCTTTTAAATAAAAATGACTAAATGTCTGATGTTAAATGCAAAAATACAGGCTTAAATTATACCCGGCTTGGTCACGATCGTCCTAAAAACAGAACAGTCTGTAATAGACACACGAAGCTGGTGTTTTTTTTTATGTTAAGCACGACAAATGATTCCGCCATAGCTGATTAGTTCATTGAGGAGTCCATACATCGATAATTAGTGCAGAGAAAATCATTTTTTTTACCTCTTTTCCTTAGAATTAGAAATATAATCGGAACATTTACCATGTCATTTATTTAAGCTGGGCTTTCGATATTCCCGATGTTTATTTTTCCCCATATTTGTTATAATAATAAAAATAAAAATAAAAAAACAAAATATAAATTGTTTGCCAGCTTGCGCGTTGTCAGGTCTTGGTTCTCTTCTCTTCTTACTTACGATGTAAAAAGAGAAAATTATTCAAACCGTAAGAGAAATTGTTAAGAAAACTATCAGTCTCGAAAGGGTACTGAAACTACCTCCACCAAAGATTGACGGTAATTTACACTAATTAGCAAAGTTTAAGACAGTTTAAGATAAATGGCCCTCTTGTATTGCCAACGCTGCAGCCCTGAAACTACACTTTGAACCTTATTTTCAAGGTTGTCAACCCGTAAGTTTGTTGTCATAAAGTCGATTATGCTTTAACTTGGGATAAGTTACGTAACTACGATATGGTTGTTTTGGTAACATTCAAACGACTTGTGTGATTTGCCTAGTACGGATAAGCTCATGGAGGTATGCTTATTTGCATTCAGGGGGCTTAAGTTCGTTATTTAGGTTTTTAATACTTCAAGATAAGCTCTAGAATAATCTAGATCATGAACAGACAAAAAATATTGATAGGTATTGGGTTGATGCTTGTTTTTTTTGCATTGACAATCTGTGGGCTTATTCGCTAATTAAATTTGTCAATGGTAGCCTGTGATCAAATTTTCTCTTCTCTTTTTTTAAGAAACTTACAAGAACCTATATATTTAATTTATTTTTGTCCAGCAGTCCATTCTAGAACCCTGGGCTTAAAATCTATCATCACAAGCGTGTCAGACAGGAGGACATGAAATGTAACAGGTGGAAAGGGACATTAAACCGCGTACGTTCTTTTTTATCCTTAACGGGGTATCCTTTGACTTTCATATCACCTAACGGAAAGTAATGATAGGGCCGCAGAATCCCTTCTGCGGCCCTATCATTAGTAGCGAGCTACATCCGGATTCCTCGACTACTGAGGAACTGCCGGAACAACAATGCAGTTAACATTATTGTTATGGCGGCAGTAGTACCTAGCCAAGCGGACTTAGACAAGTCCTACCACCAATACAACCGACCGGGAAGTTTTGGCCCCCACGGAAATTGAAACCCACACATCTAGATCTGAAATAGGTAGGCTCAATCACTAGATCACAGAGGCGGTTAAACCTATTTGTTCTATAATATTGAGAGGGCTAGAGATTCTAAAAAAAACATAGCAGCTGCTTTCCAAACAAATCGCAATATTCGAGTTTTTTTTTAATCCAGGTCAATTTATTATCAATTTTTAAAACTGTATTCAAGATTCTGACGTGCTTAGTTTTGGGACAGCTATCTTTGGACAGTTGCCGAATAAAGGAGCTCAATAGGAACAATCCGTAGATAGAAATAAAGATGGCAGAACATTTACAATTATCGATGCGTTATCATTCTATGTCACATTTGTTTCTAAGCTGTCACGAGATTGTTTTACGTCAAACGGCGATAGTTTTTCATTTGTACCGTTGTTGGCGCGAACCAATCCGTTCATTGGCACGACTAATTTATCATGTAACAACTGCTGCTGTTGGGCATTTTGCCGTCAGAGCGATATTGTGACAGTGCTATTTTGATACAATTTTGGATATAAATTTTGTTTCAGAACCGATGGGCTTTGCGATTGTTGGACATTAGGTTTATGGTGTTTGGACCTACAGTCCTGTCGGAAATGACGTAAAGTTCCAAAGTTTAAAAATATGTATACATGGACTCTGTTGAAGTAGAAATAAGGTGTTTATACATATTTTGAATCCTTAACCTTCCAGCGGTTGCGCGCGGTCTGTGAGTCCGCAACAAACTAATATTGATCATTTTTAAGAAATTTAATATTTTTATGCACTGTGCGTGCGTCCGTGATTGCCTCTAGGGGTTAGAGAAGCATCCCTCAATAGCTATTTAACCACTACCACTGATGCACATGATCATCAGTAATCACGTTTTGCGGTCTGAGCGCGTCGTGTGGCGCCAAATAAATTGTGGTACGCAAATAAACTTGACAAGTATTTTCAGTTTTGTACTTTATTTTCAAAATAATCTTTATAAATATTTAATTGTTAATAGCACTTTTTTTCAGAACTTGAGATACGAGAGCCTTGATCAGCGGAACAAAACAAGATTCCGTGGTTTTAAGTGCGAAAAAGTTTGTTCCTGTAAGATTCAGATGAAGAGTAAAGTATTTCCTGTAAGACAATAGCAAAAAAAATATATTAAGAAAAACATTAATAAAATATGTGAAAGTATTTCCTGTAAGACAATAGCAAAAAATGTACTAAGAAAAACATTAATAAAATATGTGATTTTCATTTTCCTATAACTTGTTGCCAATTGTTATAATAATGATTTTTGATGTTTATATAGATTTTAGTAGTTTTTGATATAACAATAAATAAAAAATATAATTTTCTTTGTTTTTTATTTTGATAAAGGACCTGTTATTTCTAATTATGACATAAAATGACACAAATACTCATTATTTATCTCAAAAGAGGCAGTCAAAGTTACGGTCTGTCACTCCGCGAGCGACCACTTATGTTTGACGCAAGGGTGCGACCTCTGGAACGTTAATGTTAATTTTTTTTAACGTGACTGAAAGCTTTTGTTACAAGTTATTATTTCGTGAGCTGTTTATTATTTTCATTAATGGCCTTGCAACTAATATAGATACATTTGCTTCTGTTTACATCCAATTATTTTGCATATTTTCATTTGCTCTTTGAAATTGGAATTCGTGGGTTCATTAATTATAGTAACGATACAATACGCTCAATTTTAATATTCTATCTTAATCAAAATAATTATTATATGTATAAATTAATTTAGATTATTTTTTTGTTATCTGTAATCAAAGGTTTCTTATATCAAACATTTTACTGTCTGCTATAATAAATAATAGGCACAATATGAGGCAAGTTAGATTAGATTATAAACTTTTCAGAAGTTTAAAGATTGGGTACAGTCACGAGGAATAATTTCCAATTTTACCAGTTTGTGGCTCTTAATGCAGCAATAGTAAGGATTTAAAAATTTTGAAAATGGATTTTGCGAATGTACCTAAATACGTCAATTGCATGGTCTCAGAAAGGTTTTAGTTTAGCAAAATGATTAATATTATCACGTCATAACATACCAAAAAAGTCACATTTTAGCTTATTTCGCTATTTTCTTCAACCGAGCCAAATTCGTTGAATCGTGTATCAAAATTTGTCTGATTTAGCAGCAATCTCGATATTTGAAAATAATTGTTAACATAATTTTACTTAGTGGTAAAATTGGTTTATACAACGCTCTGTCCACCGTTACGCAATGTTATCCAAACAGGATTCCGTATTAAAGATGATTAATCATTTGAAGGTAGTGTAGGCATATATAGACAATGCTCTTTTCTGGCCATAATACTTCCATCCTTGACATTAACTTTATGTTATATTTTTGCAAAGTTTCTTTGTTCTTCTCTAAATCATACCATTTTAGGAGCAACTTCTGGATATTATGTTGATCCTTAAAAAGATGGATCTTGAACTGTACTCATTGTTTTAGTGGGATTATTTTTTTAATTTAAAATTACCCAGAATCTGGCGCGACGCGAAATATCACAAATAATTTCTAATTATCTGCGCAGGTACTAATAAATATATTTCGTTTGTACGCTTAATAATACCTAGCTTTCAGCTCTCTGTTACAATGTCTACATTCACAGCGACTTACGTCTTACACAGCTAGGGAATAATATAAAGCCTTCACAATTCGTTACCTGCAGACACACATAACGAACGTTAGGAATGAATACGAAATTTTGTTAGAAATTTCTTTTTTCGACGTACTTTCGCGAAATGACTTTGTGAATTTCTTAGCAGACAAAATGAATTTTGGCGGCTTAAAAACGTGCCTTCACTTTTTAGGGAGTAGTTTCATTTATTATTATCCTTTAAACATGATACGCTGATATTTTTATCAATGAATACTTACATGAGCTTAGTAAATTCATTATCCTAATTTTATGGATTTTTCTTAAATCTCGCTTCAACGTTTGTAGATAACTTAATTTGGGGAATTTTAGACACTTTCTATGTAAAATGTATCATTTCGATAATCAAGCGTTATTATTGTAAGTCTAAAAAATCTGCAGTAAACATTAAGAACAAGTTGTTAAAAAAGTAAGCATTGTCGTGAGGTTTCATTTCTTATACGACAAGATGCCTGTGTGTTTATTGAGGTAAGTATGTTCAATTACTCGTATTTTCTTCATCATCTAGTATAATATTACATGTCTTACTGATTCTAAATTTAGCCTACATAAAGTATAAGTTAGTAAACAAAAGAAAACATTCGCTGAATAGACCTAGATCTAAGCATTTCTGTTTTATTCTGACGTATAAGCCCCCGAGGTCTTAGGTACTAGATTTTTCTTAGTGAATATACGTAAATATTCGTTACTGGCCATTGTTTTTTCCACTAATGTCGCCAACATACAGTATCACCATTAGGGCTTGACGTGATTTATTAACCAATATTTTGTAGTAACGAGGGTGAGGAGAACGATCATTTGTATGAAGGAATATTATCTAATAAATAACTGCGCATCGAAAATAACACGTTTGTTCTTTAATCAATATCACCAGCCCTTATACGTCCCACTGCTGGACATGGCCTTTCTACGTGGGAGTAACACATGAGAGTGTTTTGACCATAACACCACCACGCTCCCCTGATGCGGGTAGGTGGATTAAAGCGGTTGCAGTAGCAACCAGGACCAACGATCGACCATGGCGAAAGTTACTTTGTTTTCGGAACCCGAGCTCTGAAGCCTTTACGTCACCGAGCTCTTAAATTGTCAATAAACTAAAAATGTAACGTGTCTACGTTACATTTTTAGTTTGACGAATTCATTAAATGAATTCGTTGTGTTGTTTGAAATGTTTCTGCTATACGAAATGCGAAAAAACGTGGAATTCCTTTTACTGTAAACGAAATGGGCTACGGTGATTTTATAGATATAAAACAGCTACCGGTTCCGAGGCTAAATAAGAGTATATAAAGGTCATCAAAGTCGAGAAAAGTAATCAGAATGAAATAAAAATATTTTATAAAATTTCATACTTTGATGATTTTAAGGAGCTTGATATAAGTAAAAGAAATAGAAATAATCGCCCTCCAGTGCTCAAACCATTGTATCAGCGTAAATTAGATGTATCTGAAAGAAAGAGAAGTGATATAAAAAGCCTTTTTGATGCTGGTTTAATTCCTAGTTATTACCGTTCTTTTTATGAGAATATTTAGTAATATTTCTGGTATTTTGTTGATCTCATTGATTATGATGAATAAGTGATTTTTTTTTATTTTAATTAATCTTTAAGTTTAAAAATATTTTGTTGATCTCATTGATTATATTTAAGTGAAAGATGTTAGATAATTAAACTTAAATTTGAGAAATGTTTACGGTTAGTGTTTTTTAGTTATTCTTAATTAATGTCCCCGAAATGGGAATGCCTTTACACCTGTTTTTATGATTATTATGACTATTGCTACTAAAGAATTCACTGTTACTGTGATAATTTTGATTATAAAAATATTTTATGTAACATTTTTGTTTCATTTTTGATTATTTACGTGCTACCCCTATCATTAGCTGTTATTGAGTTGGACTATTTATCCTAAAAATGGCTTCGTTATAAAAAACAAAAGTGGCACTATACGGAACTTTTTTTTGTAAATTTTTTTCTTAATGCTTAAAAACACTGTTCGTAATTGCAGCAAATATAACTTATAGTTAGATAATCAATCTGCTAAGTAAAAGTGATTGCAGTGCCTTATTTTGTTACTTTATTTAAATATTGGCCATAGAACGGCACGAAAAACTTTAAAGCGCCGTACTGAAAAATCAAGATTTTCGTTTAACGTCACTTTTGTTTTTAAGGTGCGATTTGATGAATTCATAAGAAAACTTAAATATCTCCCTTAACATACATCCACTCAATTTACGTCTTAATTAGGTTACTACATAAAACAAACATTCCGGGAATTAAGTATTACTAAAATAAAATTACTACAATGATCAGAACATGAAAAAATATCATGAAACGTAGGAAATAATGGAACGTCGTAACTAACTTTTTCAACTTAAATAAATAATTGTATGTACCTAAGTACTTTTCAGTATTCAACAAGTCAAGATGGTTTGTTTCCAAGGAAACCTTTCCACGCTAGGTAGAGGCAGCAATATAATTATCTTAGATAGCAGAGTGCTCAAATATTACTGTTGGCGATTGGCCAACAATTATGACACATAATCAAAGGTGCACCCCTTAATGCTTTACAATGCCTGTAATGAGAAAACTGTTAGGTTTTACAATAAAAAAAGGTTTTATAATCCAGGAACCTTCGCGGGCGTCCCCGAACTCTTATACCATGCCTAATTACACTCTGATTAATGGTTTCGGATCTTATAGGGGACAAATATAGAAACATTGACTTTTATTTAAATAGATAAGGCATATCACTAATATTATAAATGCGCAAGTGAGTTTGTTTGTTACGATTTTACGCCTAAGGCACTGAATCGATTTAAATAAAATTTGGTATAGAGATAGTTAGAAACCTTAGAAAGAGCATAGGATACTTTTTGGAACGTAAACCAATATCCACGTGGGCGGAGCCACGGGAAAAGCTAGCTATTTAATAAATACAATCCGTTTGCGGGATATCAATAAGTATGTTGTTTTTAGAAAAGCAACTGCATTACTGCAGCATTAGAATCGACTTTCACTTGTTACATATTTAAGTACCGCTACAGACTCTCATTCTACTCACTCTTAGAGCTCAGACCATTCTGATGCTGATTGTACACTAGGTGAGACATTGGAAACTTGGCAAAAAGGAGCAGTATATGTAACTTCGACTGTATGCTTAGTATAACTTCGAAAAGGAACTTTATCGGAAGAGACTTCAGGTTCAATTTCGTTAAGAGAAGTGTTGTCTATTTCCAGAAAAATAAATAAGCCAGGAATGTGCATTAGCTTCCGTCTGTACTTGGTTTTGACTTTTTATTTTATTTCCACTTTTACGGCCAAGAAAAGCGAAAATATGTAGGTACTACTTATGTAACACAGCTTCTCCTGGTTAAAGATAGGTATTATAATGGCTTCAGATTGTTATTTTCTGAAATTTTATTTCAACATCATAGTGAAGGTTTTTGCTTCTCCAAATTTGAGCTTCCGACTAAGATGATATCTCGACCTTACAAAGAATCGCGGTGAGTATGTTATAGAGCTACATGAGTAATATATGTACATATATGTCATCAACACACATAAAAGAAAATCCATAACCGTTAAACAGACACTCGTAGCACCTTGAGCACGCAATGCCCATTGCCATTTTTTTAAGGCAAATAAAATAAACTTACGTCTACCCACGAAAAAACAATGCAGCGTAACGTGAGACTCCACGGTCAACGACGGTAGAGGCCGATACTACGTACTAGAATAACCCCCGTGTTCCTTCTTCATCAGCGTACGGACTGAAGGCTAACAATCGCCCTTATGCCAATTGCTTGTATGCTATTTGCCTCATTGGGCGCGAATGACGCAGTTACACGGATCACCTAGGAACTCCGCTACCACTTCTATGGGCCATCGTCTCAGTATTGGGTTTCCTCAGCCTTTACTCAGGGCCCGCTCACGGCACCAGCGCGCTGGAAAAGGCCCTGCGCCGCCGACCAATACGTCATCTCGAATTGGGTCTGCCGAAGGATCCTCCTCTCGGGACCCTTCTTCATCCGCCTTTATTATCATCATCTTTCACAGAAGGTATGGAAGGCCTTCTAAGCCTGTTCGTCTTACATCACCTTCACTATGTCAGGCAGCGACAAAACCCTTCTGACAACAATAGTCATGTCGGCTCTCTCCCATTGTCTATTATGCTGTAAAATCAAGAGAGGCTTAATGTTGAATCTAAATAATCTTTGAAACTCTGCAGCTCAAAAGAATAGATGCGAGTTATCTTACTTCCAACATAATGCATAAGGCATTTTGCCATTTTTACTTCATTTTCTCGTGTGAACCCCTCCAGGAATGGCCGCCGAGACCCCACCACCCGGTCACCAACTGAAATGACAGATCGCCCCAAAGTCATGAGTGGCATGATGGGGCAGCCTCACGAACTGGTTAGGTTCGATTAGGCCCCTGTACTGTGCCACTAGCGGGAAGCGGAACAGTCGTTTCTACGGGTCTTCGTGGTCGCCGGGCCAACGCGTTGCACTTGCCACTGGTTAGACGGAAGCCGTCCCTGACCGCATCCATCGCCGCAATGTCTCCCCAAGCTCTGGTTCTACACTGACTGATCCCGGAACGCGATCAAAAGTACTCACTTGGCGGGTTTTACGCCATGCGTACGGTGGTCATCAATCAGATGGATGTTCAGACCCTACCACAAGTGGAGCAGTTGGTAGCTCAGAAATCACTTAGTCGCCTATTACGACACCTACGGGAAGAAATGGGGTGGTGCTATGTATTCTTAATCCGTCACCGCACGGACGGATGATCGTCGATGTGTTTAATTTAAAATTTATATTGTTCAATGTTGTTAAAACATTTTTAGGAATAGATAATCATTCATTTATTAAAGACAAAATAACGTTAACATGACATAAAGTGACAAACAAAAAAGTAAACATATACTCGCTTCTAGTGGGACCACCAGTTTTCCAGACAGGACACACGTCGAGTGGCCTAGTGTCCTCTATAAATCATGAACTACGCGGTCCTGACTGTGCGGAATAATAAAATTCAATTTTAATACAGCAACCGGGTGAAAAATGCTTTCACAATAACCGCAAGTAGTTTTAATGATTAAAAACAAATAATTTTTCCCTAAGGACACAAACTTTTGTTTTTTTTTCCCAAAGTGCACATATTTTCTTTTTAGTAAAGGTTGTAATAAAAAACAGAAGCAACTTTTCGCACGACCACTTCAATAATTCCCACTTATGTTTTGACATTGTTGTCTTATATCTTGTGTATTTATAATTACTACCGCCTAGAGACACCTGCAATATCAAGCAATTTGCTAGACATTTCAAATAAGTTGATATTTTGGAGAACGAGATATTAATGCCTGCCGTGTACTGTAATAAAAATGGCAATAGCGAATTGCGTCACGGACGAAGAAGGAATGGCGGTACCTATTTTGTAGGACAGAAAAGCTGTTGACAATCTGACGACATAGCCAGGGTTTTTTTGTGAATTCAATATAGTAAGTGTTTATTTCATTTCATTCCATTTATGTGACATCACTTATTGTAATTTTAGTAATAATTTAAGCTGTTGTGTACCGAAGCCTCCTTAGTTTTGGAGGTAACAACTGCGACACAGTGATATGACTAATGCAGTTTTTATCGTTCACATTTATGTTTATGTCTTCTTATTGGTGTTCAAATAAATATTATTATTATTTTAAATTATTTATTTTTTGTATTTGCCTTTTATGAATTAAATTCACTTCACTTACCGTCCGTAAAACTAAATTGTTCAGTCATCCAACAAAATAATTTCACTTAACGCTGTAACCCGGCTCCATTACTTTCAGCTATCTCATGACCCCATTCATACATGATAAACGATGAGATTGCCTCAACCTCGCAGAAGAGAACCTGAATCATTTGTTATGATGAATTGTAACAAAATACCATGTTTTATGCTGTGTAATATGTTATACTTAACAATGTCAAGCGGTCCAGTCGCTTGTTACTTTAGTTGACATCTCCAAGAATATACCCAGATCCGACGTTTGAAAAAAAAACGAGTGGATCGCCTTTATAAAACCATCTCAATCCCTGCTAGGTACGCAAATATTTTTTATGTTAACTGAGAACCTACTTAGGTAAGCAAAGTTGAATGTTCCTTTTTAACATTCGATAAGCTTCACTTTTCTAGGACATTGCTTCTCTGTTGCCCTTAATCTGTTTAATGTGGAATAATATTGTTCTCAGAATTTATATTTTTCTTATCTTTTGTTTATTGTAGAACTTACTCTCGTAGAATGAAGTAATAATAATAATTTATTTATTCGAGGAACAAAGAGTTATCACGGTATTTATTTTCTTTATTTAGTACTAAAATAAAGTACCTACTATTGAGTAACGAATGAGTTGTTTCATTGTGTAAAAAGCGTCTCTGTCCATAACAGAGCTAAATAATAATAATACGATATCGTTCCAGACAGGAACATTATCCCAAAATAAGTATTACGTATCGCCTATCTCACTAGCTTTGTAAGTTACGTATCAAACTAAACTGATTCTAGAGCTTTTTATTTTGACATTGAAGTAAAAGTTTGAATGTTATTTAAAAAAATGTGTGAACAGAAAAAACTATGTTTTGGGGTGGGAACAGTACCCGTAACCTTTCACTATCAGGGTGACAGTTTTGACCACTGGGCTACCAAAGACTCAGGGTAACTCTTTGAATTCCTTTTATACTACCAATTTTTGAGTTCAAAGCTAACTTCTACTTGCGCAATAGCGAAATTTACTCTGTTTGAAAACCCGAACTGTAAATTCTTGTGGTTTCCTCTCCCGCGTCAAGGCATGATTTTTTTTCTAGTCAATAATAAGATTTTTTTTATAACAGTTATTTTAAAACTTTTCTTTTGTTAACAAATACTAAGCAAATATTTCGAAAACCTCCTTGTATCTTATTAAACTGTCGACCCTTTCTGGACCTCATAACTTATGCTTATAATTTTGGCAAAGTCAGAGAATTTTGTATAAATATCATTGCCCTCCCCAATCTAAGTTCTTCACGGCTTATTAACTTTTCGCCCTCGTTTATGCTTACGGTAGGCGATAATCTTTATATCACGACCCAAGTTAGATGAGAAAGTTTCTTAAAGTCTGCTTTATGCATGCCCTAAGGACTAGTGTCGGCCTTTACTAAGTGATACCTTTTAAAAGTTGGTCACTCGTAAAGAACTTTCAAAGTGGGCACTCGGGAGTGAAATTCGTCAGTAAGTTTATCATTTATTAACGACTCTGACTTGCCCCCAATTTCGTACATAATGAGACAAAAAGTTTTCAGTTAAAATATGTTTCTTTGTGAATCAGCTAGATTTAATTTTAAAAATGAAGTTCAATGGCGGAGTAGGTTCGGTGCTCTTTTTTATACAGCTATTGCGACAATAAATTAAAACTTAGGCTATATTAGTTCATAAAAATGGTTTGCCACTTTGAAAAACATCTTATTCGTTTGATAATTTCATGACATTTCTATGAAATAATGCTGACAGTGTTATATTATTTCATTCAAATGTCACGAAATTTTCAAATGAATACGATGTTTTTGAAAGCGGCAAACCATTTCTATTAAGTAATATACCCCATGTTTAAATTTATTATCGTATTGACGGCACCACCCTGTATACGAAGCACGGCAATTGACCCAACACCACCTGACGTGACGCGGTAAGAAGAGTCCATATGCAAAGACAGCTAGTGCAATTTAGACACTGCTCGAAAAGGTACTTTTTCACGCCTCACTTGAAGGAACCCATGTTATAGGAAGGAGGGAACACATGTGCTGGAAAACAATTCCAAGTTTTAGAAGAACGACAAAGAAACAAGGTACTAAATTTCTTTGCGTATGATGTTGAGGTGGAGACAGTGATTTGATGACTCCGAAGACCGGTAGGCGTGCTCCTGAGCATGAAACGGGAAGGTAGGATAAGGTCTAGAAGCTCTGGTTTCCATACGAAAACATTCGAAATTCATACGAAAACAAAGAAACGTTCCTCATGGTTGTTACCACATGGGTCAATCAATAATTATTCCATAATCTCTAGCTCGTCCGCGCTTTCAGAAGGCACGTTAAGGGGCTACCTCGTGCACACTAGCGAAACCAATTGATTGTTATTAATTATGGGGAATTTAGAACATAATGAACAAAAACGCTTTAGAGAATTGCTAAAGAACGGTATTTGCAATATTTAAAGATGTATCTTGTATAAAGTGTCTACCTATAAGTATTTTGTATTATTGTTAAAAGTGGCCACTTTCGGCAATAATGAAAAAATAGGTTACATGTAGAGGAATATCTTATACCGAGCACATCTCAAAACAATTACAAATACCATTCTTTAGTCATTCACTAAAGCGTTTTTGTTTATTATGTTCTATATTCACCACAATTAACATAAATCAAGTGTTGTTGCTAGTGTCGACGAGGTATCGCCTTAAGTCGTTTGTCCCGTAACTACAACTTTTTTTATACTCCGATCTACATTGTGCCGGAGCGTTGTGATTTTATAGCCCAAAACAACGTATGTGTTTCTCCCATGTATGAAGACCAGTGCTGAGCATTGGGACGTAGGTTTATAAGTTCCTTGCTTTTACCACAGAATTTGTTCTTTATTCTGTGCTCTTCTTATTGTTATAAGTATTATTTTTACAAATTTTGAAAAAAATACATTTATCATCATTCATGGTGATTTGAGCAATCCTAAAATAGAATACGTCGATTCAACCACCTTTTGATTACTGTGTGTTAAATTAAGGCTCACTCATCCAGCAAAAGGTGGTTACATTCATGCTAACAACAGGAATGAAAGGCTTAATTATGGGACAATTACCTACGCTGTTCACTCAGAAAGCTTCGAAGTGATCTAATTCTAAAATAGATATTGGACGTAGGCACGTGTGTAGGGTTGTTGGGCAGGTACCAGCGCCTTTCCTATTTCGGCCGTAAAATAGTTCGCTGTGTTTCTGATTGAAGGGAAAGGTAGCCAGTATGATTACTGAGCATGAAAGATATTTAGGCCTCAGAATGACAGGGCATCTGCAATACTTATAGATTTCGTCCTTCCTATTTATATAGGCGACTGTAGTTACTTACAACAGGGCGGACTGTCAGCTTGCTTGTCACCTAGTTGTATAAATAAAAAAATGTGATGCGACTGCTTGAATAGCTGAATGGATGCTCAAAACATAATCCGCATTGTTTGTCATCCTTTTAAAGACATAATTATAATAATATTATTCTTACAAGCAAACTTACTATCTGCCTAAATTAAGCATCATTAAGAGCTTGTGTTATATTTTGTAACGGAGGCGAATATACATATAATGATTATGTGTATAAAACTTTAGAATTATACTTAGTAAACATATAAACATCCGTGACTCGTGAAATATGCGCTTACTGGAATTCGAATGCGGGGCCTCCAGTTTAGTAGGCAGGTATATGTGGAAGCTTACAATTAGCTTATAGTTAACCATTGTAAAATTGTGAATAATGCTGTAAGCTCAAAGTAAGTCCAAATAAATATAAAAATTAAGTACTGACTACACAGTCACTGGCGTAATGAGAAAATAAAGATCAAGGCAACATCTGTACAGCCAACCTAGTACAATTCTGGATTTTGCGCTACCACAAAGGCGAGTCGCGGAATGTGTAATTTCGTTCACGTACCATTCCGAGACTGACCAAAATGGTTCGTTGACAGTGAAAAATACTGCTGCCTAACCTTTAGTACATTTCACAAATCATTCAAGTCCCTTTTCCCATTTTTCTCTCTCGGACCCTAATCGACGCCCACGCAAATCCTTCGAAGGTATACCCACTGAATTGAAATACAAAATTCATGAGTGATGAAAGACAGATCTTGAGTTAAAAGTGAAAATGTATATATTTATAGATATGTATGTATTTATCTCTTCACAATAGGAACTTATGCATTATACTTAATTACTTAAAATAAAATACAATTGATCTTAGGACTGATCTCTAAGAGGCTGGTGCCTGAGAAAGGCTTAAGATAAAACCTGTGTTACAGGTCACCAGGCCTGCCCGCGCAGTAGGATGAATTTTTAAACAGTTGAGGAAATTTCAAGTAATTTTTAACGATGAAAGTAGATTAATATTAAATGAAAATTAAAAAAGTAAATATATATTTTTCAGTGTGACTGCAGAGTGTAGTGTGTATGATGGCAAAAAGAGCTGTTTTGTATGTACACATATTTGTGTCAATGTGTGTAAATAACTCGTAATATACCAAACAAAATATTGTGTAGGCTATATAGTAAAACGTCAGGATCCTTATGCCAACACACATACCTATATTTTACATTTATAATTTGTTCGACTGGCAAACATTTCAATCTCTGGCTCACCAAAAGACAAGGCAATTTGATGAAATGCTGAGTCTGAGAATTCCCATTCGACGCCAGGATGAACTTGTCTTTATTCAGCATCAGCTATATCATTTAGTGATGATGGAATGTACAAAGCAGATACAAAAATGTGACGTGCCTCGCGCCATTGCGTTAATTCTTTAGTTAGATTAGTTAAATGAGGGAACTGTATTCCTCCCATGTGGTATAAGTACGAATTAGCTGTTGTATTATCGATTCGTAAAGTTATTTGGCAACTAGAAATATTTTTTGCAAAAAGTCAAATAAATAATATGTTTTGCCCGTTTATCCTGACTCCAAATGCTGCTTGCTTTTTCTTTCGCACAAGCCACACCCCATCCCGTAGTTGCGGCGCCAGAACAAATCTAAAGGATGGGGTCATTCCAGGCTAAGACCTAGTTCTGTGCCAAATTGCATCAAGATCTGTTCCGCCGCTACTTATGACGTGATCTACCAACAAACATTTAACCAAATTGTCAAATTTATAATATTAGTAAGAAGACGAGGAGATCAGTGGCGTAGTCGATTGAGCGTTCTGTTTTCGATTAAGAAAATAAGGGAACTTTCGCCATAGTAAACCGTAGTTGATATATCAATCAAAATTTGTAAACTCGAGAAGGCAACTGTTTTCTTAAGCCTCGTTAACTTGTCAAGCTGCATAAGACTCCCGTGACCATATCATGACAATTAAAAACCCACTGTGTCTAAAACATAATTGTAATTACTAAACAACTAAATATCCTTTTGTAACTATAGCATAATGTTCCATAATCCTTAATGATATTCTGTTAAAGCCCCGGCCGTAGACTCTCACTTAACACAATTAACTAATAAAAACACACATAGAATACAAAACTACTAACTAGCAGCGCCCGCACTCGTAACCAACTTGTGAAGTTCTACCCAACTTAAACCTTTAAGACCGCAAGCGATTTTGGACTAAGCAGGTAGCAGGAACAATTATGTATTTTTTTACATATTTGCTTTGAAAATAATTTATATATCTACTCTTATTTTATACGATTAGTTGGCTAAAGACCACGCGGAATATACGTGCACTGAAAAGATTTTTGAAGTAGGTTTTAGTGCGAGTGCTAATTCTGAGTCCCGAATAACTGGTTTCTAGAATATAGGAACTCTAGAGCACAGTGAGGGATAAAGGCGCGATTCCTTACATATATGTGCTGACGTGTGTTTACAACTTTTCACTTCTATCAGCAAGAAAAATATTTGGTTTCAATACAAGAAACTAAACACTTAACGCAATATTTTAAAATAAGTTTACAGAAAAATATCTAAGCTGTAAAAAATAATGCTCAAAAGGGTGGTGACCGCATCCGCTACTTTTCACAATCCGGGTGATTGTTCTAGCCACTGAGCTTAAATATGTATGTAGAAATTAATTATCTACATAAAAATGCATTGACTATGTCAAAAGTTATTATCTATGGTCAGATAGCGGAGAGTGAAGTTTTGAATGATGATAGACAGTCAGTTATAACTAATAAGATGTTAATGAGTTCGGTTAGTACAGTGTCATATATAAATTTAAGTTGAAATGCAAGTTGTAAGTTGTAGTAATAAACAGTTTTCTTTTTCTATTAAATAATTCTGCATTATTTCCGATCCCCGACCCTTATTCAGGTATAACTTGTAAGAAAACTTCGAACCATGAAAATAATCTTAAAAAAACTTATCAGACAAATTCCAAGAATGCCAGTATTATTCATTTGTAATAAAATATAAAAATCAAAATTTTAAGTCACCCCTGCCTTATCAATCATTTATCTAACACCATCTCATTGAGACTATTCATAAGAACGCAAACACGCTATACTTATCTGCTGTAAGTAACTGAAGAATTAGGGAACCCGCAGAGTTTTTAATGGTATAGGATCAGCTGAAGGTTAGTATGTCACCGAAGTGACATTACACCAGACCCTTTTATCATGTAAGAAAATGGGCGATGATAGTCATCAAACGTCTTAACTGATCTTCATAAATTATTGCTGAGAACCATCTTAGTCACGTCAGCTTTCAAGCAAAAAAAAATCTGAATCAAATCGGTGTATTCGTTCAGGAGCTACGATGCCGCAGACAGACACACAGACATACACGTCAAACTTATAACACCCCTCTTTTTTCGTCGGGGGTTAAAAAGAAAGGTAGCAAGCGTTCTGTTTTGCAGATTAAGTTGATAAAATCGGTTCTCTTTATGCTAGAGTGGGCCAAAAAATTAGTTTTTAATCCAGTTTAATATTACGGAAAGCATAATTTATTTCTAGGATCGGCTTTGCGGTAAGATTTATTATATCCCTCTGTGAATTAAACGCGATCGGTCTCTGGACTTATAAAAAGCTTGCGATATATCGGATTGAATCGATTCCCAAGAACATGTGGCAGAAAATGTGCCCGCAATTTACGACTTGAATCGAAAATACATCAAAGGCGACTTAAAAATTTTCCGGATTGGATCACTTCGACATAGCTGCGTTCTATAAAACCGCGGTCCTAATCAGATTTGCGAATGGTGAAAACACTCTGGTTTTCCCTGGAATAATAAATTGTATTTGTTTTCATAACATAATAAGTGCCTTTTGTTTTCGTTTTCCCGAATTAAAAAGTTTATCGTGGACGCCATGTTTGATTTCAATATGGATTATTGAATGAACGTATATTGGGAAATGTGGAATGGATTAAGGACTATGCTTTTGTTTTTAAATAGAAGCTTTTTATTCGATTCAGCTATTGTTCCGTATAGGTAAATGATTATTATTATTTTTTGGAAACGGTATCATACCGAACGGCATCAAAAAATACACTTCTGATACAATTTGGCAACTGTGTCTGTTTCGAAGAAGCTTCAGAAACCTAATTCAACGCAGAAATATCTACAATACTTAAAAATAGTCGTATTTGGTTTTGATCTGCTACATGGTGGTCCTATCCTATGTATGGCGCTTCTAATTGAACCAAAAAATAGGTACTACCTACAATACCTACCGTATCTTCTTTATAGACTGCAATAATTACTAAACAAACAATCACGTTTATTGAAGGCTGTAAAATAGGTACAGTTAGTACTCGCAGCCTTAGTAACTAAGATGGATAATCTAATAGTTTTTAACTTTAACAGAATTTGTGAATATTTTTTGATCAAGCAACCATTCTGTCTAACGAATTCGGTGAAAGGAAATTAGGGAAATCATTACTTCGACCACACGAAGGGTAAGCTTAATATACTGTTCTACTTACTACCAGTTAATTGTTATATTGCTATCTTCAAATTTGATTATTATCTAAAAAATGCATCATAAATTATTTGAATTCCGTTTTCCCTAAAAATCATAAAAAATATAGTCAACTGCATTCTCGGGGTTTAAAATTTTTAAGACACACCTAAACTTTTGATGATCGTTATATTATTCTTGGTTACGAGCACATGTAATATTATGCATGTAAGAAGGACCAACATAAGAATAAAGGACATTTTACTATCCATCCATAAAAGTTTATGATCATCCAAAAAAGAGGTTTTATTACATCATTCTCGCGGTTGTATAAAAGCCTTAATTTTGTGGTACGGCTTCACTGTTAGCGAAGCACATTAATAAGATCAGTAAATCCCATGACTGAATTGGCATTGCCAGAATTCGATAAAACGAGAAGCCATAATATCTATCATAATAGAAGGAGAAGAAGATCAGTAAAGACAAGAATGATCCAATATGAACATTGCGTCAACAGTGGTTTTATTTGAAAAAGGAATTTAGTTTTTCATCCATTATAACAACCCTTTGCAGTCTTTGCGTGATTTGCGTTTGTGTGATCAAAACTACCTACCATGCAAATTTTAAATATCTGAAAGCATGACGCATGAAACTTTCTTAAAATCATTGTGTTACCTTTTTATCGCATTGGATGGAGGGTAACTACCCTCCTTTCCTTTATAGACAGGCGACCGGCAGTTATACCCTTGCTATGCAGGCTACTCGGTCAAGAGGTCCCGGGTTTGAATCCCGGTAGGAGCAAATGTTTGTATGATCAGTACGAGCATTTGTTTACGAGTCATGGATGTTTATATGTTTATTTAGTATATTTCTAATATTTATATACATATTATTATCAATATTTATCCGTTATCTAGTATCCATAACACAAGCTCTTAAATGATTCTTACTTTGGGCTGAAAATAGGTGTGAGTGTATGAATATTGTTATTATTATATTATATTATTTTTATATCCTTTTTTAAGTTTAGCCGTGGAACAGTTCACTGTGTTTCGGATTCAAGGGTTATGTAGCCAGTGAAATGACTGGGCATGGAAGAAATTTCATCTTAGGCCTCGGAATGACAACGCACCTGCAGTGCCAAGTGATGTTTTCTTTGTTATTGCAGGTGGCTATATGCGGCGGTTACTACTTACCAACCGGTGGGCCATCAGCTTGTTTGTCATCTAGTTGTATCAAAGAAACAAACAAAACTACTACAAAATCATGTCAAACAATCAATTCGGTTGGTAATCAAAACTTCGTCGTCGTAAATCAATTGAAATTAGAATAAAGAAGTTAGAAGTATCGACACTTGAAAAAAAAAACAGTTGCACTATGAAACCCGCCTCTATTACGAACGCAGTTAGGGTGGTCTCGAGGTCAATCTGTCACGCTGTACTAACTTAAGTCACCGCTCGAAGCTACGCTCCAAACAAGGAGTTTTTTCATGCTGCGCGAATAACGCATTTCGTTCATTTGAGAGACGCACGCTTATAGAATAAGAAAGAGGTTTAGGTGTAATTGGGGATGGCAAAAAATTTGGGGTAACCATGTCTTTTTAGATTTCTAGGCCACTTGTAATCATTCGCTAGTAAAAAATAAACTGTTGATATAAAAGTTATTATTTAAGTGAAAATTGTACTTTTGATTTGACTTTCCGTTTCTCTTTCAATTGCGATTGGGACTAAGCATATCTACTTATTACGATTTCAAAGCCAAATCTTGCTCTTTTACTAACACTATCTGCACATGCCATAATCATCATCATCATCTCAGCCAAGAGACGCCCACTGCTGGGCATAAGCTTCCACCAGGGATCTCCAAACCGATCGGTCCTGCGCTGTCCATGTCCATCGGATACCCACGACCCTCACCAGATTGTCGGTCTACCTTGTGGGGGGCCCAGCAACGTCTCCCGGTACGCGGCCAGCACTCAAGGACCTTTCCGCCCGTTGGGGCAAGTGTGCAATGTCCCTGCAATGGCTTGCCCACTGCCAATTGAGGTCGCCGTCTCGAAATTCTTGGGGACGACGACCTTAGTTCTCCTGCGAATCTCCTTATTTCTGATTCGATCACGCAAAGCCATAAGAGCCATAATGCTAAATGCTTAATGCAATGCTTGACGGGAGGAGGGACGCTCCGGAGGAATAACGCTGCTTGACAGATTTATAATGTTTTCTGAATGGGGTATGTAACTATGCTTTACTTAACGTATTGTTTAAACTGCAATGAAATGACCGCAAGTTAGAGTGATTCAGTCTGAAATTAAATTAATCCATAAATGATACAAATCAAGTACTATTAATGTGTGCCCCAAACACACCATTCTATTCTCGCTAATTCCTTTCCTCGAAAACAGCATTTTTACTTGAGACGAAGTTTCGGAACTATGATTATATCAATTATGTGTATCTACTAAGTAAACATCTTGTATTGCGAACTTATATAATAATATGTATACGATTGTTCTGTTAATGTTTTTATTTTTATTCAAACACTACTCTAATATATTTGGCACTGGTTTTTCAATGCAAACTTCAAAAATAAGAAATATTTATAGCTTTATTGGCTTGATTCTCTGCCTTCTCTTTTAAAGGAGAATTAAACAAATAGCAAGAAATACTTTTTTTAAGAAAAGAGTAAACATTGTCCTCAAAACTTGATGATGAATTGGTGACCACACAGATAACACATTTGTCACGTCGACGGTGATATCTACACTCTGTCTGTCACGCGTGTGATAGGGTAATAGCAACACTGTCCCGAATTTTAAACAACTTCCCGTTATTACAAGTGAAAATGAAAAAAGGGGAGCATAATAACAAAAATGTATATTTACACAAAGTAGGAATCTTATTAATTTACGGGAATATGAAAAGTGACATTTCTCATGCTTACATTACTGAAGAGTATTACGTCTACTGGGAAATCTCGTGACGCATTTATTATGTTTATGCCTGTCACCATGTCCCTGACAAAATCTAGACTGCATTGTCACATTATGAAACTTGTTAACTTGTCAAGTTATAAAATTCACAGCTAATATTTAATAAAAAGGTAATGTGATACATGTAATATATACTATAATAACAAGGATTACAGGTAAATATACTATTAAGAAATTACTAAGAACGGACTGTGTGTATTTGTGTGTGTGAGCTTTTCTGTGTTTGTGTGTGTATGTGTGTTTCCAGGTCCCGGGGTTGATTCCCTGAAGGGGCAAATGTTTTGTACGATTATTAAAGACCATTTTATCATTATTTATGGATGTTCAAATTTTCAGCTATACACATAATTTCATTACTTAAAAATTGGCCAAGTGCTAAGGGCTACGCGCTTTTTAGGGTTCCGTAATTGACTGTCATAAAATGCGGACTTAGAAGCATGCTTGTAACTTGATAATAGACAAGTATTTTAAAGCCATATAAATGTTGTGAAATTATAAAATAAATAAGATTTATTTGATAGTTGCAGCACATTTCTATTTTGAAAACGAATCCCAGAATTAAAAAAATGTTATCAGATGCCATCAATGTTTTTCAGTGACTTATCCAACGACATCCCACAAAAATCGTCCCTAGCTTAGGTATAGAAGAAGTCCTCTATAAATATTATTTTTTCTTAAATTTTGACTACTTTTGTACAACCATGCCAAACCAGACAGACAGATAGAGGGACAGACGGACGGACAAGGAGAAACTACAAAGGTTCCTTGTTAACTACGGAAACCTAAAAATAAACATCAGGCTCAGATTACTAAACCACTTATGCTCGTTTTTTTCACCAACATTTGCTTAGCTGTAAGAACTCTTAGCGATTTTCAGCTCAGTCTATCTAAAGGAGATAGAAAGAGACAAATGTCGATAAGAGTCACCTAAGCCTAGGGAATGCTTAGTGAAAACGGACACTTCGTCGGTAGGCGTGCAAGACCGCGCAAAAACAGTAAATACCGCGTATCAACTTTTCCTTGATTTCAATATCTCGGATCATCATCATCATCATTTCAGCCGAGAGACGCCCACTGCTGGGCATCAGCCTCCCCCAGGGATCTCCAAACCGATCGGTCCTGCGCTACCCGCATCCATCGGCTTACCGCGACCCTCACCAGATCGTCGGTCCACCTTGTGGGAGGCCTACCAACGCTCTCCTGGTACGCGGCCGCCACTCGAGGACCTTTTCGCCCCAATGGCCGTCAGTCCTTCTTGCAATGTGGCCTGCCCACTGCACACTTGAGGTTCGCAATTCTTCAGGCTATTTTTTTTTATTTATTTATTTATTTATAAAAAAGTACTTGAAAGCTTACAGACAGGTCCAAGCGCTAACAAGTTAGGGTTAATACATGATCAATCTAGCATTTCATTAGATATATACATTAAATTACAATTATAAAGATTATTAAAATACAAAAAAAAAGTCAAATTAATCAAAATGTCAATAATAATGTCAATATGTTAATTTAATTATTCAAAATGTCAAACAGAATAAAATAATGTCAACTATACCAATAAAAATAAAAACAACACAATTAAAATGTCAAACACACAAATTAACAATTATTAAGAAAAAAAAACAATTTAATAGTCATTTGAGTTTTAAAACGTCAATTAAGGTCTTATGGATTTTATTATATAGATCTCCGAGGCGGTCAGCAAAGATGTCAATATCAGCGTGCCGAGCGAGAATGTCCCCGAGCAGCGTAAGTGCGCGTGTAGTAGGCGCATACGCCCCAAACCTGGTGCGTGAACTAGGTCGAACCAGCAAACGCGGCCGTCGACGAGGTGCCACAGACCCCTCCCCATCGCAAGGGATATAGCTGGGAACCAATAGGCCCACCCGTTCCAAAGCCACTGGGCTATCTACCCTATGGTGGATTACAGATAGATAATGCCTAACAAGTAGCATTAACCTTCTACACTCAAGAGTCTCCATATCCACCATACCAGAAACAAACAAGGAGGGATATAGATAGGGGTAATAACCGTATTGTTTCCTATACAGCCAGCGAGCAAACTTACGCTGGATCCTTTCCACCATAAGGACATATTTGTTCTCATAAGGATCCCATATAACAGCTCCAAATTCAAGTCTGCTACGGACATACGCGTTATACAGTACCCTTGCCACTCCCAAATCATCAAACTGACCAGCAGTCCTCATCACAAAACCTAATACTTTACTAGCCTTCTTACAGATTGTTGTCACATGATTATGAAAGTCCAATTTAGAATCTAACATTAAGCCTAGGTCACGAATATCGCCAACACTTTGTAGCGGAGTGTCAAATAATTTATAAGTACTTTTTACAATATTACGCTTACGAGCGAAAGTAATCATTTTACATTTGTTATTGTTAAACGGAAGACGATTCCGACTACTCCATTCAGATACTGCGTCAATATCACTTTGCAGAGCAACAATGTCTAATACATTGTCTATGCCTAAACATAACTTCAAGTCATCTGCGAATAAAAGACACTTAGCAGAACAGACCTGCTCTGGTAGGTCATTTATGAAGATCAGGAATAGTGTCGGCCCTAGGGTACTACCTTGACTTACACCCGATCTGGTGTAGTAATAATTAGACTCGTAACCATGCGCTCTGACAAATTGTCGTCGGTTATCGAGGTAGCTAGAGAAAAACTGGAGCAGTTTGGGTGTAAAGCCTAAAATTGCTAATTTTTGTAAAAGTATGTCATTATCTACCAGATCGAAAGCTTTCTTAAAATCAAAATAAGTAGCATCGACCTGCCGGCCAGCATCCATTTCAGCATGTATGTAATCAACGTGTGTTACAAGGTTTGTGGTGGTAGAACGACCTTTGCGAAAACCATGCTGACTACAGTGCAATAGATGATTAATTTGCTTGCCAATTCTCTGATTCAAAATTGCCTCAAAGATTTTAGCGAAGACCGAAAGTACTGCTATAGGTCTAAAAGCAGCAACATCTATCCCGGCATCCCCTTTTGAAACCGGTGTGACACGCGACAACTTCCACTGCTCTGGATATTTAGAAAGATGTAGACAGAGATTGAAAATGTATAAAAGAGGTAGCTCAAAACTTGACATGCAATCCCTGGCTAAAAATACAGGGATTCCATCCGGACCACTAGTAGAACGCGGCTTAAGGCGTTTTACTGCCGTTCTCAAATCAACTACATCAACCGCTATGACGGAAATGGACGTGGCATCAATGCTCGTATAAGCCGCCTGGGCAGCATTAATGGGATCTAATACCGGTATTTGGTTATGGAACACTGACCCAAAGTAACTAGCAAAAGCGTCTGCTGCAGCTTGACCAGTCACGTCGTCACCACGATATATGTAATGATCCACCTGTCGCTTGCCTCTCTTCCTATCACTAACAAATTCCCAAAATTTTACCGGATCGTCTCTTATATTCTTTTGTATTAATTTAAGATGCTGCTGATATGCGTTGTCGATTAGTATTTTCGTATGCCACCTATAGTATTTAAATAACTCTCTGTTGAATTCCTTACCCTCTAACTTATACCTTTTTAGATTATAGTGTTTATTTTTTATATAACGTATTATTTCAGCAGTATACCACTTTGGGTATACATACTTTTTGTTATCAGTAAAACCAATTTTAATAGGTACAAACAAACTTATGCAGTCGTACAATTTAACATAGAATAATTCTACAGCTGAGTGTACGTCAATTGTAGTTAATAGATCGGACCAATTAATTTTAGCCAAAGCAGCATACAGTCCTTGGAAGTCAGCCTTATGCCAGTTCCAATTTGGACTAGCTCCCGGACGACAAAAAGGAGGTGACGTGGCTGGTGGTGGCAATGTTCCGTAAGGCAGCATGACTGTCATTTCTAACGCAGGGTGATATTCATCAATGGATACGAGAGGGTCCATATCAGTGGCCACCACAATTTGATCAGGTTCAAGATCACTCAGCACGAGATCCAACATACCGCCACGATTGTTAAATACATTATTGTGTTGCGTTAGGTTACAATAATCACAAAAAAGACTAAACTGAGTCTTAACATTAACACTACAAGAATTTAAGTTAAAATCACCCATAATTAATATATCCAATGAGGAGTACGCGCAAACCGCATTCTCTATGCATGTCAAGACATTCAAATATTGTTCATCGTTATAGTTAGGAGGTAAGTATACAACACAACATATAAATTTCACACATTTCAAGCTAATAATAGCGAATATTAATTCTTTGTCAGGTGTTAAACCATCAATATTAGTGATTTCTCTCACAGTATAGCAATCACGTACTGCTAGTAAGACTCCTCCCCATCCGGCATCACCCATGCGGTCCTTACGTAAGACCACATAACCAGAAGGAAAAAGTTCACCATCAGTTACGGAACTAGTCAAAAATGTCTCAGTTAATGCAATAATGTCAAACTTCATCTGGGCTACACTACTATAAAAACCACCAGTCTTTGTGCGTAAACCGCGAACGTTTTGGTAACAAATAGACACTTTTTTAAATCTTCGACAACTTCTACGGATTCTTTTCTTTGGTACGAAAGTTCTGGCGCCACGGCTTGATGCATATATCTTCCGCCCAGTTGGCAGGGGACATGACGCAATCCGCATTTTTGGCTGGGACTCCCAGCTTGAAGGATGCATACCGTCCACGCGACTTTAGCGCCTCTACGGTGCAAATATCACCTTCACATACAGAGCTTAGATGGTTGCGCACCTGCTCAGCAGTGGTGCCTTCTTGGACATAATATAGGTGGAGATACTTCCATCTTTCAGCAGCACACAATAGAGTAGCCCCTGGCGCAGCAGTTCCCCGAAGGACGCCAGGTAATGAAGCACGCTTGCGCCTTTGCTTGACCTCATTCCAAACACTTTCAGAACCTTTATCCTCATGACTTTGGGCACCTAATAGAGGAATAGAAGCAGATAGAACCTCTC
Organism: Nymphula nitidulata; assembly: GCA_947347705.1. Taxonomy (NCBI): domain Eukaryota; kingdom Metazoa; phylum Arthropoda; class Insecta; order Lepidoptera; family Crambidae; genus Nymphula; species Nymphula nitidulata. The sequence continues at coordinate 7,650,755 of OX374627.1, forward strand.
GTGTAGATACAGGGACCGAGATTGGAGAACTGCGAGACATATCTGGTATACTATCCGTAACAACATTTCTCTTTTTATTCTTAGGCGAAGATTGTATTAGCGTTAATTTTCGAGGCACCTGCGTAACTTGAAGGGATTTGGTCGTACCCGGGGCCGCTAAGTGTTTTTTAGGAGCCTCGCTGCTTCCTGATTTTCCATTGGTAACAGCCATTGTGTTAATTTTATTTTCCAACTCATGAATTCTGTTTGTTAGGCCCTGTACTTTATCAAATATTTCGGATTTGAAAGCTAGAAACTGGTCAGTGAGCAATTTGCCAATTTTGGTTGTTAAACGTTCTTCAAAATCATTCTGGATTTCTATTAGTTCCTGGACAACAGAAGCTTGCATAGTAGCAAAACTTTCCCTTAGGCTGGGAGACTGTGACTGTGAGTAATGCTTTCTGGGACGTATAGTGACGTTATCTGGACTATTGACAGATACATTATTTCCTACGCAGTCACTGGCGATGCTAGTTTCATTAATATTTTGACGGACGGGAGTGTGACAGTTATTGCCCTTGGGTATTTTACTACGGCATTCCACACATATCCAAGTGTTCTTAAATTCTGGCGATAACGTAGCATACGTACTTTCGGTGAAATTTGCACATAGTACATCAAAAGGCTGCTTACATCGGGCACATCTCATGAATGCATTACCTTTACTAATTATACCGCGACATCCAGCGCAGCAGACTCCTGTCGATGACATCGTGAGCCACACAAGATAGTCCCGTATTAACTCTTATTTCAAATCCAATACAATAATTATGCAAATCACTAACCTCCACAATTTCCAGTTAGTATTTCGGAATACAGTTTCAACGAAGCACAAAGCGTTCCAGTAATCGGTCAAGTAGTATTGAACGCAGCACGGGCGGCCGACAGCGGTATGGGTGACTCACAGCAGTGTGCTCGGCGCGGGTTGTCGTAGGTCACGGTCGATGAACGTTATTTAACATTTTTAAACTTATTTTTCGTGTATCTTATAGACCACATTAAATATTCAAAAACGACGTACACTATTACATGTGCTTTGACACTGTCTATAGGTATTTCATAAAACTAATATAAATCTAGCAGTTTTTACAACGTTAAAGATTAAAATCTCGGGAACAAAATAATACACGTATTTACAAATTGAGTACGCACCGCCGAAAAAAAAAATATGTCGGTGACCTTAGTTCTCCTGCGGATCTTATCATTTCTGATTCGATCACGCAGAGAAACCCCGAGCATAGCCCTCTCCATTGCCCTTTGGGTGACATTGAGCCTTCTTGTGAGGCCTATTTGTAAATGGCCACGTCTCGGTTCCGTAAGTCATTACTGACAACACACGAATTAAAGACTTTCGGATATTTCTTTGATTGAACTTGTTTGGAGTATGTCTAAATGCTGTCTAATGAGAATCCAGTATAAGCAAATCAGCCCTAAGAACCCTGGCGCAATGTTTTAATTTTGCGACTTGTGTAAATACGCGTATTGCAGCCTGCTCTTACGAGGCCTTGCACGCCCACCGACGATATATCACTAACAATCATGTAAATGCGTTCATAAAAGAATGTTCATTATGACTACAATGAACTAACTATTACAACATTACAGACTACAACTTTATATTAGGGTAGGTCAGGATACTCTAGCCCTACGACGTAAAGTGCGCTAGTATCGCATTGCCATGCGTTAATTAATAATCAGGTTGATAATCCAGATGTGGAAAATATGTAAGTAGTCCCTTGACCCCACCGCGCAGGCTTACGAGGGTGTTTGCCGAACTAGAAGGGGTACCCGGCGGGCTCGAAACGCGCCAACTCAAAGAGTAATCGCTTTACTTAATGCAATACATAATCAGTTCCCTGCGGCCGACTTATTATCCCAAAAAATGTGTATTTTCAGTCATCTTAGTCATGGAATGTATTAAATGTATGTATATTAATTTTATACAAATGTCATGAAATTATCAAACCAATAAGATGTTTTGAAAGTGGCAAACCATTTCTATGTATAAAGTAATATAGTCCATGTTTTAATTTACTGTCGTATTGACAGCGCCATCCTGTACATTAATATTTTTGCAATAAGTAAGTATACCTTCCCATTTTGTATCGTTTCAACTTTATTATATTTTATGCACATTTTTATTTTTCTTTGTATGGAAGAGAAACACAGTAGAATCGTTACTTTAACCAAAACATATGAAATTGATAAACGCAACGTTACGAAACCTCATAAATCTTCCGGATTCCTTATAAATGTTGTTTCTCGTGCAGACCGCCTTACGTCGTTCGTAATAGGGGCGGCTTTTGTGATGCAACTGCTACACTTGATGTGCTGTCGTCTGTACATTGCAGATAACTAAAATATTTACTGGAGTCTATCTCCGAGTCGAATTTCATCTAAAAATCTAACAGGTTGTTTGACAGACAGAGTAACTTTTTGATTAGACTTTTTGACCGGCTTTTACCGGGTGTAGAGGCAACGGTCTCCTAAACAAAGGCTAAAGGAGAAGAAGAAAGATGGCAGTGCTTGAACCCTCAACACGATATGTTAAAAATAAATTAAAAATCGCAGAAAAAACAGCTGTTAAGGACGTTGCCTACGTTTGAATATGGCGCTATTTTTCACAAATTCTGAAAATATATACGCTGTTTTTACCTTTTATTTGATATGAAAACAAATCAAACTTAACCTGTCAAGCCACTTCAGACCACACACCATTCCAGAACAATGGGTAATTATCACTGAGCTCACGGGAATCTTACGGCGCTAAGCAACTTAACAGTTGTTTCGACTACTTAGCTCTGCTAATGGGAAATTGGAGTCTATAATCTGTATAAACTGTAGGCAGTAGCCTGATTATATCTTAGAACAACGACTACTGATATAATGTATCTTCGATACATTTAATACCCTCGGTCACATACAAAAGTTGATTAACATTTTATATATGAATAATTCTGCATAGGTACTTAAATTTTATATCTGTAAGCGTTACCACTTACTGAGCTCAAATAATGTTACTAAATTTAATACATACTTCACATATTTATTACGCTTAGCACATATTTTATCGTAAATCTCAATCAAAACAAATTCTCGTTCCGTAGTTCATTAACATTTCTAGAGGTCTCAGAAGACAACTAATCTGTGCTCAACTACTCGCATAATTCAGTATAATTACAAGTTAAACAGTGTGTGGCGAGCTTTATCCATTAGTACGGTCCAGGAGTTGTTAATTTTAACTTTAATTAAAAATAATTTCTACCCGCTAGTGGACAACGTTGAGTCAAAATTATGGATATGGCAGAGCGAAAGGCTAGTTTTGCGGAGTAATAGAATTTAGCTTTTAAAATTGTTAATGTCATATTACTTTGTGTATTTTTCACAGCTTTATTCGTATTCGAAGGCCATTTTTAGAAGCATTTTTTATGAAAATACAAAATTATTCTTGATCAAAGGCTTACGCTAGCTTAAACTGACAGTATTCTTATTACAAAAAATCTAAGGAGCAAATTGTTAAATTGTATAAAGCACATAAAATATACAAGAATTTAGTTTCTTTTCTTTTCAATATAACTAGAAAAATTTGGGGCAATTTTATTTTAATGTAATAACGTATTTTGTGACTAGTTAATTCACATCTCAAGCAAGTAAGTCTGCGGAAAAATGATCTTTTTTGTTTAGCTGAATCAATATTAGGTTTTTAGTCAAATCTACATACTCTTTTAATTTTCTATCTGCAATACCAGATACTTATGTAATGATTTTTGACACCGTCAAGATTTAAGGGTTCAGTCTACCCGTAGTACCTATCCCCAGGGACATACCGAACAAAAAGTTTAGTCTGTCCCCATGTTAACTAAGAGGGGACAAAATGAACTATTTTCACTTTTTGACGGTTGTCTATCCCATTATTAATAAAAGGGAGACAGATCAAACTTTTTATTAGTCACCATTTGGACTTCACAGAACACGAAAGGTAGATATCACCTCAGACGTCCAACCGCCCTATGTCTCTCATGAGATTCATCTGGATTTAAGTTAGTTATACAATACATTGTTCATATCCAACAAATTTATGGCTCCCAAGACGTCGTAATGAATGTTTCGCGGTAACAAAGTATCCATTTAAGCGTAACTAGCGGTTTTAATTTCTGTAGTATTAGTGTCTTTCTTTTTCATGGTTTGGTGTAAATTGCAAAAACAGATTTCAGATAGATCGATCGATATAGCTCTTTTTAGCTAAGGATAAAATTTACACTTTTAATTTGGTAGGGATAGTTTGCGAAAAATTAATCGAAACATTACTTTGACCTTTTAGATACTTATTTGAAGTCGTTGTCATCTAATTAGCAAAGTCTTGGAGAGATAAAGCTTGCTATGTATTATACTAATTTTATGTTAGTTTTAGAAATTTGAAATAAAATCACAATCCTATTCCGACAATCGCAAAAAACTATTACCAACCAACGACAATATCGAACCGTGCAAAATTACAAACAGCTGGATGTTACGTAAGAGTGAAAACGACGCCCTGGGCGTACATCGAAGCTTTAAATAAACTGCCGTAACCCTACATTGTGGAGTTTAATGGGTCTCGACAGGTGCATTGTGCGCCGGTACCCACCAAGATAATGGTTATGACTACGGAACTCCATTCAGTGCATTGTACCTCGGCACATATTTTTTGGAAATGACCCCGCAATTTTTTAATCTTTAGCTACTTTTCCTGAAGAGAAAACTGGCTTAAATGAGCTTACAAAGACTGTTAGGAATACGAATTTCGTACCACTTGCATGACTAGGTAATTTAGCATACTCATATTTATTATGCTTTTCTATATTTTTGCTCTTAAATAATTATATAGACGCCTCGTGCGCTTTGCTTTTTTCTCTTCTGACCATAAAACAGCTTATGAACATATCTGTTCGGATTTTCATTTCGATGAACAAGAAGTCATTAACTTCAAGCATAATGTTAAGGTGTAAGTACTTGCCATGGTATTTTTTAAAATGAATTTATTGGTCACAAAATAAACAAAATTAGAATCAATGACAAGCACACTAGATTATCATCATCATAATGGCCGACTGTTAAACAAAGGTCAGGTCCACAAATATCCAGAGAAACTTATTTTGTACAGTGTATTTCCGACAGATCTGGTAAGGTTCTGCGTTTGCCAGTACATGGTCTTCATGTCAGAACTATATGTCCTATCGGCCGCGATATCACTTACCCTCTCCATTGCCACTTCAACTTGCGAGGAACAATAAGGTCATTGAAATTATGACGCCAGCAACTACCTCCATAGCTCGTTGTGTATCTAGAAGATTTACAGATGATTGTAACATCATCATTATCTTAGTACTAGCAATACAGAGGACAAGTCAATCTTCTTATAAAGCTATTAGCTAAGAAGCTCTGACATCTTTGTCATCATTAAAAACTAAATCATTAAAAAAAGTAGACTTGACTATACACTTTTTACTCTCATTAGAAAAAATGCCTAGCTCTTCTATTGCTATCACAAAAACAAGTTTCTCAATTCTCTTAATATAAATATTATTTTTATAGTATACCTACCTTCGTACATATTTTCAAAGAGTGCCTTAACATACACAAGTTTCAGGGAAACCTAGCGGTAGCTTGTTAGAGGAATTTCGTTAAAATTCGTGTGGCCTGTAAAGGGCTCTTGTGAAATTCAGTTTAAATGACGAGAATTTTATGCGCTTTAAAATTTGTTGTATATTATTATATTTGACAAGTTTATTGGGAAATTGACTTTTAAAACTGAAAATAGGCAAACTGAGTGGTGTGAGTAATGAACTGAGAATGGATTACAACATAGAAAAAAATTATTAGGAAAACAATCCCATCATGACAACAATAGCAGTGGTTTTCTAAATTATTTTGAAGACCACATGGTCGTTAAAATTTTTTAAGGAAGCCTTAAAACATTTTAACGACCATGTGGTCTTCAAAAGAATTTAGTCATGCTGTGTCATAAACATAATGTTTTTCCTGATTATTATTATTATAATACGTAGACAACCCACCAATGTAGCTTTTAAATACAACTAGATGACAAACAAGCTGAAGGCCCACCTGGTGGTAAATGGTTACCGTCGCGTATAGACACCTGCAATAACAAGGAAAAAATCACTTGGTATTGCAGGTGCGTGTCCCATTCTGAGGCCTAAGATAAATGCCTTCCGTGTCTAGTAATTACACTGGCTACCTTTCCCTTTAATCCGAAACACAGCGAACTATTTCACGATTGAAATAAGCAAGGTGGTGGTACCTACCCAGATGACCCTACATACGGGTCTACAACCTAGTAGCTCTTGGCGATTTAAACCATTAGGATCGCCGTATTCTTGTTATCCGCCCTTGTGTCATTGTCATTGTTCAAGTTCGCACTGATAATGGCGAACAATACTGAAACACTTATTTTTCCTTTCTCAAGCGTAATAAAATGCACCAATGACCTAAAATTCAGGATATGCACAAATATAAGCATTATATCTGTTAGGTTTTACATATAACTAAAGCTTGAAAGTCTGATGTCATACGTTTTGGCGAAAAGGTGGCTTGATAAAACCTAAATAGATTCTATTGTAGTAGTAATAAGATGTTGTATCCATCTTTGTAGACGTGACTGCAAACTTTAAAACCACTTTTCAAGAAATGAACTTATTAGTTTTAAAGTCTTTGGGTTTGTTAAGCTTCCAAAAAAAACGGGTTCTGTAACAAAATAATCTTTATGTTACAAATCATCTATATTTAATAAACTTTAGTCTACTTGGTTTATATTAATAACCACGGAATAGAATAAAAATGAGTTGATAAAGATTTACTAGGGAAGTATTTTGTCCAAATTAAAAAAAAAACAAATATTTATTGCAAGTCATATATAAAGTAGAGGCTAGGTATTTCAACAAAGATGTGAACACTTATATAGGAGTTGAATAACATATTATTCAACCCGGCCACACTGTGGATTCTAGCTGTACTTATTCTGGAATACACAAGACTGTTAGGTTTATATCCAGTCTTGCTCAGACCGCTAATGATCTGTTGCGACCATCAGTTGCGTTGCTTGGAAGCAACGTTAGAATGAAATTGCAGCACGGCGTCGGCTCTCAGAAACAGAATTAAATTCAAGATAAAAACCGTCTCAAATAATGAATGAATTGTTGTACAATGAAGGATTGTTGTTTTTATGTTATTACAATACATCTGATTTATACATATTTTCATATTTCTTTCTGAAATTTCCTGAAATGCAAGTAAAGAAATACAATACGCAAAGGACAATAATTATGGTGTAAGGCAAAGTTTATTTGAGAAAAGTCCATTGGGTTCAGCTAGTGTGAAAACTGAATTGCTCTTTTTATCTGTACTAATAACTGTTTAACGTGGTATTTCATCAAAATTTCAGACAATTAATAATAATAGGGATGCTGAAAAATTTTAATAAAGCATCTCATGTCGTGTATGTACAGTCGACAGCACTTCAAGCTAAGTTTGACCTTGAGGCCGCCCTTACTGCGTTCGTAATAGAGGCGGCTTTCGTAGTGCAACTGTTATACTTATGTGCTGTCGGGTGTACCTTTTATAGCCCGAAATAGTGATCATAATTATTTTAATACGAATAATGTTTTAAAAATCATGTATAATAAATTCCGTTTCAAATATCGCTCAAAAACGCCAATACGTATCCGTGACCGCTTTGACGTCACCTATTGCCAAGCACTGATAGGTTGCTATGGTGATATAATAGGTTGGGCAAAAAGGCTTTTTGCATTATAGTATGAATGAACTTGTAATAAAATCTCTTTGGCTGTACCATTTGTATCTGGCTGGTTTTGGTATCATTAAAAGTTTAGATATTAAAAAAGATAATTCCAAATTCAAATTAGCAAAATGTGTGTTTTTCATTTGTTTTTCGTACTGTCAAGATGAGTGAATCTAATGTAGAAATTCGATACATTTTAAAATTTTACTACAAAAAAAGGTAAAAATGCAACGCAAACCGCGAAAAAAATTTGCGATGTTTATGAACCTAGTGCAGTATCTGTGAGAGTAGCACAAATTTGGTTTAAGCGTTTTCAATCCGGAATTGATGTCAAAGATGCACGTCGCTCTGGTCGCCCTATTACGGATAAATTTGATACCATTTTTGAAAAACTGGAGCAAGATCGGCATATCAGTAGTTACGACGTAGCTGAAGAACTGGGGATTTACCACAAAATAGTTTTGGCGCATTTAAAAAAAAAGGGTACACAAAAAAGCTCGATATTGGGGTACCCCACGAGCTCACTGAAAAAAACCTAATGAACCATGTACTCATTTGTGATTCTTTATTACGACGTAATGAAACCGAACCATTTTTGAAGAGGCTGACAACTGGTGATGAAAAGTGGATCACGTACGCACAAGAACGTGCGAAAAAGGTCGTGGTCAAAGGCCGGTCAGGCTTCACAGACTGTGGCGAAAGCCGGGTTAACTCGCAACAAGGTGATGCTGTGTGTCACCACACACATAAATTGGAAGGGCATTATTCATTATGAGCTGTTACCACCAGGCAGGACTATCGATTCTGAACTCTACTGCGAACAATTGAGATGATGAGATTAAAGCAAGAAGTTGAGAGAAAACGGCCGGAATTAATCAACAGAAGGGGTGTGGTTTTTCATCATGATAACGCTAGACCTCACACATCTTTAGCCACTCAGCAAAAATTAAGAGAGTTTGGCTGGGAGGTGTTAATGCATCCGCCGTATAGTCCTGACCTTGCACCTTCAGATTTCCACCTGTTTCGCTCTCTTCAGAATTCTCTAGGCAGTGTCAGGTTAACATCACGAGAGGACTGCCAAACCCACTTGTCGCGGTATTTTGATCAGAAGTCCCAAAATTTCTATAGAAATGTGATCATGTTCCTACCTATAAGATGGCAAAAAGTTATCGAACAAAATAGTACCTACATACTTTAGTTAAATGTAAATAAACTATATTAAAAAATGTTTTGAATTTTCTTAAAAAGTGCGAAGAAACTTTTTCCCCAACCTAATAGATGGTTTTCCTTTTGACAGAGTGTAAATGCTAACAACAAATGACGTCATACACTGAGATTGGTGTTCGCTGTCACGTGACCTGAGAGTGGTTTATTTGCATTTTGTTTATTAAATATAATTTAAATTCCGCGATAGTACAAAAAACTATAGTGTTTTTTAAGATTTCAATTATTGAAACTGTAATTACGCGTCAAATTTATATTTTAATTTGAATACACTGAACATCTCCATTTTGTATCGGGTTCGTCGGGCCTTTATTTTTCCAGGAGGAATCCGCTTACGGACCTACCCGCCGCTGGATAAGCGACGGGCGTGTGTGGCGGTCGCCCAGTGACTGCTTGTATGGACACTAGGAATACCTACTAAAACTCCCCGGTAACTCCACTGCCTATCACGGGGGGTAGCCTGGGCTCTGCCAAAGCAATTTCACCAACCCACCCCCAGGCAACTTGGCCTTACGGTCAGGTTTCGCGCCGATGACTTCGTCGGGCCTAGAAAAGATAAATAATTGACACCATTAGTGTAAAACCTAACTTGAAATTTCTAGTGTTTATCACTATTAATATTATTAGTATGATGTGGAATTCATTTCTCTAAATTTTTGAAAATATTAAGGGTAGAGGTGAGCTACCGACCCAAATAAATATTTATCCTATCCAAAACATATATAATAATATTGAGCAATACGTCGTTCTCGACTTCATCGATAAAAAAATCGTGATCTATGTATGTGGGTGCCATTTTCTGTGTTCACTCGGGATGTAATTCAAGCTCAAGGTTTGCCACTGCCATTTTTTACGTACTGGCTTTATTATATTTGCAAGTTAGTGTACTTCCTGTTTGTACCGGACTTTACAATAAGGATGATATATTTAGTTTGTTGGTAATATTATACACGACGCCAGTTCCTTTTTTTTTACTTGGCTGGAGACACTGCCGCGTGTCTGGATGAAACAATTTTTTTATACAACTAGATGTCAAACAAGCTGGCGGCCTACCACTTTACTAGGTAGTAGCCTACATACGGGCCTACTACCTAGTAAAATGAAACAAAACATATAAATTGATACTCTAAAGAAAGCAACGAAAAATTTGATTGTGTATGTCTACGAAAATAAAGTAGTATTAAAAGTTTAGTTTAAATTAAGTAAATAATAAGAAATTTACTATTTTTTTTACTTCTACTGAGCTGATGCAACGCTTGAATATTTCTTTAAGCCGTACAGTTTCTGCCTACATTACATGAAGATAACACCTTCATAACTTGCAGGTGCCAGCAGTGTGGGTTGAATACTGAAGACCTGTTTTCAGTATGGGAAATCAAGCAGAAAATGGAAAACAAGATTTTTCATTTATAAATTAAGTACGTCATTTTAATGTTTTGTTTAACGTGGAATCTACAGAAGTATGGGCAGATACTGAACAGCTATCAAAAGCTATGGATATCGATATTAGAGAAAGCATTGACGTGCTTCTACGTATGCATTTTTTACAGATAATTATTGAGGAAAAAAAGAGTCTTTTCACCAAATTTAGAATAATTTAACCTCTTTGTACTTACGAGGAAAAGAACTGACCGAGGGAAGATATCTTAAATAGCAGCTAATGTCTTTGGCGATAAAAGTAATATATTTATAATACAACTATTATTATCTTTATTTCAAGGTATCGATAAACAGTTAAATTACTTTTTGAAAACCACGAAACCAGTCTAATCAAAAATATAGTTAAGACTTACTAACGACTATGTTTCCATCTTTTGCAAACTATCCAAAAAGTCTTGTGTTGTATAAAACTTATGTCTGGATTAGCTCCAGGTTAGGTGTTTCATAGGGATCGATCCAAAAAACTTTTTCCAAAAACTATTTTAAGTCCTTTACCTTAAAAATATTTTACACTGGTGGCCGTCCACGGCAGTGCCTGTACGGACGTTGGCCCAAAAAGTATCCTTTAACCTTCTCAGGGTCTCAAAGTATCTACATCTGTTGAGCGGCATAAGCATGAAAAGTTAAGACAGACATGAAGACACAGCTACTTTTGCAATTATAATATTAGTAAAGATTCCGGTTTATTTTTGGTTTTCGAAGCCTTTTTTAACCGACTTCAAAAACGAGGAGGTTTTCAATTCGGCCGGTATGGTTTTTTTTTTCTATGTATGTACACCGATTACGCCGAGATTAATGATCCGATTTACGTGATTCTTTTTTTGTTCGGTGCGGAATAGCTGCCATTTGGTCCCATAAATTTTTTTTCAAAATAAGTTGGGAAGTTTGGTTTTAAATAAAAAAAAACTGGAATTATTAATTCGTCTACGTATGCGACATTGCGAATTTTTGCTTTCCTATGACTTTTTAGTGAAACGATACGATAGTTGGAAACAATATAAGTTGACGGTCACCCATTTAGCTTCGACCTTAGAAAGTTATCACTAAAAATTGTGAAAAAAAAAATTAAACAAAAATTAAAACCGACTTCAAAAAACTGAAAAGGATAAAATAATTAAATTTAAGTAGGTACTCATCCCCTAGTAACATATTTTTATTGTTTCCAAAAACAATAGAAAGTTAATCACCAACTCCAAAAAATATGTTACTAGGGGATGAGTACCTACTTAAATTTAATTATTTTATCCTTTTCAGTTTTTTGAAGTCGGTTTTAATTTTTGTTTAAATTTTTTTTTCAATTGCACTGTCAAGATTAGACTAGTGACTCATACTAAGCATAGCGTATACTATGTACCAAGTAATATTTCTTCCAGGCGGTCTATCTCGCCTCGAGTTGGCGCGAAGCATGAGGCTGTAGCCGTAATGAATGCGCCTGCAAACAACACCACACACTCTGCGAGCGATCATAGTAATACGGTGCAACAGATAGTTGGAATAATTAAAACTTGAAAATTTTATTTCTTTATTTAAGGTAGTGATAGCCGGAGGGTTAAATAGCTGTTAGAGCTTTTAGGCATTTGTCTGCAAGTAAATCGCACGTTATTAAGAACTAAAATATGTCCCATAATAAGACAAACTGCTGTGGAGATATGTGGTTTTAATTTATTTCTTCCCAATATTGAAATCAGACCTACAGGTTGTATATCCATATTAAAAACTCCTCCGCGTAAGGAGAGCCACGGGCAGAAGCTGCTTACCTAAGACATTTTAAAATAGCCTTCAGTCCGAATAAAGTGGCTATTTCTCTGTATTATTTGTACTGTTTACCTCATTATCTTATTAACAACTTAAATTATCTATTTACACATATAAAAAACAGATGAATAGTTAAGTACGTGTATATTCCTACACAAAGTTTTGCAACTTTTTTATCATGATGGCCAGTAATACCATGAAACATTTTCAGAAGTTTCAGACTAAATCGCTCATATTTCGTAACTTAAGAATATTCCATATTAGATCAAATGAACTGTTCTAAATTTAAACTAATGAGATGTCATAATTTCATTTTTAATACTAAAGAATTTATTAATGAAAAGTAAATGATCCAACTAGAATATATTAGAATACTTATTCAAAAAATTAGGTTACGAATTATTATGATGTAACTGTCTGAAACTCGCAAGTTAGGCTTTTATGAATATCTTTAGCGCAATATATCCAAGAGCCGTCAGACAGTGTTACGGCATACCTATTGTCTAATGCTCCAACTCGTAACTACAACGTTTATGAAACTTAAACAATAGATGTCTCTGTACTGTAGTCGGGCAACACTGTATCTAACGTATAATTCCAGAGAACTGTATTAATTTGTGTCTAAGCTGTTTCGGGGATAAAATTATTGGGAGTATTATTTTAAATTATTTATTTCAGATAAATAGTACTAAAATTGCAATGAGCATTGCTTTCAATGAGTCATCATCATCATCACCAGCCTATATACGCCCCACTGCTGGACACAGGCCTTCCTACATGGGAGAAACACATGAGGAGTTTGGGCCATAACACCACCACGCTGGCCCAATGCGGGATGGTGGGTTAAAGCGGCTGCAGTAACAACCGGGACCAACGGCTTAACGTGCCTTCCGAAGCACGGAGGAGCTCGAGATAACAAACTTTGATTGACCCATCCCAGGATCGACCATAGCAAAAGTTACTTTGATTTTCGAATCGAAATCAGAGCGCTGAAACCAATACGCCACCGAGCTTCCCGCTTTCAATGAGTAGCTCTTTTTTATTGCAGCCCTAAACCGCATTTCCTTTGTTTATAATATCACTAATTTTCAAGCCCGAAGATATCATTATTTATTTCCTTTCGTTAATATTGTTAACGTCACCCAGCGAAAGTTATCTATTAATTAAGGCGATATATTGAAAAAAATCGCACTTTTATAAGTAACGTCATACATTGCTGAAAGATCTTACGAATCTGAAAATCAAATATACGTTACTAAATAAATAAGATACGAGTAGAACAAAAACACGATTAAAGGAGTTTGCCTCGATACATTTTATTTCCGAAAAGACCTCTTAAAAACAAGAAAACTTAAGATTATTGGTGAACGATAATTTGTATTCAATAGGAAATTACTTTAAATAGAAGATATCTTTAATATTCAGAATCGTGTAGAAGCGTTCTTTTGTAGACCATAAGGTTATTTTTAAATATAATAATTTGTGTATTTCGTTTACTTTCGACGCGCGATCGCTGTTTTGTCTTTTTTCCTCCCGCTGAGTCAGCCATATCTCTATCCCTATCGGTCCTGGCCGAAACAACGTTTCGATAGATCGCCTTAAACGTAACTAATGGTGTATTAGTTACTCATCTACGTTTAATTAATAGATATCTTTCGCTGGGTGACGTTTAATAATATTTCTTTCACTTAACATGATCAGCCTATATAAGTATACGTCCTACTGCGACACAGACCTACCCACAGTGGAGAAACACATGAGGAGTCTGGGCCATAACATCACCACGCTAGTCCAAAGCCGATTGGTGGGCTAAAGCGGTTGCAGTTACAACCAGGACTGACGGACCAAAATTTTTAATATCGAGTTCCTTCGTATTTCGGAAACGTTAATTCCGAAACACGAAGGAACTCGATATTACAAATTTTGATAGATCCATACCGCGATCGACCATGTCAAAGGTTCCTTATTTTTCTCTAAAACCACTCCTGGTGTAAATAAATGGGCTAAGGTCTAACTAATTTTACGTTTCCAAAAACAATTCTCTCTCTTTCTTATTTTCGTGGAATGAAACGGAAGCCAACCTAGATTTAATTTTGGAGGTTTCTCTAAAACTTAATTTAGGTTGGCTCAGCAGCATCGAACCCACTATCATTTATCATTAGTCCTCTGTCTATTGAAAATAATGTATGCAACGACGTCCTAATCGGACATGGACATGTATTTGGACACTGATGTAATTAATCTCAGTAGGACCGGTAATCCGTCTTTAGTGGGACCGATAGTTGCGCGAGCAAGGCATCCATCTACAGGAACCCTAGATTTATCTTTACGTCAGGTGTCGACACCGAATATATTGTGTGCCGAATTATAATAAATTATATTATGTTTTTAGGTGACCAGGGTTCTTTTTTCCATAATTGATAAAACACTGTACCTTCTACAGATATTTTATACAACTTGAATTAGGGAAATAAGATTCCGAAATAGTGTAGTTGACAACTTTTTTATCTATTATAATATAAGATAATATTTATTTATATTTGTTTTTTCATTCATCCCTCAAGCGGCGTTTACCCACCGGAGGGCTAAGACAATTGAAAAATCAATTGTGTCGTCGGGAATCTGATATTTGACGGGCTAATAAGAATAGTATAACTAATAAAGAATTGCAAAAGAAATAGTATGTTTAAAATCCATTATTGCACAGATAGAGTGGTATGTTTGTTAGATGGCAGCGCATTGTATAAAAATGCTCGATATAAAATCTACACGATGACTCGTTTATGAGCATAAGGTCAAAAGCGCAAAATGACAAACGATCGCAAATAATCAAAAGAGCAGAATGTCAAAAGCTAAGATTGTCAAAAGCACAGAATGTCAAAAGCGCACAGACTTCATATATTGCTACCTTACTAAAAAAGTATGGGCATACTGACGTAATTAGAAATAACTATGTAATATGTATGTTTTTATTCAAAGCTGTCATTAGTTGTTTTGATTTTCGATTGATGTGAGCAATTTAATATCATTATATATTTTGATAAATATTGTAGTAAAAATTTACAATTTTAATAAATTTTCTAAATCTTACAATTTTAACAATAGTCCTTATCTTTTAGTTTTCATTGTTTTTATGGGTAACTGTAGCGTATATTCTGCGAATTGGTGAAAAGTAGCGCCATATTCAATTAAAGGCAAGATCCCTATTTTAGAATGCATCAAATAAAAATGTCGTATCTATTTCACAAGACAAGTCAATCAAGAAGCAGTTCAAGTCGAAGACAAACTACAAGCTACACAAAGCTAGTTCCTATGTCTGTACAAGGAACTGGGTATAAGGGAAGGGAATATTTAATAAATACGAGTCTCGTTTACAAGGCAAACAACTCATCAGGCAATACAAACAAAAGTTCCTCGCTAGATATTTTTTTATGTTGCATTGTCATAGTGAAAATGGTCTTGTAATTCATCTGTATAAGAATATTTATGAGCCGTAAAAATGTTTCATAGCTGCCTCCCACTAAAAAAAATTCCGACGGTTGATTCTGCAGCAATGGACCTCTCCATATATGATATGCTTGGTGTTTCTCTGCGTGATCGAATTAGAAATGATGAGAGGAGAACTAAGGTCGCTGACATAGCTCAAAGAATTGCGAGTCTCAAGTGGCAGTGGGCAGGTCACATTGCGAGGAGGACTGGAAAGAAAGAAAGAAAGAAAGAAAAAAATATTTTATTTAAATAGGCTACAAACTTTTAAATCGTCAAAAAAACACATTCTTACAACTATCACAAAAAATAGAAATGTCATAGTCTCTTGTCTTCGTAGTCTGGAGGCCGTTGGGGCGGAAAGGTCCTCGAATGGCGGCTGCGTACCGGGAGACGCAGCGTTGGTAGGCCTCCCACAAGGTGGACCGATGATCTGGTAAGGGTCGCGGGAAGCCGTTGGATGAGGGCAGCGCAGGACCGATCGGTTTGGGAATCCTTGGGGGAGGCCTATGCCCAGCAGTGGGCGTCTCTCGGCTCATATGATAATGATGATATGATGATGATGATGATGATCCTGCACTGCATCTAGTCGCTATCTGCGGAAAAACCATTTCAACCATGTTGGAAACAGATTCGACAAAATAATAACAATACTAACTTCAACAGGTTACAAAGTCTTAGCCCAAGTAGTATTTAATCAAAAATCATGACATAAATAAACTGTTTGGCACATTAAACAAAAGGGAAATGGTAAAACTTACCCCCTACTCGGGGCTAGAAACTCGGCTCGGAACGAGCAAAAATCAATTTAACAACACCCATATTTAGATTAAATAATACTATTTTGTTAATTTATTAATAATATTGTGCTTACAAATGATTAATTGTGATAAAAAGTCATCATAAACTATTGCATTTTTTTAACCACTGACGAAAAAAGAGGGTTGTTATAAGTTTGATGCGTCCTTCGGTGTGTCTATCTGTGGCATAATTGTAACTCCTAAACGAATAGACCGATTTTGATTTGCTTTTTTTGTTTGAAAGCTGACGTGATAAGGATGGTTCTTGGCTATAATTTTTGAAGATCAGTTCAGGCTTTTGATGACTATCAGCTCATTTTCTGCATGATAAAAGGGTTTTACTAGTACCTAACGCAAAACCCAACTCCTAATGTTACTCCTACATTACTTTAGTTATAACATTACTTTTAAGAAACTGTTGATATCTAATTCCATCATCATCAGCCTATATACGTCCCACTGCTGGGCACAGTCCCACCTTCCTACATGGGAGGAAGACATGAGGAGTTTGGCCCATATCACCACCACGCTGGCCTAATGCGGGTTGGTGGGTTAAAGCGGTTGCAGTAACAACCGGGACCAACGGCTTAACGTGCCTTCCGAAGCACGGAGGAGCTCGAGATTATAAATTTGACCGACCCATCCCGGGACCGACCATGGCATGGCGAAAGTTGCTTTGTTATCGTAATCGAAACCAGAGCGCTCTAACCACTTCGCCACCGAGCTCCTGATATCTCTTAGTTACTGCTAATCATCGAAAGTTCACCTACTGAGTAATTCTTGACTGGACACTCGTAGTAGTTTGCTTTTTGGTATAGGAGTGATATTTTTTCGTTCTTTTTCTTGTTACCCGAGGATGTGTGTAGGCTGGCAATTGCAAATGCGATTTCAAATCAGTTTCAGACTAAAACGTTACACGTGAAAGTGTTATTAAAATACAGAATTTTGTATTTCTGCTGCTTTTAGACAGGATTGTGATATTAGGTAATTGTTTATTTGGATACCCAATTAAATTACTTAATTTTATTTTATTTTATTTATTTATTTATTAGACACATAACAGATTACAGTTATGAAAGCACACTGAGATATTACAAAAATACAAGTTCTGAACTGTACTCCAAATCTATGTTTTTTCACATAAATACACACATATACCCTTATATATATATACAAACACATACACAAAACATACAGTACAGTACAGTACAGTTATTATATTGGTCGTTACATTCCAAGCAATGGAACTGTTGATGACAAATTAATAATATACTCATCATTAACAATTACATTGGTTGTAAATATAAATAGTTAATGGGGTGGTAAGTGCATCAACAATGGATTTAGGTCCGTTCTCGGCCCGCCGTGGACGAGAACCACAGAACACTTTTACACGAGAATCGCGTCGGGTAATTTTGCTCGATACAACCGATGATACTATCATAGCTTATTTTAAAAAACAGACTATATTAAAGTGACAACGCAATAATTAAAACTGTATATATAATTATGTGTAGACATCATCATATACAGTTTTAATTCATGATGTGTAATTGTTTCCTTAAGAGGGGGCATAAAGCAAATCACTAATCGTAGATTTAATTTTAATCATATTAAATCAAATCCAAATAAGCTGAAATTTTAAATATGGTAATAAACATTATATTTGTGAGGGTTGTGTCAGAGCAAAAACATGAATTTATAAAATTTTCTCGATAGAAAAAAATCACAAAGATACCTCTGACTTTTAACGAGATTCAATTTATTGTCCAAATCACATTACTTCACAACAGGGAAAATTGATAAATATGTGAGTCACCATGTTTCCGAGGGCTTCTACTAGCGATTTTTCAATATATGTTATGGTTTGCAAGTAATTAATAAAAAACTATATTGGCGCATAATCCATTTTCCTTCCGCGCTAAACGTCATCGTCCGTCTCTATCAGTCGCATGGTAGGCCGCATGATATTTGTTTTGTTTCACTCGCGGCTGCTCCATTGAGACCGGAAGACTATGTTTCTGCGTTCTCGCGCGCTCTCGGCAATATTTTCGCGAATAATTTGTAGTTTATAACTTAAAAACCATAATATTGTACATATATTTTAAAACTATTGCTTAAAAAGTTTAATGAAACGTTGTAAATTCTGATTTTTCATAATTATTAAAATAAAATGCTATAAAATGAAACTGAAAATTCAAATGACGGCTAGGTGTCAAACTCAAGTTTTTTGTTTACTCAATTTTTAATTGTTGATATCGACCTTATCTTTATGTACATTGAGCAGAAATCGCATTGTCTTTGCAATCTCAGGAGGCGTAGTATATGTAAAATAAAATCATGCTTTGTGTTTCTTAGTGACTTACTCGTATTTGATTTATTTGTAATAAAACTTTTTTCGATGGTAGACATTTTCATATGCAATTATAAAAATCACAATATTATAGGGCAGTTATCAATATGCAGTTGGAGAATCTAACACCGTAAGGGTTTATGCCATTCACCTATGGCATAATAAACTTTATTGCAATTTAATGATAACAATGTTTTTTCAGATCAGCATCGGTTTAATATCACCACAACTACACCTAATTAAAAAATCTTAATAAAGTGAATTCTGTAGTAAAAAATATGGTATCTACTATAAGATTTTTTAAAACAAAAATACATTATAGTGTTTTACATACTATATGCTAGTTAAAGTTTATTTCTTTTGGATCACTATAGGTGTTAAATTCAATAAATGGCGAAATAAACTTTGCTATAAAATCGTTAAGACGAAGGATAGAAAGCGGTGAAGAAATTAGTAGGATATACCTAATGCTCCGTTGACGTAGTGGCATTCGCCTCTGGCCGGATATAAGGAGACGCGGGTCGATTCCTGGCTGGGGCATATATTTTTTCATCGTTTGCTTTTTTTACTTGTAATTGTTTTAATAAAGTAGGCGTTTTAACGCACCAAAAACATTAAAATATGAATAGTTTATTACTATTAACAACAATAAAAACAAAAAATGGCTTAGTTGATGTAATCTAAAAAATATGACAATACTTGTGTGTTGTTGTTTTTTTTAATGCAAGTTTTACTAAGTGGCGCATTTCTTCTATGTTATTTCAAGATGGAAAATTGGAAATACATTTCATAATAATATCAAATGTACAAAAATGAGTGGTGGTGCCGTTAATACAATAGTTAATTTAAAGACTGGATATATTTGTTCATAGAAATAGTTTGGGAAATAGTGGGTGATAAAGCTGAGCGCGTCCGCGGGCTTTAGCTCTAGATACCCACATGTGTCCCCTGGGTAGCGCTAAATGCTCAGTACATTACCGGTGGTAGGTTTCGACCGCGGCTGGTAACCACCCTCCAAGCAAAGCCTAGCCGCCAAGCGACTCATGTCGTGTTCCGGCTTGATGCCTGGTGTTGCCGTTCTGGGAGGGGAGTCCGAGCAGTTGCGCTGTAAAGTTAGCCGGTATCGGTGCTGCGTGATTGCTGCGCTGGGTGACTGATCGCGGAGGGTAGCGGGATCCTAAGCACGGTTTTTCCGCTGGGCGACCGCAGGTAGTAGGGGGCCCAATTAGTTGGTTAGCCACCTATGAAAGGCTGCCCCGCCAACTCGCGAAAAATCCCAGGGTGCGCCATCGTGCCGGTTGGCGACCGGATGCGAGGGCCCGATGGTCACCTTTGGGGGGGTTAGGGCGTCCCCGCGCGCTCCAGCTCAGTCACCCGGCAGTGTGGCGTCACAGCTGCTTTGCTTGGCAGCAACTTTGCAGTGTCTCGCTCATCTGTCCCCTTCGTGCTTGTTCACTCAATTCCCATGGCAAAATGAAAATTGGTAAAAAAAACTAGTGAAACAGCGGACACTGCACTCGCTCGCACTAAAAGTGCACCTTGCCAATATCCGAGGTCCACCGTGCAACAGAATCACCGAAAACTGGTACGCGTGCTCTTGGACCTAGGAAAAATGAAGCTGAGATAAGGTCTGAAAGTTCATCAAAACACTCTTCATTATTATACCCAATAGAAGGCGCTTCTCATAAGCGTCACAATGTGTAGAAGCAATTTTAGAGGCTCAATTGTGCTTGTTACCTCTACATCACTAATTATATGGACAGCACGAACACTGCAATATTTCCAGTGCATATACTTAGTAGAGTGTAATCCAACAGGTGCGAGTTATATTCCACGCAAGATCGGTCCTTTGTTATAAAGCAGATATACTTGGTCAGCCGTGAAAATCAATTCACCTCGTCGTGTAGTTTCTTTGATTTGGATTTCAGTCGCCTTTCATCCAGGGGAATGAAAGGCCACATATTAGTTGTGAACGCGCATACTTGTGGTTTTTACCAATAAATTCAACAAGATTATTCGAACCCCGTTTAGATATAATAAGGCTTAACTAACACAACAAGCCGGTCTGTTGAGCTCGAGGATAATATTGATTCTCTCTTTCTCGGTTTCAATGCGCCCCGCCCCTGGGCAACCGTAATATCTATCTAGCATGAACTGTACAGTCATCTGCATAGCTATTAATGTTACAATGATTCAGTTTAAACTGATGTAGCAGCAATATGGAGTACAGTTGATGGTAACCTAAATTTTGAACGAAATATGATTTCATTTTAAAAAGTAAATAGTACCATTTAAATTCCTCTGTTTTGAATTGTTCATTAAATTTTTAAGCGATTCTATAACTTTTTCCAGATGAGTGTCATATCTTTATTTCTCTTAATGTGCCAACTACATCTAATTCAAGAGCACCCACAAATAAATTACCCGCATTGATTTGCAATTAGATATGATTTTAGTATGTTGCACCATTTACAAAAAATATATATGCAGATAGTTGATATGTATGCGAAAATAAATAGTACAAGGATACATTATATTTCATTCGATTCGATCTCATTAGATCTTAAGTTCACAACGATTTAACATATTTTTAATTTGAAAAAGATTGTTGAATTAGGAAAATAACTGTGTGTCGCCTTGACGAAAATTTAGTCTAATTTTGACCCCTAGTAACAATAAAAATCTAAATTTCAATATTAAATTGAGCCAATATAATTAATATTATAGACTAGAAATGCATTACATTTACTCCAAACAAGCTACTGTTGCTTTCATGTGAATATTTAACGTATACTATGTTATGACGTCGGCAGTTGACTAGACGAGCTTGATTGACAACACACTGCAAATCGTGCCTCGCCATGCGGGGGGTGCGGGTGAAATTTGATTTTTTTCTAGCTTTAGGCGCACTCTTAAATAATTTTACATAATCTATTTTTGTTGAATTTTAGGGATCTTGTTAAATCGTTTAACCGAAGCGTGCCTGAAATAAAATATATTTTATTTTCTTAATTTTTGATTTTCAGATTATTATAAATGTTTGAAAAATTACTATTAGTAAAGTAATATTTTATTTTATTCTTATTATTTTTATTAGAGGTAAATCAAGCTAATTTTAACTTACTTAAAAAAGGCGGAGGTTTTCAGTGAAAATAAAAATACAAACCGACTTAAATATAAATAGGGGCGAAAATAGTACTTTTCGAATTAATGCTTTGTATTTGCCAGAAACAATTGAACGTGTAATACCGCCTCTAAAAATAGCTTTGAAGGAGCTTGGACAAGAATTTATTTTATATATTATTTTTCCTTTTAGTATTTAGAAGCTGTTTTTTTATATTTGTTTTCCTATAAACTTCAACAGCATCAAAAATTTAGGAAAGGAAAGTCCTTAATTTTTAGTCAGAATAAAAACGATGTACTTAAAGCAATCTGTCTTGCGATGAGGTTAAAATCGCTTACATCTTTAAGCTGTAAGCGATTTGACCCTTATCGTAAGACAAGACAAGACTTATTTTTAATTAAATAATTCCGTTACCTAAAGTATTTATTATGTGTATCAAGGCGAAGACTTATATTTGGTATTAAATCAGAACCTATGTATGTTGACGAGCGGTTATCAATGAAATTCTTCATCGAATCTTCCCAAATTAATTTGAGATAAAAAGCCAATATTCTCGGAATATAATTGATATGGACCCCACATTCTTAATGCCATGACTTAAAATGATAAGAATTTTCGGAACCTTAATTAATTTAAAGAAAAACCCGAAAGAAATGAGGGCGTCCTAAGCAATTAAGCGTGAAATGAGGTCGCGTCATGTCAACCCGACGTACAATTTGGATTAAGATGTAATAGATAAGTTACATAGATTTTCGTAGGATCCAATATCTGGTAGAATCAATGATAATCCAATTTCTTCAAGAGACCTGTCTCAGAACAAACATGGACACTGGATGTGAAGCTTTTTAAATATACTTGCACTCGGTTAACGTTTTTCTGGGTAATTCAATGGATTCGTTGATGTCTAGACATTTTTTGCGCTGTGTTAACCTTTTACTGACAATGGAAGGAACTTTACATAGAAGGTTATAGAAAGATTTAAGATGATTATAATTTATAATGTCCTAATAGCTCATGATAAATTAACACAACAACACTAACACACTACACTATTTAAGACAACTAGTTGAGAAACAAGCTGACGATGTTGACACCACAACCACTAGACCACAGTAGTGGTTAAAACCATCAAATTAAGTATCATTTTGAGCTAAGGAAGAAAATAACGGTAAAGTATAGATAACAATAGTCTCTCTCCGTTACGCTTTTCCTGCTAAGCCACTGAACCTACTTAGATAAAATTTGGCAAGGAGATGAATTAAATCCTAAAAAGTTTTAAATAAAAATTAAAACCGACTTCAAAAAACTGAAAAGGTTAAAATGATTAAATTTAAGTAGGTACTCATCCCCTAGAAACATATTTTTTGTTTTCAAAAACAATAGAAAGTGAAGCACCGACTCCAAAAAATATGTTTCTAGGGGATGAGTACCTACTTAAATTTAATTATTTTAATCTTTTCAGTTTTTTGAGTCGGTTTTAATTTTTGATTAATTTTTTTTTTTCATAATTTTTAGTGATTACTTTCTAAGGTCGAAGCTAGATGGGTGCCCGTCAACTTATATTGTTTCCTACTTTTGTGTCGTTTCATTAAAAAGTCAAGAAAGCAAAAATCCGCCAATTTCGCATACGTAGACGACTTAATAATTTTAGTTTTTTTATAAAAAAACCAAACTACCCCAGTGTTTTTGAAAAAAATTTTATGTGACCCAATAATAGCTATTCCGCATCAAATAAAAAAAGAATCACGTAAATCGGTGCAGTAGTCTCGGCGTAATCGGTGTACATACAAAGAAAAGAAAAAAAAACCCCTGTCAGCTTGTTTGTCATCTAGTTGTATAAAAAAAACCATGAAAGTATAAAGTGCTAGTTTAAAATCATCCATCTTATAAATAAATAATAGACCCTTACGACGTAGATATTTATCTACCGACCGTCCCAGCTTAGTTTGACTGTAATATAATATTGTTTGAGATATTGGTTGAAATCTGATAAAAATATTTTCATTTATTAACCGATTAGTATAAATAATTGTCACTAAATACTTGTTACATGTAAAAAAGTTAAATTATTTAATTGTAAAAATACCCTATGTCTTGGTGTAAAATAGATAATTTGATAGTAGGTAAACTATTAATAAATTGATGGCATGCATTTTAATATATTTTTTTAAGCATCGTTCAATTAAGTAAAAGGAAACTGTTAATAAATTAATAAAACTAAAAATATTTCACGATAAACAAATCAAGTTCTGTCTAAAGCGCCATCTACCGTAACTTGTGTGAAGCAAGTAGCTTTCAATGCTTTGTCCTTTCCAGTGAGCTGACATGCTATGTTTTACTTGGTTTATTTTGCTGTGCTTCAGTCATTATGTATTTCATGCCTATTCGGTTCAGATGTCTCTATTCAAAATATTAGTAGCATTTCTTTTTTTATACCAGTTTTAATTTAAAATAGTAACATAAAGAATTAAAGATTGTAAAGTTATATGTAACGGTAATAATATTTCAAGAGTACCTTCACCAAAATTTGAATGGATCTTCAGGATCAATTCTGGTTCCGTGTAGATTTTCATAGACGGGTGAAAATTTGGGCACAGGTCGCTCTAATGTAAAACTATTTTATTTTTGTGTTCAATTTTGTATATTTTATAATAGTACTTATATAGTGTACAGACGACAGCCATCATGTGTAATAGTTGCACTACGAAATCCGCCTCTGTTACGAACGGAATAAGGGCGGTCTCAATGTCAAACTGTTACGCTTGATGTGCTGTCAACTGTACATAGATTACGTCATAATAAAAGTTATTATTATAAATAAAAAATATAAACCTACTTGTGTATTAATAAATATGTATCTAAATAAGATGTATTAGCGATTATAAAAAGAAACAGTAACTTTCTAACGTAATAGTTCCTAAAGATGTAATTTAAAATTCAAGACATTCTAATACAATTAAAAATAATTAATAAAATATGATGTTATTTATTATAACTATGCAAACTTCATATCTAACTAATGTTATTGAAATATTTCTTTCAATGTTATCTAAATACTCATATCTTTAAGTTTACATCCAAGAAACACTCACTTTTTGTACTCAAAGGTTTGCTGGTAGAAAAAATGCTTATGTCTTAAGCTCGCTTGTGTACGTCATGTTTTATTTCATAAAAAAGTATGAGGTTGTTTTTGTGTACAATAAAAAATAAAGAAACAATAAGTAAGTACCTAAGTCCATTTACAAAAATTTCAACAGTTTTCATTCTTTTTAGTCCCCGTTGATTCAACAGTCATTGTAATTAGTTGACCAAGTCCCTCAATTCAAAGTTATGCAATCGGCTACCCCATTTCATTCATGAAATTTCACCTTCATCCATTGAATACTGACCTTCTGCTTTCACGGTGTCATATTGATGTCAAAACCAGACATGCGCGCCGGGACTGACGCATGCGTATTATCAGGTGCTAAATTTTGTGTACACTGTGTTGTTTCATACTTTAAATCTGTCAATCTTCAATAAAAGCTGGAACCATTTTGCTATGGTTTTATAACCGCGCGGGATCTAACGTAGAAGTAGTTTCTTTTGTTTTAGCGGTTATGTTTTCTTAAACGGCGGAGTGTAGATGAAATTGTCATTTTTCTTTGCTGCCAGTGCTTCGCCTTGATTAAGAAATTTTATTTAATTGAGTGGTGCTACGCGAGCTGTAAAAAAGTGCTTATCTTATTGTGGTATAAAGGAGACACCATCAACAGGTAGGCTTTGTGCGCTCACAACGGTGGTAGATAAGTAATGTATAGATCTACGATTTGTGTGGGCGTTACTCCAGACAAACTGCGTGGGTGGAACATCTGGCTCCTCGTAGACTGAGCGTTGGTAAATAATTCCACTTGCGAATGCTTCAGAAGCGTATTCCTTATAATAAATTATAGATATTAAGAGCGCTTCCACTCCCGTAAATACAATAATTAAACATGGGAATGGAAGTGCTCTTACGGGAGAATAATCAAACCATTCTAAAATTTGAGAACCTCTTATATAATTTAAGTATTGTCAAAGTCAAAAATTTGTTTTTGCAGATACATTAAATATAAAGTATAGGCGGGACGTTAAATAAAGTAACGTTTGAGCAGTTATAAGTACAGGGAAATTAATTTCCTTCTTTTGTTTCGTTCAATTCTAAAAATATAGCTGAAGCGTTCAGAACGAGTTCATCAAACTAGCAATATTACAGGAAGATGAACACGTAAAATCGATAGCGGTTATTGGGTGTGTTGCAATCCTTACGGGTCGGTGGGCTCGCCCTATATGTGACGAGTACAGGTAACTAAAATGGAATTAATGTGTAACTGGGTCGTTACAGCCACGCGGCTGTAGGCACTGCCTCTCTTTAGACGCAACAGTTTAATAACTGAACGTTGGAGGGATTTCAGGGACAAGGTTCATTGGTATCAGTTGGACTTTATTAAATATTGAAGTTGAAGAAAAATACATAGAACGTAGAGTTACTGGGTCGTTTTCTTTTCAATTTTATTTTAAGTAGGTAGGTATTCATCCCCTAGAAACATATTTTTTGGAGTTGGTGCTAATTTGTTTCCAATAACAATAGAAAGTGAATCACCGACTCCAAAAAATATGTTTGTAGGGGATGAGCACCTACATTTAATTATTTCATCCTTTTCAGTTTTTTTTTATAGTCGGTTTAAATTTTTAGTGATAACTTCCTAAGGTCAAAGCTGTATGGGTGACCGTCAGCTTATATTATTTTCTACTATCCATTTCACTAAAAAATCGTAGGAAAGCAAAAATCCGCAATTTCGCAACGTATACGACTTACTCATTCCAGTTGTTTTGATTTATAAAACCAAACTACCAAATGGATTTTTTTTTTAAAATATGGGTCCAAATGGCAACTATTCCGCATCGAACAAAAAAAGAATCATCAATATCGGTTCACCTAGTGGAAAGTTCTAAGGTGCAAAACATAATATAAAACAGTCGAATTGATAACCTTCTCCTTTTTTAAAGTCGGTTGAAAATCTCGCTAGCTTAAATGTATCTATAAAAACCTACCATTGCAAACTAGAGTGCTTATCGAGGATCATTCAATACATGAAAGTTCTAAGTTATATTGTTTTCTACTATCCATTTCACTAAAAATTCTAAGGAAGCAAAAATCCGCAATTTCGCAACGTATACGACTTACTCATTCCAGTGCTTATCGAGGATCATTTAATACATTAAAGTTCTAAGAACATAGTATTGTACAACATAGAAGATAGTATTGTAAGTATTGGGGTGCGTGACGAGAGTTATTATTTATTCTACGTGGATAACTTTAGTATTATGATTGCGTCTCAATACAAAGATAAAACAATACAGGTTAACAGTACTTATTTACAGACTTTCTACAATCAGGTGGGAAGAATAAATAAATATTTTTGAAAATAATGAACTATATGGTGCTAACGTACCATTTCTCATGAACATTTATCAGTTATCTGGTATCCATAAAATAAGGTATTAATTTTGGTCGAAAAAATAGGTGTGAGCTTGAATCTAAAAGTTTGAAGCTTAACTACATCATTGGTAGCTTTGACCTTACGAAATCACTTAATAATGTGAAAAAAAAGTAAAAATAAAACCTACATTTAAAACACTAAAAAGGAAAAATATTTACTTTAAGTGCCTAGGTACTTATCTCCTGAAAATGTTGTTTACTAAGAAACAATAGAAAGTGAAGCACTGACTACAAAAATACATTTTTAGGAGATAAGTACCCAGGTACTTAAATTTATGTATAGTGTGACATAAAGCTAACAAGCCATCGATTATGATGATGAAAATTAATGTATACTCACTTATAATAAAGAAAATAACATGAAAAAGTAAAAAAAAAATAAAGTTAGCTTCCTTGGTTTTCGACCCTCTCAACATCTATTGAATAGAACATTCACAATTACGAAACGAAAATATTTTTTCACCTCTCCACTACGAAAAGGAATTTTGCAACTTGAAACCTCGCAGCAAAGTTGTATTCTGCGCACATGGGATTTTAATTTTCTTTTTCTTTTTTGGTATTTTACTGGTTTAGATGCATGTTTTTAGGCCATGCAGCTCTGAAAAATCTAAAATATCACATTCAAGTGTTTGATTTTGTGTGTTTATAACAGCTTTTTTATTGTTTATACAAATAAAGAAAGAAAACGATGACGACCGGCTGGCCGAGTGGTCTGTACCCCTTGCTATACATGTTACTAGGTCAGGGGTCCCGGGTTCGAATCCCGTTAGGAGCAAATGTTTGTATAGATAAATAGGTGTGAGAGTAGGATGATGGCTATTTGTCTTTTGTTCGCCTTTATTATTTTTCTTATTATGTTCTTGCTACTGCTACGATTATATTGTCTACACTGGTAAGGATGTGTTTTTTACCATAAGTGAGTACTTATAGTATGATTTCTATCATCATAATCGATGGCTTGTTAGCTTTATATCATACAATACTTATGTAAATTTAATTACTTAGGTACTTGTCTTTATTTCCTTGTTCTAATAAGTGTTACGTTAATTAACTAATTTTACTCTTTCTCTTCCTAATTTTTCACGCTGGGAGAGGCGATAAGTTGTATATTTCACGACAGCAAGTTTTTTTTTATTGGTTATGTGTCTTTAAAACATTTAAAGTGCTCACTTATTAAATTGAAATTCGCTTGCACGTAGTTTAAAGTCAGCACTAGCAAAAAAATTGTTATTTGTTCAACTAGTGAACAAAGTTATTTTTTGCTGCAAGTGCTGACTATAAATCACGAACAAGCGAAGTAGTCCAGAATTGAATCGAAAATAGTCTACTGAGCACTGTGAGTAATTTAAAAGGGGGAAAATTTAAAGGCTCTACAAAAAATTTTTAGCGTGGTCATCAAAAATAATGATTGGTCTACAAATTCATAGTTTGTCGGTATTTTGATGACCAATTATAATTTTTGATGATTAATTATAATATTCAGGTTGATTAGATTAGGTTTGTATGGTGATCAGTTAAAAACAAACCATTTAAAAGCACGAAAGACATAAAAAATATTAGCTCTCGAGTGAAACATATAACTTTTTATCTCTCTGGGAGAGAAAAATATTAGGTTACAAAAAGTGAACTTAGTTATTTTTATAAAAATAAAATAATGCATAAATAAACTTAATAATACATCGAAACTTTTAATATCATAAAATAATCAGAAGTGAAGTAACTATTTGCAATTTTTTAGTATAATTACTGCCGTCTTGAAATTGCATTTGTCTTATTTAATATACCTTCTAGTGGCTGCCGGCAGCTTCGCCCGCGTGGATATCGGTTATCGACCAAAAGTCCTTCCCAGAGTCTCAAACGTGCCATAAAATTATAGTGGATATTACTAAAATTTGGACAGATGGAATTCATATTTTGACAAACAATATCGAAATTGATTTCATCTGTCAAAATACATACCAAAAATCATATGTTTGTCAGTTGATTTCAAAGTAGAGATGTGAGGTTCAAGCTTTATTACAGAACGGTAGGACACTGTCGAGCGCTAACCACAATAACCAATTTAGAGCGAAATTGAAAACCACTCGTGACAAAACAAGAACGGGTATGGTAACGAAGTTTATTCATATCATTCATATCAATCGCCATGTGCTCTTGTTCAACAAGGCGAGTTCTACCCTACGTAGGGTAAAACCAGTTTATCCCGCCTTTTTAAGCCTATCAACCCTGAATTTGTGTTAGCTAAAATCATAAGTATGGTGCCGGGTTAGAATAGCACCTTCCCATCTCCTCTCGTAGGTGTCATAAGAAACTACTTAGGGACAATCTTCCCCAGATGATGGGCAGCAGCGTTGTCTGGGTACTGGTGTGTCCCTGCAATCACCAATCCGCCTTCCAAACGTGCTGATTATTGCAAATCCCCTCATGTTAAACCTACCACGAAATCGGCCTTAAGAGCGTTAAGAATATTCTGAAAGCGCGTGGTACACCGGTACTCAAAGTCCTTTATAGGCTATTCAATATCGTTATACTCGCGGGTACAACGCTACAAGCGTGAAGCAGAGAGAGAGGTGCTGTTATTCTTCAAAAAACACAAATGTAAAATTTTCCCGTCCTTACTCAATAAAATGTCATGTGCTTTTCCCATGTAGGAAGGCCCCTGCCTATCAGTAAGACGTATATAGGCTGATGATGATGATGATAATGATGACTCAATAGAAATCCACATAGTTATAGTTAAAAATGTCATTGAAATTGCGTGTATGACCAATTGTCTGACCACATAAACAAACATACCAGTAGAATAGAATTGAAATCATTTCAACGAACCTAGTAGACCAATACGTTCCAAATATTAAGTCAATTGAATTTTATATTTTTTAATTGAAAAGTCATTTATTTTTCTCTACACAATGTTGGTTCATTTATAACTATACTATGGTGCAATTTTAATAAATTGCTTGATGAAATGAAACTAGTGTTATCTCTGGAACACTCTCTTTCTATACCTGTTGACTTCGTCGCTCTAGTGCTAAGCGTTTATAGTGTACAAATATATTTACATAAGTAAATGTATGAATTTTTTTATTTAACTCTTCTAACTTGTACCACAGCTTTTCACATTGTGGTAAGTCGAGCGGTACTTCAATTTCCTCAGTCACCAACTGAAAACCGCCGAGAACGGTCGCGGACACGGACCGTGGTGATTTTTCACTTCATCTGGTGATTTTGTGTAATCGAATATGGATATCACTATTACAAGACACTTCAGCTTAGATGAAGTGAGTATTTTCAATACAATAAATAGGCATTTTATTTGACTGTTTTTTACATTGTCGATGTTACGTTTGATCTTATTTCTACTTGTTTTTGGGATATTTACAAATCGTACAGTGGAAACTTTTTCATTTTTATGAATATACAAATTGTTAACAAACTTTTAAAATTACTAAAAGCTCTGTAGGGTTATGTCTGATCAAAATAATGTATAGACAATATAGTTTATCCAGTATTAAATCAATAAGTTTATTTTTTCCACTTTGTTTTGTATTCTACTAAACATTTTTAAATTACTGTGTCTTTTCTTTTATTTATTACTTCCATTTGTGTTATTACTTTCGTAGTTGGGTTTTATTTTAAATAAAAACTCTATTACAAAGGATATCCGTTTGATGTACGCTATAGCGGAATTTTCTCAGGTTCACTTCAAAGAATAGGGATGATCCCAAGTCGAAAGGGTGTACTTGAATTATAATATGGATTCGTGATTACACACAAAACGGTGGCATTCATCCTCCTTTTGTATGTAATATATTATATTATGTTTTTCCCGTTTTAAGTGGTGGTTTCTTATATTCTTAATTTTTGATTTTAACATTATTATTAATGTTTGTGTGTGTATGTGTTTGTTTTGTTTGTTTGTTTGTTTGTTGTTTTGTTTGTTTTGTTTGTTGTTTGTTTGTTTGTTTGTTTGTTCTAGTTTTATTCTATTTTAATTACTGGTGGTTTCTTATTTAACACGGTTTTAATGTGAGAATTCAAACAATATTTTTACTAAAAGAACGTATTAAATTTAAGTGTTCATATAAATAATGAGATAAACTTAATTAATGTGATTGTTAACTATGTAAAATTATTTTTATTTATTGTTTGATTCAGCGCTCTTATCTGAAGAATAATTGTTGTAACAGTTATAATTTCTACAATCATACACACTTCAATCGAGGCTTCATGGCGTTATTGCACAGAAGCTGTGTAAATTTACTAGTAGGTATATCTATCCCAAAATATTCACTAATTTATAGGTACCAAGCTCAAGGGTTGGCAAATTCCTTCCCCTCCGTATTGCTTCAGATTAATCTACCAGACGTCTACTATTCCGGCATAAAAATTCCTTCCCAACCCACCGCTTTGATCTTCGAGTAATGGAAGTCTGTCCAGTGAAACTCACTAATTACTTACTAATCCCAGATAGGTTTTCCTTTAGTCGCTTGACATTAGAGGTTGTAAAAGTAACAATATCTGTTCTTTTATTTTTCTCGTTGAAGTGAAAATTTATTTAAAAATAAAATTCTGTCTCTGAAAGTAACTCCTTATGTGTTTCTCCCGTGTGGGAAGGCTTCTGCCCACCAGTACGTCGGTGATAAAGGAATTGTATTTTAAAAAAATAATATTATTGATATACTCACAACTAGCCCAAAGTAATCGTCAATACGAGCTTATTCTATGGGTACTAGATAAAAATATTTCTTACTAATGGCCGCTTGCGGGTAGTCATTCATCACAGATGTCAGTTATCACATCTATGCAAAATTTCATCTTAATCGGTTTAGCGGTTGTGGAGTGGAAACGTTACAGAACAAACTCATTTCGTATTTTGAATATTACCATAAATTAGACGATAGCTCTTATCGCAAAAACAGAAAGCTTGGAGGAAATTAATGATGTATATATATATATATATATATATATATACATATTACTTAAAAGAAGTCCAGTAGCTCGGTGATCAGAGTTGTCACCTATTTGGAAAGATTGTATAAAATATGACCTTAGACATTTTTATCTCACCTTATGAAGTATGAATTTTTTTTATATAAGTCTTACCCAACTTTTGTTTTGAGTTCAAGTAAGTCAATAAAATAAAATTAAAGAAATACCTAAAAGCTTTTCAGTAACTGGAAATTCTCTGAGAGAATTTGTAATTTTCTAAGTTATGTTCGATAGCTACCTTTAAAAATGTATGCTCATCTTATTACTATTCTAAATTCATACAAATCTGTAATGAGCCTTGAACTAAATAAGAAACATTTTTTTTTCAAATAATCCAATACTAATGTAAGGCTTTTCATGGTTTACACTGAGCAAACACAAAAGTAGGTCTGAACAAATGCAGAATGAAAATATACGACTTTCATTTAGCTAAGTACCTTTTAAAAGAAAAGCACTGCGTCTTTCTTGTTCTTAAAATGTGGCTTTTAGACTAATAAATAATGTTAAGAAATACCTACTCGATAATTAGAGTAGTAGCCAAACCGGTTTGTATTTCCCCCCAAATGAAGGTTTTATTTATCAGTAAGGAGTCTACCGCCTTTTTTTATTTCAGCCGTGAAACAGTCGGCTGTATTTTGGGTTGAATGAAAAGGTAGCCAATTTAATTACTGGGCATGGACGGCATTTCATCTTAGGCCTCAGGGTGACAATACACCTGCAATATCAAGTGATTTTTCCTTGTATTGCAGGTGTCTATAGGTGGCGGTAGCTGCTTGCCATCAGGTGGGCCGTTTGTTTGTCTTCTAGTTGTATAAGAAAAAAACGCCTATTTTACAGAAAGATTTTTGAGATTATACGTCAAGAACTAGGGTCACACGAAGGTATTCGCGATTTGGTTCAGTTTTTCATTAACTCTTTTATGTTCTATGCACCTGGTCTCAAAGTTTTCAAGCTGCTGAGGTCTCTACCATTGCCATTCTAAGAATTTATCATCTTATGGGTAGCACCCGTAAACTCAAAGCTTAATGCGCGGTCCAAAGTAATATAATAATGGATTTTAATGATCCACCTGAGCCCTGAAAGTTGCAAAATTCAGGTATTTTTAAATAATGTACCGTTGTGGGTTGATGCAACTACCGCATCAAGGTGCTAATATTTTTCGAAGGTAACGATGAATCTACTTAATATAATATATAAAAATAAATAAGTTGTCCGAAGTAAAAGCATACATCTTAAATTTTTGCCATGAAAAGATATAAACATCATTAAATTTAATCACTGGGCATGGAAGGAATTTATTCTTAGTCCTCAGGATGACACCTGCAATATCGAGTGATTTTTCCTAATTATTGCGAGTGTCTCTAAGCGACATCGCGTCGTCGTCATCTAGTTGTATAAAAAAACACAAGTAGTAGCTTTTTCTTATTAATGAAATGGTTAAAACCCACCACTGGATCCTGGTATGATCATCACTAGCCTGTACCTATACGCCCCACTGCTAGGCACAGGCCTTCCTATATAGTAGAAAAATAATTGAGGAGTTTGGGCTATAGAAGCACCACGCTGGCCCAATGATTGGTGGGTTAAAGCAGTTGCAGTAACAAACGGGAACTTGAAACTTGGGACGTTTATAGGCTGGTGATGATAGTAACAAACGGACCAATACAGCATGACGTGCCTCCGAAGCACGGATATTTTGAATTTCGCTTAATTGCTTTTTAGTCGTCAATGCGAAGCGGGGCGCTTGCGGCGATGGAGGCGGAGCCGGATCTCAGCACCTTCGAGAACAAGTCGGGGCTTGCAGAAGACATGAAGTTCCTCGCGTCGATGCCGGAACTGTGTGATGTCACGTTCCTGGTTGGTGACACGAGGGAACCAGTCTGCGCTGTAAAAGCGGTCTTGGCTTCCCGTAGCAGGTAAGCTTTTTGTTGATTAGCGTCTAACTATTCAGGTCCATAATATGATGAATAAAAGAGTAGGTGATTATAGATATTCTTTGCGAGTTAAGCAAAGCCTACAAACCATGTCTTGCGGAGTGCCAGCGGCAGTATTTCGGTGGCTGTCATATTACCATGCCAACTGAGTCAACGACCAATATTGGAGATCGACCTGCGACTCGACTAATGATTAGTTTCTCTTTATACTCATTTTAATTTTAATAATTTATATGAAGAAAATGTATAATAACACTTTTACACCATGTCACACTAACTACTACATCCATATTTATTGTATACTATATTTACCTTTATCGAGTGGCCATGACGAAAGTCACAGTGTATCTCGATCCATTGGGATCTCTTGCGCTTTTTACACTTTTTGTGTCTTAAATATAGATGCCATCATCAGTAGCCTTTATACCACCCACTGTTGGGCACAGACCTTCATACATGGGAAAATCACGTGTAGAGTTTGGGCCATAACACTAACACGCTGACTTAATGCGGGTTGGTGGGTTAAGCCGGTTGCAGCAACAACTAGGAGCAACGGCTTAACGTGTATTCCGAAGCACGGAGCAGGTCAAGATAACAAATTTTGATTGACCCATCCCGGGATCTACCATGGCAAAAGTTGCTGTGTTTCCGTAATCGAAACCAGAGCGCTCAAACCACTACGCCACCGAGCTCCTTCTGGCTTTGGATATGCCACTTGCAGCAGATTCATCTGATTCTAGCTAGAGCACCACAGTGTTATGCTCTCGCAAGAGGTGCGTCATTGACTCCTCGCGCTCACCACACGTTCGACAAAGTTGTGTGGGACAGAATTGCATTTTGTGTAGAATGTGATTTGTGGCAAAATGCCCTGTGAGAATCTCAATTAAAAAGTTGTTGCTCTATTTTGTTACGCTCGACAAAGTTGTGTTGAAGAGAGTTGCTTTTGTGTAGAATGTGATTTGTGGCAAAATGCCCTGTGAGAACCTCAATTATTAAAAGTGGTTGTTCTATTTTGTTATCAATAAGAAATTTCTACTCGAATATTAAATCCATCTTTTTACCTCCCTTCTCTAGATAGGATTTAGAGTGTTTAATTCCCGGTCTTTATGCCATTCAGCCCTGTGTGTGTTTATAACACGCACTCTAATGGCTGTGTTCATAAAATATAGTAGAAACTATTATTTATATGTTAATCTAATATATTTCTAAGTTCTATGTTGTTGTTGTTTACAACTCATACAATAACAGTTTAAGTCTTTTTTCCAAAATGCAATCACAATTTCATTGATAAGATTGAATAAATTAGAAAACTTTAAAATGAATTATTCTTTCTGAAACTTCTCAATGTTAATTAAATTTTAAGACAAGGCATTTCATCAGTGCTTCGTAACTTTAATACAAATTTTCATCCAACTTTCTCGGAAGCTTGTCTTGTTATCTTTGAACAAGCTTATGATCCTTGCTTTCACAATAGTAGTAACTGTATTATAATTGTTTAGTCATCGTAACTGAGCTTATCTGTATTATGTACGCAAGTACAATTTACGAGTTCGATAATAAAATCCAACTGAATCCAACTAAATTATTACGCAAAATCAGAGCTGTGACCATAAAAGCGCTTTACTAGATAAATGAA
Source organism: Nymphula nitidulata (assembly GCA_947347705.1). Classification (NCBI taxonomy): domain Eukaryota; kingdom Metazoa; phylum Arthropoda; class Insecta; order Lepidoptera; family Crambidae; genus Nymphula; species Nymphula nitidulata. Next base: position 7,686,857 of record OX374627.1, read on the forward strand.
AATATTGATGGGATAATAATTATTGCTGATAAAAGTGTAACTGTTATAATTTTACCGTTTCTTGGCAAAACTTTTCATACGAGAGCGACGCTGAAAGCTGAAGTTTTTAGAACTGTTGATTTGTAAACAGTTTGATAAAAAAACAGTTTAAATTTGTACAACTTTGTTGAAAAAAGTCAGTGGAAAATATTACAGACTCCAAATCGATAATGTCGTCACTTGTGACTACAGTTATATTATGAAGGATTGTGTTTTGGCAAATACTGCGAGAATTTGACGTTCTGAGTGTGACCCTTTTAAAAAAGGTTGGGAATTTAAGTACTTCCTCGCTAATGCATTAGAGCGATTGGGCTACTTCTACTTTTAAACTACCTATTGTGGTATTTTTATAGTAAGTAATGTCACTCTGTAGTTTTAGGTGGGTACTATTTCCTTGGGATACTTCACTGTTACATTTACTTAAGAAAGGACAATTACAGAGTTATTCTATTCATTATACTTGTATGCTTTTTATGACAAAGAAATCGTGGCCTTTAAACCGTTATTAGAATTCCAGATGAAATAAAACCAAACTTAAAAGATCTTACTGAAAATCTTAATTCAATACGAATAACAGAGGCCCTTTAATTTAGAAACTTAATGGGATAGCACTGTTTACGAGAGCAATTAAATTTAAATTGGCTTTTAATAAAATTTTCGTTCTGTTAACTGCGGCGTTAACTATGTTTTTGGCGTTTATTACAGGAATTATTGTTGCTTATTATTTGGTGATTCTGATTATTTCTGATACAATAACAATAGTAAATAGTCTTGACGTTTGTATACTTCAGTTTTTAAGTTGAAGGTGAAATATTATCGTTTTTTATTTTCAATAATACTTACCTACAACTTTCATGAACAATGTCTCAGCTCTTATTAGCGGCCAAAATAGTTTTGTGTATGTATAATAATGATTATAGATTATATTAAGCATAACATTTTTTATTTTCAAACAGGGTATTCCAGAAGATGCTATATCAAGCACCTAGTCCCCAAAGAAAGAAAGAGCCAGCACCAAGAGAGAACAAACTAAGACTGTTCCTCAAAAGATCTTCGGAACCCCTCCTAAATCTACAGAACGCCGCACAGCAGGTAGGATTGTGGTTAACTAACAATTACGTGGAAATTTGTACGTGAATGCTGGTTGTTGGTAATCCTTTGTCCCCTATAATACTTATAGACAAACTGTCATCTCTGTGAGTCCCCAACCATGTGATAGTTGCTAATTGGCAATTAGCTATACTATTATTGTATCCTACAATATTGAATTGAGTAATTGAATTTCCATTAGATATTATTGATTAAACAAGAGAAGTGATCGTTTTAGTTATTAAAAAACGTAACATGATCTAAGTGTGTATAGAGTCTTTGTTAGGAAGAAAACAAGTAAAGGATATTTAAATTTCAGTATCAAAGGTTATTTAGTTCCTATTTGAAGTCTCCGTTTGTCGAAGGAAACGTAATTTGCAAGCGGTGAAAAGATTTTATTGGAACGCTAAACGTTTTTCCCTGTATCTTTAAGTCAAAAGTCTCAACGGTACTATTCGCAGCATAATAGACATTCTAATTTTGAAAGGAAATTTGAGAACTTGAGAGAGTGTATTGCTTAGTCTTTTTTTGGTATTTTCTGAAAGCTCAAAGATTACTTTAAATCTGTCGTCTTTCATTTTACGTAAGATATTTTGCTTTAAATATTTGCATCAATAAACTTTCTCATGATTAGCTTATAAGTGAATGAACCGTTATACTCCATAAAGTAATTCTAGAAGGTTCCAAAGACTTTACAAATTAATCAGAAATGTTAACGTGAATTATTTTACTATGTTCAATACAGAGGTCGACTTTCGCGCAGCAATTGGCTCCAATACAAGAGGTAAAAACAAAATTAAGCGATGTAAATAGGGAAATCATTTTGTCGGTTTTCAATACTCGGTGTTCATAAATTGTATATTTTTCATATGTGACACAATTTTTTGTAGATAGGTCTTGGGATTGTCTGATACGTAACATTATGAGTATTCTTTTTCTGAATTTTTATTAGGAGCATACTTTATTGCATGAATGGTCGATTCCTTACTGTTTTTGGTATTATCCAAATCCACACCTACCTTACTTAACTCCTTATGAAATCACCAAATGCATATAGAAAGGAATGGGTCATTGCTTGAAAACATTTTTATATTAACGGTAAGTAACATATTAATGTTGTACACTTCACCATCAATTTGATTTGGTTAAACACTTAAAATTGATGCACTTTTATCTGCATGTTCTCCGTTGTTCATTTTACTTTCATAATTGATGGTAATTGGCAATTAATATTTCTATCTAAACTTGTCATTATTTATTTATTACACCGACATTATGATCATTTCATCCTTTCGAATTAAAATAACAAATTGGCGATGATATTTTTGAAGTGAATCATCAATATTTCTGCATTGGTAGGTAGCTTCTACTGTGTGAAAATAAGATTGAAGTCTTTGCTTTATTTTCCTACGAACATGTTCTATTAGGTATAGTCTTCACCGAGCAAACTACGTCAATTCACGTTTGAAACGATGTTAATTTCCTCGGCGAGGCTGTTGGCAGTGACAGGTTTCATTTCCACGCAAAAATTAAATTGTAATTTGTGCAGTGTTTTCGATAGACATACATTGCAATTTAAATTCCATTTTCATAAACGAGCTTTGTAATGGTATACATTGTATTTCTGAAAACAGTTGAAAATGAAAAATCGATTTCGTCTTTGAGTAGTGTCAAAATAAACACTATTTATACTGAAAAATTGTTTGAAGGAATCTATATTGAGGAAATAGGAATCTATGTTGAAACTTTTATAATAAATGGGGTAAACCGATACCTAAGAGAAGTGTAAGACTGTTTTAAAATCTTCTACAATTATTGACGTAAGCTAACGGACAAAAAATAAAAAGTAACGTAAAAAAGGCTCCTTAATTGCTAGTAAGCAACTTCGAATGAAAATATTTTAAAAGTCAATGAGTTGGCTACAAAATACTGAAACATTTAAATATAAAATTCAAAATAAAGCTAAGACTGTGAAGGCATTCCTAATCTGGTTTTTGAATTCTCCAAAGTACCGTCCTGAAAAGAAGTGTACATCTGCTCTTTTGTTTCTTAACAGCCGTCCTCTCAGCAGCATCAGACTTTGATCATAGAAGAATTTGAGCCAGACGTCTTCAGACAGCTAATTGAATACATACATACAGGATGTGTGACTTTGCAACCACGGACACTGCTAGGTAAGTCTATTGTCTTTTTAATAATTTACTCTAAGGACGCTTTAGACTACCTTACGTTCCTTACTGACTGGTAAGACGGACATGAGGTAGTGACAAAATTTTTCTAATAGCGTGCGTTGCAATTGGAACAGCGAAAATGAATCTATGGTGTCTTTTACTACGAATCAATATGATACAATATATAAAAATTCGAATATTTCGTAGCCCATCATCATATCAAAGGATAGACTACTGTCAAAAGTAATAATTAAGATGAAAAATGATTCAATTTACTCCCATAAAGCCTCATTTACACGATCACTGAGTTCATATAACTTTCACGCTTTTTATCATAATGGCGTCGATATTCTCTGCTTTATTATAATACGCCGTTATGATTTTGGATCTCGCGATCACAATAAAGCAAGGTTTCAGCAGTGCAGTAGAAATCGAAAATGTTTCTGAACTTCTTTGTTCTTTGAAAAGCACGGCAAGTAATTCCTAATTATGATCACAGTGCGAGAGCCAAAAGCTCGGCAACCTAATCTGTGAATCTTGTATGAATCATTTGGCGAGACTTATTTAGGTGTTGAAAGAGTTCAGCAGTACCGTACCGCTCCACCGCACTGAAACTGAAGTGTTGGAGATTAATTTTACGAAATGGTTTTATTGTTAGAAATAAAACCACTTTACTGGATTTATCACATCATATGTATTAAAGTTTTTATCTCAAATTTGTGGTATTCGAATGAATATAACACATTACTAAGAGGTATAAATCTTCTAGATGAAGTGTATTTATTGCTTCACAAAATTATACGATATTTATCTCACTGCCATTTTAATACTAACATGACAAATATTCAATACGAGTCACATAAATCACTAAGTAGCAACGGTAAAAGTAGAATAATTTTATTGAATGAAAAATGAATGGCAATAAGATTAAATTAAAGTTTTGTGCATAATATAAACATGGCCTTATAACGGTACTGGAATTGGAGCGTGACAAAAGGGAATTTACAGGTGGTATCAAGTAAAAATTGATATATTTTATGAGTATCAAAGAGCTTCTACAAAACGATTGAGGGGATGACGATTTGAGCCGATTCGTCTTTATTTAGAAATTCACGCTTGAGGTATATTATATTATTTTTGTCTACTTTTAAGCATACTTTTATATTACTACTTTGTTTTTCCATTGCTATGTGCGTAATCTGACAAGTCATGTAGCCTCGTTCGGCAGGTATTTTATTTTATTTTAGTTTATTTGGAAAACTTACAGTATTGTATAATATTATTTAGGATATCTCAAAAATAACTATATACTATTTCAGTTTTCACATGTGGGTATCTAATAAATTTGTTTGATTCTACACTATTACAATTTGTACAATTTCAATAAATTTCAGTATAAGAGTATAGAGACGATGCAGTTCATTAGGGAGTCAAGTCAGACCAGTGTTTAATCATATGCACAAAAACAATTTCTAGCACTTAAAAACCTCGTTGTGATTATTTTTCACAACTTTGAGACAAGCAAGCTGACAGGCCATCCGGTGGTAAGTGGCTACTTTTGACTATAATAGACACCTGCAACAACATGGAAAAACCGTTTAGTATTGCAGTTGCGTAGTTATCCTGAAGCTATTATTTACTCTCGGTAATTCATTAAAGATATAAGTAAATAGGTATTTTTATCTAAAGTGGTTTAATTTTTATTCGTTGCACAAAACCTATCGAGGAGCTCGGTGGCGTATTGGTTGAAGCGCTCTGGATTCGATACGAAAAACAAAGCAACTTTCGCCATGGTTGATCCTGGGATGGGTCAATCAAAGTTAGTTATCTTGAGCTCCTCCGTGCTTCGGAAGGCACGATAAACCGTTGGTCCCGGTTGTTCCTGCGACCGCTTTAACCTACCAACCCGCATTGGGCCAGCGTGGTGGTGTTATAACCCAAACTCCTCATGTATTTCTCCCATGTAGGAAGGCCTATACCCAGCTGTGGGATGTATATAGGCTGGTTGATAATGATGATGACAAAACCTATCGTCGAAAACTTTTGCAATTATCACAACTTTTAAAATTACCAAATGAAAATTAGTGATACTAAGTCTATTTTATAATCATGAAATGTTAAACTGTTTTATATGTGACAAAAATATAAAGATCTATTCATTAAATAAAACAAATTCATTCAAAATATTCCCATTATTTTTTTAGACTTTGAATTTTGAACAGGGTTTGATTGACTGTACATGGCATGGCATGTACATAACTAAAAGGTTTTTTTATGTATTTATGCGAAAGTATGCGTGTGGCTTATGTGACTTGCTCTCAGCTACCCTTTGTCCACAATAAATGATCACCGGCCGTAAAATATTCAATACACTTCCTCCAATAACTAAATCCTTTCTGACAAAAAAGGTTTAGACCCTTTTCAATAAAACTTTGTCCCACAATTTTTGAATTTCGCTCACTTATTATTGGTTTAGTGCCCTTCACGGTAAAAATAAAATACTTAATTTAATAGTAAGAAGGTATCTACTTTAAAAAATTCGAATACGTAATATATGAGGTATTGTCTTTTGCCCTCGATATGGGATGTTGTGTTCAGTGTGGAATTCATCGCTTTTTTAACTGACTTCAAGAACGAGGAGGTTCTCAATTCGGTTTATATGTTTTTTTTTCTACGTATGTACACCGATTACGCCGAGATTTCTGTACCCCTAGCACGAACACTTTTAAATTTCGAATCGCCATCGTATTGAGTAGTTACGTTAGCTTTTGCCTGGCTTTTGTTTGAAATTTCGAATCGTAAATTACCACCTAGTAAAATGCACAAAATTTAAATAATTCATAAGAAAAGAAAAAGGGTAAATTTGGAGTGTAATTTGTTGCCGTACTTATTTTATATTATTATTTTCTGTATGTAGTCAGCCAACAGATGACTTACTGATGGTTCTGCGTTTCCAATTTTGCTTTTCTCGCATAAAAGGTTTTGTTTTGGGAAATCCTCAAACGCATGTCGTAAGGATTAAATGACAGGTAGTACAGTTATTTATATTTGACCTCCATCCAAGTAGATAGTGTTAGTGTGTCTACTTTGGTACATAAAGGTACGAATCGACGCTATTCAGTTTTCGTCATCACCAAGTGATAGATTAGTAATTAAGTTAGCTTCAGCCTTAGTTGGTATGTCATACGCATCCGTGAGTCATCAGAAAGTCGTTGCAGTCGTTGTTGTCGAAACTTTCGTATCAGTGCCAACTTCTTTTACGCTACAGAATGTTCTGTTACAGTGATAAAGGTTCTAAAGAATTCGCAAATAAATACGAACCTAGAATAAATGTTTGTCGTAAGCCTTAACAAAATGATTTAGGTAGATGCACTGTGATTCTGATTAGGGATCGCCATTTTGTTTACTTTTTACCTAATTGAAGGGTGTTTATATTGCAAGCGTTCATATGCTACAGTTTGAGTCTTAAGCACTAGCTTGTTTGTCTATATTATTATATCGTTGCATTATATGGAAATATCAACACGATGACGCTCGAATAAAGAAGAAGTGAATCTGCAAATAACTCCGTTTTCATCACTTTTGGTGTCTGTCAAAAAAGTTCACGACATTCGAAAAAATAAATAGTTTTATTGATAAAACAATAGTACAAAATTAACCCACAAAAACTTGAATCTTAATGATAAAAAACCCAACATGAATCTTGTGAAACAGGAAGTGCACCCAAATGGATGGTCGTATTACCTCGCTGAACAAGTCGCTTAGAGTTTCACAAAAATAGCCCCTAAACGCAGTGTGCTCATAAAGTCCTGACCCCACATGGCTGAAATAAGTATGTATTTCCCAACATATTTCCGCCATTTGAGGTAGTGAGTAGAAAATAATAATAAGATTGCGCACCTATCACTACTAGTCTCTACCTTATGGTTGTCTGGTAAAGATCATTTCTAGCAATAAGACTACCTTTTTAGCATAATATTGTGTTTGTTTTATTTATTTACTGTTAATTTAACTGTGCAAAATAAAGAATTTGTGCCTATCTGTGTAATAAAAAATAAATATATGAAAAAAGTACTTTAATATACATATAAATAGTATTTATTTCAAACGTATAGCTGGTAAAAAGAGAATACTTTAAAATTCCAGGAGTGATGAACGCCGCAGATTATTACGGACTGGATGAGCTTCGCCGCGCGTGCGCAGGTTTCGTCCAATGCTGCATCACTGTGGATACTGTTTGCGCGCTTCTGGCGTCAGCTGAGCGGTACATACAGTACAAGTGTACTAAATCACTAGTGCAAAAGGTGAGTGCTTGATTCTATTTCTGAATGAACGCCCGATTCTCTTGTACACCGTCACATTCTTACTTTTTTAAATGTGACTAGAAACGGACAGATGGCATATGTCATGTTAGAGCTTTTTAACATAATATATAAATAAATTCAAGTTGAACTAATTCATTCATTTTAAGATTAAATCTGTAAATAAATAATGTAATAAGAGTTCTCAGTACGTAAAATTTATATTTCGAACATTGATATTATGCCACTGCTTTTATTTTTATAATGGTTAAAAAATATCATTTTAACTGCCTCTGTGGTCTAATGGTTGAGACCACCTGCCTCAGATCTAGAGGTCCGGGGTTCGGTTCCCTTGGGGGCAAAATTTTCTGCTTGGTTTGGTTGGTGGGAGGGTTTTTCTAAGTCCGCCTGGCTAACTACCACCAGCTAACCTAAGTCTGCCGCCATAACAATGTTAACAGCATTGTTCTGTTCCGGCAGTTAGAGGTGACATAGCCAGTTCCTCTGTGGTTGAGAAATCCGTGTGTAACTCGCTTCCATCGTCGGCCTTACCTAAACTTACCATCAGGTGAGATGAATGCTAAGAGTTACCCCGTTAAGGTTAAAAAAAAATAATCAAAACAACGTTGAAAGTCGTCTCGTAGAGTTTATGGTTTCTTTCAGAAATATTAATTATTGAGAAATAATAAATCGGATAATCCATTTGACCCGTGCAGGTAGATGCTACCGGCATGGCAATCATATATTTTTTTATACAACTAGATGACAAACAAGCTGACAGCCCACCTGGTGGTAAGCGGTTACCGCCGCCTATAGACACCTGCAATAATAAGGAAAAGCACATGATATTGCAGGTGCGTTGTCATCCTGAGGCCTAAGATGAAATGCCGTCCATGCCCAGTAATTACACTGGCTACCTTTCCGTTCAATCCAAAACACAGCGAACTATTTCACGGCTGAAATGAGAAAGGCGGTGGTACCTACCCAGGCGACCCTGCATATGGGTCTACCACCTAGTAAATATAATTATATTCAGCATTTTTAATAAGTATTTTATCCTATTTTTCTAGTAAATGGTATTTTAGGTTTTAAATATGTAAGAGTTGACTAATAGACGAAGTATTTAAGAAAAGTCAAAACACGAATGTAAATAATTAAAAGGTTTTTTAAATCGGATATTTTTTGAAAAAATCGGATATTTCCAGTAGGTGGCTTGCGTTACGCGTCCAAGTGCTATTGTTGTTTTTTTTCTTTGGCTGAAAAGTAACCTAACTAATGAACTCGAGGTATCGCCTTAGAACAAACTCTAGGCAGCAGTAAAATTTACATTTCAAACATTGAAATGAATTCGCCCGTTCTTTTTTAAAACGATGAAAAAGATAAAATACAGCTTCAGTAAAGTAATTTGTTTTGATTGTTATAATGCTAACCATTTTTTTATTTGTGGCACAGGTGTTGGAGTTCGTCGATGAGCATGGAAACGAAGTTCTAAATCTTGGCTCGTTCACGCTGCTACCACAACACGTCGTTAGACTGATATTAGCTAGGGATGAACTTCGTGCCGATGAATTTACTAAATTTCAGGTAAAATAATAAGTTTTTTGACGCATTTGTATAGACAAATGCAAACAGCAATAAATTAATGCGTAGTAATTAGAATATAAAACTAGAAAAATTTCACGTCCTGAGGCGGGAATCGAACCCGCGACCTTTCGCATTCTCAATTTTTCTAGTTTTATATTTTAATTACTAAGTAATTTTTCAAACATTTATAGTAATGTTAAAATCAAAAATTAAGGAAACTAATGCGTCATAAATTAACTTTTTGTCATATACAAAACTAACTACTGATCACCTTCTAGATTGGTAGTTGTATTTACCAAGGGAACTTTAAGTGCCCGACTGTGGTAGCACCTTCACCTAACACAACATCGCAACTAAATTCAAAACCGTGATCAAAACAGTCTTACGGAAGCTCGGTGTCCTGAACAAGGTGCGTCATTTTTCACGCCTGACCAATTTATTATGCTTTATAAAACTCAGGGCCGGTCGTGGAATATTGCTCGCACTTGTGGGATGGCGCCGCCAAGAAACTCCTTGATGCACTGGATAGACTACAGCGTCGTGCTGTCCATTTAGGCAATGTAGAGGTGACAAACAACCTTGAGCCTCTGCGATTGCGTTGACACATTGCATCACTTAGCGGCCTCTATCGGCTTTATCACGGAGAGTGCTCTAAAGAGCTCTTTAACCTTCTCCCACTTTCCTCCTTCTCCGGTCTACAGAGTCATAAATTCACTGTCCCTACCTCAACATCACGCACAAAGAAGTTTAGTAATTCGTTTCTTTGTCGCACTCAAAACATGGAATACTTTGCCGGAACATAACTATATACCCTTCTTCCTCTAACATGGGTTCCTTCAAGTGAGGTGTGAACTTTTTGGACTGGCAATGTGGAGGCGGCTAGAGCAGTGTCTAAACTGCAGTAGCTGTCTTCGTATATGGATTCTTTTAACCGCTCGTTAGTTTTCGAAGTGTCTTTAGGCTACAGAAACCGCTTACCCTCAAGGCCCCATGCTTGCTTGGAACCCTTATTGTATAAAACCTGATGGTAAGTTACCATTTTGGTTTCACAGCTCCGTTAACACTCTGTAGACATACAAGAAGTGTTAAATCCTCCCGTCAACTCTTTATTTTACGTAGTTGATAAAAAAAATTTTTTTATGAAACGTAACGTTTATTATCGATCCACATCGCAAAGACAAACACAGGTACTTGATACGTAAGTCCGGATTGCATGATACTTGATCTATACCGTCTCCTCCTTTAAACACCTCGCCGGGGCTTAAGAATTTGATAAAACTGTTTGGACAACACTCGCTTTCACAAAGAGCTATGTGAAACTTACCGCAAGATGGAGGCAATACAAAAATGTGTTATTCGTCTTTTTTTAACACAATGGGGTACCTTTTCTCCTTCATCTCACCTGATGGTAAGAGATAAATAATAAGGCCGACGATGGAAGCGAGCTGCACCTGGATGTCTAAACCACAGAGCTAACTGCCAGAACACAACAATGCTGTTAACATTATTTTTATGGCAGCAAACTTATGTAAGGTTCTTTTGTAGACATTTGTTCAGTCGGGCACTCTGAATTCTAAAGGAAAATACCGAGATAGCATACCTTCTCTTATTATTGACTAAATAGCATTTAAATATTTCAGGCAGCATTGATGTGGAGCAAGAAATACTGTGACACAAACCAGAACATGTGCCTCAAGGAAGTTATAGGAAATTTCCTGGAATACATTCAATTCCACAAAATCCCGGCTAATGTGCTGATGAGGGAAGTGCACCCATTGGGCTTGGTGCCGTACTCCATTATCATGAATGCTTTGGCTTACCAGGTGCGATAATCATACATATTACAATTAAGTTCGTCTGAAGTAATTCTCAATCTAATAATGCTACTAAAGCTATTGCCTACATTAGGTTTCTTTGACTGACTACCACCAGCGTTCTTATTCGCTAATTTATTTTGATAGCTCAAGCAATGACCACTAACTTATTTGCAAATCACTACCACTTCACTATAATGACATTGCAATATCTTGCCTTTCAGCGCTGAAACGGATAGGTAATTAACTCCATTTTCATTAATTTAGTTGTCTAAATAAGTAAGTGAATAGCCTCGCAGATGCGGGATTTCAGAATTGGCTTTTATTGTATAAGAGCAGCTTAGAATAATGAAAAAGCATCAGTTTATTAATGACATAAAAAGTATGATGTAGCACGTAGCAGATAGCATACCTACTGAGTAGAGTGCTTATAACTCTGTTGTTGCAGGCAGACCCGGCCAGCGTAGACCCAGGCAAGCTTTCTCCGGCCCGAGTGCGCCGTGCCGGTCGCTCAATGTCCGTGCAGTCGTCACTCGACCCCTACGGGTCCAACACGACCCTCTCCTCTACCGGCTCGAGCGATGTTCCGTCTTCAGACTCTCGGCACAACTAACGCGAGGGGAACATCCCCCATCCCGCGTCCGAACCCGTCCCTGGCCCCTCCACTGCACCCGTCGGTCCTGCTCCTATCTCAGACAAACCCGAAAAGCCACCAGAGAAACTTGGACTCTTTTCTTCTATTAAGCGTGCAGCTAGTAAGAAGTTTGGTGACCGTCGCTCCCCCACCCCAAAAACGCGAGAGCCTAGATCCAAATCTGACTCTATAAAACATGCAGCACTTACTAGACAGGTCTCAGAGACAGTGGCAGCGTCTGGAGATCCCACTTTTGAGCGATGCAGACCAAGAAAGCGAGATAGTGAAACAGAATTCCCTGTGCGTAAATCTGCTTCTGAGGTGTCTGAAAGTTTCCCATTCGTTAAGCGTGCATTAGCTGAAATAGAAAACGGATTGAATTATTTTAGAAGATCAATTGCGTTCGATACCAGTGAACAGAGGCCAGCTTCTTTGATTACAGCCGAACCGGTAGTAGTTGTTGCTGCAGCTGAAGATGATACACCAGTATCTTCTCCTCCTCCAATGGGATTAAAGGAACGTCGTGGCTCTCGTGGCTCACCTTGTGCCAATTTGCCACCGCTAATGTTGCCTCCGAGTACTCCAGAGCCTTCACCAAGTCGATTGTCTCCGAACAGATTATCGCCGCAGCCGAAGGTGCCAATGTCGGCGCCATTTATACGAGAGAATATTCCGCGACGTTCTAGGACCCGCTCTGAAATGCCCCCAGATCGACCTCCAAAATCACCTCAAACACCACGTCCAGCGTCTGTGTCTCCAAAGCACACTTTTGCTTTCAAAATAGTACTTAAGAAGGTGGAGAGCACGCCTAATACTTCATTTGACCGCCCAGACCAATGAGAGTACCTCCTCTAAGCGCGGCCGTCAAGGCACGGTGGAGTACTCGAGGTAAAAACGCGCTTTTCTCCGTTTTCTAGAAGACAGCTAGCATAGTTTAGTTAGCGACTTAAAAAATATGTGAAAGGATTTTCTTATTGACGATTTTAAACTTCGTTTTCTTATAAATCCAGAGGCTGGCCCTCTGTTTGATGTGTATTATTGTGAAGCTTGGCATAACTATAATGATATAGTAAGATAATCTAAAAAGCATTTAAGTGGTTCAAAGTATTTGTTATATGCATTCAAGTGTCATAAAAAGTATATGATTATTTATAATGTTCTTTAGGTGTTTGTTCTATTCAAACACTTAGGTACACAATTGTTTTTGATTTCCTTTAAATAATATATTACTATGTGTTCATAAAAAAGCATGAATACTTATTCGACTTCGTTTATAACTCTTCATACATATACTATGTACAGTAACTATTTTACAATTCTAAGATAGTTATAAGTCCTGAGCTGTTATGTGCCTGTATATGAATGTTTCTCCAATACTCGTTATTGTTATGTCTTACCGCGTGTTTGTATTGACATTGTGAATTGTTAGTATTATTATTTATATCTATATACAAATTAAATTGTCTGAGATATATACAGGCTGGTGACAACCATAATACGACAGTTAATTTTGCAACTTTCAAATATGTCTTATTCATTTGATAATGTCATGACATTTCTATGAAATGATAAAACATTGGCTGTATTATTTCATAGAAATGACATGAAATTATCAAATGAAAAAGATGTATTTGTAGGTTGCTAAACATTTCTATGAACTATTATAGCCCATGTTTTAATTTATTGTCATATTGTCGCCAACCTGTATATTGTTTTGCTCGCTATCAAGTAAGTGTTTGGTTGCAAAGGTAAGCATATATCTTTTTCACAAGCGAATAAGTTGTTATTGTTTTGTATATTCAGGACTAACAAAGTGCGTCAGCGGAAATAATGTGAGCTATTTTGTTCTGTCCCAATGACTTCATTACGCTAGTATGCTCCTCGTCACTACCCCAGGAAGGTGTTAACTTCAATTCTAACTCGTCCAACACATGCATAGGATTTGCAAAAAACAATCGTTATTTGGTACTAAGAACAATACGCATGCGACAATAGTTTTGATGATTCGATGCGTTTATTCTCTGGTATCTATTGAAGATGTTTGTTTTTTCTGTATCGAGGTCCTTACAATAATTGTGGTTTTCAATTAGAGTCCTGTGAGGGATTTCAGTAGTGCGCTAGTTAAAATCTAACAATGGGATTGCTTCGCATTCTGAGTTTTGTTGCTCAAGGTGACTGCGCCGGAAACCGACAGTATGACAGTTTTGTGACGTAAATTGTTTTAAAAACTGTCGAAATCCGATGCTTCGTCTTTTATTTTTAAGAGTAGGCTAGACTATGACAGTGTATTTTTTTCTTCTATGTCTACTTAGTGGCCCTGCAAACTTTCGTAGCAATCATTAATTCATTCCCACTCCTCTTGCGTGCTCAAGTTTTTTATTTGTGTTGTGTTTGTGTGTACGTATAATAATTATTGTTGAACAATTGCCAGCATGTACTATTATTCTGATTAATACTGTACTATTCTTGATCGTAAACAATCAAGTGATTATTTACTACTTGATACCCTCATTAGAAAGCCTGTCAAGGTAATACTTGTTAACCATAACTATTTTTTACTTTGATAGCTACAAAGTATCTGCCTATTACTTATATCCACTGCTAAATAAACTGCTTCGATTTCGATACGGAACGGTTCCGCGCAACCTGCATCTACCGGCGCCCTGCGACCTTGACCAGGCTGTCTGTCCACCTTTTGGCGCCCGCTCTACTTTTCTCTTGCCGTCAGGTACTTTAATATACTTTATGATAATTACTTTTGGGTCGTTGATCGCAGTGATGAGCCAGTGCCTAGATGCTGCTGCCTTACAACACCTGCAGGGACAGATGGGGAGGTGCTAATATAGTCATATTTGCAACAACAAAAAAATTGAGTACTTGTAGCGATCATATTTACTAAAAATTCAATTAGAAACTAAAAATGAGAAGTCATTTTAGCTCTCATTTAATTTAGTCACAAAATCTTCAAAAATATAATTTATTTTTCATTAATTATTTTTAATAAATGTGCTTACTTTAGTATGAAATGTACATACACTTCTATAAGCAGTAAAGAACAAAATAAGCTTTACGCTGGAGTTGCAAAATCATTCTTATTGCAAGCCTTTATGGTAAAGCTTCCTTTGTTCTAGCTGTACAATTTAATAATATTATAAGAAAACAGTTCGTCTTGGTGTAATATCGGTGTGATGCGAAATTGTATGATGTGAAAGTATTTTTGTAATATTATATTGACATTTGCCAAAGAGTGTGTTAAATTGACCTTCGTTTTATAAAGTTTTACAAATGTTTTGAAATTAAATAATTATTATTTTTTATATTTATTTTAAAGCACGTCTTAGAATAATAATGGTAAGAATGAAATTGGATGCACGCACTTGGTTTCTAAGCGTTATTATTGTAAGAAACGGGTATTATCTTTTATAAAAAAAATGTTTTGTTGCTTAAAATTGTGTTAGCCAATTGAATTTATATTAATATCTACAAATTATTTCACTGCCGTTTGTTTCATCGTTTGTGAATATTAAATCACTTCTTTAATTGTAAACATACGTCATGTTTTATTTTGAAAGTAAAATTGTTTTGCGAGGTACTTTCTAATACAAAAAAAAATAAATTTCGTTATAATAAAAAGTCAAGGGAAAATGTGTAAGCCCTTATATAACAGTGATCGCGTTATTAGGACCGTTATCATTTTTATTTGCTTAATTTGGTATCTTTAAAGAAGTTAAGCAAACATGGCAGATATTTTCGACATTTACTTCATAAATATATAACGCAGATAATGGAAATAAGTATTGGACTGGCCAAAGAGAAGATATATAGGGGTATATCTTCTCTTTGACCAGTTTAATATACATATAAATACTCATTTATGACATACATTTAAACCTTGTGAAATTTTTCTAGTTTTATATTATTTTAATTACTAAGTAATTTTTTCAAACATTTATAATAATGTTAAAATCAAAAATTAAGAATACTTGTAAACACAATTAAAAGCTTATAAAGCTCAATAAAAGTGAAATTAACGCAATGATAAGACCACTAACGGGCCAGTGAAAAGTAAACAGAGGTTGTTTAAACGAAGTCATTCTGATGACTGCCAATACTACAAACAGGTTCGTGAACCTCACAGTTAGATTTTGACTGCGGCCTCTCATACATAGGTCAAACGAAAGAAGCATAGGCACCCGGGTGAAAGAACATACAGAGTGATTACGACAATTCATAAAAACATAGTCTATATTAGTTTATAGAAATGTTTTGCAACTTACAATTACGTCTTATTTATTTGATATTCTTTATTAACATTTCTATAAAAAAATGCAGCTAATGTTTTACTATTTCATACAAACATCATGAAATTATCAAATAAATAAGTTATATTTAAATATTGAAAAACATTTCTATCAACAAATATAGCCCATGTTTAACTTATTGTCAGGTCACGTATAGCTAGCTGACGTAAAACAGGCGCCAAACGAAGTCGGCAGTGTGTGAAAGCGCCCCTGACTGACGCAATCACTACATCAGATTTGATAAGCCCCAAATCCTTGCCAAAGAACACCGAAATCATTCCTATAATGTTACGTGAGGCTATTGAAATAAAAAAAAACATCCTTATTTCAATAGAGAAAAAAGTCGGTGTGTACCACCAGCTTGGGACCTCGTCGTGCCAATAATCGAGTTCCAATCACGTCCTTACACTGTCTGACAAACTGACATAGTGAGCTTCGTATGCTCACTATGTCAGTTTGTCAAAAATCGGACCGCTCAATATATAACACAAAGTGTTGGTAGTTAACTTATAAAATTATCAAAGACAATTGACATCTTCAGTTTTCCCGTGACCACGATCTCTGTAAAATAATCGATTCACATCCGGTGAAGGGGTTTTATTTGGAACTGTGTTTTTTTTATAGATTAACGTGCGAATCAAAGTCGGCTCTAATCTCGCGATTGGCATAAACTAAATTTACAGAAATATTTGTACAATTTAAATAGAAAAATCACTTGTTATGTATAGCCCCTAATGTCACAGTATAAGTTTTACCAGAATCACTGTAAAAAAAACCTTTACAGTCTAAGTAGGTATATCTTGTATTTTTGTGTTTCAATAAAATTAAATAACATTAAGTGCATAATGGGTCTTTTTATACTATTTTATTTAAATTACTATTGAGAACACACAGTGTAAGATATTTTATACGAAATCTATATGGAAAATTAGATATACATAAATTATGAAATAATTGTTTTAAATATTGTATTTATCGATGTTTTTGACTGGTCTATATTAAACTATTTGTTGTATGGTATGTGTTTTTTATGCAAATAAAGATATGTGGTCATGAAAGCCTTATTTCAATAGCAAACGTGCACTCTAACTTCATTGCCTATTTGCTGACAGTCTCGTAAGAAATCCTCAGCTGAAAAATCTGACTCTAGAACTGTTTTTTAAAATTGTAAATAACTTCTACGAGCTTGTGTAAAATGGTTGATAACAAGTCACAGCAATGAAAACGACGTAGCAATCCCGGTTTCCTGCAACTCTCCTGTCGGTAGGAGCACGAATAGGTATACCTTATCCCTCGTTCTCTTTCCCTTTATACCGAAATTCGACAACCCTATGACATTTTTCATGAACAAGATTTCATTTTCGGCATGTCCCAATAGTACCATAGCTTTCGTTTCTCAAGAGACTAGGAAGAATTATATCTAAATAAGAAAGTATCTTAAATTTCCTTCAATATGAGACTTCATACAGCAGTTGGTTGTTTTTATATTAACCCGTGAGAAGGCGCGCTATGAGCATTTTGCTCACGCAAAAACATAATACATTTTTTTTATTTTTTTTAATGGCAATTTGGCGTTACACTCCTCTCAGTACCTTCCCAAATTTTCACCACCTCTCCCTTGACACAACTCACTCGTCCTTCAAAGTCACTTTGACAGAGTAGTGTTTTTGCAAGCTGTGTCCTAAAACGCGACATTTTACTTATCGCGCGCCTATCCGTGTTAGTATACATTTTTTTTTCTGAACATGATAATATTTTTCACTGTTTATTGTTGTTTTGAGAATAAAACGCATGATGTTTTTATTGTCATTTACTCCTGGGCGTCTTACTCAGCTTGAATAATAAGTAATTATATGAATTACCGACATCAAGAAATAGATTTTCTATTGTGTGTGGATGCCTGTGGGCTGGTAAGAGATGCAAGTTAAAATCAGATAAAAAAATTATCCGTGTATAGTAACCGAGTATGTTTCAGATGAATGAAAAAAGCTGAAAAAAAGGTATACAGAAAAGTTAGACAAGCAATACTCTGATTCAAAAATTTCTCATCACCACAAACATTGATAAATAATCATATCGTCGAATAATAGTGTTTAATAAGGAAATATTATGGAATAAGTCGGATATTTTATAAACAATGCACGGAATGAAGTTCTATATGGAGCAAAAATCTATGGAAGATGATTTAAAACACCCTTTTTGAAATGATATACTTTTAAGACGAGCTATGGAGCGAGCTATGTTAGAACCAAAGTCCCATAGCTCATAGGCTTATTAACCAGATGAAGTGTCAGAGGGCAGGGCATGTAGCATGCACAGCGGACGGGGTGGTAAAGTTTTAACTTTTCGCTGGGCGGCACTGCACTGCTTAAAGTTTTATTTATTATTAGTCTGGTTTATTTTTTAACTACAAACATTGTAATTAAATATTTGAAAAGAGTGACTACCTGAATTTGTTGCCTGATTCTTCTGGGTAGTTCAACTTTTGCAACCGGTGTGAATTCAGACATGACAGACAGACACAGACTACGACTTTGTTAGTTAATATATTTTTTGTGATAGTTATAAAAATGTGTTTTTTGACGATTTAAAAGTGTTCGAAAAGAGAGTCGTTGTTTGCCGTTGGATGCAGACCGATCCGTTTGGAAATCGTTGAGGGAGGCTTTTATTCAGTGGTGGACTTAACAGATCGATATGCTTTTGAGATAGTAAAAATTATTGTATTTAATTTAACACTGGCAAGTTATCTAAATAAATTGTATGACAAATATTCCAAGACGACTTCAGGAGATCGCAACCAAATAACCCTACTTTGTAGTATTGTGTACTCCATATAAGTAAGGTTCATCATCATCATCATCACCAGCCTATATACATCCTACTGCTGAGCACAGGCTTTCCTACATGGAAGAAACACATGAGGAGTTTGGGCCATAAAACCACCACGCTGGCCCAATGCGGGTGTGTGGGTTAAATTGCAGGAACAACCGGGACCAACGGCATAGCATGCCTTCTGAAACACGGAAGAGGTCGAGATAACAAACTTTTATTGATCCATCCTGGGATCGATCATGGCGAAAGATGCTTTGTTTTCGTATCGAAACCAGAGCGCTGAAGCCACTACGCCACCGAGCTCCTAAATTAAACTGTTACCAAAGCTCATTGAGATAGCGTTGTATTGGGAAAAGGAGGCTAGTATCCTTTGCTGTCAAAATAACTCTTTGTTTCCATTTTTACTGGGCAAGCATCGTGAGGAGCTCGGTGGCGTAAGGAGCTCTTTTTAGGAGGAGGTTTCGATTACGAAAGGTTTACTAGGTGGTAGACCCATATGTAGGGGCGCCTGGGTAGGTACCACCGCCTTTCTTATTTCAGCCGTGAAACAGTTCGCTGTGTTTCGGATTGAAAAGTAGCAGGGTCTAATTACTGGGCGTGGAAGGTATATCTTAGACCTCAAGATTACAAGGCACTTTCAATATTGTGTTTATAATTACAGATATCTATAGGCGACAGTAACCACTTGCAACCAGGTGGGTCATTAGCGTGGTGGTGGTTGTTTAAAAAAACTTTTGAAAAATCCTAGTGCGATCACCGAAATGCTTGTTTTTGTGTTAAAACTAATTTTAGCCGTAACGCAGTACACTCCAATGTCGAAATTATCATATTTGAACACACGAACAAACCAATGTTTCAATTAAGTTCGATAATCTGAACGAAATTATTAAAGTTATTCCAATTCATCAGTTGATCAGTGGTCAGAACAGTCACTCGGATTGTGAGAAGTCGCGGGTTTGGTACCCGCCCCAGGACATGATTTTTGTCTAGTTAAGATATTTTTTCTAATAGTCTGTCAGATTTCTTATTCTTTATGTGAAAATTACATCCATCGTTGACATACTAAATACTGTTGCCTGTGATATAATTCCTATCGCAACAATGGAAGCAATATTGAATTATTCAGTAGGCATAATTCAAAATGCGAGATTCAATTTGTATAGCCATATTGTAAATTCAATATGGCTATACCTACCTGTCTCTGTTTCTATTTTGTATTACAAATAACGTAAGATATTTGTAATATTGTGTCGAAGTAAACAATCTTACCAAAGCTCTCTCTGGAACATACTTTAATTGCGTAGAATGCTACGATATCCACTTACTACGACGTAGTCCGTTGTCTGCTACGAATAATGTTACATGCGTAGCTGGGTACTGATTAACTGTATATTATTATGAAATTTCTACTATTATAAAATTATATTTTTTCGTGTATTGTCATTTTATGCTAACGTTTTTTGATAATTCTTTTTTGTTTTGTTTTTGAAACTGTATTCAATATAGATACATATTCGAAGCTGTAGAATTGGAATTGGGTATGTGAACACATCTTTTAATTATGTTGTATGGTATTTTTGATTTTTATAAACTATTATACTGAACAATTTTCTTTGACAACACAAATGAACATTGAACATACCTGTTGAAACAATGATAAAAACATTTTTAAAGCTAGACTAGACTCATAGAATCTTACTATTGTAAACGCGAAAGTTTGTTGGATGGATGTAATTTTTTTACTCTTTCACACAAAAAATACTGAATGGTTTTAGTTAACTTTACAATAATATGGCTCTTACATCAAAATAGCATATAGGCAATAATTTACTTTGCTAAAAGTAGGCTACTCGAAGTACTAAACCTGCGCAGACGAAATCCCGGGCAGAAGCTAGTTTTTCATATAAGTAGCATATTATATTCAAATATATTTAAAGAGTTAAAGTGGTATTTCCCACTCAAATTTTGAGGGATCGGCTGGAGTAGCACTTGAGGGGTAGCAACTAAGGAGTAGTGCCTGAGGGGTAGCACCTAAATGAATAGCACCTAATGGGTAGCACTTGAGGGCTAGCACCTAGGGAGTAGGGGCACCTCCATCTTAAAGATGATGGAAGCCAATTAACACAACGTCGCATTGTTATCACAGAATGTATTGTGTTCCTGCGGTGGTAAGGTAGACAAATTGAATAGAGGAAGCGTTATGCTGGGAGCTGAAGGACTTATCTGATAAGAAATACAAATAAATAAAGCCGTAGGCGTTATAAATACACACAACCAAACATTTAAATGTGACTGATCTGATTTTTATAGGGAAGTTAGCGCGTGAGTAGTGCCCAAGGTGCTTTGAGCGTCTAAAGGCAACGGTAATCCCATATCTGATGGAATCTAATAAAAAAATAATGGTTGATAGTATATTTCGTCTGGTGAACAGGTGCGCTCACAGTCACTAAGCTGGAGCTCCTTTTCTGCTGGGCTACCTTTTCTTTCATTGAAATAGTATTTAAGCTGGAAAAATATCATAATTATCGTGGGGTAGAGATTGTACCCGCGACCATTTACAAACCGGTTAACTGCACTAACCATCTGAGCTACCAAGGACGAGAATGAAATTGAATTGTGTGAATTGCTATCGTGTTAAAAACAGCCTACGCCCTATCTCCCCTATTTATTGATTCAAAACAAGCACAACTTCTTTTCTATTTTAATAAACCATCACAAAAGTAAACATGTCTCGAAATCCATTAGTTCTATTATCATCATGTCATTGTATGACGTCATTACAATAAAAACGTAAAAATACGGTCGGAGTTCCTAAGAGCCGGAACCACGACGGATGCGGCGAATGTTGCGGTCAGCATTCTAGCTATTGTTGTGGACGTCACAGACCATACGATGTATCCGACCGATCTGCACTAACCATCTGAACAATATTTCCCACATTTGTCGGGTCGATCGGACATACTCACAGAATGTTTATGTTTTATTTAAATAAATAATTTTAAATAAATAAATATTTCATTATCATGTTACCGACACGATAGAGTTGACAAGATCTTTTGTAAACTTCACAAAAGGTCAAAGACAATACATTGAATAATAAATAGTTCCTTACACACTTACAATTTGATCCTTTGCCAGTGTTACCAGCTCACTGGCTGGCGCACACACAGCATTAAGAATCTATTATAGCTATTATGTCGGTAGTTACAGATTAAATAATGATTATGTGACTAAATTGTTATTTTTAGCTAAATGGTGGAAGTAAATGTTAATCTTTTAAAATACTTCTTAAAACATAACAAGTTCAAGAAGAAAAAAAATGATAGTGTGATGCACAAATAACCGACATTGAGCGTCATTATTCATATACAGAGCGTCATTGAGCGTCATATAAATTACCATCTACCCACATAACAAAATACATTGTAATTTAATGTGTATTATTTGATTTTGCGTAAAATACAATAAACCAATTGTACCAGTTGGTAAGAGATTTATTTTTTTAACGTTAACTTGCCAAACTTTTGGTTTGCGTTACAATCATTTGTAAAGAATTTAAAGTATGCGAAAAATTGCTTTGGAAATGAAAATTTGTCATTTTGTTATGAAACAAGGGAGATCCTTCTTATTACTAGATAGAGTTTCTTAAAAAAAAATAGTCTCACACGAAAGCAAATTAGTGTATTATTTATTTATTTAACACTTTATTGCAAAAATATCACACATAGGTCAAAAGAGTTTTTCTATAATAATAATTAGTTAAAATAAGAATACACTAATTATCATTAGTGTATTCTTATTTTTTAAACTCATTTCTATTGAAACATTTGATTTACAATGATAAACTGTTTTGTGGAATGACCTCATAATTTAAAAAAATAAAACAAAATTACTACATAAAATTTATCGTCCTTAATTTTTTATTTTAACATTATTATAAATGTTTGAAAAATTTACTCAGTAATTAAAATATAATAAAACTAGAAAAATTTCACGTCCTGAGGCAGGAATCGAACCCGCGACCTTTCGCAATCCGGGCGACTGCTCTGACCACTGAGCCACCCAGGACTTGGGATATCCCTGTGAAATTGTGAAATTCTTCTAGTCTATCTGTATTTGCGTTTATGAGCTAACGCCCACCCTGCAATGTCGAAATATTCTATTCTATATTCTATATTAAACGAGTATTTGTAAAAATACTCGTTTCGGATGTTGAAATAGAATATTTCACAGATATTATATTATATATCATATTATATATATGTTATTTTACAGATAGACTAGAAGAATTTCACAGGGATATCCCAAGTCCTGGGTGGCTCAGTGGTCAGGGCAGTCGCCCGGATTGCGAAAGGTCGCGGCTTCGATTCCTGCCTCAGGACGTGAAATTTTTCTAGTTTTATTATATTTTAATTACTAAGAAATTTATCGTGTCATTTGACATCAGAATTTTATCATAAGAAAGTTAAATATAGACCTAATTGCATTTACCGCGCCGATATTTGCGTAAATGTCACTTCCGCTTGTTTTTCAGACATTCTGTAGTTAATGCAGTTTGTGCCTTATATAGCCTCGCTTATGAATCTATTTGTAGCACCGGACGTATGCGCAATAAAATTATCACAATCGTATTTTCTTATTAGTTCTTTGATACATGCAAATCTTTAACGATCGTAATATAGATAAGCGAAATACTAGTTACGTTTTAATGTTTGGATACTACCATTATTATTATGTCAGCACTCTTTTATTGCATTAATTCTTTTAATGTTGTTCTTTTTTGAAAGAGGTAAACCATTCTAACAAGTACCTATTGTGTTCGCTCAGAAACCGCGGTCTAAATGTACATCGCTTTTGTATAGTTAAGTCCGCGGTCCCCGACCAAACACCTACCACGGCGGAGGATCTTCCGTTTAAGGTGATGATTGTAGTGAAATCTACCACATTCCTTAAGCTCACGTGACTTAATATTAAGGTGACAAAATGTGATAAAGGTGACGATAAAAATGACTTAATATATTTGTAAAAATAACTAAAATGGGTGAGACAGCTATACAGTATGGTCAAAATGGAAGACGTTTTTTATCGTATAATATCCAACCCAAGACCTTCATTTTTTGAACTTGTAGAAGACAGGATATATCCTCAAACGTAACCATTATAAAAGTTGTGAAAGAAAAGTCTTAAATTACTAACAAAACTTCCTTTAGAAATTAACCACACCTAAAACTATCAAAAACTATTTTTAATCTTAAGGTTCGAAAAATAGTATAATTTATGCATTGGGATTTAAAAAAAATGTATATTTTATTGGATTTCTATTTCAGTGAGATATATTGCAAAAACGGGCCTAACTTTTATGCAAACTCATTTTAAAAAAATGCGCTGCATTGGTAATTTCCTCTATATACATTTATTCACCATTTAGTATTTATTATTCACCATCTGAATTTGCAAAAATTTCTACGTTTATAGATCTTAGTTACAAAATAACCTTGTCAAGGTATTGAGAATTTTCATGTTGTTAATTGTTATCAAAAGAACGATAAATATAAGTTAGTCGCAATTTAAATTTAAATTAAGGAAAAGCAATTTTTGAAATCATTGACCACCAACAATTCAATATATGAAACCGTTTCCAAGATGAGCTCATGTGCCCTTACTCGTAGGCATCAACAACTGAATGTACATGCCTGCAATCGTTTTGAAACTTTTACCCTAAAGAAGCGCCAGTTTTGAGCAGAAAATATCACCGTGTCCTGTTTCCTTAACTTTCTTCATACATTTTAATGCGTTCGAACTTTGTAACGGTAATATTTCTTGTGTAAACTACAACTTTGTAATTTTAGTATTAAGACAGCTGAGACTGAGGCCTCTATTAAATATTTGACAACTTTTCAGATATTTTGAGGTTTTTTTTCGTTACGCTTCTTGACTGCAGTTTTTCTTTGAATGTTATAATGACTATCATTTACATAGAAAAATATCTAAGCTAGAAAACGCTGCAACATATACATCATCTAGCCCATAATA
The DNA here is from genome assembly GCA_947347705.1 of Nymphula nitidulata. NCBI lineage: Eukaryota > Metazoa > Arthropoda > Insecta > Lepidoptera > Crambidae > Nymphula > Nymphula nitidulata. Next base: position 7,711,655 of record OX374627.1, read on the forward strand.
TTATTTTTATCATCAAATAACAGACAAGTTTTACAAGATTATTATAAGGTATTTGTCCCTAAAAATTAGCTTTCAGCAACTCTGCCTGTGTGGATTTCGGCTTTCGCACTTAAAGGTTGCCTATATTATTTCCTGGGATGTAATCTATCTTCACGCCACATTTCATTAAAATCTCTTCTGCAGTTTAAGAATGAAAAGATAACAGACTGACATAGTTATTTACGCATTTATATTGTAAGTTTGGATAAAGGGACGCGGCGACATGACCACCACTACACCTGTCTACTACTACACCTATCCACCACTCCACCTATACACCACCTATTTGTGGGATGAATTAATGAATATTTAGTAATTAAAATATAATTAAAACTAGAAAAATTTCACGTCCTGAGGCAGGAATCGAACCCGCGACCTTTCGCAATCCGGGCGACTGCTCTGAGCACTGAGCCACCCAGGACTTGGGATATCCCTGTGAAATTCTTCTAGTCTCTTTTTATCAATGTCGAAATATACTATTTCAAGATCCAAAACGAGTATAATAATATAGTGTGTGTGTGTGTGTGTGTGTGTGTGTGTGTGTGTGTGTGTGTAATGTGTAGTGATAATAATGTTAAAATAAAAAATTAAGAATATAATGAATATTTATTCGCATAAACATGTAAATACTCGTAGACAGTAGGTATTACATAAAAAAAATGAGTATCATTGGTTAAACCAATGCCAGAACAGCAGGCTATTACTTTTATTACATCGTGGCTATTTGTTTTTACACTCGTATCGTATGATACACTTGTGCCATTGCACAAAATACAGACGACAATTTAACCAAATCCGATTTTCTGTTATTGACCTTAGTCCATGGCCTCAGGGCGTCCCAAACTAAGTTCTGTCTCTCTGAAATGGGCTCGATGTAATGAATTATTCTACGAATTGTCGTAAACAAGCTACCAACTTTTTGGGACAGCTACTTGAAATTTCGCTTGTTTTGCGAACTATTGAATTTAAATAACAATTTGGATTTCTAAAGACAGCTTAGAAATTCGTTTGAAAATTAATTTTTTTAATTAAATTTCATTTTCATATTGATTATTTTCATTCAAGTTTACTTATGTTTTGCTGATGGGAATTATTTATTTTTAGTTCTAGTCTCGGTTGAGGTTGGTGTTTGGAGATGCGCATTCGAACGTTTGGTTGTTTATTAGTTTATTTATGTAAACTAATAACGTTCAGCCATAATCTACACTATACTACACAAAAACTCTTACTTACGCTTTTTTAACTACTTAGATTATTACAATGTAATTTTAAAATCATATTAATGATAATTGTTAAAATAGTTTATTTGCCAAGTGTCAGTAATGAATAAGGTATTGTAAACACAAACATTTCAAGAATCTACACGAACCTAAAATAACGTTGTTTTATATATTTATCAAAATTTTTATGCCGGTCTTACTTAAAACTTTAATAATCTATTTAGAAATTCCTTGGCTCCGTTTACATTACGTCGCAATTTTCAATATTCAAACAATAGTGTAAGTTATACCTCTGAATATTCAATCGATGCTCAAACTTTGAGATGATCCAAACCTTAACTTGCTAACCGTACTCGAGTAACTCGTAAACACACGCAAAAGTTCTGGGAACGGGATGTTAATAATATAATACTATTAACTAATAAAATACCAACTTTAGTAGCATTAGACGGCAAAGTTATTATGTTAATTTGAATTTAAACTTTCGTGAAGCTTATTGTTTAGAATCACATTTTTAGAAAACTTATCGGATGATTTAAAAGAAGAATAAAATCTGACTTCAAAACAAACACGCAAAGATGCAAATTTATATATTTTTTTTTATTTTTCCCTTTCCCTTGCGGGCTAGAAACCATAATAGGTTTAAATTAATCAATTTTGTGTAGGTTTTACTGCAAGTAATGATTTATTTATCAATATTTCTTGTAATTTTAAAGACACAGTAAAGTAATTTAGTGTTTAAGATCGTGAGTTTTGTTCGAACTGCTGGCCGAATTAATGTACTTGTAATTAATTTTCAAAATTCATTATGTTATTTACTAAACTGAAATACTCTTGTATAGCATAATGCAGAGTGTAAACATAACCCAAGTACAAGTACGTCGAAGTTTTTTATCATAAAACTCTAGGAAAACAGTCAGTCAATTTGTTACCGAAACAATATTTACCATGAAAGTTACTTTACGTGCAAATTCATTACGGCATACGGCGATCAAAGTATCGAGAGGCTGTTCGTTCACCAATATTTGCATGAACAAAACGTTTTTGTTGAAAATGAAAAGCCATTGATTGCAACTGACTGTTTAGTTTTCATTGTTTGAAAAGTAAATTAATAAAAATCGTGTTCGTTTGTGGCTACGAAGACGACACTAAAGGTTTTTAGAACTGGTTACTTGTAAACAATACAAAAAATATAAGTTTAAATTTTGAAAATGGAACTCTGCCAATTGACTATGCAGTTAATTATTTTTTCATTTGTTTTACGATTTCGCGGCAAATTGAAAATTCACGAGAGTCACGTCAGCGTAAATTTAACGCGCGAAAATTTTCGTGCAATGATTTTTCATGACTTTCATTAAAGTAAACAAGAAAGATAAGATGGATTTCGATTAGCATTTCATTTATTTTATTTATTCTGAAGCCATTCATGATGAAACCCCATCTACTGCTACTGTTCACAACTGGTTTGATGAGCTTAATTGTGGACACACTAATCTTATCGATGATTTGCGTTAGGCCTTTTGCTTTTACTAGGTGGTAGACCCGTATGTATGGTTGTCTGGGTAGGTTACCACCGCCTTTCTTATTTCAGCCGTAAAACAGTTCGCTGTGTTTCAGATTGAAGGGAAAGGTAGCCAGTGTAATTACTGGGCATAGACGGCATTTCATCTTAGGCCTCACTCAGGATGACAACGCACCTGCAGTATCAAGTGATTTTCACTTGTTATTGCAGGTGTCTATAGGCGGAGGTAATCGCTTACCATCAGGTGGGCCGTCAGCTTGTTTGTCATCTAGTTGTATAAAAAAAGGCCTTCTACTAAGACGACTGAAGATAGCATCAATATTGTGCGGGGTATGATAGAGACTGAGAAAAGTGAATACCTCATAAAAAAGCGTAAATTAGAATTTGAATAAAGAAAATGCGTTAGAGATCGTAACCCTCTTAGAGTTTACAACCCAAATCTGTTGTGAAAAGAGCAAAAAAACGCAAATATTTACAAAATCTTTTGATAGCGGCTAATGTCAGAGACTTTTGTCTCCTACTATCTCATTTTAATTTTTCTTGTATTTTATAAGCGGAACACAATTATTCGCATTGTAAATCAAAGTAAGTAATTTGATTTACAGTAGAGACACAGTACACAAAAAAAGGATTATATAAACTAGACATTTCACCATCATCCTTCCCTTTTTTTCTCCATGACCTATATGGCACTTAAAAGGAAATCGGCGGTCTACCCCCGGGGTTAGGTATATAGGAGTCACCGGCCTAGTGCATACCTATCCACTAGAAACTGATGGTACATACTACTAAATGTTTAGGTCATGCCTTGTGATCGTCCTAGGTCTCGTCTTCTTCTTGTATGCTACACGTTTTTCGTTACAATTAAAATTTATATCAAACTAGCTGACCTCGCAAACGTTGTTTTTCGATTAAAAAAAAAGTAGATAGTAGCCGATTCTCAGACCTACTGGATATACATATAAAATTTCATGAAAATCGGTCGAGCCGTTTTGGAGGCGTAAGGTAACTAAATTTGTGACACGAGAATTTTATACATATATTAGAGATTTAGTGAACAACAGTCTTATACTTAAATGTTTTAATTTTATCTTTTTATAACGCTTACTTTACTGTCCGAAATACAAATAAAGTAAACGATGAATAAATTGTTTACTCCAGGCGGGATTTGAACCCGCATCTTCTGGAGTCCGGCCAGACGTGATAACCGCTACGCTATCGGAGCTCAAGATCTAATCTACAAATTTCTCCACCGCTGGTATAAAAACGTTGAAAAAGTAGAGACCGGTGAAGAAAAAGGTAGGTTACACCTAGTGCTCTAGTAGCATAGCGGTTGTCGCGCCTGGCCGGACTCCAGAAGACGCGGGTTCGATTCCAGCCTGGAGCATACAATTTTTCTTCGTTTTATTTATTTGTATTTCTTACAGTTTCATAGTTTTCACATAAAAACGCTATAGACAAACGAATTAATGTTTTCATTTAAATGTTAACTAATTCCTGAGCGACACAGAGGAATTGTGTTTTAATTCTTTTTGGGTCACTACTTTAGCCGGCGCCATGGTTGTTGAGAGCTACTCGAGAGTGCTAACGAGGTACCACGGTACCATACAAATGAAACCCGCTCTTTGGTAGACAACGACTTGCTTTCCATTTTAAATCTTTTATTTGGTAACAAAGACCCGCACTCTATTTTGCATTATTTTTGTTTTCTGTGACAAAAAAGCTTTGAACTTCTGGAACTGGATAAAGCAACGTCACCGGATTATACTCTCGTTTAATTAGATGTAACATTATTATGTTATACCTGACGCAACGTTGCGACAACTTTACGAGTAAGTTACGTGTGCGTCAATTCAAACATTTAAAGTACGAAGTGAAGGTAGTTAACTTAATTTGTGAAGACTTCAAACTGCATGTGAAGTTTTAACACATATAACTATGATTCAACATCAACGTCTATGACTCCATGTTGAATTACAGTTTCCAATAATACATAACAGAGAGCTGGTGTCGGTGCCCACCACCACGACTGCCATAATATATATCTAGTCAAACTTCGGGCTTAGAATACGAATAAACATATTCCTCGATAACTGTCGTTGTCTATGGTTGATCTATTTAAAATATGTTATTGCTTTCATTGGCGGTACGAAATGACAGTATGACGTCATAAAAAATGCCACTTTTCGAATGCACTTAGGTGGCCGCCTAGCATATACTGTTATTAAATATGAAATACATTTCAACCTTACATACCTTGCCAGCCTGACGGCGGGCTCAGACTTGGGTAAAAAAACATATTGTGCCTGATAAGTATGTGGTTGCTTCACAAATTAACAATATTAAATATTTTTATTTGTATTAGCTGATCCGGCAGACGTTGTTTTGCGATAAAAAATAAAACAAACTCTCGAGCCGGCCATTCTTATCACCTAAGACCTAAGGGTATTAAAAATAGCCTACGATCTATTGTTAGACCTTAATAGATCACATTAACACAAAAAACCTAATTAAAATCAGTCAAGCTGTTTCAGTGGAGTTCGATAACAAACACTGTGACCGGAATTTTTTTATATAATTATAAGATTCCAAAATGACACCATTTATTGACATCTCTTTAATAATTTCCTCGAGTAGATAAATAACAGATTCTACACAGATCTAATTTATTATGGCCTATAAAATAGTTCAAATAGTAGTCGGCAAATGCCAATATCGTAGTCGGTACTCCAGCGTTTTATAGAGTTCTAACATACGAAGCTCATAAAAGGTGCTGTGTTATGGTTGGATTATATTTTTATGGGCCCAAAGTCTGGGACGAGATGGTGCAGAATAAATATGTGGCGAGTCGTAACGGCGTGAAAACTAATACTGCCTGACAAATTGCAATTTTTATGGACTCTAGTATTTGCTTTAGGTAGACTACGATCCTTTCGTGCCTTTGCTTGCACGCTTTGAGATTTTGAAAAAATAATTAAACATAAAATACATATTTTCTCAGCCCATGCGCTTTCAATGTAGACAAAAACTTTTCAGCTATTTTTTGTCTTTGACGCTCAATGCGGAAGCGTTGATTTGAGAGCTTATCTTCTCTCGGTAAAAGAGAAGGTAAAGGGATCAAACCCATTTAGCTACATCTGGTGTATTTTATTATTTGTACATATGATTTGGTAAAGAAATTATATTTTTGATAAAGCAAAAATTTGTTGCCCTATAAAGTCGTCTAAAATTTGTTAAAGTATATTTTTGTATAAATATATGTTTAAAGAAATTTATTCCCAAAAAAGACTTACAGTCATTACATATTGACGATATATCTGGCATAGAGACGATATATATTTATATACGGACATGATCCAAGTGTAGTCGGACTTGTTACTATTTTTTTTTTCATTTTTACGAAGAAATAATAAAACATATTAAAACATCCCTATTTCATAAGTAATCAATCATATGGAATAAAATATCCAATAAAACAGAATGGAGACCCGCAGATTTTCTGAAAGACAATTGAATAGAATAACTACAAATATAAAATGTTTCAATACAGTGGGGACTGAACTAGCTAAAGTATTTGTATATTTGTTTTTTAGTTACCTTTAATTAGGAGAAAGCACAATAGATTCGGCATCAATAGTGTCTTTTTATGGGGCAAGTGGGGCAAGCAAGCTTTGCCTATAAAAAGACACTAATACGGTCCACCTAATGGTAAATGTTTCCGTAGCCGCTCGTAGCGCCTCAGGAACTATTCACGCTCTGCTTACCCTACAAAAATCGAGTTAAAACATTATTTGAATAGCATAAGAGATGAGTCCCCCTACGTATAACTCTATCTCAATATAAAAACTCTATCTCAGTACTTATAACTCTATCTAATTGAGCTTAAGCGACCTTGTTCGCCGCAGGAACACAAAACTACGGTACTTGGTTCTGCAATACCAATCATGGAAAGCTTTCGCCTTCTTTGTCTCGTTTGTACAATGACATTTCCCGTAAAATTGATAACTAGGAAATAGGAAATAGTTTCTAAATGCTCTTATTAGTTGCCTACATGTAGGTTATCCTGCTAATTTTAGTGCGTGATGTGGTCGCCCGTTATCAATTAAAATTATAATATTACTTAATGCAGTGCAAGAGGCATTGTAATCTTTGTCGGTAATCCATATAAGTGAAGATAAGGTGAATTATAAGAGATGGTGAACATTCAAAGCCACAGTTCTACGTTCCATTGTCATTTTTCCCTTTGCTTTACTCGAGTACTCCGTAGTAAAAATAAAAATCAATACAGCGTCATTTCAGGAAACATCCATGTAAAAACCATGCTATGAATAAAACAAAATTACCATACGGCAAATCGCTAAGTCAAATTTCATGGTTTACATCATGGAAACATTTCAGAGAGACCAAGAAATCGAGTTTGAATTTTAATTTGAAATATAACTTTATTTCATAAGAAATAAAGTGCATATTTCTCGAGCTGCTGGCTTAGATGAAAACAATATTTTAATGTCATAACATGACGAAGCGACATCTAAGTTATCTTTACAATAAATCTGATTCTAAAAATTTTTTACGGACTCGGTAATGAATAATTCTGTACAATAACAATAGATCATTTCAACCAACTGATGCCAAAATCAAACTTAACGATACCGAAATAAGTAAGTATTTTGTTTGTTGCTACTTTTTATGTGCAGTTTGCGACATAAAATATTTTGTTTGTACCAAACGTGATGTTTGAAGCACAGGAATAAATAACCTTACAGAGGCTTAGCTTCATACAAACGAGCTATGATACACTACTACAATCATAAGATGTAGTAAGATGCAAAAATAATGCACGCACACACAAACATTAATAGAAAAATCAAAAACTTATCATAGCATAGTCATTGAATAATAATTTAATTATGTTTTCACCTAATCATGCAATGTTGCATTTTGCTCACATGTAAGCAAGCAAAGTTGTTTTAAATTTCGAACACGGGATTTTAATATTACGCGGCATCACGCGGCGTATTATCTTTTCTTTTTTAGCATTTTACTTGCCTGGAGGCATTTCCTTTAAGGCCACCGCAGCTAAGAAAAATCTAAACTGTGTTCAAAAAATATTAATAATCCGCCTGGTTTTAATTTATAGTAAGAATAATTTAATCATTTATTGAACATAGATATATTAAACATTGCAAATGCAATTTTGAGACGTATTTGGTAAAAAAAAATCGCTTTACATTTGACTTCTAATAATATTAAATAGTTTATAGGTATAGTTGAAGCTTTATTTTCGCTTAATTTCCGCTAGCTTATTTAACTTTTTCTAACCTAGTATTTTTATTGCTGGGAGAGTTGAAAAATTGAAATTTTCAAATAGAGCATTTTTTTAATTGCTTGTATATATTTAAATTACTCAGAGTGTTCAGTAGTTTAGAATTACTCGCTTTTATCGTAATAGTTCGTGATTCAAAGTCAGCACTGGTATAAAACGTATGAAAGATTCTACAATTTATATGCCATGCGAGTGCTTTCTTTCAAAATTTATCATTTAATTAAAATAATAAAAACTGCAGGAAAAAAATATTTAGAGAAAGTAATTTGTAAAAAAAGTAAATTTGTAATAAGAGGCTAATGTATTATATATACATATATATATATACACATATACACATACACACACACACACACACACATATATATATATATATATATATATATATATATATATATATATATATATATTGTTTATTTAATATTATACTTCTGTGTAACGTCACTTTACATAATTATTTTTGTAGGGTTAGCCTACAAAAATACTTTACATAAGTATTTTTGTAGGCTAACCCTACAAAAATAATTATGTAAAGTGACGTTAACGTTTTGGCAGCTCCTTAGAAGCTGACACTCTGTACGCTTCTTTACTTCTGTGGCTTGAACATTCGCATTAAAAAATAATGGACATTTTGAATGGTGAATGAATTTTATTTTTTCCATTTTACATTTATGGTATTCTGGCGATCTTTGAACACTTAATATTTATTTTGATGTAGGGTCCTAAACTGTATTAGACTAGACTTTTTTAATCATTTTTATACAGTTTAATAATTTTAAAATTAGTTTTCCAACAAAATGTTTAATAACAGGATAATATAAATACAATAACTAATAATAATAATATTAATACACACACACGCCTATTATCTAGCCCAAAGTACTTAAGCATCATTAAGAGCTTGTGTTATGGATACTAGATAACGGATAAATATTGTTTATAACACATTTGCTCGTAAAGGGTCTCTTATTTCACCAATTTCAATATCGTAATGTATCTCATTACGCACTTGTGCGGTAATGTAATCTAAAACGCACGGTTTATCAAGATGCACTGTTATTAATCTGTGGCTCAGTCTAAAAAAGAACGGTACTTTTTTAAATCTTAGCAAAGAGTTTCTATGGCAGAAAGTGGTCAACATTTTATGAATAAAATTAACTTTGGGAGACAAAATATAATAAATAAGCATTTAATTCTTTAATTTAATTAATTTTATCAATAAATTACAAAAAATTATCTGTAACAAAAACACAAAAATATTAATTTACTTTATTAGTAATACTGGCTGTTTTTAGTGCCTTTGCCTAAAAAAAGCACTGATGCGCGTGCATCGCTAATTTGTGAACAAGTAAAAATTATTCCGCGCGCTTTATCTTTTCGTTATATCATTTTTATTTGAAAATGTCGTCAAGTAGTGATAAATTTGTTATTCGATACCGCCAGAAGTCTCAGAGGTAGCGAAAAAGGCTAATCTAAGCCTCTTGCCCGAAAAACCGGCCGATACATACTTACAAGCGTATCAAAATTTGGAAAACAAGCAATGATGCAAATTCATTTTCAGAAAGTGTGTTTTAGCCTATTTCATGGAACTTTCTCAAAAATATAAGATAAGCTCATTGTGGTGCTACTATTCAATGCTAAAAAATCAATAAATTTTACAAATTGTTCAAATTTTTGTAACTGCTTTGACAAGTGATTAAAGATTTATTCGTTCGAAAAGAGTTTCGAAAGTCCGAGTTTTGTTTATTTCCTCGCAAATATGTTATAAAACGTCGTATGACATTCGTGCGCTTTGATAATTACAGCCTCTGCTTTCTTGTAGCAATATCGCCTCGGCTGTAATTTTCAACTAACCGCACGTATATCATAATGTACTATAATAATATGTATATAAATATTAGAAATTTACTAAATCAACATAGAAACATCCATGACTCGTGAACAAATGATAGTATTAATCATTGTATGATTATTACGAGCATATATCACATTTGCCCCTACCGGGATTTGAACCCGGGACCCCGGGACTAATTATAATCATTATTCATATTTACGAGTGAGACATTACACTTAACACCTAGTCTTATTAGTTAGATAATAGGTTGATAGGATCGCAATGCTTTAACGTAATCACGGTGAAACTCATTCACCGTGATTACGTTAAAGCATGTGGAATTTGAACTGTATAAGGATGCGAGATTATATTTTTTCAATGTCATTGAAATAATGTTCTCATCTCTTGAGCTGTAGCTATCACTGTAAAAGGTTTTGTAGATTAAAGTAAGGTTTTACAAGGTTATATTCTTCTCCGCAAGATAACAAAAAGCTTAGTACTTGTCTTCTACAGCTTAGGTCGGAATTGTTTTGCCGAGAAAGTAGATACGAGGTCTCGGTGTAAACTAAATTAAACCCTGCGAGAGACGTTATAATGATATCGTTAGTTGTGAAGACTCGAGTTCCAGAACTCATTTTAAAATAAAGCAAGTTTTAAGTCCTATTTATATTGGGAATAAGAGCTATGTGTGACGATGAAAATATGAAAATTGGGTTTCCACTAAGAGAACAAGGAAAGTTGCGATATATGCGTACGTTAGTGAAGTCAAATAAAAAGAACACCTTACGTTGTACATTCCATTTCAAAACGAAGCAAACGATTTTGATTCCTGTAATATTGACATAAAACATGGACGAAATAAATTTTATTGCAAAGCACTAAATGACTCAACACCTTCTTATGTGATGCGGTAAGAAGTTTATAGTTAAATGGGAAACATACTATTCTAGCCGCCTCTACTTTGCCGGTCTATAAGGTCACACTCTTTTATACATCAATTCAGGCGACTGTATTCCTGATGTATACTTAGTTATAGTTTCAATATTAAACGATACGTAGCTTTGACTAGAGAAGCTTTTTTCGTTTAGACATTTTTATATACCATGAGATGGAATGTAAAATTTATGGTATACTATATGACAATGATAACTTTGTAAACATTTTTAAACAAGAATATTATGTTTTCTTAAGTAAAACAATATTCTTGTTTAAAATGTTTAAAAAGTTATCATTGTCATATCAAGTTACAATTTGTTGCGAGCTTTAGATCTATAGACTTTGCCTAACTTTGCCTTCATCTTTAAACAAAATAATGGGAGTTTTGCCTAATCGAAACCGTTGCAACTCTGCTTTTTGGCTGTATGGATGGGCTGGAGAACGTTTCATCGTCCCTATAAAGGGAGGATGAATTAAAAAAAACAAATTTACTGCGTTATTCTTCTCAAAAAAATGAAAAAATAATAAGTCTTAAATTGTTCTCCTCAAAACACTCTACGCTACATATGCTTATTTCTTATCGAATTCTTGATAAACTCTTCACTATAGCGTTTCTCATAATACACACTCGTATTTTATAGTGCCTTACAGCTAAATAAATTACGGTAGTCGAGGTCAGTGCAGTCATAAGTTCATTTAAAGGCTCTGTATCTGAAGAACAAGGACGGAGAAAGTTATAAGACAAAATTAAATGAACTTGAACGCTACCTAATACTTAAGTGAGTAAGGTCGATATTATTTCGCTTGCATTAATTAACCTTGATAATTAAAGTGAATAAATACGCTTTAGCTAGTTTCTGGCTTGGATTTCGTCAGTGTTTCAATTTGCCATCAACGCATTGTGATTAGATATTTACCATTAGGTATATTCAAACTTGGAAATTTACTTTTAATAAAATCACCAGATCAAAGAAGATACTTCTGTCTTATATTGCCGGTTTTGAATATTTCACGGAGAGATACTGAAATTTTTGAAACTAGCAAAACGTGTGTTCGGAATTGCACTAATTATTTCAACCACAAAATGGGCTCACTTTGATCAAATATTTACTCATTTTCGCTTTATATCACCTATGTGACTTTGGTTAGTTAATATATTATTTGACCTTGGCTCTTTGCAAATGGCAGAAAAATAGTCAGGCAAAAAGCAGCAAAAAAGAAAAGAAACAATACTAAAAATAACAATTATACTACAAAATTAAGAAGTTTAGTCCTATGTAACAATCAGTGAGAAGTGTATCTTCTACGGAAAGAAGAGAGTGGAGTGTGAAACTCATACACCCTAAATACTTTCGGCTTTCCTCGTGTTCTTATAATAATGAAGATTTATAACCCGCGATCTTTCGCAATCCGGGCGACTGCCCTAACCACTGAGCCACCCAGGACTTGGGATATCCCTGTGAAATTGTATCTATCTGTATTTTCGTTTATGAGCTAACGGATTGCGAAAGACCGCGGGTTCGATTCCCGCCTCAGGACGTAATTTTTTTCTAGTTTAATCACTAATCTTTTTAGAAAAATAACCTCATTGTAACAATTACAAATAAAGTAAGAAAACGATGAAAAAATGATTTGCTCCAGACGGGAATCGAACCCGCGTCTCCTAGGAGATGAACCAGATTGATTCCCAATTTGTTCATCGTTTTATTTCTATTATATATTTATATTTGTAATTGTTACAATAAAGTAGGCGTATAAACACATCAAAAAACATTAAAATTTGATTAAAAATAACCTTGAGAAAATCTGCCGTCAAACTTATTTCGCAGAATCTCTGAGAAAACAGCTAAATTACAAACATCATCATTCCCTACGCATTATTTATGTAGGCTATACATCAAGGCCAATTTTATTTATTTACCGTGCAAAATAAACAGATGAAATTCATTTGGAAGGACAATATTTGGACTGGTTTTTAAAACATCTGTCTGGTCCGTGACCTTGGCTCGTTGCAGATGGCAGAATAAAAAAAAATCGGCCTACATTTCTCTTGGAAGAATGCCAAGGAGGAAACTGTTAAGGGCCGTGTTTTGCATTGAGGTTATTATCAAATCGCACGCTATTTATGAAAATGATGATAAAATTACTTTTGAGAATAAGTCACTATTTTTGTAATATTTTTTATTGGTTTTAAGTCTTGCATTTGAACGTATATTCTAGTTCTGTTCTGCTCTACGTCTAAGTTTTATATCTTTAACATCGCTCGAGTCGATAACACTTCTTTTGCTTAGGTGCCTCACCAAAGAATAATTATACACTAAAGCGAAAAGAAACGACATTTAAGCATGTTTGTGTGCTCGATAAGTCCCCCGCGGCTCGGGATGTAAAAGGGGGCATAAAAAATATTCTTTTTAATGCATTTATAAGAAGCTACGTAAAATTGTACTGCAAAAAGTGGAAACCGATTTGATTGATTTTAGCTTAAAAATTACCGGTTGTATATGAATTAGAAATTACAATATTATTGTCTCTTTTTTTGTATATTTGTAAAATGTACGAGGCACGTGAATTTTCAAGTCACGAAGCATATCTGATCTCCTTATCTTGCACGCGACTTTATCTGGTTGTCAGTTAAGTATTCATCGATATTTTCCAAAAATACTTTCAGTTTTGTAAATTTTAATGGAATAGTATTTATTTTAAAACAAAAATGGAAAAATACGTTTAATCCCTATTTTTACATGCATAGATAATCATGCCCAGTGGCCTTAATTGTTATGTTCGTGGCTGTGGTAATAGCTGCAAACAAAATACTTTATAATAAAAGCTTCTTCTCTTTGCCTTTTTTTTAACCAGGAGAAATCCATTGACGGACCTACCCACCGCTGGGGATGTATGGGTGAGCACACGCCCAGTGTAGCGCTGACCCAGCGTCAATATTGACCCTGGGAATACCTACTAAAATTTCTGGATAACTTCCGTGTCTTCCTCGGAGGTGGTGCAGGGTCTACTTAGCAAACACCGGACCTCCCCAGGTGACTCGGCCTTTCAGCCCGGCTTCGCGCCGATGGAGATTGCTCAGAGTTACTATAAGCAATCTCAGACGTGACGGACTTTATATTGCGTGCGTGGGAACCTCCCGACGCGCGCAGCCGCACATAGGGCGCAGGCAGACGAGCGATCGCCGCTTGCTTTCTCGCGCCACCCGTCTACGCTGGAGAAGGGCGGCTAAAGGATCTTCCTCCCGCTCTCTCTCTCTCTGATTCCTCCTTTTGCGTGAGAACACTCTCGCAGAAAGAGGTGACAGCCTCCCATACCCTCTAACTGTCAACCATGGCTTGTACAATAGTTGACGAGAGTGTGTTCGGTGCTGTCGTCGGGGAAATCGCAATGGTGACACGCCCGACGGGCGACACGGTACAGATATTCTTCTCTTTGCCTAGCAGTCCAGAAAAGTAACCACCTAGTATCAATATTTTATTACCTACTTACTGTATTATATTGATTAGTTGTGTATACAGTTATGAGAAAATACTTAGGTAAATACAAATATCATATCCATAAACTTGACACGATAAGCCGATGCTTTCTTTTGCTTTACCTAAAAAACCTATGACTTAAAATTTTTGCAATTATTTAAGAGACAACAAATCAAAAAAGTCAAAAATATATTTTGAAATGTTTAAATTTATTGTTAATGTGTATAATTTTTTATTTTTCGTTGTCTACAATTTCCTTGCATATGTGTAGATTAGATAGAATAATCTTCTTTGGCACAAGTCTAAATTTGTTTTAGGTATCAACCCTAGCGTGACAACCACCGAGTCATATGTCAACGACATTCAAACTCTCAAGTATAGACAGTGTCACCCCACTGACTCTAATAAAATAATACCTAATTAAAAGTTCCCGTGCGAAGAAAATTTGATATTTTCCTTGAGCCTTCTAAGGTTTTTTCGGTTTGAAGAGTGCTGTATCAGACTGATTTAATTTCCCTCAAAACTTACGACTTGGATATTGTAGGAACAAATATACCATTTTTTGTTATTAGTTTCCATAAAAGAAAAATTTTCAATTATTACTCTTATTCTTATTATTATTCATTCAGGATATTTTATGGCATGCCAATGTTCTTCATATCCTACAAATTTTACATAAATTATAAAACCGAAAGTATGGATACTAGATGGGACGGTAGTAATTTGGCACAGAGATATATAATGAAATAGCACAAATATTACTTTTGTCCTGGAAAATGTTATGGTTCTGGTGGGATAGAACACGAGAGGACGAAGTCCCGAGCATAAGGTCGTGGTATAATAAATTAAATTTATAAAAATTAAGATACGACATTTATTATTATGTTAAAATATTAAATAAATAATAATTAATAAACAATTTTTTGTCATTGTTTTTATAAGTATACCTTATGAAGAGACGTAGAATTTCTATGGGCCAGCAGGGTGAAGGAGAGTATTTTTTTGTATCATAGAAAACAAATATTAAAGTCTTACTCGCCTCTAGTTAGCAGTTAACGTACTCTTTGAATACTTGTGATAACAAGTACGACAAATTGTCTTGCTTAAAAACTTTATTTAATTTTACTTATTTTCTGCTCAAATTCTTCGTGTAAGAATTACCTTTCTTAACTATTAAAATTACACTATCGAGTGATACCCCAGTACCGTCTGATGAGCGGAACACTGGACAACCATTTTGTTTTCTGTGTCAAGGGGCTATGGAAATGACACCTATAGCCTTCTACACTCGGCCGTAATCGGATGAAATGCACAGGCAGCGCAGGAAAATTTAAAAAAGGAAATAACCTTTCAGATAACAGTGGATTTTTAGTTTTATTTTTATCAATATTATTAGGTAGAAGGTAGAAGTCTAAAAAGGCTCTTGAATGAAAAACTCATTAATTTATTAATTGTAAATGCAACACGAAAGATTAAAATTAAATATTTTACTTAACCCGTTAAGCATCTGAATCTAGACACAATTGATTTTTCAATTAACATAGACCTCCGGAGGGATAACGCCGCTTGACAAATTAAAGGGTTTTTAAGAAATCTTATACACTTTTAAGAATTCTTAAATAATCCTTAATCATTTATTAATATCCCTCTCTCCCCATCTCGCCCCCTATCTCTATTATTTCTCCTTAATTTCCTTATCATATCCATTTAATAAAAATAATTTAGTTATTAATTTATTTCAGTTTGAGTTGCTTAAAACGTTCTACGTTCGCTTCGATTTTGGATTTGTTTACTTTCTTTTCGCCTTTTCCAGCTCACCGGGGCTTACGAGTAGAATCAATAGAAAAACTTTTTATGTCTGATATGTGGATACTACTTAGATTTTAGTGTTTAAAAATTATTTGTTATTTCTACTATATAAACACAGTTATGTAATCATTCGTTATTTTAACTGTGTAAACACAATTTAAAAAGAAGTAGCCCAAAGGCTACATTTTTGACTTAGAAGTGAAAGACTAAATATTAAATGAAAACGTTCTAGAAACGAATAATACTGAGTCATAGGTATTGTTGGTTAGATAAATCCAAGAGCTGTTACCATTGTTCGCGACGAAATGAAAATTTCTTTAGCAAACATTTTGTTTGTTTGAGAATGGAAGGTGTCTGTGTTTAACGAATCGAACAAAAAGCTTGTGGGAATAACGTGGTGGAGTAACGTCGAATATTGGTGGGTCGAATAATACGAAATATTACTGCGTAAGAGTTTTTGACAGCATTTTTATGGCACTGGCGTGATTTTTAGAGAGATAGACAATGATTTTTAATGATTTTCGAGTATACCATGTGCTGAAATCTTGTGCAGGCGTAGTTTTTAACTGACTTCAAAAAATCGGTTTATTTTTATGTTTCATACTTTTTTTAATTGAAATAATATTTCATCAACATCGGTTGATTTTTATTAAAATAAAAAAAAATGAAATTTTGTGCTGTCCTTTACTGTAACTTTTAAGAAGCGCGATAATTCTTGATGTGTCGGAATAAGTTTACTACAGGCTGGTCCCATATTTTCGTCTGGATCGGATGAAAAATTTCGCATGTATGTACAGAATAAGGAAGGCCAAGCAAAAGCCGAGAAAATGCCGATTGGCAACCATCTAGGTTTTACCTTGAAAATTGATCAGAAGTTTTGAAAAAAAATTACCCAATTAAAAACAGACTTCAAAACAATAAGAAGGGTAAATACTTAGGTACTTACTTAATTCAATAAAATGTCAGTAGTATTTTGGAGTTTGTCACACTCCGTTTCTAGAAATAATAAAAAGTGAAGCATTTTTAACCGACTTAAAAAAGAAGGAGGCTATATATTCCACTGTATGTATTTTTTAGAGTTTTGAAGTCGGTTTAATTTAGTCTATTTATTTTTTGTAAAGCATGTGTCTGCGTGATGTCATAACCTTGAGTATTGTAACGTGGTTATCGACCTTTATTAGGTATTATCATGAATACTGTCATGCAATATATTATATCTTCTCGGCGCCAAACCCACATGTTACCTACAGGGCATTTCAATGCCATAATTGCAGTAATAATAATATACATCAGACACGGCCTGATCCCTTTGCTTTTCATTTAATAGAGATAAATATACAAAAAAAAAGATTTTTTGGCAGGATTTGATGATGATGTTTTATTACAACAGTTACTAATTGATGTAGTTTTTTGAAGAAAGTGTTTTTGTTGGCGTGCAGCTGGAAAATAATTCTAGTAAAAGTGATTATGGTATGAAAGACGTTGAGAATTTAATCGAGATTATTCACCTCATCAAAAAAGCATCAGGAACTCTTCCAAGACGCATTGAAATGTATAGAACCAGCATTTCAATGCAATATCTGCAGAAGTAATAAAAAACGGCCAAGTGCGAGTCGGACTCGAGTCTACCTGCGTCTACCTATTGCCGTTATCAATATCAAGCAAAAAAATCACGTTTGTTGTATGGGAGCCCTCTTAAATATTTATTTTATTCTGTTTATAATTACTTGTTGTTATAGCGGCAATAGAAATACATCATCTGTGAAAATTTCAACTATTTAGCTATCATGATTCATGAGATATAGCCTGGTGACAAACGAAAACAGCGGCGTATTAGTAATAGCGTCCCGTTTTACCCTCTGACTACGGCACCCTTAAAAATGGCTGTATGGTTATGCCTTTGCCTGTCCTAATGGAGGCATTTATACGTATAATAACTAGCTGACGCAGCAAACGTTGTATTTGCCATAATAAAAAAAATGACAATAAAAATAGATAGTAGCCGATTGTCAGACCTACTGAATATACATAATATAAATTTCCTAGCTGTCCCGGCAAACGTTATTTTGCCTTAAAAGAAATGCACAAAAAGAAAAAAAAATAGATGCGAGCCGATTCTCAGACCTACTGAATATACATAAAAAATTTCATGAAAATCGGTCAAGCCGTTTAGTAGGTGTATGGCAACTAAATTTGTGAGTCGAGAATTTTATATATTAGGTATCAAAGAAACTGCGTTTTATTTTATTTTATTCATTGATGGTTTTTCAAAGATTTTTTGAAGCAAGATGTGTTCTTCTGGTTCTGCCGAGTTCTTGATAGCTCAGTGGTTAAGCACTCACCTGGGTTGTCAATGTACGGTGGTTCATATCCTATCGCAGTATATAACTTGTTTCTTCTCTAGATATTTTTCTATGAAATACCTTTCAGACATTAATTAAAAAGTTTTGAAGAGTTCGAGTTAAGGCAAACGGTCGGCTAATATTTCATAACAGTATCAATTAACTTTTAAATTAGTAAAGTTTATAAAATGTAAAGATCAACGAAGCTTCAATAAAAGCATCAATGATCGTGTTAAAACTGTCTTTGTCTGTGTTGTTGTGAGTTTGCTTGACTTGCTGTTAAGTACTGGCTGTGTCGTTCGCGTGAATGTCGGAAAATAACATGTCATCATTATTTTGTTGTGGAGCTATTAAACACTATGATATCTCTTACGATATTAATTGAAATCAAATGATTTCAAAACAATTTTGCTAAGAATTAAATACTCGTGATAAACATACATTTTCAACACATTTGCTCCCCGTTGAAATTATAACACTGGATTGCGATAGTTGCTGAACGTCGTTGTGTCGTGAGTAATATGGGGTAGGTATTGTTATCAAGATACAACCGTCCATTGAAATGTGTGATCAATAATATCAATCGTGATAATTATGATGTTTAACATTCTATCCAGTATGTATCCAATAGTA
Source organism: Nymphula nitidulata (assembly GCA_947347705.1). Taxonomy (NCBI): domain Eukaryota; kingdom Metazoa; phylum Arthropoda; class Insecta; order Lepidoptera; family Crambidae; genus Nymphula; species Nymphula nitidulata. The sequence continues at coordinate 7,730,795 of OX374627.1, forward strand.
TCATTGATGATCCTCTAAGATTGAACAAAAATCCCTAGAAATTTTAAATATAAATTCATTGCCCATAACAAGACAACACTACAAAAGAAGTGTTTCTTGATACAGAAGATCTTCAGTAACTAGGTACAGGTAAATTCCCAAATAGATGGCTTCAGCTTTGTATGGCAAATACGCGCCTTAAAACCAATACCTTGTTAATAAAGACGAACGGCTTGTAGAAAACACGTGCAACCATTAAATAATTAAAGGCGTTGCCCTACAGGCGGCACACTGTGAGCCTTTCATTATAACTTAATTAATATTGTAGCGATACATTGATTCATGTTGCGACTTTACGTTTCTGAAAGGTAAACACCGTTAGCGCGTAAAATAATCATAGTAAATTGTACAATATTATGTATTACGTTAGGTACTCGTGAAAAGTTTTTGTGGGAATTCCTTTAGAAATTTTATGGTCTTCTGTTAAAGGTTACTAATACCACCTGTTTATAGACCATCCTTGTCTCAGAAGCCATAGCAAACTTCGTATAGGAGGCATAAGAAGTTTGCTATACCTTCTGAAATAGCATGCAGTTGCATGTTATTTTCGTCTTGTGATTTTTATACAAATTATTTAAGAAGTGGATTTATAGGTTGGGATATTGTTCAACAATAGTGTCTTTGTATTTTAAATACGTTTTTGAAAATAGTATACCAAAGTAGCAGTAAATTCGTAAATAAATATCGATTTACTTACAGTTTGTTTTCAGTCACATTTCCCGTAATATTCAAAGTAGAAACTTTCGTAAAAAAATACTTTGGGAAATGGATTTTGTTAATTGAATTTGCGTGAGAAAATGAGAATAAGGTCCTAAATTCGATACTCACTTTTTAACAGGATTGTTCCTTTCCTTTACTAAAGCAAAAAACGTCAAATCAAATAAAATTGTTTATTTCTTCTTAATGTACATACAGATGGTAAAAATATTATAGTAGGTTTAAGGTAACAACTAAGGGCCTTGTGAGGCATTGTAAACATTTTATTAATACAATAGGATGACGCTGTTTAACTCTTAATTACATATAATGCTTTACATATAATTTATATTTTATATAAATATATATATATATATATATATTATGTATATATATTACATAATATAATAATAATAATAATAATATACATTATATATATATAATGTATATTATATTTAACTTAAGTAAAAACTTTATTAATTATGCAACATTAATACGAATTTCTTAATAAACTACTCATATGGTTAAACTCATCTCAATATTCAACATATCAAACCAAATTTACAATTTGTCAGTCAGGTATTCACATAAGCTAAAAAAAACATTTATCTGTTAATTACTGTGTTAATTATTTATTTCTCATTTATCCCTTTTTTTTCTTAAAACTTCAGGTAGTTTGTTATAAATTTTTATGGACATTACAAACGGACTAGAAGAGTGGAGTTTTATGTGTGAGGTCAGAAACAGAAGTCTAAGTTTATGGCGTAATTGGTAAGTCAGTGATAGATCTTAGCGTTTTTTGCAATAATCTGGATGCTTTTTTACAAATTTGTATATCTCATGGATATAAAGCGAAGGAAAAGTAAGGATATTGTGTTCCTGAAAGTAGGGTTTACATGTCTCAGTGGGTTCTATGTTAACTATAATTCTCATGAGGATTTTTTTTGTAAGAAAAACAGGACCTGTACTAACTGTACAGCGACTGTACTGTTTCCCCACAGGATGATCCCTTAACTTAGCCACGCGTATGCATATGCGTAGTAGGTAACTAGCGCTGTTCGTATGTCTGTAGTTTTTAAAATTCACACAATGTAAAAGCTTGACATTTTTTTGCGTACTTTCTTTATATGAGATTTCCAATTGAAGTGGGTATCTATTCTATTATAGGGTAAAGTGGTGGACAGCTTCCATTGGTAAATTTTTATAAGAAAAGTGAACTCGTTTTGGTGCTTTTTGCTATGGCTAGAACGGTATTACTTTAGTTTTTTTGGAAATTAATTTGCAAGTTGTGTTTTTCCATCCAGTCAGTAACTTTGTCAAGAATACTATTTCGTTTTTCTATTTCGTATTGGAGATGCCAGAGCTAGATGTATGTATGGAGATGTCAGAGTTAGATGTATGTATGGAGATGCCGTCTGCAAACATGAAGCAATGATCCTTAATAACTGTAGCTAAATCGTTAATGTATATAGAAGAAAAAGTATATATCCCAGGACACTACCTTGAGTTATTGAAGCATTTATAATTTTACTTTTAGATCGGATATCTACTATTTTTTTTATCAATATATTCTATTTCTACTAATTGTGTTCTGTTGCTTAGATAAGATTTTAACCAGTCATGTGTTGTTCTACGTATTCCGACTCCATATAATTTATTTAATAATATTATATTGTACTGTATCATAAGCTTTAGTCAAAGCTAAGAGTAATCCTATTGCGTATTTTTTACCATTCATTCTATTATATAGGTACTTCTCGTATGTATTGATTCGTAGCTAAAACAGTAGAACGTTCTTTTCGAAAGCCTTTATGGCAACTATTAAATATTTTATATTAATCACAAAATGAAAAGAGATGTAATATTGAAATGACTATTCCAATAGTATTTTTTTTAATAACAATAAAATAATAATCATCATCTTATATCTACCATATATCTTTACCAATCCTAATAGTTTATTTCGGTATTAGACGCTTATGACTAAATCTTAAAGGACAAATTAGATGTATCTCCACATGTCACAAAATTTTCTGAAAACGTTGAAGAAGCATATAACCAGTTTACCTCAAGTATTAATAAGTGGCTACCCTTAAAGGTCGAACTAAACCAACAGGAGCACTTCGGTTTTCAGTAAATTGTTCTGTTTGCAATAAAACGTGTTCTTAGCAACGTAAACATTGAAGTTGTATTTTGCGGATCACAACATGAATTGCAATCTGGTAAAATTAACTTTTGTTTTTGCGTCATCCATCGAGGCCTGAATAAAGATTGTTGTGACAGTGACATTAAGGGTAGAAGCAATGGATATCGATAGATAACAATAGTCTCACAAGCCGTTTGGCACAGGTAACTACAATTGAGAATGATAATTATTTTAAGAATAAACCCCAGTCATGTATGTGGCAACACTATGTTCTTTTTATAACGCTTTTATTCTAGCTTTGTATATTGCTCAGCTCCAACGCTTCCTGCTGTGATAGTCAATGTTAAAAAATAATATTTTAAAATTAGGAAATATTTTTTTAAACTACTAGATGACAAACAAGCTGACGGCCCACCTGATGGTAAGCGGTTACCGCCGCCTATAGACACCTGCAATAACAAGGAAAAGTCACTTGATATTGCAGGTGCGTTGTCATCCTGGGGCCTAAGATGAAAGGCCGTCCATGCCCAGTAATTACACTGGCTACCTTTCCCTTCAATCCGAAACAAAGCAAACCGTTTCACGGCTGAACTAAGAAAGGTGGTGGTACCTACCCAGACGACCCTACATGCGGGCCTACCACCTAGTCAAACTCATACCATACTCAGTTGAAATAGGTGCAGTTTTTGCAACTATTGTAGTTGCAAAAACTGCACCTATTTATTCTGCTTGATATGAGAACGACTGATCAACGTTACAATAATGATTGTGAACGTGATTGCTCACGTGTGGACACACACACTAGATGTATCCGCTCTGCTGGGCCTCTCTTGGTGTATTCGTGCCTTTTGGAGTTGGACCCATATCAAAAACATGAACGCGACAGAACAAACGGCTGTAGAATCGTAATTACTTTGTCTCGGGTTTATTTTGTACATAATTAAAAGCTTTTATTTAACTTGCTTATGTTCGGGTGGAATCTTGCTACTCGATTTTGAAGCAGATATTGGATTTGATCTTATTTCTGTTGTGTGTATCTCAAGAAATAAATTAATTGTTGTGCTAAACATGTAATACCTATGATAATTTTTGACTAAAAACTATTAAACAGTCAATTGTGTTTCTCGAATAAAAGTACAGAAGGCCACACATTAAGTTGGTTCTGTGCCATTTTCCGTTATTCGATTCATGCAATAAAGTTACAAAAATTTTGTCAACAATTGACCACTTACATAATAATATTTTAAGTTAAATAAAGAAAATCAGACAAAAAAATATCTTCGGTTGCCTAGTAAAATCCACTTTTTTTCATATTTTTACCTTTTTAAAATATCGAAATCGTGTACTTACTGTTAAACCTCCGAGGAAGATCAGAGATTTAATTACTGGGGATTGGGGATAACGTTCAAAAAAAAACCAGGTTACCACTTAAAGTTGCTATAAGACCCACTTTAAGGCTGACTTTACTCTATTATAATGAAAGTAACAAGCAAGTATTTATAGGACACGATAAATTCTTAACATCGCCAACTAGAAAATAGCAGCCAAATGACAGCGCCATCTATTAACACACAAAAAAACTAAACTTCTTATACAAAAAAAATGTAAGGGAATAACAACAGATATGTTACTAGCACATTGCTAAGCATTCCGCCCACCAAGGACGAAATTGCTATATTTCGTCATTTACAAAGTTTTAAAAGTACCAAAAAATATTAATTATCTATATCTATCAACTATTCTTAATATTATGATAATTATAACATATGAGAGTATACACCTCTACTCTCTAGAAAAAAAACATATCCTTTACAAATCAAATCTTTCAACACAAAACTTTCAACAAAAGAGATCTTTCGTTGAATGAAACAACTTAAGCTACAGGCAATACACACAGTTTTGATGTAGGTCTTTTAATAGAGGAGGCATTTACACGTATTGTGACCACTCGCGTAAGGTTGTCCTGACCCGGATGTTTATCAATCACTCTTCCAAGTAGCCATTTACAAGGAGGCATGTTGTCTTCCTTGATTAAGACGATGTCTCCGATACTGGGTTCTGGAGTTTGATTTGACCATTTATACCGATGGAGAAGTGTAGTCAAATACTCGTTGGACCACCGGCGCCAAAAAACTTGCATCATTTTTTGAACTAAATGCCATCTTTTCAGAGAAGAAATATTAGCTTCTTCAAAGTTGTGATCTGGAGCATTTACGAGAGGTTCACCAATAAGGAAATGCCCTGGTGTCAGTGCATCAACTTTGTTTGTATCTGTAAGCCTGTATAAAGGACGGGAATTTAAACAGGCTTCTACCTGAGCTAGTAAAGTTGCCATCTCCTCATAAGTCAGAGTAGAGCTCCCTATCACCTTGCGTAAATGCTGTTTGCAGGACTTAATACCGGCTTCCCATAGTCCACCAAAATTTGGTGCATGTGGTGGAATATGATGCCACGTGGTCCCCTCGTTAGCTAAAGATTCGGCCACCTCCTTAGAAAAAGCAGCAGATACTTGAGACTGGAGAAGAAAGCGAAGTTCTTTGGACGCACCCTGAAAGTTTGTACCATTATCGCTCCATATGTCTTTACAGTGGCCACGCCTCGCTACAAATCTCCTAAAAGCGGTAAGAAAACCATCTGTTGTTAAATCGCTTACTATCTCTATATGCACGGCCTTAGTCGCCATACATATAAATAAACATATGTAACCTTTATATGAATGATGACCCCTACCCTTTGAGGTTCTTAAATTAATGGGACCAGCATAATCTACTCCAGCGTTCTCAAAGGGCCTACTTGGTGTGACCCGAGGAGGCGGTAGCTGACCCATTAACTGATGTTTTGTTGAAGTGGAGTAACGAAGGCAGATCACGCATTTTCTCGCATAGGACCTCACCAAACCCTTAGCTCCTAGTATAAAATATTTTGTACCTAAATAGTTGAGCATTAATTGAGGACCTCCATGGAGAGTCCTATAGTGCGCGTCTGCTATCAAAAGATCAGTGAAATGTGACCTACGTGGTATCACTTTTGGATGTCTACGGTCATTGCTGAGGTTAGACAATTCTAGCCTGCCGCCCACCCTCAGAATGTTTGCGGAATCAAGGTAAGCATTTAATGAACGAGGTATCGACCGATTTTTATTTACATAATTTTTTGTTTTTTTTTGTAATGAATTCCTCTTTAAATGCTTGTCTTTGACATTCTCTAATACAAATTTCTAATGCTAATTTGAGTTCTTCCGCAGTTATATAAAGTGTTTGGTTTCTTTCCATTTTAGGTTTCCTTAGCTGCAAAAACCGTCGACAATATGCAACTACTCTAACTAGCCTATTTAAAGATGAATATTTCTCCCAAATACTTAGACCATTTTTTTCTTCTACAAAGTGCACCTTAACTTCTTCTATACTAGTTTTGATATTTGTAGGTTTGTTTAACAAAATTGTTTCTTGTTTTAGGAAATCAGGAACTTCCAACCATAGTTTCGATCTTAGCAACTCTGATGGATACAGACCGCGTGAAGCACAGTCTGCCGGATTGTGTTTAGATTGGACGTGATTCCATTGCTGCGGTTCGCTCCTACATAAAATTTCAGAAACCCGATTGGCCACAAATGTCTTCCATCGGCTGGGGTGACTATTTATCCACGCCAATACGATTTCAGAGTCAGTCCAAGCGTAAAAATTTGATTTGTCAATCTCCATAACTTCCGAGACTTCGACTAAGAGTTTTGTCAGCAGCACTGCTCCGCACAACTCTAGTCGTGGAATAGATACAGTTTTAATGGGAGCCACCTTTGTCTTAGCAGTAAGTAATGTGACATGGATCTTACCTTCTGCGTCTACTATACGGGCATTAATGACAGCTGCATAAGCCGTTTTGGAGGCGTCACAAAACCCATGCAAATTGACTTGCTGGTCACTTCGCTTTGTAAATAACCATCGAGGTATTGACAACTCTGTTAGACTCTGTAACTCCTGACGATACGTTATCCACTCAGTTTTTAATTCAGATGGTATCTCACAGTCCCATCCAATACCGGTAAGCCACAATTTTTGAATAAGGATTTTAGCTAAAATAATTACAGGAGAAACCCAGCCCAAGGGATCAAAAAGTCGTGAAATATCGGATAAAAGCTTTCTTTTTGTTATAGGTTCCTGCAACTGTGGAAGCAGAACAGAATATTGAAATGTATCGCTGTTACGGTTCCAGGTAAGGCCTAATATTTTTAGTATCTCGTCCTGTTTTATCTTGATATCTTGTCCTGTTCTCTTACTTCCCTCTAGACTAATTTTTTCTAGTAGTTTATCACTGTTACTTGACCACTTCTGTATCTCAAATCCGGCCTTAAGTAATAATTTATTCATTTGATTGTAGATATTTATTCCCTTTTCTATTTCTTGACAGCCTGCCATAAGATCATCCATATAATAGTCTGTGAGTACTCTTTCAGCAGCCATTGGATAATCCTCTCCCTCATCGCGTGCAACCTGCTGCATAGATCGAACCGCCAAGAATGGCGCCGATGCTGTCCCAAACGTCACTGTAAGCAACTTGTATTCTTTGATTTCGTCTTCGATGCGGTCTCTCCATACAATTCGTTGAAAATCGGTATGATCTTCTGCTATCCGTACTTGTCGATACATTTTAACAATATCCGCTGTAAGACAAATCGGATGAACTCTCCAACGAATAAGTAAATGCCGCAAATCACTTTGCAAATTGGGACCCACCATCAAATCATCGTTAAGTGAGATTCCATTTGCTCCTTTACAAGACGCGTCAAAGACCACCCGGACCTTAGTCGTCTCCTTATCATTACCACCACACGTACCACAGCATGGTGAGGTAAGTAAACAGCATATTTATTTAGTTTATCTGCTTCCGAGATAGCTTGCATGTGACCTAGTTCTGTATACTCATGTAGAACTTCAGTATATTTCGCTTTTAATTCCTTATTTTTATTTAACTTAGACTCTAATGCATGGAATCGCTTTATTGCTATTTTTCTAGAATCTCCATATCGACACTTTGGATCCTCACTTTGAAACGGTAAGTTAACAATATATCGACCACTATCATTTCTTTTTGTTGTTTTATTGAATATTTCTTCACATTTAAGTTCTTCTTCCGTAAGTATATTTTTCTTTTTTTCATTTGGTTCTTTTTCTAATTCCCAGAACCTTCTCAAGATTTCCTCATCGTTAACATGGATATGCATCACCGCGATGTTAGAAGAGCCTTCAGAGTCTACAGTTCCTGATAAGATCCAACCCAATGTGGTGCACTGCGCCACAGTAGAGCCACAAGGAGCCCTTTTCAAACCACTCTGTAAAACCTTGGTATATATTTCAGCTCCCAAAAGCATATCCACTTTATCTGGTATATGATATCTAGGATCCGCCAACTGTATATCACTAACTTGTACCCAATCTAAATAAGCTGTTTTTCTAATAGGCAGGAGTGATGTTATAGACTTTAGGACGTAAGCCTTGATGACCAGTTCAAAAGAAGGATCAACCTTGGATTGAATTTTTACCTCAACTACCGAATTAGAAGTTAAATGAGTTCCGCCACCTATTCCTGATATTATGCCCTTTGCCGCCTTTTTCCTTAAACCTAAACTTTGAACAATATCTTCAGTGACAAAGGACGCCTGTGAGCCTTGGTCCAACAAAGCTCGTAAGGTATATTTAAACCCATTTGCAGAGACAGCCGTAACCAGAGCCGTGGCTAACAAAACTTGATTATTAACAAAACCCTTAGACAAGCAAGCCACTACCTCCGTTTCATCTTCTACTTCAACAGCATGCGTAAATTCCCTTTGTGTCAAACCAGTTTCTCCCTTTAAAGTACATTCACCTTTGTTAGTGGTAGCATCTTGATCCCCCTGAGGATGCAGTAACGAATGGTGTCTTCGTCTGCAGATTCGACAAGACGCTGTACTTTTACAAAACCTGGCAGAGTGATTGTAACCCAAACAATTAAAACATAAGTTATTGTCTTGAACGTACTTACGGCGAGTGTCCACATCATTAGTTACAAATTGCCTACAATTAGATATTTTGTGATCTTCATCATTACAAAACTGACATAACAAAGCTGAAATGTGAAAGGTCTTTGCTTTTCCTACGCTTACATTTGTACTTCTATTAGGCTTATTGTCTAAAAATTCAAACGCTCTGTAGCGACTCGTTAAAAACTCTTTGAATTGCTCAAACGTAGGTAAATGATCAGACTCGGTATTGCTCGTGACCATTAAATCCCATTCCTTTTTACTATCAGCATCCAATTTTAACGTAAGAATATGAATAATTAATATATCCCACGATGTCACATTAATACCTAAATTTGATAACGCCCCTAAACAATCAGTGGTAGTATCTAACAATTCCTTCAGCGCAGATGCTGACTCGGTAGTAATATTTTTCTGACTCAATAATCTCCTAAGAATACAGTGCGATAAATATTTTTTATTATTATAGCGAGTTTCAAGTTGTGACCAGCATCTATCATAATTTGTTTCGGAAATCGGAATATGTCTTAAAAGTTGTTCTGCTTCACCGGTCAAATAGCTTTTTAAGTAATGTAATTTTTGCACTTTGTCCAAAGTTGTATTTTTATGAATGGCGGAGTTAAATAAATCTCTAAAAGTTGGCCATTCAGTGTATTTGCCTGAAAAGAGCGGAATAGTGATTCGTGGTAATTTGATGTTTGTATATTTGCTGTCCGAAATATTTGTGGATGTATGAGAAGTTTGCGACCCTTCTACAGTTTTAATCTTACTGGCAGCTAATTTCAAATCACATTTTAAGTCAAGATACAACTCTTCAACATTAAAATATACTTCATTTGATGTATAAGGTGAAGCCTTAAGTTCTTTAGTATCAAAATCCTTTACAATTTGAGTATGTGTATTATTAAATTGAGCCCAGAGTTCTTCAACATTTTGCAACCTAGTCTCTATATATTGTTTATTAAGTCTCTCTTTAGGTGATTTTTTAAAATTCAATTTAGCTCTAGAAAGTCTACTATAAATATCATCTTGTACGTTAATTAATGATTGCAAAGACATTTTTCTTTAGTGTAACGCGCGCAGAATGATAAATGAAACCTTAACAATATAACGGTTAGACAACTTCCCAACACTTAGTACAATTCAACAAAGACTTATTTAATTTGTACAAAGCAACTATAAATTTTCTAAGTGTTCTGAACTTATAAATTATAATGGAAATCGGGCATAGGTTCCCCGTCTGAACACAATTTGCATTAAAACTAACTAAGTCTAACATGCACAAATTGAGATTATTACAAGTTTAAATTGCTACTAAATTATGCTAAGTTAAAAGATTCTTGAGAATAAAGTTCAATATTGTTTGCTTTGTTCCTTACTCGTAATTTTTTCAACATTTACTAGCTGTTAGCATTAAGGTTCACTTTCCGATCACTGTAGTTTATTATTTTTAAATAGTACTCACGATTTTTCCAGCACACACGAACACTTGCTTGAATGAGATACAAACTGTATACTAACTGTTTTTGTATTTAGTGGTAAACTTGCACTTCGTTCGTAGTGGGTGATTATTGTATGGAATAACTCCTCCCTCGCAGTCATCATCATCATCATCATCATTTCAGCCGAGAGACGCCCACTGCTGGGCATAGGCCTCCCCCAAAGATCTCCACACCGATCGGTTCTGCGCTGTCCGCATCCATCGGCTTCCCGCGGCCCTCACCAGATCGTCGGTCCACCTTGTAGGAGGCCTACCAACGCTGCGTCTCCCGGTACGCGGCCGCCACTCGAGGACTTTTCCGCCCCAACGGCCGTCAGTCCTCCTTGCAATGTGGCCTGCCCACTGCCACTTGAGGCTCGCAATTCTTCGGGCTATGTCGGCGACCTTAGTTCTCCTGCGGATCTCATCATTTCTGATTCGATCACGCAGAGAAACCCCGAGCATAGCCCTCTCCATTGCCCTTTGGGTGACATTGAGCCTTCTTACGAGGCCCATTGTAAGCGGCCACGTCTCAGTTCCGTAAGTCATCACTGGCAACACACACGAATTAAAGACTTTCGTCTTGAGACACTGCGGGAGTTGGGCCGAGAATATGCTGCGAAGCTTCCCTCGCAGTAGAATGATATAATAACACCCGTCTCTTCTCTTTCTCTCCACCATTAGAGATTCCAAGGTAAATAAGGGTAAATAAATTGCGAGGTTGATGTTTAACCTGTTGCTTCAGAGAAAACACCTGACATTATTATTCTTCATACAATTTAAGATCCAGCAAAGAAGGACCATGTTAAACCTCCGAGGAAGATCAGAGATTTAATTACTGGGGATTGGGGATAACGTTCAAAAAAAACCAGGTTACCACTTAAAGTTGCTATAAGACCCACTTTAAGGCTGACTTTACTCTATTATAATGAAAGTAACAAGCAAGTATTTATAGGACACGATAAATTCTTAACATCGCCAACTAGAAAATAGCAGCCAAATGACAGCGCCATCTATTAACACACAAAAAAACTAAACTTCTTATACAAAAAAATGTAAGGGAATAACAACAGATATGTTACTAGCACATTGCTAAACACTTACATAAGTAAATTGCTAATATTTATATAATTTATGGACAAGTTTTATATAAGTAAACTAACTAAAACTATTTTAGCCATAGTAAGTTTATCTAAAATTATCTGCAGGATCACTTCATCACTTCCAGGTACCTAATTATTAATTCTGTTGTTTAGGAAACGCCGGCGGGCAATACAAAGAAATATGGCATCAGCTATATTTCAGTATAAAATATTGTCCATATCTACTGAGGCAATAGAAGAAAAGCGTAGTAGGTACTTATTATAACAACGATCATGAATTTTTTATACCCCTAAGCGTCGAAATAAAATTGTACACAGTTTAAGTATTCTCATAAACAGCATTTAGCTGACAAGATAAAATGTAATATAATTTATTGCACAGCTTTTAGATTCCCGTTGAGGCATTCTTGCCCTATTGTAATATAGACTTTATTGCAATGAACTAAGTCAACTTTACGACTGTAATAAAACTAGTAAACTGTTTAGGGACTTAGGCAAAAATGTAACATTTTTACCGACAAAGTTGTAAATAAATTTGCTGAAGATTTAGGCTACATCGGTTAATACTATAATTCCGACCAATTTATCTTTGATCGTGAGTTTCATGATTAACCCAATGGTAAGGGTCAAATAAAAACAGAATAAAAAACATTCATAAAGAAACAACTTTTATATTTTGGTACCTATGAGTTTAATCTCACAAGCAACACCACGTTATAACATTTTACCAAAATTCGTCAATGTCTGTCAGTCTGTCTCCGTCTCTTTATTCGTTCGTCGTGGCTATACATAAAGAGTTCAAATAAAACCGGGAAATCTTTTGGAATTGCCGTCATTTTATGAATCACATAGGATCAAGTGAAATAATATAAGATAAGATAAGTGAGAGTCTTTGTGAAATTTTGTAAAACAACGTTGCGAGGTAGCTGCTGCAAACATTAGGAAACTCAGCTTGATACCTTTTTTTTGTACACATCATTATGAACATTGTAACATAATAATTGAAAAGAGTGACTACACGAGTTTGTTACCAAAATCTTCTCGGTAGTTCAACTTTTGGAACCGGTGTAAATTCAGACAGACTGACAGTCTGACAGACAGACAAACAGACAGACAGACAGACAGACAGACAGCCTGACGGACGGACAGACGGACCGACAGACAGATCGACAGATAGACCGATAGACAGACTGACATTATAACATTGTTAGCTTACGTAGATCCAGATAGGTAAGACAGAGAGACAAACATTATGAAATTGTTAGTTAGTTAATATTATTTTATGTGATAGACATAAGGGTTTTTTTTGACGATTCTAAAGTGCATCTTGGGGGGCTTTGAATAAAGATATTTACATTTTCATCAAGTGGAGAGCACGACAAATGACTCCACCTGATGTGAAGTGGAAAGTGAAATTCAAATGAGGACATGACTAGTGTAGTATGGATGATACTACTGCATTCGTCCCCACCCTGCCGGGTGAACCTCCACACGCTCTTAATAAGGACAGCAGACAGACTCGTTGCCTTCTTAAGGGTCGTAAGGGTTCCTTTTTTCTGTGAACACTAAATCTAAGTCCTACTTATCTTCGAGTGGTTAATCCCTTTTAAAGCTAATTGAACTAAAATTTCAATGACTTAGTAAAGGTTTTATGGCTATTTTATTGAGAGAAACCCTTTATAAGGATTTTTTAGATACTAAAATGTAGTTACAAAAAAGATCTTACTTGGAATGAAGTCTTTAAGTTCAACACATTAAGTAAGTACTTATAGAAAACTACAAATATTCCTACAGTTAAAGTATCAGTTCAGGCTAATAAACTTTCCACAACTTGGGTATCTGTTCTAGTTACAGAGTTTTATCGAGGATTCTTTGTACGTACTGTACCTACTAATACACCAAATGTAAAAGCTAGATTATGACTGACCGCGAATCAAGATAGCCGACAGGTGTGTGAGGATGAACCCAGACTAAGCCGAATTCTGTTCATTCTGACATCTTCTTTGACAAACACTCCCCGATTGCCGTAGATGTGTCGGTGAAATGTCCCACTCTAAGACAAACACTAAAAAGAAGAAGAATATATTATTGTCTCACAGAATACATATTCTCTTCTTACACGGGTATTCACAGATCAAAATCTGAGCATACCCGTTACTTCTAGTTTCAGCACTTTGACTCCCGGCCAATTCCAATTTCTGACAATGTCATTTCGTGTTCATGTCTGCAGAATCTCTGCGAGACCTTTCGTCGAAATGCGTTTTCGTCTGCGAAAATGGAATTCGGACACATCTCGTGAAGCCACATAGGTGCGGGACATGAATTATTCACAGAGATTCGCTCGGTCAACGGAACGACAAGATATTTTATGTTGTCACATTATTATACATTGTTGTATGGCTTATGCAATTCGGTAAGGCAATACTGCTCTGAGTCATTTTTCAGCATGACATAATTAAAATACATGTCTTTTTAGATTTATGGGTTGGGTTTATTTTACTAAATTCAAGGTGATTTCAAGAAGCCGCTAAAGCTTCCAAACACCAAAACACGTCGCAAATTATTTTGGTCTAATCCAATATTTTCTTTAAAAAACATTGCTATCTTCGAAATGTCAATGTAGCAGATTACTCACGGCCTACTTCCTGGCAAGTCATTTAGTTACTGACTAAAAAAATTTTTAAAATTTCTACGAGAACATTTACACAGCGTTCTACGACATGAAGGCAGCCATCATAGGAAAATATAGATGGTGTACCATCTATTATAAGATTCATGACACATAATTCAAACGATTAGTTACAAAAGTACTTCATGGCGTCAATTAAAAACAGATAGCGCTTTAAAAAATACGTTTTGAGTACAATATAAGGGACCAAACTTGACATTACGAAAGGTTAAAAACCTTTCGTCCCTGCCGCCGCTGCTCACATACAATAATAAGTCTATTCTTACATAAACAAAATCTGTAGCTAATGTATTGGTTCAAATATTTGTTATTTCAATCTTTTTATTTTGGTCAGTTTCGTTTCTTTGGATAACTGTCAGAATGAAAGACACTTCCTTATATTAATACCTCTATAAAATAAGGATATCATAATTTAGGTGACGTAACATTGTTCTTATAAAATTTCCAATAACACTTCTCGTGGCTCTTGCTGTCTATTTTATAGCATCTTCAGTCCTTCGGAAGACTGCAATAACAACTTAATCTGGTTTCAATATTGCACCCTGTTCCAGTTTTTATGACAAATTCTAGTCTTTGATTCAGTACGAAATCCCGGACCAGTCCAGACCAACACTTTGCAGTGACTAGAAATATATTTAACTATTCATCAACTTCTTATTTCATACGAATATATAGGTGTCCACATGGTTTGTATTGTAATAACCTATGTATGACGGGTGTACCATATGAGTGCACTTTTTAATGACATTTTTCTATCATGCAATTGACAGCTGATTTTGACCTATGATTATTCCGATTATTAAAAATGGAGCACTGCATTAAATAACGACGTGCTATCATTGCAAAAACCCATCACAAAAATGGGGAAAGAACCGATATTCGTTACAAGAACGTGATAACGGAGTTCTTGTGTCCCCAACTGTACCTCTAGAACGAACACTTTTAAATTTCGAATAGCTATCGTATCGAGTAGTTACGTTAGCTTTTGTTTGGCTTTTCTTTGAAATTTCAAGCGTGCCAGAACGATACGATTACGATTCGAAATTTAAAAATGTTCGTGCTAGGGGTACTGGACGGTATGGGGTTTCAACAGAACGGCGCCACTTGACACACCGCAAATAAACAATCGATTTATTGCAGCAACGATTTCAGAAAAAAAAACTCACGACAATCTGATAACAGTTGGCCACCTCGTTCCTGCAATCCCCTGCGATTTTTTTCTTAGGGGTTTTCGGAAAGTTCAGATTTAAACGAATAAACCAAAAACAATTCCAGAGCTCAAAGGTCAAAATCTAATGCGTCATAGGTGAGATGCAGCCACGTCTATGGAAAAAAAGTCATTTTAAATTTCATAGAAAGAGTAATGGCCTGTCATCAGAGCCGCGGTTGTTATGCGACGAATATTTTATTCCGTACTTAATTGGAACATGTAGGTATACCTCACAATGCATTACAAATATCGCAACTCCTTAAAAAATAAGTATTTTATTTTAAAATTAAAAAGTGCACGCACAGTGGAACACCCTTATTTAATAATTTGTTTTTAATTTAAAACCCACTTTTAGTGAAATACCTTATTATAAGCAAGCACGAAAGTAGCTCTTGCCCAAGTTTTATAACTAAATTAATTACTATATAGATTAATTGCAAATTGAGTAAGAAACATCTTATTTTATAAGTACTACATAAAAGAGGGCTCGATCTCGCAATGAATCAATCTTCATTGTACGGAATTATACCGACAGCAATTCTCGCCTAGATTCCTAGTCACGTCGTGTAGCGTGTAATAATGCTGTGAAACTCGTGGCAAGTATTGAATAGGAAATGCAGGCCGTAGATATAAGGCGTACTAGACATCGCGTAATAAATTTTGCATGACTGGATAATGCATACTTTGCACACCATCCCGAACAACTCAATCTAACTCAACATTGAAACCAAATATTTGATCAAGCTTAAAAATTGGATTTTTACCAAATTTTTTAACCTACCAATAAGTACACTGCGAACCTAACATGACCTTACTGATTGTAGTACCAATTGAAAGAATAAGCTGATTTCTGCCACTGATTAAAAAGGCCTCGTTAGTATAACAAAGACCAAAGATTGGTCTCCCTGCAATAAATAAACTTTCTGATGCTGCCAAGACCTCATAAAAGGAGCATAATCTAAGAATAAAGCCTAACAGCTGTTCGCCTTTAGTCTGTCCAGTTAATGAGCCTTACTAACTTGACAAAGGTTGAAGATTGGTTTTCATAAAAATAAACAAAATTGCTGTCGCTAGTAAGACCTTACAACACGAACATTCTCTTCAGCAATCAAGATTCGAATTGAAATCGACATCAATTAAGGTTAAAAATCAAAGCTGTGCCATAGCTTTGATTTTTAACCGACTTCAAAAAAGAAGGAGGTTATATGTTCCACTGTATGTATTTTTTATGCATGTTCACCGATTTCTCTGTCAATTGTGAACCGATTTTCAAAATTCTTTTTGCATTCGATAGAGTAAAATCCAGAGGTAGGCCCATTGTCACCAAGTCAGGATCTGATGATGGGATCCCAGGGAAATCGCTGGCAAACCAAAATTTTTATAGGCAAGTGTGACATGTTTTACTTTTTTCCAAAGCTATTCAAGTATTTGCTTCTGTTACTCATCATCTCATGTTTATGAGCTGATGATGTAAGGTACAACTCCTTAACGGTTAGGAGTTAGAAGATAATTCTTTCACTGTGTATTTCAACCAATGACAGAGAGACAGACAAGTTGATAGTACTGACGGTCACCCATCTTGCTTTGACCTTAGGAAATCACTTAAATATGTGAAAAAAAAAATTAAAACTTCAAAACACTAATAAACAGGTTTGTATAAAGCAGTGTGTTTAATAATTTCTACAGTCACATTCAGGCACTTCCGAAAAATGCCTAATTTGGTTTTTAGTTTAATATGCAATTAAATATGTAACCATATTTCTTTCTAGAACTCTGAAGAAAGTCGAAATCGACATTTATTTTTTGGTATTTCACTATATTCTAAACCTTATTTTGGATCTATATATCTGTGAAAAATTGCACGAACGCTCCGCCAATATCAAAGCCTTTAAACTATGAATCGTTGAGTACCTATTAGGGTACTGCAATATAACGAGAGAATGCTTTGGAATTGATTAACATCAAGTCAGTCTATATATAATATTGTTACGATAACTATCGATTGTTATTCAAAGTAACTGTATTAAACTTAGTCAAAAAAGTTAGTTACTTGTATTAGTTTAGATTCACTAGTAATAATAATAAATATATTGTAACTCTCAAATCAAAAAAATATCTAGCGCAAATTGAGCACCATTCAGCGAGCGATAGAGTATGGAATAAATATAAATAGTAATATATTATATAAACTAGGTGGTGATAACATTAAATTAGAACATTTGCTGCAATATTTCATAGACATGTTTTAAAATTATCAAATGAATGAGATTTATTTCAAAGTTGCAATACATTTATTTTCAATCAATAAATATAGCCCATGTTTTAATTTAATTTCGTATTGTCGCCACCCCCCGTATAAATATTAGAAATATATACAAACATCCATTATCACACTGTAATCTGTCTCTACCAGTTTTCGAACCCGGGATCTCCAGCTTAGTAGACCGGGGCACTTATCACTCGGCCTGACTAGTTAGTATCTTTATAAGATGTAATGTTTTGAATTTTACTCAATGCTTCTTGAGTTCTGTCAATATTGGGATTTTTCTGCGTATCAACTTCTTTGAAGTGTGTGAAGAAATAATGGGCGATTTTTGCCTTGTATGAAAAGCTAAAATAAGGCTTTTTCCAAAAAAATCTCTGATAATATTTGAAGTAGCCTGACTTACATCATCAACTATAGTCCAATTAGAATCGGTTTATTCTATTCCAATATTTTCAACTAGAAAGTTTATTTGAAAGACGATGCGGAGTAAAAGCTCTTAATCGTTATATATCTATGTCCTAAACAATTAAAATTTATTACATTTATCTTGTGTAATGAGGATGTACTAATCTTAACATTTTTCATTCTCGATAGTACAATTTATATTGAGTTATCGTATGGAGTTTAAAGAAAATTGCCTTTATGCTCTGTCGCTATGAACTAGTTTTAAATAGCCTCGAGGGCTCGAGGGACGTGTCGATAATATTCTATTAGAAGATAATATAGGATTATATAAGGCGGCTGAAGAGATGAACTAATTATATCCAACTTGCTTAGGTGCCTACATTATGTAATGCTGCGATTAATATAGTATCGAAGTCTCAAACGTGATTGCAGATATATAGGATCTTGGACTTATGTAATAAATGACTCCACCCACGTGGGTATCTGTTATCGTGCTAAAAGGTAGCTTTTGACATTACTTTGGATATAATCTGATTCTATGCCAAATTTCGTCTAAATCGGTTCAGTGGCTTGGGAGTGAAAAAGTAGAAGATAAACTGACAGATAGACAAACAGAGCTATCTACTTTCGCATTAAAAATATTAGTATGGAAAAAAATGTGAGAAGAGTTAATAAAAGCATTTTTTTTCTAAGTCTGATTTATTTTACATACAAATTATTAACAAAACTGTAAATTATACAGCTTATATAATATACACCTCTAAATCAAACCTTAATGCAATATCAGACAGGCAATAATTAAAGAGATGGCGATTCCTCTTCAAAATAATAATTATTACTACCAATCCTAGACTAACAGCTATTTAATAAAACGTCTCATCACAATCTGATCCATGGTTCAGGAGGACAGGATGTTACAGAATTCCGAAATAAAATGTGGTGTATGTGTGTGTGTGGGGGGGGGGGGGTATGTGTGTGGGGGGGGGGGGGTATGTGTGTGTGTTTGTGTGGTGTGTGTGTGTGTGTGTGTGTGTGGTGTGTGTGTGTGTGTGTATGCGTGTACGGTATAACAACGATAGTACGCATTGTTAGGGTTGATACGAGCAGGTGTGACAGTCTTGTCAGTCAGTTATTAATTTATTCGGAAAATAAGAGTTGTCTGAAAGGTATCAAACTCTCAGAGGTAACTCTTGATAAGGCACACTATTTATACAAGATTAATATTTAAGAAGAGGTTTCTGATTCCTACAACAATTAACAAATTCCAAAGAAGTTAGAATTCCAAGTAATAAGTCTGGTAACAAGATAAAAAGGAAAACTTTCGTAAATCCCCGACCACTTTTATGACCTAATTACTTTTCCTGAGAATCTCGATAAAACGAGTACTGGAAATCGTTCATAGTTTGTTATTTAATTACGCGTTCGAGGAACGATAGCAATTGCATTGAAGGTTCCACTATGAGTAGAATGAAAAATTAAATATTATTTTTGATAATGCTCTTATAAATATGAATTGTTAATACTCAAATTAAAAGCAAAAGTTTAAAACCATTTTACAAATAATCTTATATATACAGGGCGCCCCACGGCCATGCCACACGGAGGGAAAGTATATTAAATATTGAACGTAGGATATTTTACTAAGAGAAGACATCGTTTTATTTTTAATAATAAGTAGAACTGCATTCACAGATTTTTTAAAAATCGCCTACCTCAACCGGGAATCGAACCCGCCAAATGTGATAGAAAAATTACTTGTATTTTATAATAGCGTTTGAAAGGGCTACACATACGCATTATTTTTTCCTAAATATTCTAGCATATTAAATGAAACTATGGTCATAAAATTTTTCATTTTATTTAAAATTTTGTTCAGGGAAATTTCCTCTGACTTGGCCATGCTTCCAACAATTAACATTATCATTTCAAAGACCTACCCACTTGAGACACGAGATTTCCGTGGTGTAAGTACATTATAATAATAAAGCGATACATGAAGTGTAGTAGGTACTTGTATGCATTTCTTCATGAGCTCACAATTACCATGCAACTGGCTGATATTAGTAAAAATAAATAATTCGAAAATGGAACACGTAAATTTTCAAGCGTCTGTTCTTTTGTTTATTGTGAGTTTCATTTTCGTTTATTAGCAATTTTTGTGTTAATTTACTTACCATGGCGTACCAAAATAATTTGGATTTAATAGAAGCTTACTTTTTTAATCACAAATACATTTCATTAGCTTTGCGGTGGTACCGCGAAAGATATCCCGATAGACGCACACCATCTCGATATGTGTTGAAAAGAATGGTGGATAATTTAACAAATTTAGGACGTTTTGATCATCGCTTACAGCAACCACAGCAGCAGATAATAAACGTCAGCGATGATGAACTCAACATTCTGATTTACTTTGAAGCGTACCCGAAGAGTTCAGTGAGGGAAGGTGAAGAAGAAATTGGACTTTCAAAGAGTAGAATACATCGCGTTCTGAAAAAATACAAGTTTAATAGTTATGTTGAAGGGCGATTAGTGCAAAAATTACGGCCGGGAGATGCTGAAAGACGATTTAATTTCTGCCAACATATCGAGAGACTCATCCTTGAGGGTCAAAACTTTTTGAACACCATTATTTGGTCAGACGAGTCAAACTTTAGTAACAACGGTATGTACAACCGGCGTAATAATCGCATTTGGTCCAGACAGAATCCCTTACGAATCCGCGAGACTAATGATGATCAAGTGCGTTTTTCTTTCAACTGTTGGTGTGGGATTGTAAGTAACCGGGTTCTCTTAATACATTTTTACGAAGGAACTCTGAACACGGAAAGATATCTAGAAATACTTGAGATTTTAAAAAATGAGATTAATAATCTTCCTGATGCAGATCGACGAAATCTCATATTCCAGCAAGATGGGGCTCCGGCTCATAACAGTAGGAGAACAGCCGAGTTTCTTAATGAATATTTTCCTTCCTGGATCGGCACTTTTGGACAAATTAGATGGCCACCGAGATCCCCAGATCTAACCCCACTTGATTTTTTTTATGGGGTTATGTAAAAGATTTAGTTTACAGGAACCGGTACAACAGTGTGCAGGAGTTACAAAATGAACTTAGACGTATTATTTCAAACATCCACCATGCAAAAATAAGTAAATCGATAGGGAGAGAAATTATCAAAAGAGTGAGAATTTGTATACAACAGAACGGATCACATTTTGAGCATTTGATAAATTATTTTTTTTTTAAATAAAATGAAAAATTTTATGATCTTAGTTTCATTTAATATGCTAGGTTATTGAGGAAAAAATAATGCTTATGAGTAGCCCTTTCAAACGCTATTATAAAATACATGTAATTTTTCTATCACATTTGGCGGGTTCGATTCCCGGTTGAGGTAGGCGATTTTTAAAAAATCTGTGAATGCAGTTCTACTTATTATTAAAAATAAAACGATGTCTTCTTTTAGTAAAATATCCTAAGTTCAATATTTAATATACCTACTTTCCCTTCGTGTGGCATGGCCGTGGGACGCCCTGTATATACTCATTCAGTACGTAAGTCCAAGGGAGAAGCATAATTTTGTTAAACACACCTCTCGTCTCCACAGATTATACAATTCTTTAATGATAATTGGCGCAAGACGCCCGGGAACATATTTATATTTCAATAATTAAAATCCTGGCTTGACCGTGCGATATAAATGATACACGGGAGCTTAGTCACACGTTTATTGGCCGACTGCGCGGGGGCCACATACAATGTTACAGCAGTGTGATTCACAAACAAATATTTTCGACATCGAGCTTGACGCCTGACAAAGACGACGAGTTGTCATTGGTCTTGACGTTTGCGCACTGCGCTGCGCGAAAGCGTATTCACTAATCTCTACGTCGGTCTCACGGCTGTATATGATTGTCTCTTTTTTGGTTATACGACATGAAGTACAATCGATATTTTTCGATTTCGTTTTTGTTGTGTTAAAATTGTATCGCAGTGACTTCATTCAATATTTGATAGATTCTGACATAAAGGTAATAAAAATCAACAACTTTTTAGTTCCGATTCATGCCGTGCTCGTCGTCGGAACGCTGGTGTCGCCAACAGGTGTTAAACAAACGCCAAAAGGTATGACAGCGCTGCCGCCAGCCACGAATCCATGGCTGCTGGCTTAGAGAATCGCATAGCTGCAGACTACCCACTATAAAAATTATCTTATGTACTAAATATTCTACGTGCTATCTTTCTATATAACAGACCGTTTAAAAGGGCAATGCATTTTTTTTATAGAAATTGACCCAACACCACCTGATGTGAAGCGGTAAGAAGAGACCATATGCGAAGACTGCAATATTTTGTTGTTCAACTGCACAAGCTCGTGCAATTGAACAACAAAATATTGCAGTTGAGTATTTATCAACAAGCTGCATAACGAAATTACCTTTTGACAAATTTACAACAACAATAAAAACTAAACTAAAATTGACCCAAGCTTGGAATTGCATTGGATAAAGATGCAATAATAAAAATAAGTTAAAAATGATAATGATACAAATTTACAAACATTAAAAAGATAAAAAGTTGCGGCTTTTAAGTACTAAACCATTACCATTGTCTGTAGATGGGCTAGATTAAGGCGATTTAAAAAACCTCCATTTTCATTCTCCATTATATTTAAAAATATGGTTCATTTTTGAAGTAATAACATTACTAAAATAAGTGTTATTTTCAATTTAAAATACTTTTGCAGTTAGGACTGAATTAATGAACTTAAAGCCTTTTAACAAAGTAAACAGTATCGAAGAATTTACATTGTTCGCCACAGTTTATTTAGAACGGCACTATACGTATTGCATAGGAATTGTCGGAAGAGTTCACAAAAGTATCTCTTAAGTAAAAGGTTAAATCGGAACGATCGTAAAGTTTAGTATTGAGGTCCAAGAGGGTTGATTGTCGACACATAAACCGAGCTCGTAAAGAATCTGAGATACTATCGAAAACGTTTATTGCTATGAAAAAGATGGTAGTAATCTTAAGCGATGGAACTTATTGCACAATGCGTAGGGTTCCTTATAAATTATACCGTAAAATGCTTCTTAAAAAATATTTATTGGCTTGGTCATAAGCCCTGTTAAGTCCATGATCCACTGATAAGGCGATACTAAGTATGTGTAAAGATGGACATTTATCGCAGTTCCACAGACAAACTAGCCCACAAAGTTACACAGCATCCTATTCATTACTATTGATAATGATCCTTGATTAACAATTACTATTTTTCACATAATAATTTAAATAATTTTGTCCTAAGCTCTTACATATGTATTATATTATAATAATTTAATAATACCTACCTTATTATAAACACAAAAGTAGGTACTTATATTCCCTTGAGTGCATGAAGGAATGGCTCGTAAACGAATTTAAGTACCGAATAAGGGACGTTATAGCCGAATCTGATTCACAAGACGCTCCTTTACTACTGGGATTAATAGCCGGCTTTAAAAACATATTAAATTACTAAGTACCTACCTAAGTAGCTATACAGGTGGTGCCGTCAATACGACAATAAATTAAAACATGGACTAATATTAGTTCATAGAAATGGTTTGCCACATTAAAAAAACATCTTATTAATTTGATAATGGCCTGACATTTCTATGAAAGCAGCCAATGTTATATTATTTCATACAAATGTCATGAAATTATGAATTTACTGCACCAACCTCTATAATGTTTTTAGTACCGCGAGAAAGGAATTTCAGTTTCATTTCAAATTCAAACTATTTAGCTCCTTTCTTTAACAGCGGCATAATTAACACATTATTCCAAACCTATCATAACATGGTATTTACGCAAATCAAACACTACCTGTATTTCAGAATAATGTTAAGTTTGCTTTTTGTTTTCTACCTAAATACATAAACGTGAGGCAAAGGTAAAAGGGAAAGAACCACATACTGATTAGATGAGATAGACCAGCATAGGTAATGGAAAACGCTTAAAGAATCGAATAACCAAGGATAATTATAATTTGCCCATTGCCAAAAAAGAAAAGAATGTAATATAATATTTTTTTAAAGATAACACTAATATGAAAAATAAGAACATCATGCTTACCGCAGTACAGACATGTGAAATTAAAGACTATTGAAAATTAGATTTAAACAAATTATTCAGACCATATAATACCTATCACAGGTGTCAATAGAATTGCAGTGTATACATTTGGTAAAATATAATGACAACAATTATCGTTAGGTATATTAATTAAACACCATTAAAAAAATTGACAAATTACAAATTACAACAGGATTTTTCAATCAAACATCTACGGAGCAACTTCTAACCACTCGTCTAAATATCGTAATAATATACTCGTATAATATGTTATTTTGACATATAACTCGCCAATAAGATGTGTCAATACGATATGGTGATGTAGAGTAAATTTGTAGGCACCTGAGCTTCACTTAAGTTTGCATAGCTCGGGTGCCTACAATTTTTCTGTCTGATATGTAGACTAAATAAAAATGACTATGACACTCATAATCCACTTGTTAGACGTACTTGTCATGTACCCATATTAAAGCTACCCACAGCCTCACTATAGCTGGTCCTTTTGTTTTTTTTTTGTGTTTTTGGATAGGTACAGTAGGTTTGGATACACATATATATATTCCAAATCGATATTTGTGTGACTGTTTGAGGGATTGGTTTATTTTTTAATGACCACTTGTAACCAAATCGATGTCGATTATAAGTGGTCATAAAAAAGTAAGCTTGAACCTATCAATCAAACCAAAACTCTTCAGTACAAGACGATCTTTTCAATACGTCTAGTACCTACACTTTAAGTGAGTCTAGTCCAATTGACTATCAGGCTAGGCATTTAGTTGGATTTCGGTGTTTAATTAACGGGCTAGACATCCAAAAAGCGGCGAATTTAACCAGATGGCGGCGACATTATAAGACTTTAATATTCAGCAATAAATTGAAGAAATACATTACTACAAAAAGTAGATATACCTAGTACAATGTAACTCCAAACCAACTTGTACTCTTCTCAGTATTTTAATAGCTTAGAGATTTAAAGGTAACTAATATTGTATTACATCTAATCTTCCTTAGATATATATTACCTAATCATTAAATTTTTATTCTTTATAAAAATTTAGATAGATAAAGTTTTACTGTTTTTAAACCTACGCTGATTTAGCTTTACCTAATTGCCGTCAATTAGCCGCATTGCAGAGTAATTTGATAAATTGTGTTGCCATAACAGTATAATAGTCTTGTGAATTGCCAGTGTTCGTGATTAAGTCAACGTGTACACAACCTTTCTTGTTAACTCCTTAATAATTTTTAATATACGGCTTCAAATAAACATTTGTTCGGAACCATTGGATCGTAAAGTTTTGTGTTTATTTTTTTTTTATTTAATCTTTCTATAAAACTGATCTGTATTGTGTAAAACGGATAATAATAATCCATTGTTACGTGTCGATCGATACGCATCGACATCCTTAAATATGTTAAGTCATACATAATTCTATGTTTCACGTAGTTTTCTCTCACTTTGTTTGGTGCAAGATACATTCACCTCATCTGCCGAGGACATGCATAATTTAAATATAATAAATTTAATATACGGCTTCAAAACTGTGTTTGTAATTAAGGGACCGATTCAAAGATCTTAGAAATAAAAGAATGACCAAGCCAGCAATTTTGTCGAAATAAACGATTATTGAGAAATATCATCATTTCAGCCGAGAGACGCCCACCGCTGGGCATAGGCCTCCCCCAAAGATTTCCAGACCGATCGGTTCTGCGCTGTCCGCATCCATCGGCTTTTCGCAACCCTCACCAGATCGTCGGTCCACCTTGTGGGAGGCCTACCAACGCTGCGTCTCCCGGTACGCGGCCGCCACTCGAGGACCTTTCCGCCCCAGCGGCCGTCAGTCCTCCTTGCATTGTGACCTGCCCACTGACACTTTAGGCTCGCAATTCTTCCTGCTATGTCGGTGACCTTAATTCTCCTGCGAATCTCATCATTTCTGATTCGATCACGCAGAGAAACCCCGAGCATAGCATTGCTCTGCATCTCCATTGCCCTTTGGGTGACACACTTACATATTACATAACTTATACTCATATTACTTATTACATTACCTTGAAAAACATACTTACATATTATTAAAGCGCCACCGCTTGATGGCGCTGATGTGCCAGCGAGCAGGCTCCTCGCATTGGAGCTTCCCCACACCGTGCGTAGCGCCTGCTCCCGTACGTTGGACTCCTCTGTGACGAATTCGGGTGTAGCTCTCTTCCATCTTAGACCTTATCATCAGCTCGATAAGAATAAAAATATTTAAAAAGATGTTCCAAATACACTCTGCGGTATGGATAATCCTAAGCCATTAGTATTCGTAACATTTTTTATCATAGAACAAACACGCAGTACCTACCGTTACTGAAACAAATCAACTTATGACCTAAGCATTAAATATAATGTACAAGATAAAAAAAACTATAGTATAGATAGTATCCGAAGGATGAAAACGCTAAGTATTCTTTCTAGAATAAGTGCATTCAGACGGAACATAGTCATTTTTATTATGTCGTATCCCTATTACTTCTCAAGCACTAAAGTTGAAGTTTGGAAAGCAAAGACTACATCCATGTGGATATCCTCAAATTAAATAGTCTTTCAGGCTCAGACTTTCGTTTTTCTCCTGGATTTTCTGGCCTGGTGATTTATTCGACTGATTTACAGAGTAAGAGACACGTGTAAAGTGCAAGTGATGATGTGTCAGAATGGACCCATAAAACGTGTCTTAATAAGTTCTTTCCATATTTGATTGACTTTTACATAAAGATAAAAAAAATAACTTTATAGTTCCGGCTCACGCAGTGCTCGTTGTCGATACGCTAGTGTCGCCAGGGGTTGTCAAACAAACGGCAAAAGATATGATAGCGTTGCCACAACCACAAATTCAAAGCTGCTGCTGACGTTAGAGAATCGCATAGCAGTTAATTAATCTTAAAGTTGGTTGTTAGAAAGTTCATAAAGTTTTGTTTTCCGATTTTGTAGATAGTACAGCCAACCAGAGAAGTACCTGGACACTTTAGTACCATGTCACACCGATCTTGTGCACGTACTTTATAGTTGCTACCGTACTATATTCACGCTAGAGTCGTTATGACATAGTACTAAAGTGTTCAGCTACTTCTGTGGTCGACCGTACAATCGACAGCACATCAAGCATCAGCAGTTTGACCTTGAGACCAACCTTACTCCGTTTGTATAGAGGCAGCTTTAGCGTTGCCTACTCTGTTAAAATTAAGAGGAAGCGTTATATTGACTGGCAGTATAGGAGACGTGTCCCCTTGCCCCCAACATAACACTTACTAAATAAGCTTTGGCGATTTTACTTACCCCACTCTTTAAGTAGTGTCATTTGGCTGCAATCTTCTGTAAGATGTTGGCTGTAAATCACTTCCACCCAATGTATATATACCCACTTGGAGTTTGTAGAGATAAGATAGTTATTCAAAAAATAAAAGGACATCAATAGCTAGTAAACAGTACCAATAAAATCTAAATAGGTGCGTAGTAAAATAAACACGACATAAGCACTCGAATCGAAGGCCAATATTGTCCTTGTAACTTGAAATGATCGATATCTATAAACTATTAATGGAGTAATAAAACATACGCCCAATAATGCTCGGAAAACCTCGAAGCATTGGCCCTGAATAACTTGAGCGATAAAACTTGCTGAATAAGGAGCACGCTTCAGAAAAAAACGACCGCAAAATTATTTAATTACAGATTACATAAAACCTTTTCTTTTTCACGAATAAGAAGTACTAGACTGGTGGCTGTTAGCGACTCCACTCCAGTAGATATCGGCTATTGCTCCAAAAGGTATTTATTTTATTTCCTTCTTAGGGTCTTAAACTATTTTCACACCAAATTTAACTTAATTAGGTTCAGCGGTTTTAACGTGAAATGGTTTCAAACAGACTTTCAAATTTCTAATATTAGTCCGGTTTAGTAGGTAAGGATTTTTTCGATCATTGACGTTGACATAAATAAATATAGTACCTAAAAGATCATAAGACACTTACCGTTAATATAAAAATGTACCTATTTGATGAAGTAGGTTTCATGGAAATATATCCTGCTATTGCTAAAATATTATTTAGTGTTCCCCTAGACGTGAAAAAAGTTTCGTGAAATTTTTAAAATAATATCGATTCTGAGCTAGTTACTTTTGTCCGAATTTATTGGGAAAAACAAAGGACGATTAAGTTTGAAACTAAATAATTTAGTACAAGTCCCCTTGTTCCCAATACAGAGCTTTAAAATGAGTTCTGACCTTACTCAGCTTAGAAACATAGCACATAGCACTTTTGTCCACGTACACTATATTTATGAACAGAAAATCTAGGCAGTTTACAAATTCGCTGGATTTCTATTCATAACGTATTAAAAGAGACACAGGATATTTAATTCAATGATGATTAATTTGGAAAGATGAGGATGAAAAAAGATTCGAACCCGGGATCTTTAGCTTAGTTAACAGTGTTAGAGAATGTAAATCCGCCTCTAATGAAGCATAGTACAAGACCATCCGCCTCTAATAATAGCTCGTAGACATCTTAATCGAGTGGGCTTTCAATACGCCATGTTGGTAAACGTTGAGTGAGTCTAGTTCAATTAACTTTCGGCCTAGGCATTTAATTGTATACCGGCGTTTAATCAACGGGCTAGGCATCCAATTAAGCGGCAGATTTAGTCAGATGGCGGCGGCATAAATATGGATACATTGAAAAAAATAAAAGGCCAATGCTAACCTTTGACCTTTACAATGCTTATAATTATGTTTCCGTTAACACAAGTTGACATCGAAACATATTTTTTAGTTTAATAGTTGTGTGTTTTGCTGTAATTGAGTATTTGTAGATATGTATATTGTTTTTGCATGACTTAGCAGGCATATATTATAGACTATTTTAAAGCTCCTTCGTTCTCAGTAGAACATTGAAAAAAAAGGTCAATACTAAGACCTTTGAACTTTACAATGCCTACAATTATGTTTCCGATAGCACAAGTTTTCATCGAAACATATTTAAAAGTTTAATAGTAGGTAGTATATTTTGCTATAGTAGTTAAATATTTATAGGTATATTGTTCTGAAATAACTAAGCAAACTTATATTAAATATTATTTTAAAGCTCTATTGATTTTGAATTACTTAACAATTTATTTTTTATCCCCCCATCTCGGAAAGAGTATTTTTGCTCTTCGATATCTGAGTGCAAAAGCAGTTTTTATCCGCTAGAGGATAAAGTAAAATTGAATTTAGAACATCGTGTCTACTAAGTTTGTAAATTCAAAACATCATTAACCCTATTTACTTCTACCTCCATGGTGCCGAATTTATCATACAACCTTTTTTAACTTGTATAAAAACTCAGACTCGGCACCTTCTTGGTGTACTTTTTGTTTAATTTGCTTTGCGCGTGCCATTTTCTTTTCACGACATATTTGTTAAAACCATAGGCTTAAAACAAAAAACTTGAAAACAAGTAAAAAACCTAAAACGAGTGATTCTAGCGTCGAAGAAGTTTATTTGACGCCAACAGAATTGACTGAAACTGTTAATAATGCGCAAATGATTTTTTTTTCATTGTGTGATTTCCTCGTTGAGGTGGGATGAAAACTTACGTGTTGCACTCGAGTGCAAAGATTTTTCAGAGCCTACGGAGATTTTTTCTTTTGCTGTATTTCCATAAAACTTTAGAATGGAACTAGTTAGAAAAAAATCTTAGTACTTTTAAAATCATTACTAGTCATTATGGAACTTCAAATGAACCTTGAAGCTTAGCTTGCTTAGCTGTGTTCTCAACTTAGCGTATCGCTGTATTATTGGATAATTTGTGCGAAATAACCACAGCGTATTTTAGCTTACGCAGAAATGCATCTTGGTACCTGTACATAATTTAGCAAGCAACTCAGAGCATTCATCTATTATATAAAATTTAAAATTGAAAGTAATCATCTATCTAACACCATCTGATTGAGACTATTCTAATGAGCCCAAACACGCTGTAATCTGCTGTAAGTTCCTAAAATTGATCATTATCATAATTATTACTATTTGGTGGTACAGGATCAGCTCAAGGTTAGCATGTCTTGGGAAAACCACCGAAGTAACAGTAAACTAAACTTCCAATTATTCGAATCGATAAAAGTTAATAAGACCCTTTTGTCGAGTAAGAAATGAGCCGATAGTCATCAAACGCCTGAACAAATTTTCATAAATTATACCTAAGAACCGTCTCAATCACGTCAGCTTTCAAACAAAAGAAAAAAACGAATCAAATTCGGTCCATTTTTTCAGGAGCTTCAATGCCACAGACAGACAGACAGATACACATACAGAGAAACTAATAACACCCCTCTTTTTGGGTCGGGGGTGAAGTAATATTGTTTATGATTTTTGCAATAACGTGTTATTATATAAATAAAACCAAACATCTTTATTTAATTTTTAATTCATCGTGATAGTAAATAGACGTAAGGATGTAAATAATAATTATACAATATACTAAATAGACTTCGATATATAATTTACATTATAATTATGAGCATTTATTATAATTATCGTGTCATTTTTTAGATATGTACACATCTAATTAATAAAGTTTCTACACATTATTTTAATATCATGTAAAAGCTAATCTATTATTTATATAAAAGTTGTTTAGTGTAATGGAAACGTTTGCTATAATAGGTAAAAATCATAATATTATTATTTAAAAAAGAACAAACAAATATTTTAATAAAATACCAATTATGTACAATAAGGTTATTATTATTGAAAAGACAGCTTAGTTTGGCTAGTATAATATGAGAGCATCAAGAATAAGTTATATGTTAAAGTTAATACGAGGGCAAATTAAGTGAACTCAATATTTTTAGCTCTGTTTAAGGTTTCTTAACGTTATGGGCCCAACAATTCTCATTGGGAAACATTGTGGTTTTATGGCACAAGCTCCTCATGTATTTCTCCCATGTTGGAAGGACTGTGCCCAGCAGTGGGACGTGTATAGGCTGGTGATGCGATTACTCGGAACCTAATACATAAGAAGAAGCTTATGCTGTCTGCGTGTTACCATAGACAAACTTTTTTGGTCTAAAAATACAGATGCAACACATTTTCATTAATCTTTACAGAATTTGGTGCTAAAAATAAACAACTATAACATAAATAAAGACAAAACATTCCAAATTTCTTATAAGTACATTTCATTTCTTGATGAGTGAAATATAAGTTGAGATCTAATAAAGTGGAGCGTTCATATGTATTCAATGGCCGGGAAAACACCGTTTCTATTTAAATTTTAAAAAGAAATGAATAATTGACGTTCAAAAGCTAATTTTAAAGTCTGTTCCCCTAGCACGAACATTTTTAAATTTCGAATCGTAAGCGTATCATTCACGCGCGCTTACAATTTCAAACAAAAGCTAACGTAGCTTCTCGATACGATAGTGATTCGAAATTAAAAGTGTTCGTGCTATAGGTACAGTATGTGCTTCTAGCACCAATAGTTCTCCTGTTACTTTTATAGATAGTACATCATTAGGTTTTATATTTTTTCCCACATAATATGGCCAAAAGTACATAATAATGTCTTATATTTTTCTTTATAATTGGAAAATTCATTGTACTCGCCGATATAAAATACAACGATATACGATATTCGGGCCCTCCATAAGTTAATGTGCCTCGAAAACTCTAAAATAACACTAGGGCAGATATTGTTTAAGACTAATACATATTATATATTTATTTATAAAAAATTTTTCATTTACACTCAGTAAACTGCTGTACTGTTACAAAAAACAGTTTAATATGGTTAGAAACTCCACGAATCTTCACATTTTTCGCGAGAAATAAACACAATTCACCTATAAGTGAATTTTACATAATGCACAGTTATTTGGAATTTAGCTAAGACCATTGCATCACTATCTCTCGCGGCGGTTCATTTTATAGCCCATGCTGTGTGTGTCAACGTGTCCTTAGTTCGGGAATAAATGGGTCCCTTGAGACTAACATTTCGAAAGCCTATATACAATAAAGAAAGCTATAGTCTAGTCATGTCCAAGGGTTACTGAAGTTCATGACCTTAATATGGAAGCCAGCAAAAGAAGCAAGGAATGGTTTGAAAATCCTAACGTTACTGACTGATTTTATTTCAAATCACATAAATTTCACACTTTTTGACAGCAAATTTGTGATTAATAATTACATCGCAAACGTTGCAGGATATTTGACATCAAATAACTGGAATAAATGTAAATAATTTATGAAATGCTAATAAACCTATACAAAATGAATTGAAAAGAAGCTCTGCTAATTAACCATAATATATTTTAAGTACTTTCTCATTTTCACGTAATAATTTATATAATGCAATAATATAACCTTGGCACAATACACTTCAACAAAGATAAGGGTATCATTTACTACCATTAATTATATTAATAATTATTTACTTCTATAACAATGATTGAAAATATTACATGTTATTCAGGAATATAAATTATAGATGTACAACATGTATTGGTACAATTTATTCTTAAAAACTTACTATCCTCTATCGGTTACAATGAATATTGTAATAAATTTAAAACAAAATTCAATTACTTCATTAACCTGAAAATAAATAACAGTTTAAAAATCATAAACTTTAGGATTCAGTAACTTTGCTTAGGTACTGGTTAAAACACAATTTACCAATTATTTGAAAAAAAAAATAGTAAAATCAAAAATATATTTATTCAAATAGGCTCCTAAGAAGCTCTTTCGAATTGTTAAAAAACACAAATTATGTATATGGATTCAAGAAATGGTCTCACAATGTCATATTATCTATCTGTCTGTCATGTCTGAATTTACACCGGTTCCAAAAGTTGAATTACCGAGAAGACTCCGGCAACAACTAGTGTAGTGACTCAATTCAAAATATGAAGTTATAATGTTATTTGTAATAAAAGTATGTCAAAAATGTTAATAAAATATAATGCATGTAAGAAAAATATGTGAAAATTATGGGTAAATAAAGGTTATTTTTATTTTATTTACAGGTTGAAACTTAAAAATTTGTTGTCTTTACAATCTTTCCATTCTTTTAAAGATCTAATTATTTTATTACACACTGATTCATATGATTATTCAAAGGCGATATACACAGCATACACAATCTGAAAGATGATATTTTTTATAAAATCTGATTCTGGGATCAAATATAAATTCTGATGATCAAAGTTGGTTCATTGGTTTTATAATTAGTAAAGGATGTTAGGAGTGAGTATCTAAGACATGGTGCAATACTAGTATCTAAAATCATTGAAGGATATAAGTCTATATAATTATAGTGGAGGGAATTACAAAGTCTTAACTTTGAGATAAGTATTTTATTTATTTCAATATATCGATAATATAAGGATTGAAATACCCCGTGACTTGGATTAAGGCCTACTATGACATGCTTTTGTCTATCTGGTCCCCAAGCACCAGAAAAGAAATGGAAATAACTACTTCACAAATCTCTATTAAAATACTCATTTAGAATTAGTGCCATTCTTACCTTAAATACAATTTATATACTTTCGAACCAAACGCTTACAATGTAGAATTATATATAATTGACCATAAAAAATTTGGTATTTAAATGTTTGATGAAAATAAAAGAAAACATTGTATATTTTTTATTAATATAGGTACATAATAATATTTTAATTAACCATATCTCGTAAAAACTGAAATCAATTTAAATATTTTAGTGACGCTCCTTGCCGAACAACGCTTCCCTTAGTAATTCAATATTGTTCCTTACTTCCTAAAACACCATGTGCAGATAATACCATAATTATCATTGGACCAAAATTCAACCTTCACATCTTTCAATAGATCTATTTCTACAAGCCTGATTTAGAGCATAACTTATTCAACGTTTTAAGCTACACTGGTGTAAATGTATTGGCAACTATCAATGATCTAATCTAAAAACCATTATTGGATAATAAAACGTTGAAAAATTCATGTCAGTCAGGATATTACCTAAAATACTTATGTTCAGATTAATTGTGATTATAATTAATATTAGGCATTATAAAAGTATTGATATTGACAACTACGCTTAGATTATTATGTATAGATACATCCACATAGTCAAGAAATCTAAATCCACAAGTAGAATTATCTAAGCCACTGCAGAATATTTATTTTGTACATAGCTAAAATATTTTATTTTCACTTGAGATTGCTTAAATCAGTAGTTATTAAACACATCACATGTCCCTTATAATAAAATTTAGAGTGGCACTTTTATTATAAAGATTATTTAAGATAGTAAAGTTATTGTGCAATCCTTAAGTACGAATAAGTGATATTAAAAATTTACTCTAATTTAATCTAAATTTAGACACTCCTTAAAGACACAAGGGGATATAGATACAAAAATATCAATGCTAAGGATCGATGAAAGGAAAACACTCCGTACGTCCGTACTATAAAGGCTATGGTCCCACAACAAGACACTATAAATAGCTACAGACCAGAATGTCACGTGAAAGTGTCCGAAATTCGTTGTTCTAAAAAATACACACCGGTCACCTTTTTTGAAGTACACCATATCACAAGACAAAGTTAATGTAAAACAGTTCGTAGAAGTTCAATTGTAGCGAAAGTTAATCGTCTGCTTTGGGACTTTGTGCAGGGCTGGGCCAAGGAGGCCTCATTTTTTCCAGCACATATTTCAGCTGGAAACCGGTATGGAAATGCTACAGATACTCATCTATCTGATCATAGTCCTCGTCGGGGGGAGAAGGACCTGACACCGACAGGATTGGCAGTCCAAAATGTTTCACTGTCTCGACACTACTGCTGTCGTCTGACTTGCTAGCTTCCTCGTTTATTGTTTCCTCTCGTTGGTGTTTGACTTTGCAAAGGCGTTCGGATGAATCGCTCATTGTAGTTAAAGGAATATTATCTGCTGATCTGTAAGAAAATAAATAATTTTAACCCCCAATGTACCCAATGTACTGTTTTTATGTTTGTAGCTTTACATTGTCTATTTTGTCTCTTGCAATAATAGTTATATGTAATGCATGGCTGCAAAGTGGTTTATTGGCGCAAGTACTTGTATTTAAACTTCAGCTAGCGAAGGATTCTAGGATTGAACCATATATATAATGTTGAGCGTAGCGAGGGTTTCAAAGGTATTATACTCAGAATTACTTCCATAGTAAATGTGTTGTTTAGACCATGCAAGTAATTTATTGCTTCAATTTAATTGTATGCTATAGGCAAGAAACTAGCATTATGTTAATGGGCCTTTGTTGAACAGAAAGATTCGAATTTTAAAAATTATTTCCACTCTAGCGGATAAAATGCACTTTTGTACTCAGATT
The DNA here is from genome assembly GCA_947347705.1 of Nymphula nitidulata. Lineage (NCBI taxonomy): Eukaryota > Metazoa > Arthropoda > Insecta > Lepidoptera > Crambidae > Nymphula > Nymphula nitidulata. Next base: position 7,766,337 of record OX374627.1, read on the forward strand.
TCGAATGATAAACAGATTTTTTCGAGCTTGTGAGGTGAAAATATTTTTTTATTATTATTATTTTCAAATTATTTTTTTATAATTACCTACAGCTGAAATCTTTGTAAAAGGTTATTGGAGTAAAGATAAAAATTACCTAGCACAGTGCCCTGAGGGACACCTTGACAATGATTTCTTATAAAAATTATCTATGACTTTATCTACTTATAAAAAGCATAGATACAACATTTTTTTATTATCACCAAAAATAGTTACTTACCTGGCCTTACGACACAGTTTGGATTGCGAGCCGTGTCGTCTCAGGAATTCACCAGCGTCGAAGGCAGCGAAACCTGTGGGCTCAGCGGATACAAATATTGCTGAGTTGACTCTTGGTCTATTGCACCTGGCCAAGAGACGCTCCTCACACTCCAAGCTTTGTGTGTGCGTGTGAGACCAACGCATATGCTGCAAAAAATAAAACCATTTTTGATTTCAGCCATCTAATACATTATGAATTTATTTATAGTAAGAAAAGTGCTATTGTGATTAACATTCAAACTAAGTCACATGTGACAAACTGTTATTAATCATTAATATTTTAGTATTACATATTTTTTAAAATGTATAATCAGAACAAAGTAGTACTACTTGAGCATTATTATTCGTTTCTCTTTAATAGAAGGTTATGAAAATAAATAACTTAAAATTTTAACGCTAATCTTTCATGCGAAAAATAAACAGCTGTTTGTTTAAATTAACGAAATGCTCTTTCGTGAGTAACATAAAAGTTAACGTAAGAAACGCCAGTTCAAAAAACATAATAGGATAACTTCGAAATGAGATTACGTACTTGTGTTGACGAAAAGTTGAGTTGAAGAGGCAGAATTTAAGGGCCCGCATACTTTGCGACGAATATCATCTTTGAAATTGAATAATCTTGACTAAGCTTTTAAAACGGGATAAGCCATGAGCTTAATAGAGAAAACAGTTAAGATTAGAATACGTTTTTTATTATTAGATGCTTTCTAATACCAAAATAATGTACTCTGTTACCTCGTCTAAATCGATAAATAAGTCGGCTATTGACTAATAAAGGTTAGTAAACATAGTGCCACCAGCGCTGAAATAATAAAGGTTATTTCAACAAAATAAAAAATGGCCAATATATTTATTTCATAATAGTATAGTTTAGTTAGGCAATGTTATTCCTGTAGGGGTAGTAGAATCATTTACTTCTCAAATAATGCGCTCGTGGTCCAAATTTGGAGTGTTTTAGTCAATATTTCCGTGTTTACGTCACGTGTGTCATTATGAACATGCGATGTCACGACATTCTCTTTTTCCCACCGTGAAAAGGTTGTAAAAATTTTGAATCACCAGTTCGTGTGTTTAACTTTATTGTAACTACATAGGATCCATTTTCGCGTAGAAACATATTTGAAGATGTACAAGTTATAATACAACTGTCATTGTGGCACGCGATTCTCGAGTTAAGTCCAGAGAGGGTGGAAATTAGTATTGTTGTTTCAGACAATGTAATTATTAAAAGAAAAGTTTTCAATGCATTAAACGGCACGCTTTCTGCTGATAAGTGATCATAACAGATTGTGGGTACGACATTAAATTAATTTTATCAGTTTGAGTAGGTAAATTTTTGACTTATGCTGTGGCTTTTACCATTTTTAGTAAATGTGAAATGTACCTACGTCGACAGCACATCAAGCGCAACAGTTTGACCATAAGTCAGCCCTTAGAGACACCGCAGACTTACAATTTAAAGTTGGCCAACTATCGAACAACTAAATTGCGTGCTTTCATAGGCCGCCGCCTTCGCCGACTTAGTTGGTGGACAGTGTTGCTAGCGCGGTGAAGTCTGCGATAAAATGCGGAAACACCACGCACTACTTCTTAAATTAATAAAAAGAAGACGAAAACAGAACAAAACATTTAGGGTGCATCCGATATTAAGTGACAGTTTAGAGCGTGGGAAACATCATACCTTACATTCTAAACTGAGATGTTACCCAGATAAGTTTTTTGAGAGCTGGCCTTTTTTAGACTTCGTCGATCAGCAGTTCTATTTTTTCATTTGTTACAAGTAGAGAATGCAGAGATCGACTGGGCGGCTGCGTGCCCGTCGGCAAAAATCCAAGCGTGGGGAAATCACGCGCACGAGTCTGGTCACACTGCATCTTACCGTGCGACTGACCAACTAAGTTGTTATAGTCTGCGGACTATCGGCCGATAGTTGGCCAACTATTTAATTGAACGACTTAGTTGGATATAATGTGCGGGCTATCATAAGATTCTATGCCTATTAGATATTCTGCGATTTAGTTGGCCAACTTAAAATTGTATATGTGCGGTGTCTCTTATACCTCTTTCGTAAAAAAGACAACTTTCGTAGTACAACTGTTACACTTGATGTGCTGTCGTGTCTACAAAAATATTAAATATATAAAGTGACTAATCAATAAATCTAGATCTAATAATTAAATAAATTAATAAACAAACACAAGAACAAATAGTTCAATCATTTTTAACTTTAATCAGAACAAAGCACACAATTTTCGAAATCAAACATTTCGATCAAATATTAATCAATGCAGTTCAGGTATGAACTTCGACAAAGTAATCTTACTAAGAAATGTCTTAAGTATTTCGTTCAAATTTAAAGACATCAAGTGTACAATTTAAATGTACACGGTTCCTATTATTGAAGCCACCGTTGATACTTTTCACAGTAAAAGTCGCGTGCGTTCACATTCATTACTACAAGGCTTTCGACGTACTAGCGATACGAATTCTTGAAAAACTAACTAGCTACCAGAATTCCTATTTCTATGAAATAAAGACCTATTTTTGTACGGAGGGTGAGTTCACATTTAAATTTAACGAATGTAGAAGTTGAAGTGTAACTGTAGAATACCTAACACGTCACTCTAGACAACGTAATATTCTTCAGCTTTGAGATTGAATACCCGTTTAAAAATGTATAGGTACTACTCTTAAATGCTTTCGAGATAAGTCTTGATCATAAGATCAAGAAATATAACATTATAATCCGCCACTGCTCTATCAAGGCCTCTTATTATTAGAGAAGTAGTTGCAAGATTTATTAGACTTATTTGAATCTTATCTTGATTTTAAAGAAGAATAAAAAATTATTTCTACGATAGATAAAGTCTTTTGCATATAACCAATTCTCAGTTCACTATAGTCTGTTATATCTTACTTTGTTTGAATTGGTAATCCGTGTTTAACCACTGTCTGTCCACATAACATCTCTGTTGGAACGATGTAATATAATATTCGTTGAACTTGTTCTGAGTTTTATACTTTGAGTTTTTAGGTTTAAAGACTTTTGTTTCTCATTTAAACAGTTTCTCTTTAATGAAATATAAACTTTGTTTATAATAAGCTATAGGTTTCTGTAAGCTCGTTTTTTAGAAGTCCCATGCATTGAAAGTCAATTCCAAAATGGAAGCTACAAGATCAACATCACATATGACACGATTCTGTCGTTTGAAATGGCGTCATCTGTTCTATGATGTCGCTGTGTTTAGGATTGAAAGGAAATTTAAGGGTAATTACTGAGCATAGAAAATATTTCAATCTTAGGCCTCACGATGAAAATGCTCAGCTAAATTTGGGCTGGCAAGGCAAAGGCGGCTAGAGCAGTGTCCTAACTGCACTAGCTGTCTTCGCATATGGACTCTTCTTACTGCTGAAGCATTAGGTAGTATAGTCATTTGCCGTGCTTTGTATAAAAAAAAAACATGCAATACCAAGTAATTTTTCCCTGCTATTGCAGGTGTCTATAGATGGACTAGAGCAAATTTACTGGGTCGTCCCAAGTCCTCGCTAGCTCAGATGCTTAAAGCAGTCACCTTCATTGTAAAAGGTCGCGGGTCCCCGCCTGAGCACATGTTTTTTTTAGTCTAAATACTTTTCTAATATTTACAAGCATTTATAAAATGTCAAAATAAAACTAAGAATATTAGGTATTCCTGTTTCTAGAGTGATGGAAATATCTGCTCTGAGTCCCCGAGTGTCGTTTCTTGGGAAACATAAATATACAATATTCATTACATCTTGAGTGCGGTGCGACACTCCAGCGTTGTCGAAATCTCTTGTTGGAAATACAAGGGGAAAAATGGATATACAGTGTAAACCCTATATACCTAACTACTATTTAACAAAAAACTCCTTAAAACGTAGAAATTGCTAAAGCTTGTTTAGCTTAGAGTGCTACTCTTGTATTGAAACACTCTTTATAGCGTAGGAAACACTCTCAATAGCGAAACAATACATTATTATTTAGACCCCAATAAAAATTAATTTCACTGACCTTCAAACACAGCAGTTTGTTTCTACAACTAGAAGACAATCAAGCTGACGGCCCACCTGGTGGTAAGAGGTTACCGACGCCTATTCGTGGTCATCCGGAGGCTTAAGATGAAATGCCGTCCATGTCCAGTTAGTACATTTCGTACGCACCATAGAATCCTTAGAAATGTGTTCATTTCTTTGTTGTAACTGTCTATCACGTGTTTCCTTGATGTACTTCCTACTATCGTCTTATTGCTATTGGTTATCGTAATGTTATTCTTAGTTGCTTTCAAATTTTTGAACTGTAAAGGGGTTAAGTATTTCATTTGTCTAAATTTAGTTAGCTAAATTCAGCATGCTAACTGATTAAGATCGACAGTCACGACTCTGATTTAGTGTGTCTAACAGTCTGAATGTCTTTACATTTGTCTAAATTCAGAGTCTAACTCATTTAGCTAACTAAATTTAGCCAAATGTAATAACCCCTTATGCATGGCGTGTAAAAAAACTGCATATTGACGAAAATGTGTCATTAATTCGTCAAATTATTATTCTTTACTCTCCGTTTAACGGAACTCTTTATGGCGCAATAAAATAACCACTTCATTTCGCTATATACAGTTTACACTATATTGTGTATATTGTTCACAAGATGAAATTCTGTACTAAAATTTAGAGTTTCAACTTTATTGATATGTGAGCGCATTGTAGTTGCTAGGTGTTAGGCACACTGACATGGTGTGTCTGAGTGGGTACCACTTGTTCTCTTTCACCGGGAAGCCGTTTTCATTGTTTCAGTGTGAAGGGTAAAACATCTCTTGTCTCTATAAAGTCAACACGCGTGTGATTTACTTGATTTCTTAGAAGATATTAACCAGTTATCATCAGATGGTATATTGGCATATAATATATGATTATGATTTAAATAATTAATAATAATTCCAAGGCTAAAAGATATATAAAGACAAAAAACTTTTAAGTACTCGTTTTAAAATATAAAGATAATTAACTTAACGGTGTCCTATTTTTATTTTAAATGAAAACATCAGTTACGTACAGTCGACAGCACATCAAGGGTGTGGGTGGTCGATCTTCTGATACACTTGAAGTGCTATCGTCTGTTCACCTAAATATCATAGTTATACATATCAAAAACATAATTTTCAACAATACATTATTTCATACTACTTACTTCTTAATTAACTTCTTAACAAATCGCAAATTCGCTTAACAAAACTTAACTCTTTATTTTAAGGTGTTTAACCTTAAAATAAAAAAGTTAAGTTTTGAAACATTATTGTAATGAAAATATTATATTTTTACACACGTACCTACTATTTGCTCAAATTAAGATTCAAGCACAGGCGAGTACTGACTCTTCGATACAGATGGTAAAAAAGTGTTAAGAATTTACAAAGGCATTAAACGATTTTTTATAAATATTGGATATTTATAAAATTTCCTGTGGAATATGTGTTAGGTACCAACCCTAACACATATTCCACACATTTCCATGTCTATTATCAGACACAAATAACAAACAATAGGTATATTCTATGATATATATCTATACCTAAATGCCAACGGGCAGATAAGGGAAAAAAGTTTTTTTTTTTTTTATACAACTAGATGACAAACAAGCTGACGGCCCACCTGGTGGTAAGCGGTTACCGCCGCCTATAGACACCTGCAGTAACAAGGAAAAGCACTTGATATTGCAGGTGCGTTGTCATCCTGAGGCCTAAGATGAAATGCCGTCCATGCCCAGTTTAAGCGTATCTTAATTTTTCAATAGTAAATCAAATCCTTAGGCAGGTATTTTTCCTCCTTAACCTTTGGAAAATAATACTCTTAGCTTTCACATCTCCAGTCACTGTAGTACTAGTCTTTATTAGAACTTCGACCGTGGACTGACCTACATATAAGATGCCTGATTTTAATATAACAAATGGATAACCCCATTTTATTTCCTCAAATAGAATGCAACATTTCCAACCGATGTTTAAGATACTTAAATAAAAAGTAAATTGGAAACCAGAGAACATCAGATATGTTAAAAAATTAAGCTTTAGCTTTTTCATTTTTATATTACGTATGGGCTAGCATTTGGCTACAATCTTATCTGGTGATAAAATAAGACGTAGCTAACGATAAAGCATGCTTACTTAAAAGGGAATATTGTATTCACTGTAGCCTTGAAGAACCCTCAGGATTTCTCGGGGAACACACTGGTAGGTGGCAGATAATGATTTCCATCCCTTGGCTGTCAGCATTTTAAAGGAATTAGTGAAATGTTTTATGTGGAAAGATAGAATATCGATTGCCATGGAGGTGGAAAACCATCGACTTCTGTTTGCCGGATGGTGAATAGGGGCTGGCAAAATGACTTCCAACAGTTCCTTCACACACGCTCCAAAGTGTATCCAATAAAATACCGAATTACAGAAAGATAGTGCATATCCACGTAAAGCGATGACAATCAATTCACACGAAGATTTAGTTGGTTTGATTTGATTTGAGATCGTATATATCGATGCCTATGCGCTTATTGTTTGTAGCAGGGCTATAAACTATTATCAGGAAATTCTATCATCGGGAATGTAGCTAAATAAAAACGTAGTCAGCCAGTATGACTGCGGAGGATGTGGTAATAAAACATTTCCTATGAATATTCAACGGTAGCGTGCCACAGGGTCCTATACCTAGGGTTTCCTTAACATCTGGTGGTGGGTTGGTGAAATTGCTTCGGCAGAGCCCAGGCTACCCCCGGGAAAGGCAGTGGAGTTACCGGGGAGTTTTAGTAGGTATTCCCAGCGCCTTATAAGCGCTGGGCGACCCCCACACACGCCCGTCACTTAGCCAGTGGCGGGTAGGTCTGTAATAGGATTTCTCCTCGAAAAAAAAAAGTTTCCTTATCATATCATCTTCACTTTAAACATATAACAGACTTATGATCACTTCAATACAAAATAATCCTATAATATGAATATTGTAGGTAGCAATAATGATATTTTTTAATATAGACATAATGATATTTTTTCGTTTTAGATACCTAATTCTCATTTACATATTTTCCTTTGAATCTTACATATATATTGTTATACATACTTATAACATTGTCAGTAAAACAATTATATTTTACGATTTACTCTTACTGAAATGAACACAAAAAGGTTATCCTTTAGAAAGGGAATCAAAGAAAGAGCAATGCGTTGTAGGTCTCAGCTTCTATTGAATGAATGCTTTTAATATATTGCATGATACGGCGTTTTCTCAAAGAACAGGCAACGTGAAAATTGCTCTTTAGTAGCCGTATATACTTGTATGAGACTAATGGAGTATCACTTATCTTTGGAGAACCAAAATATTTTGAATAAGTTTCATTTACCTAAGAGATAACAATGTTTTGCAATTCAATGCAATTCGAATTTACAAAAAATAAGAAAGAAAATATTATTAAGTATCATTTTGCTAAACAGTTTCTTTATGTTCCTTTTCAAATATAAATTCAACTTAAATAATTAAAATCTTATATAATTTTCGTATCCTAGTGGTGTGCTTCCTATAACTTTAAAATCAATACACTCTGTACAAAAAATATTCACTGTACAATCAGCCCAACATTCGTTGGGTGTGGTGACGAAAAAGTGCCGTGAAAATGCCATCCAAAAAAACACTAGCCAATTATATCCTCAAACAAGAAAAATTGGGTCAAGTGATAGGAAAAATCTTGTGCGTTTCAAAACGTGAGTAGCGTGCTCTGGGTCTAGCATAACCGATTGTGACGTGACGCGACTTAGAACGAACTGAAAGGGTAGCAACTTTTGTGTACTGAAACAAAATATTCGTATGGATATTCTAGTCTATGGGGGAGGCCTAAGTTCAACAGTACGTCCTTCGTCTGATGATGATTATTATTATATTCCAATAAATATGAAACAATTGGGATGTTGCCTAAGTTTGAATATGGCGCTATTATTCACAAATTCGGAAAATATACGCTACTGTTACCCATAAAAACAATTCAAACTTAAAATATATTGACTATTGTTGAAATTGTACTGTTTTGAAAATTAAAAAAATGGATTTTTTTTTTTAATTTATTAAAAATGTTAATGCTGCTGCTAATTTCTGACATCAATTAAAACAACTAGTATTATGACAACTATTAATAAAAACATACTTAATACATAGTTATTATCAATTTTGTCAGTATGCCCATACATTTCTTAGTAATATGGGAACATGTGACGTCACCTGTTCCGTAGATTTTCTATGGAGCGTTTTTGGACGATGCGCCGCAACACATCAAACATACCACTATATCTGTGAAACTATTGATCTTAGACACACTATTTATTTTGCAATATTTCTTTATGAGTTATAAACTTCTTATTTATTAAATAAAAAAAAAGTTGTCAACTACCCTATTGTGTAATTCCGTAAAGTGAGATATTTTATATGCATAGGTACTATATTTTCAACCACTGTTACTTATTACAATAATATTGAAAGATAAAGATAATTGTTTCTTTTTTTATGTTGTGTGTACCTACAGTTAAAAATAAAAAATATATAAACTCGATTCTAAATCCTTACATATACACATCGACGATATCAAGAGTCTAGTAATTTTTTAATGGTTGTTCGACATTAATAATTCTGTATATTTTATTGAGCAGTACCATGTTCAATTTAATAAATACAAAAAGCTACAGGTTATTTAACACTCCCCCGAAAAGTAACAAAAAGCTGTGCTGGCGAGTGACAGTGCTTGCCTAGCTCATGCATCTCCCGACATCCATACAGAATATCCATACAGATAAAAACAACACACAAAACCGTTACCGTTTCTCGCCCAACACACTAGTAAGCGTGTTAGCTTACTTGGTGGTCGCAACCCGCACACCGGCACTGGCAGTGGGGGCAAGCCCGCGACGTTGCGCGGGCAGGGCTCCGCTAGCTGCCCGCCTGCTCCTCCGGCGCGGCGTGCAGCAGAGCGAATTGACAGCCACAGTCGCGCGCACTGCGCCGAGGGTATTGGAAGCAACGATCCAGGAGACAGCACACGTCCTGCGCACCACACTATTTAGAACAAAGCCAAGCTCAGTCTTACAATAACCTTTTTGATGTGGATCACAAAGCAATGTTCGACGTTTGAATTCTTCACAGGAAACAAAATGGATTTTCGGTTATCCTTAAAGAGCGGGAATAATTCAGCTTACAGTTATTTATGGCGGAAACTACTTTCACTCCTAACAGATTTGCAACCCCAAGGGTTTCGCTATAGGATTTGTTACTGTAATATAATGGCATAGAATAGGATCAACTGGGTCAGTCTCGAGCTTCCTCGAAAGCTAAATATTACTGCTTTACTCACCGCAGGAACAAAACATTCTTTAGTATGAAAATTGCCGTTTTCTGCATTGCGGAGAAAATATTACAAGACCAAAATTTTTGGATTGTATGGAGATTTTTATTCATCTATGTTATCCAATGCATTATTTTTTTATATTTTTGAACGATTATTTATTTTATCGATTTTTTTTTTGAGTTCACGCAGATTTAATAAAACTCTCATGTTTTATTCCAATCAAAAACTTTCTGTGTTCCAAAGCATAAGGCGGCCTTAGCAATTAGACCACTTTTTGCTATATAGGTTTTTATTCTCTGTATGTTTCTTTGTGTGACTTTGTGCAAATAAAGTCTATCTCTAATTACAACTATTAAAACGAAGTTTAAAAATGTGTTTTATTAAAATCATAAATAACCCTATAACAGTTTCAACATAGTATTTACGTTATTCGTTGGTCACTTATTGTTTTTTCTCTCTCTTACTTTCTGTGTGACTGTTGATTGCCAGCTTTTCTGAAGGAAAACAAACACATTTCATAGAGGTCCGAACCCAACTCATGAATTATTGAAAGGGGAAAACCTATGCTATTATTATCAAATTACTCCTCAAATGACTTGTGTGGGCGTATAACTGTTTTCTATGGAGCTGTTGTAAGTAGTTACCGCCTACACAAATAAAATTATATTATTATTTAAATTTGCAAGCCACACTTAAGCTTTGGACTTTCGTACATTAAATCCGGCTTTTATTCTGTTTCTAGAATTGGTGAGGTAGCAGGTGGATTTGTCAAGTTCTTTAGTAATTTTGTCCAGCTATGGCTCCAAGACCTGGCACTGAACAATGTTCTATATGGATAATCCGTAGGAAAAATTTAAAAGACTCAAAGTCGAATATGACCTCTACATTATTAAGCAATACTGATTGTCTTATATTGTTACAAACCTTAATATAAATGTTCTGCTTTGACCCAAGTGCTTGTATCTCTGAATCGGATATTTATTTCGTTTGTTGCATTTATATAAAATTATTTCAGACTGTATCAACAGCATCAAGCAAATATTGATTCATGAGAACCTTGGTGAGTCTTCAAACCAAGAGGGGGCGAATCGCCTCTGGAGGATTTCTAATCGATAGGCGTCACCTCCCGGGGAGGTGTCCTACTGTCGCATAGTCTCCAGGGCGCTCGAGCCAGAGGACAAACCTGAGGGTGCCTCTGAAGGCTCGGACCTCGGCTCAGGTAAATCGTGTCATGGAGGAAGAATAATTAACTCTACTTTTCATCCCATCTATGAAAAATATAAGAGGCCCTTTTATACGGTTAAGGAACGGTGTATAAGAAGGTCGCTCTCAAAAACGAAGGCAGATGGCAGTGCTGGTGTGGTGATTCTTACCATGACTTATTCAAAAATTAAATTGAAATCGCGAAAAACAAATCAGCTGTTTCATACTAAATTGTATTGTAGTTTATAGAAATTGGTTTGCCACTTTAAACACATCTTATTTATTTCATAATTTCATTACATTTCTATGAAAAAACATAACATTGGCTGCATTAATTCATACAAATGACATGAAATTATCCAATAAATAAGATGTTTTTGAAAGTGGCAAACCATTTCTATGAACTAATATAGCCCATGTGGCAACAAAATAATAGGAAGTAAAAGAATTATTTAATAGAAACTAAATAAAATAGAACTTTTGGGCCGGCAAGGTGGAGGCAGCTAGAGCAGTGTCTAAACTGCTCTAGCTGTCGTCGCATATAGACTCTTCTTACCGCTTGAAATTGAAACTCGACTAGGTCCCGAAAACTCATTAATACTCATTACAAAAGTCTCAAAGAAAAGACCAACATTGCTCCCACTTATGTGCGAACCAATCAGCGCTTTTTTAATAGGTTGAATGGGATGAAAATAAAAATATACATTACGTAACCTAAATACCTATACGAGGGGACAATAGGGGACAAAATCAAAATAACTAACACAACGCTTCTTTGAGATGTTCCAACTAGATATTAAACATTATTATCGGCACCTTATTATCGTAACAATTGTGAATCTATTGATATCTTATATTGATAATAAAGAGTTTTCATGTTATACGCGTCAAAGATCTCAATGGAAGCTATCGTGTCCTCAAATATATCTGAATAAAGCTAAGAATACAAAGCAAATCTTTGTAGATGTCGATTTATTTTCGACCAAATAATAAGTAGCTGTAAGCCGGACTAAGCTCAGGTACTCAAGCCTTATTAGTCGAGGCACCGATTCCTTTTGTACAGAGCATAGAGCCTTAAGGCTGTAGCGTAATCCATAATAGCTTACATACAATCGTAATGGACCTGTATAAAGGGGACCCGCATACAAAGAGATATGCCGATACTTAAAATGAAGTGTTAACAATTCAAATTCAGAATGGACCTTTTACCGATATTCATATACAATTCGACCTTGAGGCCGCGCTTACTCCACTAGTAATAGAGGCGGCATTCATAGTGCAACTATTAGACTTGATGTGATGTCTCCTGTACAGTCACGTAAATCAATTGTTGAGAGCTTATGACTCTTATTACAGAGGTGATAAGAATGCTACAGTGGCATCATATAGAAGGATATCCTAAAATCACCGTTTGAATACAAATAAAATACTCGTAATAACAGGTTACTGCGTGATAGTTAAATAGATAGGAATTAGGTAGGCTGTTAACCTACATATATATTACATTTTTTGTTGTTTTTATTAGAGACACCGCACATATACAATTTCAAGTTGGCCAACTATCGAACAACTAAATTGCGTGCTTTCATAGGCCGCACACTTCGTCGACTTAGTTGGTGGACAGTGTTGCTAGCGCGGTGAAGTCTGCGATAAAATGCGGAAAAACAACGCACTTCTTAACTTAATAAAAAGAAGACGAAAACAGAACAAAACATTAAGGGTGCATCGGATATTAAGTGACAGATTAGAGCGTGGGAAACATCATACCTTACATTCTAAACTGAGATGTTACCCAGATAAGTTTTTTAAGGGCTTGCCTTTCTTGGACTTAATCGATCAGCAGTTCTATTTTTTCATTTGTTACAAGAAGAGAATGCAGAGATCGACTGGCTGCGGCGGCTGCGTGCCCGTCGGCAAAAATCCAAGCGTGGGGAAATCACGCGCACGGGTCTGGTCACACTGGATCTTACCGTGCGACTGACCAACTAAGTTGTTATAGTGTGCGGGCTATCGGCCGATAGTTGGCCAACTATTTAGTTAAACGACTTAGTTGATATAATGTGCGGGCTATCATAAGATTTTATGCCTATTAGACATTCTGCGATTTAGTTGGCCAACTTGAAATTGTATATGTGCGGTGGCTCTAAGTCAATCTGCGCAATACCACTAGTAGTATCATTACCTAACATATTTAATTTCGCAATCACAACTGTAACCTACGATTTTATTAATTCAAGTATTGGATGATGGCGTGTTTACAATCAACCAAAATATTAAAGAACAAAAATAGCTTCTTTATTTACCTAATTATATTGAACTATGCGGTAAACCCTTCTGCGGGTTGCTTAAGGGACAAAGAAAACTTAAAACCTCTCCTATTTCGCTGTGTAAAGGAAAAAGTAGTCAGTGCATGATAAATGTTGATCAAATAGATTAGCATTCACCATCTGGTGGACCATTTGCTTAAATATTCTTAAATTACACTACTGGACACAGACCTCGAAACCTTGAGCCAGCGAGTTCCTCAAATCTATATAACTGAATTATGGTACCTAATTGATAATATGGAGGAGCTCGATGGCGTAGAGATTTGAACGCTCTGGTTTCGATTACGGAAACAAAGCAACTTTCATCATGGTCCATCCCGGGATGGGTCAACCGAAATTTATAATCTCGAGCGAGCCTCGTAAGGCACGCTAAGCCATTTGTCTGGTTGTAACTGCAACCGCTTTAAACCACCAACCCGCATTGGGCCAGCGTGTTGATGTCATGGCCCAAACTCCTCATGTGATTCTCCCATGTAGGAAGGCCTGTGCCCAGCAGTGGCACGTGTGTAGGCTGGTGATGATGAATTGATAATATTATATTTATTTTTTAACAACATTTTGTTAAATATTGCTGACACTGCAAGCCCTTGACCATCCTAATTACAGTTTTAATGACGGCGCACAAAGTTGATTATAGATAAACATTTACTATAGTCATGCTGCTTAATTTTCGCTTCCTTGACACGAAAACAATATTAATTACTGAATTTTAGTCTTCCCCGGCCCTCATTAGAGTGTTCGTATAACGAAGTGTGTTACGAGCAAAATTTAATATTGAAAAATTACGACTGCTTTTTTCAATGCTGAAGATTGATTTATTTTTGACCTTATAAGTAATAATAAAATGTTAGAATAAAGATGACAGTGTAGATTTATTTAAGGCCTGTTATCTAACCACCTAAAGAAACTAATTTGAGCTCCAAAAAATTCTTAACACTCAGAAAATAAATGGCTTTAGTAATTTTGCAGACCATTATTTATTTTAGTAAGCATTAAACTATTTTTTGGTGATGTCTTTCATTGAACCTTATTATTCGCTTAGATTAAAAAAAAAAGAAATGCTACCTAAATTGATAACGGACAACCAATGTTTATATGCGATGCTGAATATTAAAGTTTCTATTTCACTTGAATACAATATAAGAAGTCATAGGAAAGCAAAAATCCGAAATTTCCCATACAGAGACGACTTCATTATTCCAGTTATTTTGATTTAAAATCGAATCTACTCAATCGATTTTAAATAAATTTTTATGAGACCAAATGGCATCTTTTCCGAATCGAACAGAAAAAGAATCACCTAAATCGGATCAAAAATCTTGTCGTAATCGGAGTACATACAGATATAGAAAACATACCCACCGAATTGATAACCTCCTCCTTTTTAAAGTCGGCTAAAAATGGTAGTAGTTCAAAGGAAATGAAGTTTTATTTCATTTGTATTTATTTACCCTGATATTTTAAAAATGATTCATAAAAGCATTCACGGTGTTTCGGAAAAAAATTTTGAAATATGATATATTTGTTCTCTCTAGTATAGAAAAATACACTCCGTAAATATTGACTATCAGGTGAAAATTACCGACTAAACCTATTAGTATGTTTCAGTGGAATTCAAACTAGCAATATCCAAGTTTCCGCTGAAAACTAACCGCATTTTAAATTCATTCCACCTTTCTTTGTATTTACGTTACCCGCAGCAGAAATAGCGGTTGTTCTTTGTGACTAGACTTTTAATCTTCAAGCAGTTTCAGCAAAAGCTAAGTCTAATTTTACGCTGCATTATCTTGAGTGTTCATGTTAAGACCACATTCTTGAAAGGTTGACGAAGCTTTTATCCAGCTTAAGCTTTTTCGTAAAAAATCACTGGGAGCCGTATTTTTTTAAATTTTCTTTTTCATATAATAACGGAGTCAAATAACTTTACAATGAAGATAATATTCTAATTTTTAAATCAATATAAGACGTCCATATTTTTTTTCTTATATGAAATTAGTCATCACCTATATGAGTATGGCCGCCAAAAATTGTACAGTAACAGTCGTGAATTAGTAACACACGGTAACATACGTGAATGAAAGTAACACATGTGAACTTTGTTAGGCCGAGTGTACAATGTACAAGTATTAAGAAAAAATCGTAATTGCTAGTATAATAATTAAAAACAAAAGAGGTTAGGGTAAAAGCGCGATAGATGCCCTACTTTTTAAAAAACCTCCTAATTTTGAAAATATTCATTAATATGAATAACTTCTCGTTCTGTATGGATTGTTGCCCCACTATGAAAATACTAAGAAGGATAGATGCCTGCAGTGCGGGATAGATGCCCTTTATACTGTGTAATCGAAAAACCCAACTAAATTTTATGAGGTCGTTCTACTCCTGAAACAGCAATTGTCTCCAAGAAACATGGGTCGAATTACAAAAAACATTTTACGTTTTTTAAAATATTTTAATTGTTATCTTTATAAAAAAATATACAAATAATCATAATTAAATTTTAAAAACCATTGTTTAAGAAACATTCTTAATTGTTATTATAAAATATTAATTATAAAGTTGGTCTTCGGTCCAAGTACATACTCTCGTACGCACTCCTTCTTTTCTTTTCTATTTTCGTGGCATGGTTCTGCAAAAATCAGTAAAGAGACCATAATTATATAAATAAATATACAAAAATACATAATATATAACATAACATAACATAACATAACATAAAATATAACAAAACACTAAATATAATTTTAAAATATACACTGACATCATAAATGAGCATATACCTACAGGGTGGTGCCGTCAATAAATTAAAACATGGGCTATATTAGTTCATAGAAATGGTTTGCCACTTTCAAAAACATCCTAATACTTTGATAATTTCATGAAATGTCATGAAATTATGGTGCCGTATTGACGGCACCACCCTGTATGGTGCATGGAGGGATACATGCCCTTAGTAAATGGGCATATATGGTGTATGGAGGGATAGATGCACAAGTATATATTTAAAAAAATCTTACTATTATACAAATTTTAATTTCCAATAAAAATCTAGGTATAACTTCGAGTTCTATAGTGTATACTATTCCTAACATTCGATCACGAATGTTACGTAACGCACATAGTAACACATGGTATCATTCGTGAACTAAAATCACTGTGGTCATAACCTAAAAAATATATATTCGCGTCAGTTTTGAAGATGGAAGACACTGCATAGTTTTAATTGTTAAACCAATAGCCTCTACATGCACATATTAAAATAAATGTAATAAATTTGCATCCTTACCGTGCATATTTTCACTTGAAATCACACAAAAATTCCGAGACAAAAGTGCCGGCCACCTTGACAATCACTTTCAGAGAGAAAAAAATGGCGATTTCTCCCCTATGTTGGCTTACCTGTAGTACGTTATGTTGCCACGACTTAAAAACATTTTTACAGGCCAGGAATCTAGCATGTTCAGTCTTTTATATCGGTAACTTACGTGAAGTAACATTCGTGAACCAAAAACGAGACACATATTTAAATATGTTTATTTTTCATTTTTTACGTTATTTTATTAAAAAGAAAATAGTACTGCTTAGCAAATTAACAAATAAGTTTAGAAATGTCAAAATTTAACATGTTGCAAAACAGTTAATGCATATTTTTCAACTTCAAAGTATAAGATGTCTGTATTGGACACATGATTTTTGTATGGGTACTTAAATTAACCTTCAACGAAAAAATTTTTTACGCTCATTTAATGAAACCAAAATGAATTTAAATAATTTATATGAATAAACATGATATAATGCGATGTAGAAACCACACAATTTATCATTAAATAAGATGACATTAAGGAATTATCAATACTATTAGGAGAAGGACACAGATTTTTTCCCGAATGTACAATTTTTGGCGGCCATACTCATATAGACACCGCAATAACAAGGAATACATCAATTTCTATTGCAAGTACGATGTCATCCTGAGCCCTGAGATGAAATGCCTTCAGAACGCTTCTAAGTGGTTGATGTATGATAAAGTTATAAGTTCATAAATTTGTCAATAATAAAATATACACCTAGGTGATACATACTACATTAATTATATAACACACAATATGTGCCTTCATATACCTAATCCTTACTTCCTTTCCTTACTAATGCGAAAGTAACTCTGTCTGTCTGTGTGTTACGCAATCACGCCTAAACTACTAAACAGATTTACATGGAATTTGGAGATAGTCTAGAGTCCGAGAAAGGACATAGGCTAATTTTCAATGCGGAAAAAGGGCTGTAAGAGGTTGAAATGTGGGATGAAAGTTTGTATAGAAATAGTCAATATTCCACGCGGACGAAGTCGCGGGGACAGCTAGTACATAATAAGACTCAATAATACAGGTATAAAGATACCTTTATTGTGGCTACATTTTATAGCAGAATCGCTTTAAATACCCATTAGCATAATCTTGCTGAAAATATTTATTAGGAAATAAACGTATTTTGATTTGATTTTCAGTACTTAAAGGGTTTTAAATACAAGTATATTGGTAGGTAGTAATGATATTTAATAATTGAATTTTGAGCTCCTGACTGTGGTAATACCTCTACCTACCAGAAGCTCGTAGCTAAATAGTACTAGTTCTTTGTTGTGGTGTGTTAGGCTACGGTAGCTGACTTACCATCAGGCAGACACACGATTGCCACCCTTACGATATTAAAAAATAGGGAACCGTTTTCAATATTCCGTTGGAAGGATTCTTCCTTCTTCTTTAAAATGATTATTTTACAATTTTGCTGTGTTCGTTTGAAAATATTTGTCTACAAATATCGACTTTTCCTTTCCACAATATAAAAAGACATAAAATTAACTCGGCTTACAGTGCTTCTTTCAACTCGAGCCTGATTTGCACTACGTTTATTTTATCACACGAATCTAAGGAGGTTGGAATAAGAAGATCGGATTTCTCATTAAATACTAAAGTACTGCGTAATTTCTTAATTAAAGGGAGCGAAGTAGCGCTACAGTGATCACAAGAAAAATTAAGCACGTACCTTCTAATCGAAGTGAGTTCGTGAGAGGATATAACAAGTTTTAATGCCCTCATCACTAAGTGCTTTTCGTATTAATGTACGTAAGGAAAACTGTTAACTGGAAAAGAAAATAAGTAACTACGTCTTTCAGCCGTTTCATTGGATTCCGGCGTTTTATCAACGGTCTAGGCGTCAATGAAGTGGTGAATTCAACCAGATGGCTGCGACATAATATACGTTACACTGTTTTGCCACTTTATTAAACTTCTATAAAGAAATTCCTCCGCCTACATTGGTCCGAAGTGGTCGTGCGCTGTCTCTGTGACAATCGTGTTGATATCATTTTCAATTAATTTCTGAGATTATTCAAGTGTGTTAATATTAATTTCTTATTAGTCTGGCGGTTGTTAAATGAAATAACTCCTCCTGCTGGGCGATCATAGAGTGGGATAGTGTTCTTTGCTTAACTTTGACTCGAAATTTGTGAGCCGGGATTCGAAGTCGGTTCCGATGGCATCGGAGACACAGCAGTAAACCGCGAAGCCAAATTGCACGGGGCTCCTCGTGCCGAAATAACAATCTGCTATCTACGAGTGACGTCAACGCAACAGAAACTATCGTAGGCGTCTACGGCGCACTGCTACGACACATGCGTCTACGAGTTCCAAGTATCTGCTACGAGCTCAACCTACTTGTTCCAGTAGATTGTACCTTATGACGTATAATATAGAGCCCGATATAAAAGAAAAACAATGAAATTGAAATGACAGTGAACTCTATTAAGACAGAATATGAAGACGTCAACAAATAAATAATTGAAAGATTAGAATTACAAAACAAATAAATTAAGGAATCTCTCATAGCCTTCGATAGTTGAATGCAGGAATATCAACATGATTGCGAGGTCCTCATCATTAGAGATTCGTAATGTACCGAACAATGACAAGAAACCGAAGGCTATCTTATGAAAATAATTCAAAACTTGGCACCACATTGAACATGAGCATTACAAACCAAATTCTGCGGGATGTCTATCATCGCTCCAAAAACTAGGAGCCCCAACACCAATAAGTGCGAAATTTATTTTCGTCCAAGTCGCGAATACCCTTCTCACCGCAGCACAGAACTAGAATAAAAGGATAAAAGGCTTGGACAAGTTGAACTTATCTTACGTCGGTAAGCCCGGTGGTGACAAGCGCCCCGTGTATCTGAATGAGCACCATATTTTTCTATTCGCAAATTGTTTTTTCAAGCCCCTGAGTTTGCTAAGAAGCAGGAATACAAATTTTACTGGATATGGGGTAACGTCCTTATTCACAGTGATTTAACACTAAGCCTGTTCATGTTAAATCAGAACATAACCTTTTAATTTACCTAATTCAACTGAATAGTAACATTACTAAACTACTACAATTCAGTAGAATTGTCATTAAGTTAATTTTAAGTTTCTTTTACACAACCAAAATACACTTCACAAACCTTCCACACAACACATAACACTGAATATTCTCGAATTCTATTTTGTCTATTACACACCTTCTCTCAAACTAGAAATCCTACAATACAAAAGCCCTACCCAAGATTCCAAGTGTTCTGCATAATGCCGTATTGATACGTCACAACATTACCCAGAACACCTAGAATAGTAAAGCGGAATAATCTGATATTTGGCGGGAGTGCCGTAGTAAAAATGTTATTTAACAGGAACGTGGAAGCCGATGGGGCCTTATACGCCCTTTGTTTATTAGTATCACGAACAAAATGGGCACCTTAGAGAAGGTAGCCACCACATTGACAGCTTCAATGTCACCCAATCATTTTGTTGCACCCCAGTCAGTTTTAAGAATTATATTCCTACCAACTCACCTACACTGAAAATAATTTATAAAATATTAGATGTATTAAAAAGATTTTTCATATTTTTCTGTCATCGATATTAATTTTTTACAGAATATTGGTTGAAGGTCAATTACACCATACCTTTATTTATTTCATTTTATTATTATTAAATAATACAATGAAATAAAAATACCAGACCTAAACCTGACTTACACTTCATATTACACATTTATTAATCCACAACAGAATTACGATAAGACATCTCTAAAATGTCATGTCAGATAACCTGCTATTCTGGAGGCGAACTGCCTAATTTTTTCATCAGGCAACGTAACTATAAATATCAAATAATAACGCAATTTATCGTTCCCCCTCTTTCGCCAAATTAGACAACTTTTTCAATAGTCTCGAAGACATCATTATTTTGTCTTAGTCCATAAATATTGCATTTACAGGAGACCAAAACGTAGATATTAAAGAAAATAACAAACATCAACCCTCTGACGAATACCTCTCATTCTACCTGGACGTATTCTATCGACGAAATTGGTAAACTGTCTGGATCACGTATTTTCAAAAACTAAACTGACAGCCTCTGTAGCGGTCGTTCAAACTATATTATCGATCACTACCCAATACAGCTGGCACTTACCCTAAAAACAATCAGATTACCAATTGCAATAGTAACATAAATAACTTTAGAAGCTAAAAACCCAGAGACAGCTACCAACAACCTCATCACTGTAATAAAACACTACAGTTGAAAAAAAATCCACGAAAAAGGAAATGGAAAATCGTTAAGCTATGGATTACCATCGATAGACCAACACAAATTGTGCGCAACGGAACGTTTTGCTTTGGTAAATAAATTGTGAATTAGCGCGATCGGGGCCCAGGTCAACGCTGCGAACACTTCATGCGCTGTACAGAATTTGCACGCAGCTCAACGCTGCGCACGCTATATTTATGTATAGAATGTTAAGGAATAAAGTGTAAAATATATTGAAAAATAGCTTATTGTACCTATTTAGATAATAATTACATTGTATAACCTTACAAGCGACAAGCAGCATCTTGTGAAAGAGCGGGCCTTCCCTAGCACAGGTAATTTATACTGAAAAGGGGAGTCCCAAAATATTGTAAAAGATTACTTGTAAGTAATGAAGACATTTTGTTTGTTTGTTTATATATGCTGCGTGATATGCACGCAGAGGCTATGCACGTTAAATGCGTGAATCCACAAATGTTGGAACACGCCTACGGGTACGTGAAGTGCGCAGCGTGGGGCGTCGCTACCACTCTTCCGCGCGTCCTATCCTCAACCAGTCGATGCTTTGTAGGTACATCCGTGCGCCACGTGTATAGCATGTGCTGCGTTAAACTGCGTGGGTCAGTCCATGCATGTGTTATATTCGTGACGTCATCCGAGTATTATGTAGCTGGCTACGAATTTTCTTAGTATTGAAAATGTCGAGTCACGTGGGCTGACAAGCGAACACATGCAGCTAACGTGGGCGTGGACATCGAACACCGCGTGCGACGTAGTTTGGAGCAGAGACAGTAATTTCGGACAGTTTATATCGCCACCGCCACATTAATTTTTTTTTTTTTAGTGTAAAATTATATGTCAGCTATGTCACGGCGTTCAGTTAGGGAAAGGTGATGATGCTTACGACACAATTCTGTATAGATTATCCGAGTGAATCTAAGTAACTATAAAGACGTATTGAGCTTTGATCTCTACCGCATTGATATAAGAGACAGAATGCTTGAATCAATTTGATGCTGACTGAACCATTTAAACTGTCAACAATATAAAAAAGAACATTTTTAGCTCATCGTAAAAGAGAAAAATCTACTTTGCGTTCAATAAAACGTAGCGTTTGTAATTTCAGTTTTGGAAGTTGTAAACATAAAAGTGAAGCTCCGTAAAGCTGCTGCGGTTTGGGATTTATCCAACAATCACTATGAACACTTAAAAAGCAACAAAATATACAGTAAAATGGAACAGATGCAATGGAATTTACGACCTATTTCCATGAAACAGACCGCAACAAACACACATTTTATTTTGTTCGTAATCTATTTGAATTACCGAGAGGTCAAGCTTTGAGTATCTGACTGAGCGATTTCCGTTACGGAAATATTTTTTATCTCTCTCTTCTATCAATCGTGTTTCGATCGGTTGAACTTTACAATAAGTTTTAATCATTAAAATTAAGGTTAGTTCAAAGTTTCAGCTGTTTACTCATTACAGTGTAAAAATACATATATTTTTTACAATCAACCAATAGTTGTTTCCACTAAAATTATACTCTTTTTAGTTGAATGTAACTAAGTACAACTTGCAGTTGAAACCGCATGTTTTTGTTAGGGAAATAGCCTTAACAGACTCAATAAGAAGAAGATGGTGAAAAGAAAAAGAAATTAAACGCCACACAAAGTACACAATACTCATTACAAATTGGAACAATTTCTTCTGCATTTCCTTTGTACGAGTATCTATTGTGTTTTCCTTGTTTATATTTTCATTGTTCATTTGTTTTGTTGTACATGAATTGCTAAATAAATAAAATACTTGTTGTGTGTTCCTACGGTGAGACGCTAGAGCGTAGGGGAAAGCGTTCAGATGTTTTTTATTTCTATTGAAAAAATCAAAATCAAAAATATTTCAGGCTCATTTACACGTTGCAAGTTTCTTGCACGTAGCATACATTTAAACATTTTGAGTCTTGGACATTTTGATACCACTTGACATTTTGAGACTGGACATTCTGCGACTAAAGGAAAATGACTTGCATAGACTAATGTGTTGCTTAGACTATGCAGAACATCTCTTGCTTCAATTTAATTTCATGCGACATGCAAGAAATTTGCTTGTAAATAGGCCTTTATTCTTGAACAATGATATAACAAGATTATTACAGTGGCTGCAGTACATTTAAGTAAGAATTTTACTTGTACTGGGAGATCCCGCTCTTTCATTAACATTATGCCGTAGGCTTGCTTGCCACCCAAGATAGATAAAAATAATGTTATATAATACCAATATATTTGTACGAGCCAACTCGTACAGTTTTGTGATATAAACACTTTACGCCACGCGGTTATTATTATATTGTTTCACATTCATTTCGTTTTCGGTCATCAATAACGCCGCGCGTTCTCACAATTTATCATTAATATCATTTTACTTATAATTTTCGTATCAAGATTACAATATCGGTTTATCATAACAAGACTTTAATTTCTCTCTCTCGATTTATCATATCTATATCATTAAAGGATTGTGCAAACCGTACAATATTCTACCTACGCTGAACACAGTGTATCGCCTTTTCTTTTCACATTTCAATAAATTATACGTATTTATTAGAAAAAAATTTTGCTCTACATTACGCTGCGTACTTTTGATGTGTACTATTAAGTGTATAAACCTTGAAATAAAATAAAGTTAATTTAACAAAACTAAATTTCATTGACATTGTGAAATTCATCATCATCATCAGCCTATATGCGTCCCGCTGCTGGGCACAGGTATTCCTACATGGGAGAAACACATGAGGAGATTGGGCCATAACACCACCACGCTTGCCCAATGCGGGTTGGTGGGTTAAAGCGGTTGCAGTCACAACCGGGACCAACGTCTTAACGTGCCTTCCGAAGCACGGAGGAGCTCGAGATATAAATTTTGGATGACCCATCCCGGGGTGGACCATGGCTAAAGTTGCTTTGTTTTCGTATTCGAAACCAGAGCATTTAAACCACTACGCCACCGAGCTTCTAGTCATGAGTCATCTCTTGCTTCAATTTCATTGCATGCAAGAAACTTGCATCGTGCTAATAAGCCTTCATTCTTTAGCAATGTTTTGACAAGATTAATAACTGTATTAGTCTTATACAAAACCTTTTTTTTTAATTGACAAAACCTATAAATAAAATAAAAATAATTTATATTGACTTCATGAAAACGCGTATATTTAAATAAGTGATTCACTCGGCTCTTGATATCAGAATATTCTAGCCTATATTTTATTTTAGCTCTATTGATTTTCACGTCCGATTAACTTCATATTAGTTCAATGAAGCTATAATGGCACTGGGGTCATTTTTCACTACCTTGCACTTAACAAGATAAAGGTTAATGTAAAACTATCATTATTGGTATAATCTTTCATGAATACGTCAGTAAACTAAGCAAAGTAAAATAATTAAATCTATGGAGTAGAATAATAATATTTTTTAGATATAAAAGAGTGAATAGTATGTGGTGATAATATTGGACTATTGATAAAGCTTCAGTGCAGCTTGCGTCCAAAATGATGACATTGACGAGGGTGTGCGTGTGAAGCAAAACAACGTGTAGAGAAAATGTTATTTTGTAACTTTTATCTCAGCACAGAAAAGAAAGCTTTCGAATTCAATTACAAAATCTCAGTATTATACCAAGCTTCCGTAGCTTAGTTATTGAAGAACTGACCTGCAAGACGACCTAGATGCATTGGTTTAAAATTTGATTTTTAACCCTAGAATGATAGTCTGCGCAAAATTTACGCATGCGTTTGCGAAATATTGCTCTCTTTTCCTAAATAGCGCGAATCCATAGGTGTGCGTTTAGGACATCTCATTCGTCGCTGGGATCTGCCGTGTGGAGTACTTGTCGATAAGCTAAGTGTCACCAATTTAGAAATATAACGAATGTGTCAGTCAAAATTACGCAGGATTATCTTTAACGTGACTTTGATGATATATATGGCAACGTTGTATGTAACTGATTTTTATAAAACTTATAGATTAGATTTATTTATTTCATTTTTACACAATTGTCATTGTAAAAACTAAGTAAGGTACATGCAATTTGTAAAAATGATTGTCAATTTATACAAAAGATAAAATAATTATAATCGATATAATAATAATAATGATGTCAAATCTAATATAAATTATAAATTATATTGATATTATAAAATTGAGATGTCAAATAAGAGATAGTATAAAAAATATATATAACAATGTAAAGTCAAATGTCAATAATGTTCTAAGTCAATAATTTCACATTCAATTTTAGAATTTCAATGATAAGAATTCTTTAAAATTGTAAAATTGTTTATCCATTTTAAGGTTTTCCAATC
This sequence comes from Nymphula nitidulata, assembly GCA_947347705.1. Lineage (NCBI taxonomy): Eukaryota > Metazoa > Arthropoda > Insecta > Lepidoptera > Crambidae > Nymphula > Nymphula nitidulata. Next base: position 7,791,545 of record OX374627.1, read on the forward strand.
GGCGCGCAAATGTTTCGCCATTTGTTTCATTTTTCCGATCTAGTGGCAGATGGTCGTAGTATTTGGGCCCAATCACACGCGGGTTTTTAGTAGCGAGCGCTAAGCGCCGCGGCACGCTTGTGAGGCGATTTGCGTGTCTTAAATTATAAATATTGCAATCACGGCGTCTGAATTTATTTATATTTTTTATAACGTACATAATTATGTCATATAGGTATAATGAATACAAAGTCATTATTCTTTGTTTTTTGAAAAACGATTTGCATATGTCTCGATTTAATATTTTCAATAACTCGTACTGCTCGTTTTTGTTTTAAGTTCCTTATTTATATAAGATATGCCAATTGTTGCTTTTGTACAAAAAAAGGATGATTATTGTATTTAAAATAACTTTTCGCATTTAAAAGTAAGTGTTAAAGAATTTCGTTGATTTATAGAAGAAATTTAAAGTTTTTGGGTTTTTTTTTAATAAGAAAAGGTGTATAAGTAAATTATCTTTAATATTATTATTCTTATATATGTGTAAATAAATAATCGCCTAATTTTTTTTAAATAAATTAATAAACCTCAACCTGCAGCTAATTAAAACACATGCGTCAATTTTACGCATGAGTATCTTTTCCGTACTACACAATATGATTATCTTTCTAGGGTTAACAAAGAAATAAGGTAATAAGCGTATATAATAATACACACAACATATATTTCACAACTTATTCAATCATCATTAGAGCTATTTTTGTTTTTGATTATAAATTAGTTAGATGTACAATCTCGTTGGCAAACAACAATGCAAATATTAACAGATAATTATCACAACATAACATTGAATAACTACATAAATTAGGCTAGCAAAGGAAACGAATGCAAATATTAATGCAAGCTAGATTGTTACCACCTACAATATTTGCTTGACAAATAAACGGTATTCAGGTCGACGGAACAGACGGAAGTCGCTTTCGAATTAATTTTATTATTCTGTTATACTGTTAAAACAATTAAACATGATTTTATATGATTTGGGTTTCCACACAAAGGATAATGTAAATTGTAATTAGATTTTTAATTCGAAAAGGTTGGCAGACAAGCGTACGCGGTCCGCCTTGTTGAAAACCTCTTAAAAGTCATGGAAACACAATTTGATATCCTGTGAGGCTGTGTGCATCCATCTGGAACTACTCTTCTCTCTGAGGCCAGTGCCTCTGAAAGGAGACACTGGCCTCGGTGTCTGACCCTCGTTTTCATACATTTTATTGCAGGTTCAGAAACAACTGGCCTTCACTGTTATAAAGCTAGCTCGGGGTTAAATGAATGAAAGGGTTTATTTAAAAATAGTGGTCTTAGAAAGGAGAACAGTAGGTGTTTCCAGGTGGATACACAAGGCCTGGCAGAATCGCAATTAGTATTTACAAATGGCGTTCAGCGCGCTATAAATGATCGTAGCAAGTAAAGGCCTAAGCAGACCGGGACGGCATGGCAAGGGATTTTGCCGTGAGTCAGCTTACACTAGCCGCTTAGATACCGCGGCATTCCAGCGCCTTGGAACGGCATGCGATGGACGCCTCGGAAACTCCTGCTGCCCGATACACTTTTAGTATTCAGTTGATCAAGTGTTGATGTGTCTCAGTTTTAAAATGGTAGATTGGGATTTGGTGTTCGCATCGATTATTGCAAATGAAGAAGGTGCACAGGCTAATAATAGGGATAGAAGAAGATTTTCTCCGCTTCTCTACCCCCGCCGCCGCACCCCGCGGTATGTCACAACGAGCGCCGGAGTCCGTGGCATGCCGTTGCCTACCGCAGTACGCCATGACAATGAAATCCCTTTCGATGCCACGGCATCATTTTAAAGCATAGCAATTTATGTCGTATTTCTGTATCGATACGTTTGAATGTCCATCAGTAAAAATTTTAATCCCTTGCCATGCCGTCCCGGTCTGCGTAGGCCTTAAGGCACTACTGACGCGCTGCCTACCCTGTCAAAACGAAGAAAAGGCGTTATGCTGGCAGCATTGGAGAAAAGTCACTATGATCCCGACATTACGTAGATTTAATATACAACTAAATTTAAATTACTAAGTTTACAAGTTACAGACATAAATACTTATTTGTATTAATCCTTTCCTAATGAGCTCTGGCGACCTTACTCACCGCTGGAACACAACAATACAAATTTAATCAATCATCAATCGCGTGAACCAAATATGGTAGATCAATATATCTGCCCGCAATGATGTTGACTTCTACCCGCAGCTTCAGCAGTCTACCCGTGATCATGGCGCATGCAACTGCGCCGAAATATCGGGAACTCATTACAAAGAAACTACATGGTAAATATACCGACCTTAATTCTAATTTCAATTATATTTTTAATCATTGAAATTTAGTTTGAAACCTTTAGAATTGGAGTCATTACAGCTAACACGAAATGGATAAGCCGCCTTTACGATTTCCCATTCAAATGTTTTCAGATTTACGATTGTAATACGATTGCCCTCCTATTTTATTGCCTATTTCAATCACAGAAACGGCTGAAAAAGCTTTTTAACATACTTAAATTAAAGGTATAAGTATGCACATCTACGAATGAGCTCTAGTAACGTTTTTAAATTAGCATAAAAGAAAATCTTTCAAAAGTTACAAACATCTACCTTTACTTCAGTTATACACTACTCAACAAGTCGAAATTGTAATTTTTACTAATAATTTTAAGTAATAAAGTATTTTAAGTAATTTTATAAAATTTTAAGTTATAAATATATAAAATTTAAGTAATTTAAGTAAAATCGTAATAATTTAAGTAGTTTTATGAAAATTTGTATGAAAAGGCGTGCGACGTAATCGCTCCTAAGGTGATAACTTTGTATTGGGCTACTGAATGCCAGTTCACAGAGGGATATAAGTATGACTTCTTAATAAAAAGAAAAAAGAAAATTATAAAGCGCATTTTTTCTAGGTGCACAAAATAAAATAACGTTATTTAAAAAAATCTATTTTGATTTTATTTTGTATAAACTTAATTTAAGTTTTGAATAAGGATCGTCATCTATTTTGATTTCATTTCTAATAAACTTAATTAAGGTTTTGAATAAGGATCGTCATGATTGTAGGGTACTACTACTGGATTAGAGAAGGAACATGTGTTTTCCTTGATACCTACTTAGTGCATATAGGGTGGTGCCGTCAATACGACAATAAACTAAAACAGGGGCAATGTTTGTTCATAACAACACTAATCACACAGGTACATTAAAACCGTTTAATTGTGATAATTATGTATAAACTGTCAATAAATCCTATCAGGTACCGTTCTCAATTAAATACAAAGTTGAAATGTCATTTCCATCAGCAGCTTCTGAGATGGGTACTGAGGGTAAAAGGGATGTTGAAATGGTAAATCTTTGAACTCTCATTGAAGTATAACCTTTTCATCATTACTGGATAGAGAAAATTACAATCAAAAAAACATGTGGAGATGAATTACACAATTCGACAACACCGACACGCTTCGACCGTTTCGTAGTATAGAAAAACCTAAACTAGATTTTTTTTTGTAAATATTAGTTTCGTACATCTTAAATCTATTATTCAATCGTCACCTAAAACAGATAAGTCCATTACCACCATTACAGTCAATCCATCAGCCTGACACATTAATTATGGACCATTCCGCAACCGCTAGCGATGAAGACGAATTTTAGGATTACGCTCCAAATGAAACTAATAAAAAAGTAATAAGTATTTACATTCACATTTTAATGTTTTTGATGCATTCAGACGCCTTCTTTACTTCTTTCTTTATTAGTTATTGTTACAATAAAGTATTTATATGTTAACAGATGTTATTTATTTTTAAAGTAACTCTGGATCAGTGATTTTTATGAATTGGTTTGACTATGAAAATAAAACAATGCCATTATTGGCCCCAAATGAGTAAAGAAACCTTAAATTTTGGAATATCAAGCCTCACACATTTCGATGGTCCAAGTAAGTTGTTCCTAGTTATTATTGCATTATAATAACTATTTATTACAGATAACTGTGATCCATAAAGTTAGTAATAACTTTATAACAGGTATGTTAGTATTTTAGTTCTAAAAGCGCCCTAGTTTTGCTAATCATATATTGCAATCTCGTAAAAACAAATAACCTAGAAGAATATTCATTGCTTTTTTGGAATATGTCATTGCCGCATCTAGTACTCTAAACCGAGTCGTGCATCCATGTTCGCATTCATTGTTGACTTGATCATCCGCCGCTGGTCGTACCGTTTTGTAAAACTACCGACATTAGTTTTATATAAATATTGTATAGAATATTAATTGTTCGTGCGCTTCTTCTTTTTTTATGTTGAAATAATTTAAGTTTCTAAGTAAGTGAATTTGTAATTCTAATGAGAAATAAACATTATTTTTTAACCACATAATCATACAGCCGATCGGTGGACAATCCCCACTGTCGGCTTTTTCCCTGAGAACGCTGTGGCTGCTGCCGCTCATTCGATACAGCAATGACAAGGTATTTTTTCGCATGATAGCTTCAAAACTAAAAAGGATCAAAGTTAAGCCCTCCTAATGGTGCTAGGCACTAGGTGGTAAGCCCGTATGTAGAGTTATCTAAGTAGGTACCACCACCTTTCTTATTTCAGGCGTGAAACACTTAGCTGTGTTCCGGATTGAAAGAAAAGGTATCATGTGTAATTACTAGGCATGGACGGCATTTATTCTCAAGCGTCAGGAAGACAACGCACCTGCAATATCAAGTGATTTTTCCTTGTTTTTTGCAGGTGTCTATAGGTGGCGGTAACCGCCCACCTGTTGGCCCACCTGGCCCACATGGTGTATTCCAGATGAGCCAGGTGGCCTTCAACTTATTTGTCATCTAGTTGTTTTTTTTTTATACAACTAGATGACAAACAAGCTGACGGCCCACCTGATGGTAAGTGGTTACCGCCGCCTATAAACACCTGTAATAACAAGGTAAAATCACTTGATATTGCAGGTGCGTGGTCATCCTGGGGCCTAAGATGAAATGCCGTCCATGCCCAGTAAATTACACTGGCTACCTTTCTCTTCAATCCGAAACACAGCGAACTGTTTCACGGCTGAAATAAGAAAGGCGGTGGTACCTACCGAGACGACTCTACATACGGGCCTACCACCTAGTGTATACAAAATATACAGTTTCGAAAAAAGATTTCTTGAGTAAATTAAACCGAGTTACATTACCAGCAATGTAAAAGGAAAATATATTCTTCGCACAAAACCGGATAATGTATTTTACACTTATATACCTTGTCGTTTAGATTCGTTTAGTAACTTACCTATATTGGAATTAATAAATATCATAAAAGGCAGGAATATGAAATGTCTACCTCATTTAGACGTTTTCTTAGCAGGAAAACTTCCCAACAAGAAGCCAAGTTTTGGTAAACTTCTAATTGATAGTCGCATTATAGTTACCACGGACTTTTACGTCATTACTACCTTCGCACGTTAATGTTCTACGGAGATCTATTTTTTTAGACTAGCTTTTTAGTAGTAATATTTTATAACAAAAAATACTATTGAGGAATTCACAACAAAATTCTTACAATATGGCTGTATTTTTGTGATATTATAGATAAAAGACAAGAACCTAGAAAAAGAGATTTTTTAGTTATGTGCAAGACAAGAAAATATTTTACCAGAACTATGGCAGTGAAAGCTGTCAGTCATTAAATTTGCAACGCAAGAGATATCAAGCAACACAAGAGCAAATAGTGTGAGTATGCAATTGAAATAGTCGAAAATGTTTTCAAAATAATATTTCTTCAGTCATCAGAAATACAGTTTAATTTTATATCGGAATTTCGATTTTCGGTTTGAGCGTTCTGGTTTCGATTATGAAAACAATCCTTCGTAATGGCTGATCCCGGATGGGCCAATCAATTCTAAATAGAATGTTTTTCAAAAGTCAGTGCTAAATAATGAAAATAAGTAGATAATAATGAACTTAAAGGATAGAAATCTTATAGCCTACGGATTCTTTTACTTAAAAAAAAACATCTAATTTATTTATTTAACCGTTATTGCACACAACAGGACAAGAGCCGACTTAGTGCCTAAGTCAACCCTTAAAATATGTTGGAGTAAATGAAATAGCGATGCAAAAAAAAACCTAACAAATTACCTTTGCAGTCTAGTTTTAAATATTATATACCGATACTGCGGGATTCGCGGGATTTTTAGGACTACACAAAAAAGTATTTTCACAATTAGGCAATGCTGCGCGAGTACTGACTATCACTGGTAAATACATACGTGCGATTTTCTCTATCTAAATTTGATAATTTGTATCAAATTTCGATAAATGTAAGCATTTTCAGATTTTTGGGTAATAAATGTATGTGAATTTTTATTTTTACCGTATCAAATCCTTTTTATTCTTTACTCACAAACAAGCAACTTGAATCGCGGCAAAATGCCAAAATGCCGACATCCCGCGAGATGCCACAAATGCTAAGAACCATCGGGATCAAAAATCAATGATCCTGCAAGTATCATGATTACAAATAAGCTGCAGGATTGAATGCCCTTATCTCACCTGACGTAAAGTAATATAGCCTATGCAATACGATGGTGGAACATGCTAACTTTAATAAAGTGCATCACCGGAAAACAGGAAGTTCCAATTAAATTATCGGTGTGCATTTTGCAGATGAGTGGTTAACTAAATAAATTGCCGTTAGTGAAAATAGGCTGTTTTAATTAGGTCGTGCAATTACTTTGTCCACTCACCAAAGTGTAGGTCAAGGGTAAATAGTGTCTTTTTAATTTTAAACGAATGGATTTCAAAGTAGGATAGAAAGTACCTTACTAGGACCAAAGAAAATTTTACTTTTATAAGTCTACTAGCTGCACCTGGCATCATTTGCAATGCCCGTGAAGAAAAAACAATTAGTTCATGTAATAAAATAAAAAAAGTTTATATAATACAGGAACCTTTGCAGACGTCCCCGGAGACCCTATTAAAATTTCCTTAAAAGAGAGAAAAGATAGTGATATTTATCACTCAAATATTGAGCGTTTGACTGAGGTAGGACTTAATGAAACAGAAGATCGCAACTGAATAAAAATATTTTTATTTTTGTTTAAGATAGACTCGCGTCTGTGGATTCTAAAAGCTTAAAGTGAAAGCTATGCACTCAAACTGAATAAAATCTACACTTAAATGTAGTTTCCTAATGCTTAGGATCGCTTCTTCCAGATCTTTCATTTTATTATCATCTTCTTACTAAATTGGATAGTAAAGCTTATTACATAAAGTATTTGCTTAGTAAGTATTTTCAGTTGAACTTTCTATATGGAAGTATTATTTTTCCGTATTGAATATTTCTGGTATATAGATTTTTTAAAGTCATTATTTTAATGTGATAACAGCGCCATCTATCGTTCTGCACCTGAATATCTAACTTATTATAAGAAGACCAATTTAAACATCATACAAATGAATAGTCTTTGTTGATACTTCAATGTTTACTGCATTTGGTCAACGCTTTCAACGCGGAGTAGTGTCTAAGGTGCTTTCTATTATAGGTCACGGTAACCGCTTACCATACAGCGGACCAAAAGCTTGTTTGTCACCCTTGACGTATGAAAAATATTACTATACGTAATTATATGTGTATAGCTCCAAATTATAAAGATCGTAAAATAATCTCCAATATTATTGAATCTGAACAACTGATGATCGTAAAGTTTGAATTATAAGTATTAGTCCTCTGGACCTAACGACAGAGACATAAAACATAAGAGGTGAGTGTCGTTTTCTTTTATTGGAAAGAAACAACTTTGTGACGCAATATAACGAAGAGTAAAGACGTTTTACGGCTAATTTTATCACATCGGTAAAACGCTCGAATTGGACTACGAGACGAATCACTATTCTCGGTGTTTTAATTCATGTCATCTTTTTGGACATTGAAACAAAGTTATGTGATTAAAATTGAAGTTTCCTTATCACGATTACGGCACACCTCGTGGTGAGCGGTGGTGACTCGTGGTGACCGTAGACAATTTTAACTTTTCTACTCAATGCCTATCATGTACTTTTCGACGAGGACTCATGGAGGTCTCTAGAGGCAGTTGGCGTGCTAGCTATGCTCGCGCACACAAGTTGCACGTGTAATCTGTGTAGGTCTAAGTAAAACCGCTGCGACTGTATGAAGATTTTATGATTGTCCACACTGTGTCCCAGCACTTTTGCTATAAAGTACCTAATGGTTTAATGAATTTGAATTTTTGGTTGTGATCTTTTCTACAATGGAGGGGCTGACCCATTTGGTTGTTTTGAGCTCGTGTAGATATTATGGGCCCTGCCCGCCTAGCATGACCACCAAAACGCGATATGATAAAGCCATTTATTGCTTTGAACTGTCAAAAATCATTGGATATAACCGCCATCTTGAAATTTATTGTATTGTATTTAGACATGTTCGCAGTTTCGATGAAATTTTAAGATGGCGGTTATATGCAATATTTTTTGACAGTTCAAAGCGATAAATGCAATGATATTATAATAAACAAGAATATCATTGGATAAATGGCTTTATCATATCGCGTTTCGGTGGTCATGCTAGGCGGGCTGGAGGGGAACTACTTTAAATCCTTTAGTTAGCTCATTTTACTGAAAGGAAACATTCCTTTATTTTTGAAAAGAAACAAAACTGCATTCAAAGATCTTCCAAAATTCGCTTGTCTCATCTGGGACTCAATCCAACTGTGAGATGTGAGTATCGACCACTTGACTAGACAGCCGTCAATTTTTTAAATAACTATTCTATTATTATTTGTGGCCTATTTAAATAAAATATTTTTTCTTTTTCTATTTGATGCGAACTTCAAAAGCTTTATCGAATTCCGTATTGGAATTGAAAATTTACATACCACAAAACATTTATAGAAATAAAGATTAAAATTTGTTTTTAGTGTGTGCCATTAACGTAGGGGTTGTTGGTAAGGCTAGGAATTTAGAGATAGGTTTACTATGTTCAATTAATCCAAACCACTTGATGATAAGTAGTAAGAGGAATCCATATGAATAAAAGGTTAGTGCAGCATGGAACATAATTATGAACAACATTATTTCACTTCAAAATTTATCATATTGAAGATTTACAAGAAAAAAATCAGATAAAATTGTAAAGGTTGATTTTCAAGTAAAAATATTGAAATATTCAGTCTAAAATATAGTGGGAGGTGGTAATCATTAGGTATAAGTAAATAACAAAATAAGCTTGCCTCAGTCACTCAATTAGCGTTGTTCATTTTGCCACCTAATGTATGGGAAAATTTCGAGAGAAAATGCATCTCCTGGAGAAACTTTACTCTATCTGGGTTATTGCATCCTCTTTTCTAGTCGACACATATAATTATCTATTTATTTTAATTAAAGAAAATACTAACTATTTTGCTCCACACACTCGGGATTCTTTCCAGCTCAATTTGGTCTACAAATATTGACTGTAAAAAAATATTTTCAACTTTTAGTTTCTTCGGTGATCATACGTTACCATCTGAGGTGAGAGATTGAGCATAATTATGAAAAAAGCAAATTATTCAAGAAAAAAAATTGCACATGGCAACCCTACATTACTTTCATGCGAAAGGGTCAAGATTATTTTATCAATGTTGCAATCATTCGATAGGTCATTAAGAGTAGCACTGGAACAATAGAAATCTAAATATAGTTCCCTGTAAGCTGCAGGATTAACGTGACCTTCACAGGTAAGCTGCATTGCGGTTCATGGAATCACGCCATCGTTCTGTTGCTGCAAGCTCAAATAAATTTTCTCTTACCTTGAGGTACCCATTACAGTTAATTTGAAGAATAAAAGTTGTTAAAGTTTTTTCATAATTCGCAGTAATTTGTGCAAAATTTATTTTGCTTAGTTCCAAACGTAAATGGGCTGGCATTCTTAAACAGTTTAGTTGCGAACATCGTTTAAAATCAGGAATTTTTTTTGCCCATTGCCAATACAGAAAAAAGTTTTTTAACTATCAATTTGGAAAAAATATACTAGCAATTTGTAGATGATTTCATGATCTAATTTAGTAAGTAATTAAATGTAAAATTATCTCGAATTTGTTCTTCTACCCATCTATTGAGAGCAATGTTTCTCTATCTGAAAACTTTCATTACTTTGAATATTTGAAGCATTTGGTAGTAAAATCGTAATGGTTGACGTAAATTAATTTGTAATTGAAATTGTATTCGTAAATGTCCAGGGCTCACTGCGAATGTTCTCCGCCTCGAGAGACTTAGTTGCGTGACATAATATGTCATCATCGTTAATATTTTATTGCATGCGGGCAGCAAAATTTATAGGTATTTGTACGTGCAGACAATATTATGACATTTTGTATTTCATTTCTAAGTTGAATTTTCTAAAATAACTTCACTTTTATAACAAAGAATTGATAAGATGACATAAATAAATTATTAATGGGGAAACAGAAATTCTTTAAAATTACGTATTTAATTTAGAATAGAATAGAAATAAATTTATTCAACACCACACAAAGTAGGGCCAAAGATAGCATAAATGCCGTAGTTATAATTACCGAACACGCCGAAGGTGCTGAATGTGCCCCACAAGTCCCTCCAGCAGTTGCCGCCGCCAATGCACTACTTCCCGGCACCTTATCAGAAATACCATAAAACATTAACAACACACAAACAGATACAATGGAACAAAAGTTAGAAGATTTAAAAACTAAATACGGTTTGTTAATAAGCTGCTAATGAAATACCTACATAGGTGTTATACCAGGAAACATAGCTTTTCAAACCTGTATTAGTAAAACATAGAGATTAAGGCTTGCTAGTTAATTATCAAATGGGCTATATCTACCGCTTGCTAATAGATAAATTTGTAGCCAAGTAGGTATTTACCCAATTTAGCGATACATTCTACTTAATTAATCTGTTGGTATTAGAAGATGGAGATATAATTTTATGCAAAGGAATAGGAGCGAGTTCGGATGGAGATGCCAAGGAAATAGCAATTTTGGATGTAAATAATAACACACCATATCGTAATCCTATAGCGGCGTTGGTACATGAGAAGGACACTGTTCCACCTGTCAAAATTATAACCGCAATGGAAAGAGTATAATCACTAGCGTCTAATGTATAAGGAAATCATCAAACTGTAAATTAACTCTTAAATGTAACTTGGTATGAATTTTACGAATACAAATTTTATTAAATCCATCAGATTGAAGCTTTGGCTTGCATTCGTTTTGCCTTCTACTTTACATGAATTAAAAACAGGAAATAGCTGTAACAAAACGTTATCATGGTAATTAATGTCGGTTTATTACAATTTCAAATTACACCCCTAGGAACAGATAGAAATGCAATATTCTAACGAATGTCTAGATTAGCGCGCACGCTAGCTGACGCAACAGTAAATTATGTGGTGCAGGAATCCTTGATAAATTAATTTGTGTTCCAATATGATGATGAAGAAAGAAGTTTAATAAATAATGAAGGAAAATATGCATCGGAAATTGTTCAGCACAATTTGCGATGCATATTTTTTTGTAAATGCTGTAATTAAAAATGACTGAAAGTTGAAATCTCTGTAAAGTTTAAATTGCATCGATTTTAGAGAATTATATATTTTGTAGAATGAAAAATTTATAAATACCTACATCTCCATTTCTAAACTTATCTTGTTAAATAATGTCATATTATTAAAGGTATTGTTTGCTGGAATTAACTATAAATAAGCTAAGAGCCTCATTTTATGATGTGAAGTGAAACAAGTACATATTATGTTGTAGGTACTTATCATAAAACATATACTTGAGTTAACAAATATACGGAATAAAAACCATTTACCGTTTTTATGATGTTAATTTCTTTCCGTAGAGCTTTATATTTTTTACACATATTTTGAAATTCGTTGTTTAGAGTTTTGAGTAACAGCATAGTTTTATGCAGTTAGTTTAATATAATTGGATGATAATCAAACTGTTGCTCACCTTTAATTGCTCCTGCTTATAATCAGGCTGATACGGCAAAAGCATCCTGATCTTGCCCCACCGGTTGAAGAATAACGCTATTGCTCCAATCCATACTATTAGGACCAGAACTACGATGCCGATTTCCACACCTCGTATCTGTATTACAAAATAATTTATTTATTGCACTATAGCCAGTATAGATCTCTCTGTAAGCAAAATCTGACTGTTACATCCTCGAAAAAAAATAATTATCGACTTGTAACGTCAAAATTTATCAATCGAGAGATCTAGTCTTGCAAGGCTTAATGGTATAAAAAATTTGTTTAATAAAAATTTTCAAATTAAAAAGCTTTTAATCACTCATGAGTGAAAATATGATAGCGGTAAGATTCATTAAAAACTATTAATAAATGGCTATTTTATAAATACACAGCTATTTTTGGAATTATGTCAATAAATTTTTCATCAATAACTGTCCGAACGTAGTGTGTATTTTATTTCTGATGCTATACTTAGAAATGTTGTTTGTATAATCTTTAAATATACTTTTGTTACGTATGTAAAAATTTTCGTGGTTTGCTTGCCGTCAACTTTATGACTTCTGAAGTTGTCGCCGTTTAAAACGACAAAGTCTTTTGCTTTAGATTATTGTATCGCTCAAAACATGACAACTAAATCGGATTGACACTTGTGATAAAAAGGGGATCCTGTGTGATAATTACATACTTTTATTGCAATTGTTAGACTTTGTACATGTTGCAAACGCAAATTGAGTGAAAAGAAATAGCTTGTGACAGCATGATGGAACTGCACCGGTCTTACTCATTACAGAATCTTGACGCCTGTTACACACTGTATACTGTTAAGAATTACAAATGGTAATGCACAAGCTAACCATCCGTACACCGCACAATAGACTTAGTTTAATTATACAAGAAGTTTCTCTGGTGACTCACCGTCATCCACCTTAACTGCCAAACTATGCTCTTACTGCGTGAGTTCTACGTCAAACGCAACGTGTCCATGGATAGCGTAATTTAAATACAGTTTTCATCTTATAGCCGGTCCCAGATGCGGTACCAGCGATTCTCGACCGTCTAAATTCGCTCTATGGTTTAAATAACATTCCAATTATTTTTATGTTTTAGTTAACTTTTTACAAAAGGAAAATTTTACTCCATTATGGAAGCCCTAAAGGAAGTGGTTCGTCGATTTCCGTCTCCAGAAATATTTACAGAAGCGGCAGTAAACTTTCTTTATTTCAAAAATTAACCTTTCATATTTTTCAGCGCTTCAGTTATATAGTTTTAGTAAAAGAAGCTATTGATTTTTTATAATATCCAAGGTTCTTATCTCTAAACCTTTTACTATTATTGTTTTCTTTATATTTTATATAAAAGCACACGGGCAAATGCCAAGTGTGATTTTATTTCTTTTAGTGACAAAGAGCATGATATGTTTCAGAATCGTTATTATTATAACCCTAAGCATCACAATAAGAATAATCCGTCCATAAAAATAACGTGCAATAATGAAATTAATGAATGCAGATCGAAACAATGAGATATTGTGCTTTTATAAATGAAAATAACAAACATCATAACACAATACGACTGTGATACGCAAATCTCAACTTTGAAAGAGTCAAATAAGTCTGGCATAAAATTAGTTATTTAGTATTAGTACGACGAAAAATTTTTAGTTTTTATACTTATCTGACTCGAAACTCAGAAGCAAAGCAAAGCTTGCATAAATAAAACTTGTTTCGCTTTTAGACGCCGACAGTTTTTGCTTCGAGTGCAACTTTCGACGTCAATTGTGTCATGAACATTTATTGTTGTGAGTTATAACTACAGTGCTCCAGACTTTAGTGAGTATAATGAGAACCATCTCATTCTGTGCTATATTTCCTCGACAAAAAAATAATAATATAAGCTTTTATTATAATAAAGGCATGTTTAGTTGTTTTTTTAGGTAAAAACTGCATGAAATAAACGAGGTTACGAATGTAGTGGTAATGTGATCTTTCGAATAGAAAATAAAGAATTTCAAATGTATATGTTGCAAGCAAATTTTATTATTCGCCCGTATACAAACGGCAGCGTCGTCAGTTTACAAAGATTAATACATTTTAAAAATGACTTATCCCGAATGTAAGTGTGTAAGGTTTCATCATTAAAATATGTTTCCATTTAAAACATTCAAATGAGTCATCAACAAAACTAATGAAGATTCTTCATTAGTTTCACTTTACCGTGGGAAATGTAGGCGATGGGTCCGGTGGGGCTACGGAAGAGCGCGGCGTTGCCCCCACCAGCCCCCCATCCTGCTGCGGTGACGTCCGTGGGGGCTCTGCACAAATAAAAACAGGTGTTACTATTACCTACACACCACCGAAACACACCGAGTTAAGGCTTAGAATTTAACAGTCAAATAAGCGTCCGACAGGGTAGTACTTCCACCTTACAGAATATTGCAATAAACACGAATCAAGGCACTGCCTTGTATTGTTGAGCTTCTGCGGCGAGTAACGTTGCCAGAGCCCAACGAGAAAACGTTATGTTTGACGCAGTGGACTCATGTCCTTCACTGTCAACTTAGCACTTGTCTTGATTTTTACAGTGTAAGCAAAGCTAAAGCAGTGCTTTGAGTAACGTTGCTAGAGCTCATTGAGAAAACTTTATGTTTGATGCAAGGGACTCGTGTCCTACAATGGCCCTAATTCTGGAACCATGCAAAGTCTAAATTTAAGTTGTGTGAATTTTATTTCTCTCAAAATGAATACGAAAAGGATGGCTGTCATATAGTTTGACATTTAGAAACGTGCGTTCAATTTTTGACCTTATTGAACGTGATAAAATGCAGTATTTAGGAGGCACTTCCATACATGCAGTATAAAATTGTCTATGGTTTCTTTGAAATCGCTCTAAACAAATTCTTGCTATCTTTTTCCTATTGCATATTGCGAGAAAGAGATATACTGTACTTAAATTTAGAATTAGAGTGTGTCTTCAGAATCAGGCCGAATGTCCACAATTTTTTCTTGATTTTTATCTGTGAAAATCAGTGCCTTCAATGAGAAAACGTTGTGTTTGATGCAGGGGATTCGTGTACTACAATGTCAACATAACATTTTTCTTGTTTTACACAGTGTAATCAAAACCAAACCAGTGCCTTGAGGAACGTTGCTAGAGCTCATTGAGGAAACGTTATATTTGATGCGGGGGACTCGTGTCCTATGCTGTGAACAAAACGCATTTCCTTCATTTTTACAGGGTAGGCAATGCAATAGTGGTACCCTAGATGCTAGAAGGGTCTACACTTAAGCTACGGTAACCAGTTGCTATAATGCGGGCTTGCTGCGGGCGGGGGATTCTGCGCTTGTTTGTCACATTTGCCATAGTATAAAAACACCGACAAAAACATATCGTGTTTCGCAATTGCGAGTTTAGATTTTCATGGTAGACCTCCAATGCCTTCGCTAAGGAAATTTCAAAAAAAACTTCATTTAATCAACACATTTATTTTAAAGAAACCTATTGAGAAAGGCAATTCCAGTAACCAAGGATACATTTTCCTTACATAAGTCAGCTAAATAGCCTTTCCAAAGACATTATAATCTCTCGAGCCTGTTGCTTGTAGTTAAATGTTTACGCAGCTCTGGGTTTCAAAGTGTTAATCGTAACAGTTGCTGGCAACAGCTTATTAATAATGAACCAGTTTATTTGAGCATTAGACCTAGAAGCTGAGGCAGTTGCTTAATAATAAGTGTTATGCGTAATTACTTAGACCACAAATGGTACTGTCCACTGAGATTTAGATTGGGAAAGGTTCCTTTAAGCGTAGTATTGTATTTCTGCGGTGTGTAAGATCGTAAGATATCATTGGGGAAGCTTTATTAAAGAAAGCGGTGAAGAGATTGGCCGGTTATGCCTAGTGCTTATATGGCGTAGTGGTAATCGCGTCTAGCCGGCCATCAGGAGACGCGGGTTCGATTCTCGCCTGGATCACATTTTTTCATCTTTTACTTTCTTTATTTGCAATTGTTACAAAAAAGTAGGTGTTTAAATGCATCAGAAACAT
Source organism: Nymphula nitidulata (assembly GCA_947347705.1). Classification (NCBI taxonomy): domain Eukaryota; kingdom Metazoa; phylum Arthropoda; class Insecta; order Lepidoptera; family Crambidae; genus Nymphula; species Nymphula nitidulata. The sequence continues at coordinate 7,807,642 of OX374627.1, forward strand.
TAAAATGTAGTTATATCATGTTCATTTTATCTAGTAATGTTTTTTTAATTTCATTTATCTGAGACAGACAAAAAAATGTTAGAAATTTCCAGTATAAGATAGTCGTAATGAACTAAGACAGACGACAGACGTGAACTTGTTTCGGCTCAAATGATGATGATTTTGAATGATCTAAGAAAATTGCATACGATTTCTAAATAACTGTACATAACTTTAAAATAAAATTGTTTACTACATTCTGTGTCATACAGGAAGTTATGTGTATTTGCACAAAAAAAGATTTAGCAAATATAACATAGAAAGGAGGTGGTAATATTGAATGGAACATAACCGCCGGGCAATGCGGGGGCTCTGTGAAGACACGGTACAAGCATTAGGTCCTAATGCACAATTCGAATGCTTTGGTTCACTCTCTGTATACCCACAGCTAATACTAACTTTTTGGCATTCATGACCTTGTCACAAAATATGGGCTAGTGACCGTAACTGCATTACTTATTAGGATTTCGGCTTCCGTTGTATACTGTAAGATAAGATATAATGTATTTATTTTATTCTTCAGAGTGGGATGTTATGCATTCAATTACTTAAAATCCAATACAATTGATCTTAGGAATGATCCCAAAGTCAGACTACTAGTTATTCTGTGTCAAAAGTGTAAGAGGCTAGTGCCTGAAATATGATTAAAAAAATTGTGTGTGTCAGCTCCGACGCACGACTGGACTGGACGCAAAAAGAGTTTATTTAACTTAAAAAGATTGATACTGTATGAAAGGGTAAATTAAAAAATTAATGAAAATAATATACACATATAAATATATATTTATTCATTTCACATACATTTAGATGTTCCGGCAATATCAACTACACCTCTTTCTGCCATAGTTATTTGAAAATACTTTCAGTTCACTTTAGCGGAACACAATGATAAAGATTAAAACTTCACAATAACAATATTAATTATTGATATTTATAATAAAAACAGCAATAAAAGTATGTCGACACTGATAGAAATAAACAAACCCAATAACCGGCAAACGTAGAGAGCCTAGAAGCATAACTTCATACAAAACTCGTCGCAAAATGGGTACCCTCGGCGGCTAGAAGAGCACGTCGGATAAAATCGGCTAATATCGAAATTGTATAGCGCCCTCTCGGTCTTCTGATTTACACGCGCCGGGCGGGTCATATATGCAGGATGTAACCATGCAATTTTTTTAACGACTTTAATAATTATATATCGTCATTTTTAATAAATATAGTAACGTTGTAAATCGGTAAACTTATTCAATTTAGAGTTCAGATCAGAAATCAGAAATGAAATGGGTTCGCTTCATTCATTTAAATAAAAAAAATCTAAATATCTGTCATGATATTATTTATTTGTATTAAGGACATAAGGAGGAGCTCGGTGGCGTATTCTCGTATATAAAGCAACTTTCGCCATGGTCGACCCTGGGATGGGTCAACCAAAATTTATAATCTCGAGCTCCTCCGTGCTTCGGAAGGCACTTTAAGCTGTTTGTCCCGGTTGTTACTACAACCGCTTTAACACACCAACCCAAATGTGTTTCTTCCATGTAGGAAGGCCTGCGCCCAGCAGTGGAACGTATATAGGCTGGTGATGATGAAGGACATAAGAAAAAAAAAAATTGTCATCAAGTGGTTTTATTTCTTGAAATAAAACCACTTAACCGGGCTTAACTTGCGTTTAATTAGATGTCACATTATGATTTTTTATACCCAATGTTTCGATTACTTTATAGCGATCAAGGTCACGGGAAGACTGAAGTTAAGATGTCAGTTCTCTTTGATAAGTTTAATATTAAATACCGTCATATTTTTTATAGTTATATTTTGAGTGTTCCGATTCACGCCATGGAGCTTACAGTGTCCGAAGGTCGGGAAGAGTACGGGCTTGAGACTTTGTAATTCTCATGATAAGATCCCAAGCTGGTGTGGTCCAACTATCTTCTCTATTGAAATAATGATGTTGTTTTATTTCAATAACCTCACGAAACTATCTCGCAGTTTACAACTTTATTTACTACGTACTAACTTATCCTTAACAGTTTAAAATAGATACCTATACTATTTCCAGATCATTTTGTAAATAAGTAAATTATTAAAGTAATAATTAAACATACACATGTTAAAATAATAATGCTTAAATTTATTGAGAAATGTGTTGAAAGTGGCATCATATTGTAAGGAACTGTGGCAAAATATCCATAAATTGGAGGTTTGTTTATCATTTTTACAAAAATCATATAAGGCAACGCTGTATAAAGCCATAATTGCTTATTAGTAGGTAAATTAACTATTAAACATACACAATAACAATAAGTCGTCATAAAAGTTTGCAGAGTTAAAAGTTGAGTTAAAAATAAATAAATACTGTCACACACAAATGACTGCATAACATCATCCACTCGTGTATTTGTTCAAATTGTTCACAAATATTGGGCCAACATAGCAGCCAATATTATTGTTTATATTTGACTCGATTATAAAGGTTTAGGAGAGATTTACATGTAAAATTTGATTCCAGTGTTCTTATTATGTTCACCTACGCGGCTGACACACCATTTTACTTCACTTTTGGACATATTTACTGAGATTTTATTGTTTTTTTACGAGTACATCACCGTGACGCAGTCAATGACAAACTAAATCATGGCGCGGAGTCCGATTTAAGCCCCGCCCACTTTCAACCAAATTAGAAAGTTGCGCGACATAGGATGCGCACCAAAAACGTAACGAGGTCATTCATCGATAGATTTTACTCCTCACATTTTTCTCATACCGGGCCCCTTATATATGCAAATCGATTCTTAAGGAGTAAACTCCAAAAACCCTTTGTTTCAGGAAACCAGTCCCCGTATCATGACAAACTCCCTGGAGAGTGTACAAAAGTTTATCTTTAACAAATTGTCTCCTAGTACGTAGACTTAAATGGTGGAAAGAGATTTTGTCCACGATCCGTGCTACGGCTGCAGGCCTGCCGCTGTAGGAAGCATTTTTAAGCAGTTGACGAAAATTTTAAGTAATAGGTACCAAACAATTAATGTGAACTACATAAAATAAAACTGAAAGAAAATCATTTTCAGCGTGACTGCAGAATGGAGTATGCATGGTACATTAGTTTTGTATGTATAATTATTTCTATAAGTAGGTATATATGTGTGTGATATACTCAAAATCCATACCTAATATTATAAATACTATAAATGCTTAATTTTAACAAATGATAAAATTTGTTATGATTATAGTTTGAGACCCTAGCAAAGACATAATGCTACTTTTTGGAGGGATAATGGATATCCACGCGACCGAAGTTGCGGGCCGCCACTAGTATGATAAGTTATATAATTTCATGAATCCTTTCATGAGTTTGTTCCTATTCCAAGTCTCTGCACTTTAGTTGTAAATAAACCATTAAAACCGGAGTTCGTGGATTTTAAATCCGTTCCTAATTTATTTAAACGGTTTAAAACCACGAGTTCTTGTTTGGAACGGCTTAATCACAAGTATAGTCAGGAGTCGTGATTAGAATTAGTGATTTTAGGCAATTTGGAATGATAACAACGAGAAATTCTAGATAAAAACGGTTTATTTGCAACTATACCTACTTTGCAAACATGAAGGTGTTCATTTTACTATTAGATATTATATATGTATTAAAATAAGCTACTTATACAGTGAAGGCGGTGATGACAATACACGGTAATTTAAAACATGGACTTTTTTAGTTCAAAGAAATGTTCTGCAACTTTAAAATTATCCATTAAATAATTTTATAACATTTCTGTGAAATAATGCATCCAATGTTATATTACTTCATTTAAATGAAACAGAATCACCGGCTCTGCCATCTGCCTATGTTTCCAAAGCATTCCCCTAACACTCGGACAGTATCATTATAATCTTTCCCGCAAGGTTTTTTTTATGTACAACTAGACGACAAACAAGCTGACGGCCCACCTGATGGTAAGCGGTTACCGCCGCCTATAGACACCTGTAATAACAAGCAAAAATCACTTGATATTGCAGGTGCGTTGTCATCCTGGGGCCTTAGATAAAATGCCGTCCATGCCCAGTAATTACACTGGCTACCAACTCTCTCCCAGGCTCCCTTCAATCCAAAACACAGCGAACTGTTTCATGGCTGAAATAAGAAAGGCGGTGGTACCTACCCTGACAACCCTACATACGGGTGTACCTCCTAATATATTCGTTGTTTTCAATAAATGTATGTCAAGTACTTTCATGGCACTTTTCAACTCCAAACAATTAAATTTCAAACTACGTAGAATTACGGACCAAAACATTTTTGTTGTTAACAATAACATGCCTATTATGCAAGTTATATAATTACCTTTTAAACTTCTCGTATTTAAGTTTTGTTTTTGCTTTTTTAATCAAATTTAGTTATTGGCGAACTTGGGTTTTTAAACATAATAGGTGGTACGGAAATCCAAGCTAAGGGGCTTTTCCATGTATTTTGGGACGCAAATTATTATAGCTATTAATTACACTTCAATGTATCATAAATAAAGCTCAATTCTTACATTTTTTTTAACAACTAGATGACTAACAAGTGACGGCTCACCTGGTGGTAAGTAGAAACCACCGCTTATAGACACCTGCAACAACGAGGGAAAAATCACTTGGTATTGCAGGTGATTTGTCATTCTGAGGCCTTAGATGAACTGGCTTCCATGACCAGTAATTTCACTGGCTACCTTCCACTTTAATGCGAAACACAGCGAACTGTTTCGCGGCTGAAATAAGAAAGGCGGTGGTACCTACTCAGATGACTACATACGCGCCTACCGCCTAGCTAAATATTAGAGTATATTATTATTAAACCATAAGTCCGTGGTCCGAGTCTCTCTAAGGACAAGGGTTTGTTGTTTGTTTGTTGCATGAATGTCTTTGACCAAGCCCCTGTAAGATAATCAACAGCAATGGCAGTTCGAACTGTGTTTTATTTTAACAATATTATAAATAATTATAAATAAATATTAAAAATAAATATATTATAATTATTACAAGGTCTAGAAAAATTTAGTTCCTGTGGCGGGAACCGAACTTTCAATCTTTCGCAATCCCGCATAACTACTAAGCTACCGATGACTTAGTGAATATACTCTATCATTAAGGAATTCGTGAATTGGCAAAAGAAATATAATGTCATGAAAAGTAATTTGCATTGGAACAAGTAAATTGATCATAAAATTAACAATGTCCAATTACTGCCTTATTGCTACCGAAAACGGAGATTATTATTCAAGAAAATTGGTCAATTAGCTTGCTGTATTTGATTATAATATTCAACCATATTTTTCGATAGTAGGTACATGTTACAAATGTTTTAGAAATTTACATAAAGCAAGTATCACTCAATGTTAATAGGAATTATCAACAAGCAGTAGAGAACTTAAAAAAACAGAATCGTTTTCCCACATTGAGAAAAGAAACGGAATCTGTTTAGTCATAACTTTCCATAGCCTGCGTTAGTTGCGGTATTAAGACAAATCTATTTAAGCCTCATTAGCTAAACTACAAGGAAAGTATTTTCCTTTTTTAACCGACTTAAAAAAAAGGAGGTTATTATGTTCTACTGCATGTTTTTTTTTGTATGTATGTTCACCGATTTCTCTGTCAATTGGGAACCGATGTTCAAAATTCTTTTTTTATTCGTTACTGTAAGTCAGGATCTGATGATGGGAACCCAGGGAAATCAAGGGCAAACCTCAAATTTTATAGGCACGTATGACATGTTTTACTTTTTTCCAAAGCTGTTCAAGTATTTGCTTCTGTTAGTCATCATCTCATGTTGATGAGCTGGTGATGGAAGGTACAACTCCTTAACGATTAGGAAGTAGCAGTTAATTCTTGCACTATGTATTTCAACCAAAGACTAAGAGACAGACAAGTCGATAGTGCTGACGGTCAGTCACCCATCTTGCTTTAACCTTAGGAAATCACTTAAAATGTGAAAAAAAAATCTTTTGACAAATTATAATTAAGTACCCAGGTACATACCTCCTAAAATGTATTTTTTGGAGTTGGTTGGAAATGTGTTTCCAGAGACAATAGAAAGTGAAGCACCAACTCCAAAAAATACATTTTAGGTGTTATGTACCTGGGTACCGAAATTTTATTATTTTTTCATGTTTAGTGGTTTGCAGTCGGTTTAATTAAAAAAAATATATATGCAATGTTTTACAAAAGTCTGTAATTAAATTTAAGACGGTAGTTGTGTTCTTGTGAAGAGTTAAGTACCACTGAAAGTTTGACACCTTTCAGACCACTTTTGAACCCCTGACGAAAAAAGAGGGGTGTTATAAGTTTGATGTGTCTATCTGTGTATCTGTGTGTCTGTCTGTGGCATCCTCGCGCCTTAACGAATGGACCGATTTCGATTCGGTTTTTTTTTGTTTGATGTGCCTACGATGGTTTTTAGCTATAATTTATGAAGATCAGTTCAGGCGTTTGATGGTTATCCGCTCATTTTCTACATGATAATAGGGTTTTACACATCCGATTTATTTGAAATTTGGTGTACTGTCACTTCGGTGACATCCCCATGATATACTATCCTTGAGATGATCCTATACCATCAAAAAGTCTGCGAAATGCTTAATTCTTCAGAAACTTACAGCAGATATAGCGTGTTTGGGTTCTTATGAATAGTCTCAATGAGATCGTGTTACATAGATGATTAATGACGCCGGGGGTTACTTAAAATTTTTAATTTTGTATTTTATTTTCCGATTAAATTAATAAAAACATTGCCACACCTACACTCGTGACAATTTAAAAAATGCACACTACCGCGTATCGTACTACACGCTACAGTTATACTACACAGACTCACACACACACAACCCGCGCATATACCGGCTTTGAATGAAACCCATATTATAGGCAAGATGGGAACACATTTACAAGTAAAGAATACCGAAACGAGTTACTAAACTTCTTCTTCGTAATGTTTGTTTTATACAACTAGATGACAAACAAACTGACGACCCACCTGATGGTAAGCATTTTTCGCCGCCTATAGACACCTGCAATAACAAGGTAAAATCACTTGATATTGCAGGTGCGTTGTCATCCTGAGGCCTAAGATGAAATGCCGTCCATGCCCAGTAATTACACTGGCTATCTTTCCCTTTAATCCGAAACACAGTGAACTGTTTCACGGCTGAAATAAGAAAGGCGGTAGTACCTACCCAGAGGACCCTATATACGGGCCTACCACCTAGTTGAGATTAAGACAGTAAATTGATGACTCCGAAGACCGGCACGCGTGTTTCTAAGTAGGAAGGGGAAAAGTAGAACAAGTTCGTACTTATAGCTCTCCAGAGCTCTCGTATAACTCTCCATAATTCAGCACACATAGAAGGCGCTCGGCGATGCAATGTCTCGTCGCAATTGTAAAAAACAAGACCTACGTGTGTCATTTGAATGTCATAGTAGAAAAATATATAAGTCACTAAGCTTCTGTCAGCTTCGTCTGCATTATCCCATGGCATTCACGGGGGAAAAGTATCTTTATGTTTTTATCCAGATTATGCCTTAATTTAATCCAGATCCGTGCTGCCGTTCTAGTTTAATTGAGTAAGTAACTTCAATCCAAACTTTCGCATTTATATTAATACTAGCTGACCCCGCAAACATTGTTTGGCCATAAAAAATAAATAAAAAAAAAAGATAGTATCCGACCTACTGAATGTACATATTATGAAATTTCATGTAAATCGGACAAGCCGTTTCGGAGGAGTATGGTAACTAAATTTGTGACACGAGAATTTTATACAGCACCACCCTGTATATTAGACTAAAGACCGCCCGTGGCTCCGCTCGCTTGGATATCAATTAACGCTGAAAAACTTACTTTATGTTTTTTCAAGTGTCAAATTATCTCCATACTAAATTTCGTCTAAATCGGTTTAGTGGTTTAGGCGTCAAAGCGTTACAAACAAACTCACTTTCGCATTTATAATATTAGTAAGGAAGTATGTATTAGTATACATAAAGTCTACTTACACTGAATATTTCGAGATACATTCTAGTTTGAAACGAGCTAAACAATCTACCTTAATGACATAAGCGAACTCTGCACACAAAGTCCTAATAAACTAAATGTCGGGTTTAAATTTAGAAATCGGTCAGAGCACTCTGAGTGAATGTTGTACCGACGACGGCACATCAAGTGAAACAAATGCACTACGAAAGCCGCATCTATTTCGAACGGAATAAGAGCGGTCTCAACGTCAAACTGTTACACTTGGTGTGCTGTCGACTGTACTTCCAGAGAGTGAATATTTAGTGATGCGAAAAGATACACAAGAGATTCAAAAGCTTTCAACCAGTTGCCAGCAAGTATTGAAAGAATGAAATTCTAATATGTATTCATTTTGAGATCGCCAAAGGCAAATCAATCCATTTTTTTAAACCCGGCTTAACTAACTTGAAGAATGTCAAAAAAGCGAACATCCGATAATATTCAACATTTTAGTACCAAGTCACACTTACACACTTTTAGTACCCGTACAATAAAAGTAGCAACCATACTGTATGAACGCAACAGTTAATGTGACAAGGTTCAATCAATCAATCAAATCAATTCCGTTTTTAGTATGCTGAAAACGCTTTATTTCTTTATAATCCTTTGCTCTCGCTCAATTTTATGTAAAAGACTGCGGATAGTAACAACTAGAAAAAGCTTAGAGCAGCCAGGGCCTTTTTTTCGGGGAGGAATCCGCTTACGGACCTACCCGCCGCTGACTTAGCGTCGGGTGTGTTTGGGGGTCGCTCAGTGCCTGATCGTATTGGCACTGGGAATACCACTAAAACTCCCCGGTAACTCCACTGCCCTTCACGGGGGGTAGCCTGGGCTCTGCCGAAGCCATTTCACCAACCCACCCCTAAATGTGTACTAGTAACAAAATCTAGTATCTACAAGAAATTGTACCTTTTATGGGCTTATATCTTATGATCTCCCTTGAGTCAGGTAAACTAATAAGAGTATGAGTGGGAATTAGTTCTTATCTGCTACCATATAATCCTGATGTCTTTATTGTGAAACACAGGTAAAAATATGGTATTACAAATTGTCAGATTCCACCGTGTCCAGCTATAAAGCGTTCGAAATCAGAGTAAAATAAATTACTAAGTAAATAAAGACAGCTATTATAGCATAAAGGAATCAGATTATGATATATAAATTATAAAATATAATTTATATTTTTATTGTACCTAGTGGTAAGTGGCTACCGTCGTAATAACACACAATAGGATGGAAATGATCACCGATATTGTAGGTGCGTTGGTAATTGGTGCAGGTACTGACCGGACATGGTTGCTTCGGTCACTACCTGCACCGTATCGCCCGTCGGGAGGAGACACCGCGGTGTCATCACTGCGACTCCTCCGACGACACAGCCGAGCACACCCTTGAGGAGTGCCCGGCCTGGCGACACGAGCGCCACGAACTTCGTGTGGTGCTCGGCGGCGGTCACCTCTCGCTGCCAACCATGGTAAGAGCCATGGTTGGTAGCGAGAGGGTTTGGGAGGCTGTCGCCTCTTTCTGCGAGACTGTGCTCACGCAGAAGGAGGCAGCGGAGAGGGAGCGGGAGGAGGATGCTCTAGCCGCTCCTATCCGGCGTAGACGGGTGGGTGCGAGAAGGCGGGCGGCGGCGATCGCCCGACTTCCTGCGCCCTAGGCGCGGCCGCGTGCGTGGGTGGCCCCCACGCATGCATTGCACATGCCGCCACGTCTGGGATTGCCCAAGTGACTCTGGGTAATCCCCATCAGCGCGAAACCTGGCCGTAAGGTCGGGTTGCCTGGGGGTGGGCTGGTGAAATTGCTTCGGCAGAGCCCAGGCTACCCCCGCGAAGGGCAGTGGAGTTGCCAGGGAGTTTTAGTGGGTATTTCCAGTAGTGATAGCGCTGGATGACCCCCACACACGCCCGCCGCTTAGCCAGCGGAGGGTAGGTCTGTAAACAGATTTCTCCCCGTTAAAAAAAAAAAAAACAAAAAGGTGCGTTGGTAATTATAGAGCATAATATTAAATTGATTTGAAATTATTCAATAGCATTGTATACGAAGTTTTATAACATATGCCTAGCTGCTCTATAGTATTGTGCAAAAAAATATTGATTATTGCATTAAAATAAACCTAAATCTAAAATAATAATGTTTTATATTATCTTTCTACAGAATAGTACCGCGTGTATAGAAGATGCACATAGCCATGCATCCGGAAGATCAAACGTCGCAAGTCTGGAGCTGTGCCAAGCTTTCGACCAACATACCGTCGCGGCTTGTTCGGTTTGCCAAATCGCTGGAAATGGAAGCGTAATATGGCGTTTCATTTCATTAGCATTTCTACTTTTCTATTTGATTTATTACGTTTGGACTTTTGGAGTTTTAGACATTTGATAAAGGCCTAATTTATGTTAGAAGGTTAGCAGGTTGACTCATGACTCAACATGAGTGATAGTTTACTATCGGCTCCACATCAATGCACAATGTGCTCTTATAGATAAGTTTAGGTAATTCTTATTGAGGGCGGCAATAACATGTGCCGTAGAAAGGAAAAAAAGAAATAGTAAAAAAGTATTAATCAATTATGAATAGCCAACGTGTCATTGATTACCTAGGGTTATGAATACCAAGCTAAAGAATAAGCAAAGATGAGACATTTTTAATAAGAGCAAAAATCACGGCTTTTTAAGAAAGTTGCGTGTAAGTTGCCTGCTGCGAGTATTTTTTTTTTTTTTTACAACAGATGACAAACAAACTGTCGGCCCACCTGGTGGTAAGCGGTGGTAAGGTAGCATTTTTTCTATGTAGTTAACATAACGACGCTTTCTGTTTATTTTCAAAGGATGAAGAACGCGTGAGAATGTTTCTATACGTCTATACACCAAGGAAAATACTTACCATGAGACTGGGCAAATTATGCTTGTTTCATATATCAATGTTTTGCAATGTCACTAGAAAACTATTAGGTATTATAATAAAAAAAAGTTTCGCGTTCCCAGAACATCCTGTAAAAGTTTCATCACTACTTGATCAATGATTTCAAGCGCATAGGAAACAAACATATACACACATTGATTTTTATCGAGAAGATAATAATATTCGCGCTCGTGTACAGGCGAAACGGGAACACCGCGCTGTCGTTATATTTTATGGCCTATATGTATTAATATTATATTAGAAGTAATTGCTTCCCCAAATTCTGATCTTTATTCGCTAAAGGCCATTAAACTAAAACACTTGTACCTAGTTAGTTGAAGAATCTTTAATTTCCAAACACAAACATGTCTGGCCAACTTAGCTCTAACCATTCTAGCTACTTAGTATGCAAATAACCTATTAACATGATAATAGACCTATTAAACACTGCCTTCAGCACGTTAACAATTAAATTAAATAGATATAATTTTAAATTATCTGATTACAAAATTTCCAAGAATTTATATTTTGTTCTCAGAAGCCTTTAGTTGGATTTACTCATTTTTTTAAGGTAAATAAGTATAGCAATTAATGAAAAATGGCGAGAAAACATTTCCCTCTTTTCTTTCAACTTTTCAATGATATCATAACGAGCCATGTGTAAACAAAGATCATCATTTCAGCCGAGAGACGCCCACAGCTGGACATAAGCCTCCCACAGCTCTGCCCGCATCCATCGGCTTCCCGCGACACTCACCAGATCGTCGGTCCACCTTGTGGGGGACCTACCAACGCTGTTTCAACCAAACAAAGATATTTGATAACAATTTCAAACTACTTACCTACTAAATACGAAAAGACACAAACAACCTACGGTCAAATAATTAAAACATATTCCAACATGATGGATTTCGCGGTATAAGGATCACGTGAACACTATAGCACTTTAATATTATCAAAGCTTCCTATTAAATTAATTCCTGTAAGTTATAGCACCGTGAAAATAGGAAACAAAACCATTTTGTGTGTGGAAGCTAATGAGCTTGCTTTGTAAGGTCACTCAACTCTGCAGTCAGTGACTTTACAGTTTACACAATTTAACTATCAAATGTGACACATTAGAAGCTTCGAAAGGAACTGGGAGCGTAATTATTTCACTAAGTATCTGCGATTGGGTGTTTAATTAGAAAAGATTAGTCGTTACGAAAATCTTTTGTGTAGGCCTTATTTGATGGTACAGAAGAGTTACAATGCACTGGGCGGGCATGGCTTAGATTTTTAACTTATAAAAAACAAATGAAAAGCGTATCTGTCGGAAAGTGAAACATATTTCTCTGCGCCCTACGTCACGACAATCGAGTCTCAATCGCTGAAGCAACGTTCTAGTTGCGTGCCGTGAAACTTATATTCAGGGCCATAATCGTTTTGATGTTTGTGGTATCTGAATGGCTCCTTTGAAGAGGAAATATATTACTAATACATGAAATAAGGGCGCATTGGTTTCGATTACGAAAACAAAGCAACTTTATCCGTGGTTAAACACCGGCACGCGTGCCGGTCTTCGGAGTCATCCATTAACTGTCTCCACCTCAACATCACGCACAAAGAAATTTAGTGCCTCGTTCCTTTGTCGTACTTCCAGAAGTTGGAATTCTTTGCCAGCACATGTGTTCCCTACTTCCTATAACATGGGGTCCTTCAAGAGAGGCTTGAAAAGCACCTTTAGGCTAGTGCAATGTCTATTCTGCACTAGCTTTCTTCGCATATGAACTCTCCTTACCGCTTCACATCAGGTGGTGGTAGGTCAATTGCCGTGCTTTGTATAAAAAAAAGTATACCTCCTTCGTGCTTGGGTGGTTTTTTACCGTTTTTACTCTCAAAATCGCGTTGGGAATGGTAGCCCAGTTTTTTTTTTATAGAACAATAGAATCATCTAGCTTATAGCTCCTGTTGGTAAGTAGTTATCGAAGTTTCATTTCAAGGGTAAAAAATAATTTTAGCCTGCCCTGCATAGGAGAGATGAACATAGCTAGGGCATCTTCGTTCAAACATGCTAGATATCGAAACTACCCACTACCGACTCTTTGTGCCCTAGCTGCTGCTTGACAAAAATAATGTGACAGTTTCCCTTGATCCTCCCTGCCCCCTGAGTGTTTGTTGCTGGACCCATGTTGAGGTGGTAGGCTATTCATATTAAACTTAATAAATATAACAAATAAAAATAACCAAAAACAATTTTCGGAAATACGACCCAAAAGCGCAACTAATTGCACGCCAGATGGAGCCAAACATTAAATCTAGGAATTTAGAAAGCGAAGGCTGGGAAAAAAAAATAAATATAAAGGAACACTATTGAACAAAAATTAAATATCCTACTGAGCTTAGCTCGTAAAATAAACAAATGGCCAAAATACATTTGTCTTAAGCGGCCCGGGGTGAGTCGTAAATTGTAATATGAGGAACCAATATAAAGACAAGGAGACATAAAATTGATCTTAACAGACGGCAAAAAAAGGTTAAAATTACAATCTTTACAAATTAGATACAAAAGAACCCTCGTTCTATTGAGCAATTAAGAACTCAGTTATGAGGAGTAAAAAATTATCTTAAGACCACATGTTATGCAGAATTGGTTCCGCGAACTTCGGGGTGGGTGTTGTCTAACGAACCAATCAGAGAAATTGGGTGGGTCAAAAAGTGGGGAAAAGGGGATGTACCAAAGGCCATGTCAGAAACTTGGTGGTAGGATAGGCATTCAGTCTAGAGTTGACCATAGGGTTAGCTAGACAAGTCTTCTAGAGTCAGTGTTGACATAATCTACATAGTTGGTAACTAACCAACAATAAGACTAAATTCAGTGATTCAGAAGGTTCCAGGGCTGCATTTGGTAACGTACAAATTTCGATACATATTCCACTAAATTCATCCTAATATAATTGAAATTGCGTGCCCGGAGTTAATCCAGACAATGATAAAAATTCAACTCAATAAATCAGTTGTCCATTACAATAATATAACCTAGTGAAGACTAGAGAAGTACCGTAGTTGATAGGTAAAATAGTAATGTGTTCATGATGATGATGACAATGATGTTAGTTATGACATTCAATAATTCATAGTAGCATTAGATTGGATACCTACTTGTATTAATTTATTATTGGTTTTCTAAGTGCATTTCACCTAATAGATGATTGTATAATTATGGAGATTTACGATTCTAGTTGTATAATTCATTAATATGGGAGAATTATGAAAGTAAATAAGTAAAATTCTGGAACATTAGCGTACATACTAAATTTAAGGTATAAACTGTAAAATAAATTGTAGACGATTTTACCTCCATTATAAAGTAGTGTTATATGAATGAAGAAGTCCACTTCTATTTTTTTCTACAATCTAACCCATTAAGGTACATAAACAAATTACAATCTACAAGCGTACCTTCAACATTTTATCATTGTAATTATGTAAACGAATGAATTGTTTTGCAAAATCTTAAACCTTTCCTATGTAAATTATATATAGTTTTCGAGATAGATTTATCATAATACAGTGAAGACAATTCATTGAACTTGTTGTTACGAAATCGAAGATTATAAGGCATAAAGTTGATAAAGAGTCACAATTGAATGTATTCAGTGATTAATACCTCCCGATTGTAAATTCACCTCTGAAATTTAAATACTTCTAAGTATACCTACATGCTTTGTTGTAACTCCGTTTTGTGTATCTGATTAAATAAGTTAAAATAGAATTTTACATAATTTGTAGTTAAGAGTGTGTGCATGTTTCTTTGTTTGTTATGTGCTAGATTATAAGTTCAAGCCGACAAGAGTTTTTAGTTTGAATGTTCTATTTTCTCTTGATCATAATGGCTAGGAATGGAACATTCGGTCATCCACTATCGTGAATGATCTAAATAATCCAAGTTTCGTATATTGCATAAATAAATTAATATTTATTAACATAATATTGAGTTTCCTTCTTATAGTTATAAAACCCCTAGCTTGATGGCATAGATAAGCGAATGTCATAAGACCACCCGCGGATAGCACAGCCAATTTATAAGATGTTACAGTCAGAATCAATAGACTTTATACCGATGGACAGACACTCGCTTATTTATATCAAACAGTACTCGATAATTAGGGAATTGCAGAATTCTATACGCTAACCTCATTGATGCAAAAGCAAGAGCGTCTAAACTAGGATTGGCTTAGATGGTTAGAGCAGTCGTCCAGTTTATGAAAGGTCTCGGGTTCGATCCCCGCCTCAGGACATAGAATTTTCTAACTTAGATATTATTTTTGATTGGCTAGCTTAACTTATTCACACGCAGCAGGACAATGGGCTACGATCCACACTCATAGTACTATATTAGAAATACCAGATGGTAAACCGTATAACTTAGGGTTAGGATTTAGCTAGGAGGAGAGCTAGGTCTGATGGAGATTATAGTGTACGAAGCAGCGAGACAGTAATAGCAGAAAGGCGAGCCGAGCACCCATGCAGAGCAACTCTTCAATTAGGGTAGTGGTTTGTATAGCGAGTATACTTGATTGATAGGAGAATTAGGTCAGGTCTTGTAGTGTTGAGAGTATCCAGTGCTGTGAGTTTAATGTTTAATTTCTTTTGTATTAGAGTCAGGAGAACTGCTCCAAGGGACGCGGGCTTACTAGCCTCGACTAAGTCGTTTCGCAACCTTCCGGGGGGAGCGTTCGGCCGATATCGACTGTAAGCCGATCCCTGACCTCATCAGGTCAATCGGTACATAGTTTGTGGCGGGGCTGCGGCAATTCTGAGCGTCTGCAATACACGTCCCGTCTTGACAATTGACCTTCGACCTTAGTTTGGCCAAACTAAACCTATATCAATAATACAAACAATACAATAAATCCATGGTACTGGGCGAGGTAGCTAAAAGCACCTATATTGATTCCATGTCTTCGGATGTGATGAAATTGAAGCTTCTCAGCTTATTATAGAAGGTCATTGTCCGCCCTATAACCTGACGACAGGGCCGGTTACCGGCGTAGGTTTCCCTAACGCTAGAGTGAATTGGTGGCTTACCGGCGATATGAAATCGCGCACCTTCTAAACACCTTAACTCACGCCATCCGAATCACTTACTAGGCACACACATTGCCTATTCACATGAAAGGCTGCTTATCAATTATATACGACTAAATAGCCTCAGTAACACAAGAAGTATCACGATACTCGCCAAGTAAGCTCGGTGGAATGGGTAGGTGTCTGAAGCTGATCCAATACGACGTAATGTACCGAGAAAAAAAGGAAACTTGCTACGAATATTAAATCTTGTTAACTCGCACAATCAATACTCTCTTCGCTACTGTACTCTCTAAGTCAACTTATGTATTTGATATACACAAATTATAGACATGAATGAAATCTAGACGATGTACCACCACAGAAATGGTGCCGTGACCAGAGGATCCAGCTACGTGTTCGGAGCAACGACGCGAATGGATTAGAACCTATATATATTTATATATTTAAAAAAAAAATACACAACGTAGGAACACATTATCGAGTACTAAAAGTTTGCTTTCAGAGATGCCACGGACGGACAAATTGTGCATGGTTATATACCTATGTGTTTAGCTAGATATCACGAGAAGGAGATGACTTCACATAATTCATGTGCTTATGTTTGATTGTGTAACTTATGAAATATGAGATTTCAGATTACCGGGTGGAACGCGAGGAAATACGACAACAGACGTTTTAGAGATCACTAATTCGGTAGTTAAATTAAATTTTTTTTCAGTCGCGCGTACTTTGACGAATTAGTATAGTATAATAGTGACCGTACTAATAGTAGCCACGAAATTGATGACCGGTATATTTCATAAAATGTCGGAACGTAGAGGTAGACGCGTAGAGAGACGAGGTAGGTCGAATGATAAAGGTAGTAACGCCGCGAGATCAGAGGAGCGGACCGAAGGTGTAGGGAACGCGACATTAGAATTGTTATTGCAGCGGATGAATGAATTTCATGACAAATTACAAAAGCTTAGTTCAACTAATAAAGACGAACGAAATGGGTCATAGAACGTACTACCACGCGAGATGGCTGGGGGAGAGAGTAGTAGTGACATTGGAGGTCAATCGCGTGAAACCATCAGTCCCACGTCTGCGACTTCGCAAGATACGAGAAATATATTCGTCATTCAGCCCACCGTGAACAAACCTATCTTTGACGGAAAACCTTTGACTAACCCCATTACGTTCTTAAAACGATTAAAAAAATACATTAGATCATTAAATGCTCATGATCGAGAGGTAGATATTGCTTTAGAATGTGTCACGGGACATGCGCGGAAGGTCATGGAATTGTATGCAAAAGGATGGTCTACAATTGCCGATTTTGAGGCCGACTTTAGACGCAACTACTGGACCGAACAAATACAGGAATCTGTGAGATATAGATTGATTAACGCAGTATATTTAGAAGACTCAGGAGTCACGTTGTCGGAACATTTCGCCGAACAAGCGGAGTCGATGCAGTCATTGACAATTGAATTTAGCGAGCGGGATCTCGTGAATTCTATAATGCGACATTATTCGATAGATATCCAACAGTTATGGTTTACTAGAACGGAGGAACCTACTTTATTGAACGGAGCGAAATTCCTTAGAAGTTTAGAGCAGAATGTTGTCACGAAACGGCGGCCTTTCCTTACGAGTAATTATAGCGGCAATATCCACAAAAATAAATACATTAGGCGGCCAGTCACTGCTACGATGTCAGCTGGCGTATGGCAGGATAGACGAGGATCATCGAGAGGTAGGGGAAGTCGGCAAGGGCGGTTAGGTTATAGGTCAAATTATAATAGGGCCGCGTCATCTTCAGTGAGAGGGGGAGGATTTCACCCCGCAAGGCACGCTATCACTTTTGTAAAGGACGGTGAGGCTTCTGTTCCATTGAAATCTGTGGGGGAAGACAAAACAAAAAACTAATGTCCCCTGCACAGGAGAGTCCTAAAAACTTATCGATGTGTGAAAACGGGGAACTAAGGACTTTAGAACGCGTAGATAATAATGTAGCTTACAAGATTCTAATTAGATCCGGTTGGAAGGTAGGACAAGGCTTAGGAATAAACGGAAGAGGTATTAGGCGGCCGTTGAAGAGAAACGTAAGTGAGGACGATTACGATTTTAAAACAATAGCAAACAGTATAGGAATCTTATTAGAGGATCAATTTTGTAATATCGTAGAGTGCGACGAGAGTGTAGCTATATGTGAGTCTTGTAAGAATAGAGGCAGAGAGGTGTACACTATTTTTCATGAGTTAGACGAGACGGGTGAGATGGGAGATGATTATTCGTTACCTAAATTACCTGAAGTATGTGTGTGGTTGTATGGGAAGTATATGAACGCACTTATTGACACCGGAAGTCAGATCAGCGGGATCACGAGAGAATTGTATGATTCTATACGGAGAGAGTGTGGAGAATTATCCGAGGTCGTTATCCCAACTGTACAGGTACAAGGAGCGTTTGGATCACGTAGTGAGAGTACACATCGGTTAGTGTTAATAGAGTTCAAATTAGGTAGCACTTTAGTTGAGGCACCTGTGTTAATTATGCGGAAGTTACCCAGATCTTTAATATTAGGTTATGATTGGTTAGAGCGTGTGAAGGGAGTCGTAAATTGTGGTAAAGAACGGACGTTAACGATCGAACACTTGGGGGTAAAATCCAGTATCAGATTAAATTCAGATTGCGAGGTCGAACGATTAGGGGGAGAGACGAATGCCACGGTTATCGGCTTGATGTTAAGACAAAACGCTCATGCAGTAGAATGCCCAATATCAAACGATAAAACAAACAGTAATGACAGTAGGAAGGTTTTTTTTAAATGAAATGAATTTGAGTAACGAACAAAAGAGACTGTTGTCACATGTATTGGAAAAGCATAGTAAGGTATTCACGAATAAACTAGGGCTTACGGACAAATATGAGCACGTTATAAAATTGGTTGATGAAACGACAATATTATTTTGCGGACATGTTACGCGAGATAGGGCGGATAGTGCGAGCTTGCGATGCATGCCAAAAGTCTAAACATGCGTTAGAGACGCATACGGGGCCCATCAAGACAGTATTGGCTCGTGACGTTGGAGAAAAAGCTTTTTGCGACATTTACGGTCCTTTACCCGCAGGAAAGTACGGGTATAAATATATTTTCGTTATACAGGACGCTTTCAGTAAGTTAATAAATTTGTATCCTTTGCGTAGGGCTGTTGGGAAAGCCACACTAACTTGCGTAAAGAAGTTTCACGAAAAGATAAAAATTAGGTCTCTATGTTCTGATAGAGGTGCGAGTTAGGCAATTAGGTATAGAATTAACACATACATCAGTGAGAAACCCGCGGCCAAACTCAACGGAAAGAGTGAACAACGAGCTCGGGCGGTTATTCCGGACTTATTGCGACAAATCCCATCGTTCCTGGGTAGATTTATTACCGAATATTGAGGATTGCTATAATAAGGTGACACATAGGACGACGGGTTATACTCCAATCGAATTAGTATGGGGAACTAAAACCATATTATCTACCGATTTTACTAGGCAAGGACAAAATAGAAACGAACGTTTGGTGGAAACGTTACAACATATGCGACAACAGGCTCGGGTGAATATGGATAAAGCGGCTGCTAGTAGGGAAAACTATTATAATAAAAAACCATAAACTAATTCACTTCGAAATAGGAGACTTAGTAAAGCTTAGGGTTTTAGCAAGATCAGACGCGGATAAAAGGTTAACAAAAAAAATTCATGCGGTTATTCGAGGGGCCATTTCGGATCGGGGCAGTTCCTTATGACAACGTTTATACATTGATCGATATGCAAACCAATAAAATAAAAGGAAATTATAACGCGATACACCTTTTCCGCTATTATCTAAACAAATAAAAGATGTTTCAACATATTGACTGACCAATAAACACCGGTGTTAAACACGGTGATAAACACAAAAGATTTAACAAAGAATGGATCACAAACAATGGGAAGGGCCAGAATTTTATTGCGTCCTAGCTAACAAGCTAACAAGGACTGCTGTGCGAAAGTTTGGGGTTTCGTGAGATATAGTAGATGAGTGTGAGAAATTTTTTTTGTAGAGCAGCATCCAAATTTAGTCGAGGTTTATGAGATAGAGAAGTGAAATATATTTTCAAACACGGTTGATTGTGGGGTAGGGTGAAAATAGAGTCTAAGGATGTTTCAAAATCTATTTGGGGGAGTGTGAGGTGGTAGGCTATTCATATTAAACTTAATAAATATAACAAATAAAAATAACCAAAAACAATTTTCGGAAATACGACCCAAAAGCGCAACTAATTGCACGCCAGATGGAGCCAAACATTAAATCTAGGAATTTAGAAAGCGAAGGCTGGGAAAAAAAAATAAATATAAAGGAACACTATTGAACAAAAATTAAATATCCTACTGAGCTTAGCTCGTAAAATAAACAAATGGCCAAAATACATTTGTCTTAAGCGGCCCGGGGTGAGTCGTAAATTGTAATATGAGGAACCAATATAAAGACAAGGAGACATAAAATTGATCTTAACAGACGGCAAAAAAAGGTTAAAATTACAATCTTTACAAATTAGATACAAAAGAACCCTCGTTCTATTGAGCAATTAAGAACTCAGTTATGAGGAGTAAAAAATTATCTTAAGACCACATGTTATGCAGAATTGGTTCCGCGAACTTCGGGGTGGGTGTTGTCTAACGAACCAATCAGAGAAATTGGGTGGGTCAAAAAGTGGGGAAAAGGGGATGTACCAAAGGCCATGTCAGAAACTTGGTGGTAGGATAGGCATTCAGTCTAGAGTTGACCATAGGGTTAGCTAGACAAGTCTTCTAGAGTCAGTGTTGACATAATCTACATAGTTGGTAACTAACCAACAATAAGACTAAATTCAGTGATTCAGAAGGTTCCAGGGCTGCATTTGGTAACGTACAAATTTCGATACATATTCCACTAAATTCATCCTAATATAATTGAAATTGCGTGCCCGGAGTTAATCCAGACAATGATAAAAATTCAACTCAATAAATCAGTTGTCCATTACAATAATATAACCTAGTGAAGACTAGAGAAGTACCGTAGTTGATAGGTAAAATAGTAATGTGTTCATGATGATGATGACAATGATGTTAGTTATGACATTCAATAATTCATAGTAGCATTAGATTGGATACCTACTTGTATTAATTTATTATTGGTTTTCTAAGTGCATTTCACCTAATAGATGATTGTATAATTATGGAGATTTACGATTCTAGTTGTATAATTCATTAATATGGGAGAATTATGAAAGTAAATAAGTAAAATTCTGGAACATTAGCGTACATACTAAATTTAAGGTATAAACTGTAAAATAAATTGTAGACGATTTTACCTCCATTATAAAGTAGTGTTATATGAATGAAGAAGTCCACTTCTATTTTTTTCTACAATCTAACCCATTAAGGTACATAAACAAATTACAATCTACAAGCGTACCTTCAACATTTTATCATTGTAATTATGTAAACGAATGAATTGTTTTGCAAAATCTTAAACCTTTCCTATGTAAATTATATATAGTTTTCGAGATAGATTTATCATAATACAGTGAAGACAATTCATTGAACTTGTTGTTACGAAATCGAAGATTATAAGGCATAAAGTTGATAAAGAGTCACAATTGAATGTATTCAGTGATTAATACCTCCCGATTGTAAATTCACCTCTGAAATTTAAATACTTCTAAGTATACCTACATGCTTTGTTGTAACTCCGTTTTGTGTATCTGATTAAATAAGTTAAAATAGAATTTTACATAATTTGTAGTTAAGAGTGTGTGCATGTTTCTTTGTTTGTTATGTGCTAGATTATAAGTTCAAGCCGACAAGAGTTTTTAGTTTGAATGTTCTATTTTCTCTTGATCATAATGGCTAGGAATGGAACATTCGGTCATCCACTATCGTGAATGATCTAAATAATCCAAGTTTCGTATATTGCATAAATAAATTAATATTTATTAACATAATATTGAGTTTCCTTCTTATAGTTATAAAACCCCTAGCTTGATGGCATAGATAAGCGAATGTCATAAGACCACCCGCGGATAGCACAGCCAATTTATAAGATGTTACAGTCAGAATCAATAGACTTTATACCGATGGACAGACACTCGCTTATTTATATCAAACAGTACTCGATAATTAGGGAATTGCAGAATTCTATACGCTAACCTCATTGATGCAAAAGCAAGAGCGTCTAAACTAGGATTGGCTTAGATGGTTAGAGCAGTCGTCCAGTTTATGAAAGGTCTCGGGTTCGATCCCCGCCTCAGGACATAGAATTTTCTAACTTAGATATTATTTTTGATTGGCTAGCTTAACTTATTCACACGCAGCAGGACAATGGGCTACGATCCACACTCATAGTACTATATTAGAAATACCAGATGGTAAACCGTATAACTTAGGGTTAGGATTTAGCTAGGAGGAGAGCTAGGTCTGATGGAGATTATAGTGTACGAAGCAGCGAGACAGTAATAGCAGAAAGGCGAGCCGAGCACCCATGCAGAGCAACTCTTCAATTAGGGTAGTGGTTTGTATAGCGAGTATACTTGATTGATAGGAGAATTAGGTCAGGTCTTGTAGTGTTGAGAGTATCCAGTGCTGTGAGTTTAATGTTTAATTTCTTTTGTATTAGAGTCAGGAGAACTGCTCCAAGGGACGCGGGCTTACTAGCCTCGACTAAGTCGTTTCGCAACCTTCCGGGGGGAGCGTTCGGCCGATATCGACTGTAAGCCGATCCCTGACCTCATCAGGTCAATCGGTACATAGTTTGTGGCGGGGCTGCGGCAATTCTGAGCGTCTGCAATACACGTCCCGTCTTGACAATTGACCTTCGACCTTAGTTTGGCCAAACTAAACCTATATCAATAATACAAACAATACAATAAATCCATGGTACTGGGCGAGGTAGCTAAAAGCACCTATATTGATTCCATGTCTTCGGATGTGATGAAATTGAAGCTTCTCAGCTTATTATAGAAGGTCATTGTCCGCCCTATAACCTGACGACAGGGCCGGTTACCGGCGTAGGTTTCCCTAACGCTAGAGTGAATTGGTGGCTTACCGGCGATATGAAATCGCGCACCTTCTAAACACCTTAACTCACGCCATCCGAATCACTTACTAGGCACACACATTGCCTATTCACATGAAAGGCTGCTTATCAATTATATACGACTAAATAGCCTCAGTAACACAAGAAGTATCACGATACTCGCCAAGTAAGCTCGGTGGAATGGGTAGGTGTCTGAAGCTGATCCAATACGACGTAATGTACCGAGAAAAAAAGGAAACTTGCTACGAATATTAAATCTTGTTAACTCGCACAATCAATACTCTCTTCGCTACTGTACTCTCTAAGTCAACTTATGTATTTGATATACACAAATTATAGACATGAATGAAATCTAGACGATGTACCACCACAATGTTACAACGTCAATTACCGACAACACGGTCATTGTGAACGAAATCGTCACCTTTCGGTGGTGACCGTGACTCTAGTTACTATAGTTACCGATGATTGCCATTTCTAGAAGAGTTCCAAATTAGTAAAAAGTTATTTTCAAGAATATGGCGGCGCACCATAAGCTACAAATAGGACGGATACTACAATACTTATGTGGTTTCAAATTTGTGATTAATAGCAGGCCATCTTGGTTAAGTCACGTAAAGATCTCTTCTTCTCAAAATGCAACGTCTGTCTGTCGCTGAACGACAAAGATGTTGCTAGTAAAAAAAAAATATGTTAGACGTTGATATCCACACTGATTGAATAGACAGTTTGATTAAATATTAACCCGTCAAGATTCAAATTCCAAACACAATTGATTTTTCAATTGTCATAGGCCTCCGGTGGGATATCGCCGCTTGAGAATTATGAATCAAAAATAAAATACTCAATATATTTTTAGAAAAAATCACCATGTTTTCATATTATTTACTTTCATATTTACTTTAACAACATAAATAAAATTCTAATACATATAGCAGAGCATAAGTAAACTACCGCATCTGCGGTTGATAGCATAAAAGCTTAACACTTTGTAGTTTCAAAATCTTTATTCAGTGGTAATAAGAGCGACTTTTGTAGAATTACTGTAGCACTGTAAGATTTTTACATCCAAGACACATCATTTAAAACGAAATCACGTTTATTACTACTTAATCTTTACGTTAATTTGAATAACTTCTGTCTGACGGTTTTGTAACGAGCGAGTACATTCCAGAACAATAAAATTAAATGTTGGGCACTAAAACTATTCGAGTCATTCTCGTCTTTTATAGGCTAAAGTTGCAAGCCTGGCTCAAACAGCACTGACTGGTCAAAATTCAGAGTGCAAATAAAACGATGCCTCGTTTGTTTCAAACTGGGGCATGTTCTGACACACGCTATTTATTTTCGCTGTCTGTTGGGAGTTGAATACTCGAAGTGCACGCACGCTCGCACGCAACAGGTTAAAGTACAATTCAGTCTTTATGCGGAACATTGTTCGTAGCTGAATTTAAAAAACGAAAACATTTCACGTTTGCAGTTCAACATTAAAGTTTTTGTTTAATAAGCTCATACTTACTTAGTAGTATTTTTTAAACTGTCATTTTTTGCAATAACAATACTTTGAGCTGAAAGCTGGGAAGCTTTCCATACTTTAAGTAATAATAATAATAAAGTCAATGAAGCTACTCTTTTATTAAATCATGGAAAGCTAGGGAGATTTCTGTAGTTTAATAATAATGATAAACTTTTAATTATAATATACATACACTCACAACTATTATCTAGCTCAAAGTAATCATCATTAAGAGCTAGTGTTTTGGATACTAGATATCGGAGAGATATTAAATTATGAATGTAAATGAAAATATCTTTTGTCAATGAGGCATCACAAAAAATTAGTATTAAATACATACTAATGTCATGTCTGAACTTACGTTAACTAACAAATGTCACAATGGTTGTCAAAAGTGGATCTAACGTCAATATTTCGGCGACAAATCCGATAATAATGCATATGTATATGAATATTAAAAATGTACCAAATATCATATAAACATACATGACTCGTGAACACATACTTATATCTACTCATCATACAAACGTTTGCAAAACGAATTAATTCCTGGGATTCGAATTAATTCGTTGGTCCCGATTGTAACTACAACCGATTTTACCTACCAACCCACCTTGGCCTGGTGGTGTTATAGCTCAACACTTTTTTTTTATAAAGCACGACAAATGACTCAACACCAACTGCTGTGAAGCAGTAAGAAGAGTCCATATGCGAAGACAGCTAGTGCAGCTTAGACACTGCTCTAGCCGCCTCCACCTTGCCGGCCCAAAAGATGCTTTTCACGCCTCTTTTGAAGGAACCCATGTTATAGGAAGGAGAAAACACATGTGCTGGCAAAGAATTCCAAGTTCTGAAAGTACGACAAAGAAACTAAGTACTAAATTTTTTCGTGCGTGATGTACTTTTCCGCGTGCGGGAATGTCCATGCTTAACAGTGTGACGTATGAACGCTGTTGCTGCTGCATACTATGTATCTCTTTCCGATTTGCTTTGAGAAGGGTCACGAGCAATTCAATTGGATTTAACTCACCCAGTGTGCGGAAGACTATAGGCCTGCTTCTGTACTTATGTCCGCCCCAAAGAGCGGCTACCGTGACCTGGTACTGCGTGTCGGCCTCCAGTCCACTCAGTATGACCGCGTCAGAGTTGCCGGCCACCTCCAATACCACTCTGTAACTAACGATCAATCAGTCAATTTCGAGGTTTTCTATTGGCAAGCGGGAGGGAGAAGGAAGAGTGAAGAGGGAAATGAAGGCTAATCTAATAGTTGCCGCTACTGTGCTGTCTACGCTGCAGCGTGAAATACAGGCGAGTTCGGATAAGTGTATTGTGTAATGAAACCTGAAGTATTCGTGTGGCCGACGTTGGTCAAAGCAGGCTTTTGTTTTCTTATTGAAGATTTTTTTATCTTATGGTAATTTATATTAGGCGTATCTAGAGATTTACTTTGAATTCACAAAACATTTAAAAAATTGATTTTTTTAGTCAAATATCAGACTTAAAATAACAAAGCGGAGAACCTCGTCTTTTGCTTCTTTTTCTCTAGCTGTTACATCCTAAATATCAATACGTTTGTGCAAAGTTTTTGTTATCATTTTTATCATGCCTTTGAGTTCACCTAAAATAATATGGGTACAATTTGTTTCATTTAGTTCTCTATTAAGTTTCGTTCTCTATTAATTATAACTGTAAAAAATCACGAAACTAAAAATTAAAATATTATTTTCATTTATTCCCAAATTTGTATTCAGAGTAGTAAATAAATTACACAAACTAAATATAAATGCCCACTTTGAAGTTGAATATTTCAAAAACGAGCCTTAAACCAATGTAATAATAGACAAATTCAGTAGCGTATAAAGTTTGGAGGTTAATATTTTTTTATGCTCATTGAATATTTATTTTAAGAATAATGGCATTGTGTGGAATAAATATAATTATACACTTTCTTGCTGCCAAAATAATTTGAAGTATTTTATTAAACTCTAATAAACAACTAGGAAACTATTTATCTAAATAGCCAAGTTAACTAAAAGTATTTAATTTTGTTGGTTATTTATGGAAATTTTGTAAAAATACTGGTTTTATACATTCTAACTACTTACATAAAAGTTTAGGAATCAATTTGATGGCCGTCGAGTGCTCACTACTCCTATCTACTAAGCCAAAGATCCCGGGTTTGAATCTCGGTAGGGGCAGCTAAGTATGTATTATAAGTAGACACATTTGTGTACAGGCCCTGGATGTTGGTACGAATATTTAGTTTATTTTATACTGCTAATTTAGGCTAGATAATAGGTGTGTTTGTTGATTATTAATAACTAATGTTTACTTATATATTTCTTTACAGATATAATAAAATACGCTTTTAATCTTTTTTATTAATTAAAAAACATTCTTGTAAATTCTAAAAAAAACAATGTTGTTAAAAGTTTCCAAGGATATAAATAACTGATACAAAATATATAAGAATTC
Source organism: Nymphula nitidulata (assembly GCA_947347705.1). Classification (NCBI taxonomy): domain Eukaryota; kingdom Metazoa; phylum Arthropoda; class Insecta; order Lepidoptera; family Crambidae; genus Nymphula; species Nymphula nitidulata. The sequence continues at coordinate 7,834,778 of OX374627.1, forward strand.
TATATGTTTAAAATATTAATGCTATATAAAAGTAAATTTTGCCTCCTTGCGTGTATTCTACCGTTTGTATAACGGGGTGTGTTTTGACGCACTATTTGACATGATGCCGACGGCCTCTTTCTATCATCGCACCGCTCGCCACCGGAAGGGAGTTCATACTCACAAATTGGAACCAAAGTGGTCTTGGTCTTGTGAAATGAGCTTCCTGCAGAGGTTTTCAAAAAAGGTGTGAATAGGTTTTTAAAAGGTCGGCAACGTGCAAGAGGTACCCCTGGTGTTGCAAGCGTCCATAGGCTACGGTAACCGCTTACCATCAGGTGGGCCGTATGCTTGATTGCCACCTGAGTGGTAAGTATAAAAAAAATCACGTAAACAAGTAATATTTCAACACTCACATCCTTACATCTATTATACCTAGTACACCATTATTACCAACACACCTATTCTTTGTACACTCCTAAATACGAGTATCGACCCGTAAGCACGGCTTGATGTAAATTGTTTATTGGCAGGAAGAGATCTCTTTCTAGCGTCTAAATTATCAATAAATTAAAATATTTGTTTGTAAGCAATAAAGGTTATAATAAATATTTAAAATACAATAACATAGTTTTCAACTCAGTGCCTATAAGTATCTAGAAAATGTTTCGTAAAGGGCAATCTGAAACTGTTGGTTCATTATTCAATACTCGCAAAGTCGAAAGTATGAAGTACTTGTAAGTAGTCCGATTTCTTCATTAAAACTTTAAATTAAAATTACCTGAGGTACGCATGTATCATAAATTAATGTAGATACACCTTAATAAGCATCATTAAATATTGTAGCCTTCGTTTGGATTGCTAACTACCAGTTTTGTAAATCTTATCATAAGCGTACACACATGTTTCACATTCTACAATAGTCTACGTTTTAGTTGTTTTATTATTATTAAGTATATGTCTTATTTTATTTAGTGTGTTATCTGTTTGTTAGATTTTGAAAGCAAGAAGCCCTCGGTTTTTAGCAGAATACCAGTCACTAAGTGGCTACCCTTTTGCACTTCTACGACGCACACAATTATTGTTGTTTAATTTGTATTGTTATACCGAAGTAATTGTTTTGTTAAAGTTCAAACTATTTTTGTGTGTGATGAAGAAATGAAAATAAATCTTTTATCTATCTATCTATCAGTTTGCTTTGAAAATGTAATTATGTTTCCAATTTTCGTTTAGTAATAACACTAGATTTGAGCTATGACTACGATACGAAAGCTTCTGTTTGAAGTTCAAAAGAACAAATCCATTTAATACTTTTTATACCACAAAAAACGGCAATCAAACATAATTAGTTAAAATGGTAATAGGTAGTCATCATCGCTGACAGGCAGCACTAAAATAATTTAATGTTACTTTGTATTTTTTTCATTCATGAATTACTACATTAAATACTGTACAACAGATTCGAAGATTTACTCAAATCATATCAAACTATGTAAAATTGATGAAATTTAATAGTTTATTCGATGGCTAGTTGATCATTGGATACCTACTGGTCACATTTGACTAGTCTTTGTAGTAATCCTTGGGAGAGGTTTTCAACATTAAAATGATTTTTGTATGCCTAAGTCATTTCATTAATTTATTGCAATAATCACAAAAAACGATGAAAAGATTATATGCTCCAGGAGGAATCGAACCCATGTCTTCTGGGGTCCGGCCAGACTCCAATACCCCTACGCCACCGGAGTACTAGGTATGAAACCTACTAATTTTTTCACCGCTTTGTACTCTTTTTAATGTTTATATAGCAACGCTAAAAACATAAATGTCATTAATTTATGCTTTAATATCTACCTACTTTTGAGCTTATCCGAGTACTTGAACGTGTGTTTGGAATTTAACGAATGCGATGTGAAAATTTCAATTGATACTAGAAAGTTAACAAGTAAAGACCGCAATGCTTTCTGGCTCCAACGATAATTCTAATAAAATTTACGTTACGAATAATAAAGTCAAGTAGCTCTTTTCTCAACAATGGATAGTTGATTGCTGTTACAGTTCAACAAACGGCTGCCCTAATGCGCATTAAATCGTAACCAACCGGGTCTATTTACTGCATTCAGTTTTTACTGTCACGATGATGTCAAAACAGACCACCATGACTTGGCAGGTGCATGAACTGTAACAGAATATACAATAGAAGCCCTACCCATTGTTGGTATTATTTGGACAACTTTCCGAATAGAATTTATAGCGTAGTCATTCGCATATCTGCTGCTATTTTTTGATGTTAGAATCTTACATATTAATTATAAAATATTTGTAAAAAAAACTTCTAGTAAAACACTGACGCCTCGGGCTTTGAACCTCTACAATTGCGTAGAAACATTGCGTCACTTAGCATCTTCCTCGAGAGTGCTCTGAAGAGCTTTCGACCTTATCCCACTGTCCCCCTTGATACTCAGGAGCATGGGTGCCGGTTTTCGTAGTCATCAATTCTTTTCATTTAGTGACTCTTTGTCGTACCCACTTCCAAAACTTGGAATTCTTTGCCGGCAAAAGTGATCTTTTTTCCTATAATATCCCTTAAAAAGAGGCGTGAAAAAGCACCATTTGGGCAGGCAAGGTGGAAGCTGCTAAAACACTGTGCTGAAACTGCACTGGCAGTCTTTGCATATGTACTCTTCTTACCATCAACATCTAACATCTTTCTCGGATAAATTTTATTTGATATCATTAGAGTACCGTTATTTTTTTCAATTCCTTCAACTAAAATATATCGAATTTAATCCCAAAGCTATTGGCATGCACTAAACCGCCCATTTACTTATTTGCAAACCAGATTAAAGTCGTATTTGCGTTCTACTAATACGAATGTAAAACATTTTAAGTAGTTACCTACTTGAATTAATTCTCAATTCGTCTCTAGGGTTGCTAAACAAATTTTCGCTGAATACTATGAAAATATTTAGCAGATCAAAGTTTGGACGTCGTTAGCATAAGTCGATGCCCTAAAAAGTGGGCTTCATAGACTTCGGCCTTTTACTTAAAGACGATCTTTGATGTTAACCCTTTCGCTGTGGTCGGTAAGCTAACTCGTTCAGTGTCCTCAAACACAGTGGGCGATAAAACTTGTTTCTCTTTTTCTATCATACTTTTATGTAAGGAAATGGAATTGTTTCACATTATTTAGGAGAGAGCGGAGCTGTATAGGTACATTATTTTATTATTTATTCACTTTTAGAGACACCAAAGATTCAAATAAGGGCAACAAAGGGCAAACGAAATTATTTCATTTAAAATTTGGGAAAACATTTGTTAACCGTTTTCATGGGTTTTTTGTTTTTCTCGTTATCCCAATGGACTGATCAATTGCAGTGGGACTAATGGGAAAATTCAAATCCACAAGTAATTTCTATTTGAATCCCACTGCGTTAGATTGGGACTACGGGCTATTTCAACTAACCATGTCATTTTTATAAGGTAAATATAACTAAAATCTTACAGAAAATGGAGTAATTACACAACATATCATATACATACATTAATTATGCATTCAAAAACACTGCTTAATAAAATGGCCATTACACTCAATGAAGCGAGACATGTTACACTTACAATAGATTGACGTCTATCGCAAATATAAATGATGATATCACTCGCAAATTAAGCGCATTTTCCTTACACTGAAAATCAACAAAAAAGTATTGAGTTTCTAATTTATTATCTTCAGAACGATATATTTCATTGAAATACGTCCTGTATCATCCTATACCGTGAATGTTACATTACCAGAAACTAGGTGATTAGGATCATCAGAATGAACAAACTTTCTCTAAAGGAGCAACCTTAAAATCGTACAAAAATAACTGTAACATTTCAATTTAATTCAGCATACCGACAGAAATATGAAACAGCAGTTACAAATTGATTTCCAGGAAAAATCAAATCCAATTTCTGTCCTAAATATTATTCGCAATCGAATCATTGATTTACAAATTTACTGGGAAGGAAACCTTGTACTAATAAAATTGGGCAGAAGCTCAAGAACAGTAAAAAGTAAAAAAAGAAGTAAAGCAATCTTCAATCGATAACTGAATAATGTTCACAGAGTTCACTGACGGAAGCTATACAATGTATATTACATCTCGGGGCACAGTACGGATACGTTATAGATGCCGTGTGTAGCCTCCTGATGATATCAATCGAAAGAAGTATTTGAGATATAGCGTTACATATAGCTGTCGCGTGTGAAGTTCTCCAAAATAGTTCTTAGCCATTGCTCATCTTATTTGAAGGATGTTACCAAAGTGTCTCCTTGTGTTCAGAACATCCACACTAAGACATTTGGCTCCTAAATCAATGAACTAACTTAGATAAAAGAAGGGATACCTTCTGATATCCTGCAGGACAAAGGCTAGCACGAAGCCACCCGTGGCTCTGCCTGTTTGACCACTAGTTCCGAATATGTATGCAAACCTTGCATCTTTTACCAGCCCACTACGCTGGCGTTTACTACCAGCCCACTGCCCCGGCGGCGTTTAGACAAACAAAATAATTATTCTACTCTCACTACGATATCTGGGTAGCATCATTGATTAGCATTATTGCTATAGATATGTACATACTAGATACATAAAGGAGAAATATAAAAACATCACTTGCAAGCGACTTTGTCGGCGTAAATGTCTATAATATTTCTCTGTACCAAATTTCGTCCAGATTCGTTGAGCAGAATCGTTCAGGCGTGATTAAGTAACAAAATATCCATCCAAACTTAAGCACATTTACTCCATCGCATTTAGGTATAATATGACTAGAACAGACTTAGCTATATTTCGAACCTCCGAAAAATACGACGATATTATTTTAAAATTATGGTTTAAATAATAGAAATACAACATAAAAGCATCCAAGAAATGTTCACTATCAAATAAGACCCTACAGGTATTAAAAACCAGTACAAAACCGTTGTAGAATTTATTAAGAACCTAATAAAGTCTAATATAACGTTGTAACTGAAATTGGATATTGCATGTACGTCATGTATCGTTGCCGGTTGAGCTTGGTGTGGGTTAATGCGGTTCATTTTTCTCTTGCCTTCACCTCAAAAAGAGGGATTTGGATCCCTGCAATAAATCAGACTCTAAAACAATTTCTTTATCGTCATAGAACTGGGTTTTCTTGTCATGCTCGTAACTCTATACCCGTCATTTATAATAAGAATAACGATTGAAGAAATCATGTAATTTCCGTCTTACATTGACGACAGCTTTTTGAAGTCAATCAATTTTCTTTTTCATTTATCATTACAAGCTCATTTTGTCTTCAGCTCAGTAGATAAGGCTAATATTCTGGACTCAGGAGGAGTAAAATCAGGAGCGGCAAAAAGATCCCAACTGGTCAAAGTGTACTGAGACGTGGTTTACCATTTTTTTTTTTATTCATCACTACAAGCTCTTTTAGTCTTCAGCTCAGTAGATAAGGGTAACAGGAATATTCTGGACTCAAGAGGAGTAAACTAAGCAGGAAAAAGATCCCAACAGGTCAAAGTGTACTGAGACGTGGTTTATCATTACCCCATGATAAGATAATATAATATTATGTCATGAATTTTCTCAAGTTATTGTCTGCATTATCAGTATTCTATATTGTTTCCAATCTTATTTAAGTTACGACAAAGATAAAAAAAAAAAAACGACAAATTAGGTCACTAATTTGTCGTTCTCTTTTTTCATACCTAATATATAATATGTAATTTTTTTTATTTGTCAAATACGACTCTTTTTTAGCTTTATAGTCATTTCCACTTTTATACATCTAACCTTTCCCTTTAGTAGCTGTCATTAACATAAATAATTAATTATTAAAGGTAGTTGCTTATATCCTAAGAAATAAATATATTTCTATTTGATACTATACAGAAACACTGGAAGAAATGATAACTGAACTTTTCACTACTTACCTATAACTTAAAAAAGTGACTACAATATTACAACTAGGGTAATACTTTTCCGAAAATAAAAAAATATAGAAATGCACAGTTTTGTTAAATCAAATAAACTGTAATTACACCTCGCCAAAGTTTGGTTTTAACTAATGTAACCGAAGCAGTTTGTTTAAATATTTTTATCAGGGTAAATTCACATGCTTCTTTTAACTGCTTGGCAGCTCTCGTGTGCACGTTTCTTTTTGTAAATAATTTTAAAATATTTTTCAAGCACATAAAATATAACATTAAAAAAGTATAAGATTAAAAATACTCAAAAATTCTACGTCTCAACTATGGCATTCTGCTCTTAACTTACGATTCCGTCTGGTCGATATAGCAGGCATATTAGCTATAATAATTATAGTAAGCCAAATTACTCTAGTTATAGGTAAACTTTCACCTTTGCGGTTGTAAAACCTTAACCTGCAATCAAGGTGCATTATAACAATCAAAACTCTACCGCAGTTGAGATTACGGCGCTATTTTTGCTAATGCTTGAAAAGGCGGACATATTAATTTAGAATATCGATCTTGCACGTGAACTAGTTCGAATATGCTTCTGTAACTTCTCTTTTATTTATTTTGAAACCTAGTTCAACCAAGAATTTGACTTACCTTTTCAATCTGTATATTATAAATGTATTTCCTTTCTTTCTTTCTTTCTTTCAATCTTTTTACTATAATATCGAGATTTAAGTGAGCTTGTAATCATCTGATCACAAATGTTTATGAATGTTACTCAAGTCTTTACACTTTATTTCAAATGGTTATGACTAAGCTTAAATAACTACATGCCAAAGATAAGTTAACACTGATACCAGGAAAGTACTATTAATACAGATGTTAACTTGTTGTGGGCAGATAATGGGCTTTCAACAAAGAACTTTAAATCGTGTTTTGTAATATTAAGGTATAATAAAATAAGTAGTACCTATAGGTACCTACCCTTACACTAAAAGTTTACCTATACAAATAATAAAATTTGTAATTTGTTATTTATCGTGTTTTACTAAGTACAACATCCTATCCATTCTCCTTAAATTGGGAAAAAATGCAAGGAAAATCTACACATGTGAAACTCTATTAATAAAATTTTGTTATTTTATCAACACGGGAAATAATATTGAAGGAACTAGTACGTAGTAGAACGTGGCGAACTAAAACGCCTTATTGTGACGGCGAACTAGTAAGCTTTACACTATTTTCCCCTGGAAATTTATCGGTAGTGCCGCTTCCGTCATTGTTCCGTCTGTGGTTCAGCCTTGTTTTTGTATCGCCTTTTATGACGATTTTCGTCGTGCATTTAGTAGTAATAATGGCTTTGTAGAAGCGAAAGGAAATAGCCGCTTTTTGGAGTCGTACTATACTCGTGCATGCTGAGTATTTTATTTTTTGTTTTTTATTTTTGTGGTATTTAAGTAATGTAGGTATTTAGGAAAGCAATAATAAATAGTAATTTGATTTGACCGACTTCATAAAAAGGGAGAAGTTCTGAATTCGACGAGTACTTTCTAAGGTATGTTAGTGAGCTCATGTCTCCATCAAATGCAGATCAGTTTGATGACTACTTTCAGATATGGACTATTCAACAAATAATAAGCTGAAAGGACGGAACTATTCAACAAATAATAAGCTGAAAGATACCTTTATGTATTTTCAACCACAGACTGAGAGACAGATAAGTCAATATTGCTGACTACCACGGACAAGCAAAAATAAAAACTAAAAGTGCTTTTTCTCAAATGCCCACCATTTGGTTGAAATAGGCATTACTTTAAACAACCGTATTTTTTGTTTTCCGCCCCAGGAAAATATGCCACTACAAATAATTATGATTTTTTAAATCTATTTTATTTCTTTAATAAAATATTTAAAACAAAATTAAGATTAAGTAAATTTGAATCACGTTTAGATTTACATTTACCAACTTATTCTTAAATTTATTATATTCTTCTAATTTTAAGCCAACTGGTTGCCTTTTCACGTGTTGACATACGTGTAATAATAACACAGTACGTTACTTAGTTATCACTAACCACATCAGCGGCTAATTCCATTAAAGCTTGCGCAATCAATACAAAGCTTTATTACATCTACAAACATAGGGTCGACGTGAAATCGGCATTGAAATCTGCTACAGTATTATTCAGATTTACATCAATAATGATTGCAGAGGTTACTAGCGTAGTGGTTTAAGCGCTGTGGTTTCGATCAGGAAAACAAACAACCTTTATGATGGTCGGTCTAGGACCTTGACCCATGTCAATCAAATTTGTGATATGTAAAGGCAGGTAGGAGGGAGGTTGGTTTCTAATCTCTAGCTCCTCCGTTCTTCGGAGGGCACGTCAAGCCGTCGGCTAATCCCAGAGGGATGTTGAAGGGGGCCTCAAACGCCTCTATCTTCCCTTGATGAAATCCTAAACAGGGCTTTTAAAATATTCTTTATACCTATCTAAAAGGTTGTTTGGTGTTGGGAGGTGCCATACAAATACCAATCCATAAAGACCAGGGAGCGCAACACGCGCAGGAGGATAGTCTGGTGTGGGCGGAGCAGCGGCGGGTACTGAACGCCGTGATCGGGGCGACCTTTCTCTCTTGGCCGTCGTTGTAAAGATGGTCGAGAGTGTCAGGTCATCGTAGGTAACACGATATTCTCGTATTCTGCGAGAGTAGCAAAGAGGAGACAATAGGTGCCAAAACTTTCACTATCCGTCGCCAACGCACTGGGCGCAGGAGGGTGCAATTCGGGCGCCTTCAGCTGCCCATGCCATAGCGCAACACTTTCTGGAGCTCTGGTCTGGTCGGTTGGGCACCGTGCCTAGATTGTACAGCCCAACGGCGGGATAATGCACCGGCCGACTATAAAGAAAGTATGTTCGTCATCTTGAGGGGGGGGGGGGGAGCTTCCCCATATCACGGGACACCCACTGCTCGGCCTTCCAAATAAGACGGGACCTTATTGGGTCACACTGCTCTACCATCAAGCGGCTGTAATGTCTATGGCTTCCTGCACGGCCGGTATTAGGCAGCAAAGGAGTGCATTGTTGAGGGGCTTACTGAGTGAGCCCACATAGCCTAAAAAGTATACCTACCGATTAAGTAATTGCTAAAGAAGATATTAGTAAAAATAAAGTTATTTGTAGTATTTTTTTGCCAGCCGTTATACTATGTATACATACATAAACACTTCATACAAAATTGAACTGAATAAAAAGCTTGTTTTGCATTCAATTTTTAAACTAGGGGCCTCATTCAGCTTTGCTGCCCCGGCCTCTGTCCGCCAGTGGATAGAGCCCAAACTCTTCATGTGTGTCTCCCATTTAGGAAGGCCTGTGCCCAGTAGTGGGACGTATATAGGCTAGTGATAATGATGATAGTGAAGAGGTAGGGCAAAGTGAGTGGTGTGAAATTTGTCGGACTGTGGTAGCACCTCTATCTTACAGAAAATTGGAGCTTAATTTTGTAGCGTAGTTAAGAATTTATATAAAATAAGTTTTATCAGCTTTTGTATGATCCATCTGGAAAATTCAATAACTTTTGCCGTATGACCTATACTGATTTTGAATTGTTGTTGAGCTAAAAGAGATGTTCCAAAAATGTATGGAGACCCGGCTAGGTCTACAGTGTGTTTTTTTTTTAACTGGGACCGTATGGGGAAATCCAAAACCATAGAAGATACAGGGAAATGGCCTTAGGAACCATTTATTCTTTTTTTGAGAAAAAAATTTTGACATAGTAATATGATCGACTCAGCAAATCTTTTAAAATACATAATCAACAAATGTTTTTATTCAATTTTGCCACATCCAATTTTTACACATTGTCTATAAGAGTGTTGTGGCATAACTAAATAAAGTAACTTATTGAATATGCTTTCCGTTAAATTTATACTTAAGTAATTGTAATTATTTAATTGAATCATCAAGCAAGACTTTGACGTATTTTATTTAAGATTGTATCAAAGATTGTAACCAGTTTTGTGAGCAAAATAAAATAAAAAAATGTATTGTATGGTATTTACTTTTGCTACGATAATTTTATTCACTGATGGTGTCATAAGTTTTAGTCAACGATTGCTAGAAAATGAAATATTTCCGTCAATATCCATCGTATCACAACGAGATAAAGACCAAACGATGGAGTATATTTTGTACTATGCGAAACACTCAGAAAGTCAATTTGTGAAAAAGTGTTAGTTATTGACTTTTGACACAACGTAGACGAAATTAGCAATTGGAGAAATATTGATAATACATGATGAATATACATTCATATTATAAATATACTTAATAAACATTATTTTTAATATTCATTACCTGTGAACAAATGCTCGTACTCATCATACAAACAATTGCTCCTACCAGGATTTGAACCCGGACCCCTGAGCGAGTAGCCATAGACAGTATAGTTAAGGGTACAGATTACACGGTCGGTTTAAATTACCTTTGTAACAGCTGCGTGCCTACGCAACTCAGAGTAATGTTACAGTTTCTCAAACTCCTTTATCACCCACTGAAAGATGCGTGGCTTGTATACGAGATATGATTTATCACTGCAAAGGAGGTTTTTGCCGTTGGATTCAATCCTCGACCTTTTCACTCATGAGTCAGTAAGATACATCGCTAGAATTTGGACCAGGAGTAATCGCTGTATTTTATTATAAACGCGTTGGCATTTTATCTTTGAACTGGTTCAACAGAAAAGAAAGAATTTTATTGGTAAAGAACATTTTACTAAGGAAGCATGAGATCCATATACTACCGATAGAAATCCTTTGAGCGCTAAAGGAAAAGCTTTAGCAACCATAAAATAATAACATACGCCTTTATATTTGTGGTTTTATTTATTCATTTATCTGATCAGTTAACCAAAACAGAATAACAACAAGTAAATGTTAAATCAGTAAAAAAGTAAAATAAATATAATTATATTTACTGTGAATAAATACATCTCATGTAGATAAAAACCGTGATCAATTTGTTTTAAGTATGTAATAGTACATACTTAAAACAAATTATATTGTAATTACCAATATCCATACGTGTGTCATTCAAGGTTTTTCAAATATTAGCGAGAAAACAGTACAATAAGTATTAATATGGTTTTGCAATTATCAGTCGGAACACTGCAACAATATTTAACGGTTTTTCTTTCAAAGCGCGTTAGCGCGCTTTTTAAAGCACTTCCAAGGAAGTTCGATTATTTAGCCCGATTAATAATCCTCGTATTATGAAACTCCTTGTTTGAATTCTGATATCTAGCGTCCGAGCATCACCCATCTTCCTTCTTCATTCTACATAAAAAGAATTAGTCATTATTATTATTTTATTTTTCTGAACATATAGGGATAAAGTGTACAATTAGTATTAAAACATAAAAAAATATATTATTATTTTTCATACATCAATCGCTTCTGTACACGTCGCATATCAAGTTTCAAGTATTTTTTGATTTCCAGGGCATACCTTGGCCATCACCTTTAACTATTATTTAATCTGTGGTCGAAGCTCGATCTGTGACAAATTAATTTAAGTAGTGGTGATTTTAATATTGTATCGTGATTAGATTATAGATCTTGTTGCTGATGGTACTTTTTGATATGATCTTTTTTTGTGGTGTTTTTTACTTACTTTTTAATGACTTTTGATACGTAGTGACAGTTTTTTATGTCTTGATTATCACTAATGCGGTTGGTGAGCTTATACGTATTGAAGGGATTTTAGAGTTCTTTTCAGTAGATTTAGAGACTTTACGCTCATAGTCGTCTTCAAAAGTAAATTCATATTTAGAATATTTTGTTCAATTATGCCATAGTCTCAAATATTTTCTAAAACAAACTGAAACTTAGTGGAAGTCTTTGTCTACACATTTGTTTCCCAAACGCTAACATTTGGGCATCTGTAAGGACAGAGTGTTTAAGTACCTTCTAGGTAAACATCCATTATGCATTAGCATTAGGTGTGGTTGTTGTCAAATGTCAGCCTATTTTAAATAAATTGGCATATTGCCAGACGGTGAAATGTACAGACACATGTAGTTGGAAAATTATGAGCTAAAAGGTATGCAAAATCATAACTTGTTTAGTTATCAGCCTGTCAAGTCCACTGCTTGACAAAAGCTTCCCTCATCGATTTGCAAACGAAACGGTTCTGCGCAGTCTGCATCCAATGGCTCCCCGCGAGCCTGACCAGGTTTGTCTGTCCATCTTGTGGGTCTTCTTTGCGCTTTCGGAACATCAGTTCGGCGTGCTATCAAGCGTGCAACTTAAAAATACTGACTCAATGAGCTATGTTAGTGAATTTTGTTCTCTTACGGATGTTCTCATTTCTGATTCTATGTCGTAGGCAACAATCATCTACTGGGCATGAAAGGCATTTTATTTTAGGCTTCAGGATGACAACGCACCTGCAAGTCCAAGTAATTTGTTCCTGGACGACGGTAGCCTCATACCACAAGGTGGCTCGTCAGCTTGTTTGTCATCTAGTTTTATAAGAAAAACATAGCTCGTTGAGTGACTGTGGACGTATTCAAAAGGCAGTCGTAGGTAACACACACCTTCGACTTAAGACACTGAAGAACTTTGGACGAGAAGACTTTTTGCCACCCGAGATAGATCCGTCAATTTTAGTCAATTAAAGCTACAATTACGATGTCAATAATAAATAAATTAAACGTTGTAACGCCTTGTAATAAGAGTCATTTATCAACCGATGTGCTACGCGCTTGCAAAAATATTGTTTTGCTGTCAAGTTGGAAACGAACGCTCACAAAATCACGCCACTGAACTGAACTTTATTATATGTGAGCGTAATGTAATGCTACTCAGTCAGGTAACAAGCACTTATAAAGCATGTCAAGAACACATCTCATCCACATCGTCGCCCGCCAATATAATTTCCATTCATTACCATACAAGCCGGCCGGAAGCCTCACTTTCAGTTTTGCACTATCGACTCCCTCGTTGAATATTTAACAGTTTGCGGTGCTCAGATTTCAATATTTTAATATAGAGTTTCAATAGTGTTGAGTCAACACAGACGTTTAAATCATTACCTCAAACGAACATTGAATTTTACAAAACTAGAGTAGCAAAAATCCAGTGTGTTGTTAGAATATAATAAATTATTCAGCACTTCAATACGAGGAAAGATAAATATAAAAGCGGTTTAATAAAGATTATTCAAACTAAGAAATCTGACCGATAGGTGGGAATATCTTTGTCAACATAAGGCATCCAAAATTTCAACAGCAACAATAAGTAGTGTTGGTTACGAAAATAATTATAGTACCTAATCACACTAATAACACCTTGTCAAAAGCTTTAATGAACCACAGCAAAAAAGCTGTCAAAGGACAAATTTTGTGTAGCGATGATGCTCACATTCGTGAATGATTCATTTATCATCATTTATTCGTATCGCACTAACATTTTTAAAAAATAACTTGTTAACTTCACTATTGGGTGTCTTTAAGGTCATAAATTTGTAGTTTGCCAAAGTTTTTATTTAGATGGAATTGATTATGACTTTAGATGTTACAAACTTTGAACATATTATATTTCGAAACGAATATCCAAAACGTTGGCAAAATCAAACCTTGACCATTATTTGTGATTGAATTTTGATTGAACCCACAGGGGGTCACCCCTGTGAGTTCAATCAAAATTTGTAATCTTTAGCTCCTAACCAAGACCGTGCCTTGTAATTTTCCTCTACCAAATTCGATTCGTGACTTACTTTGTTTCAATTACGGGTTCCACTTACAGCATGTACCCGAGCCCTAACTTTAGATTATGCTATTAATAATCATAAACAGGATTTACCATACGATTAACTGTTAGGCACACAGCCCTTTCTATGTTTTACATGGCGTTTATACCGTAAGACAATCACGTTGGCATAAAAACGGTTGCAATAACACCAACCGCGCTTTGGTAGGCGATACGAAAAAGCAATACCTATGACTACAATAAGCCGTTACAATTTCAAAAGCAATGTATATGGGCGGTATGACCGCAGGTCATGGCTTGGATGCGTGGGATAAGTACTTAAAATGACAGCGGGACACCTCTCAGCGGCAACTTGCCCACAGAAGGCGTGAATCTTACTAATTCCTCAAACCTCAGAGCTTGATGGATCTCCAAGATTCACGCCTCCTTCACCTGTCAAGCCACATATTTCAGACACAGTTGGTATTTCACTGTTTTATGTTTCCAGGAATCTGCAAAAGTCAGACCCCAAAAAATCTAGTATTTTTATGGTTGGAGGATGATAAAAATGATGGCGGCATAACGTGCCTTCTTAAGCCCAAAGGTTTTGAAGACTGCAAATCCACCAACCGTGATTAAATGTACTGAAAGAAGCTTTTTTCTAGTAATCCTAGACACACATGTAGGTATGCTACCTTGCATGTTGTGAAATACTTTCTTTCAGCATGTCTTGTGCTCACGCGATCCCTGAATTAAAATAGCTCATAGAATCTCGACACATTTTCTCTTGAAAAGAGCGCAAAATCAATATAGCTCACGTTCACCTGTTTTCTATAAGCGACGTGTTAATCCGCGAATTTTCTTTTCAATTTGGTTTCAATCTTCCGTAAAGCAGAGATGCTTGACATGATGGATGGCTCCAAAGCGAATAAAGCCATTTTACCTTCTTTGATCGAAAGAGCCTCCAAGAAAATTCCAAGACTCTTTTAAACAATTGAAAGGCGAATTTTTTTTTTATTTTTTTATTAAAATTCGTCAAAATAGTTTTTCCTATTTAAAAAATACATAAATTATTGTATGATTACCGTAAGCCACCATATTAAGCGATAAAATAACAATGAAATTAGGTTTTGTTATGAAAAGATTTTTTCATACGATAAGAAAGGCATACAAGAGTACGGTCCGCTTGATGGAAAGTGGTTTAAGTTATTTGGCAAATAGGTATTAGGAATCCAGTTAATTCACTTATTATTATTTGGCTGATATTGTGACTTAGTTTATTTAGGCTTCTTATAATAGATCTCTTACGAGTATTGAATTGCACTGTATCTTCTGAAAAACTAAATTTTCTAATGACTCTAAGGTGATGCCAAATGCAGAGTTATTTCTTCTGGTTAATATTATATGCATATACTTAATTATTATTAGAATAGATTTTAAGACTTCTAAAAGTACATAACCATGACAGGAGCTCGTTTTTGTGCAACCAATGGCATACAACTTTAACAAGCTCATAATGAAGCTTCGTCAACCTAGGTCTTCCGACACTGAAAGTTGAACGTCCCAACTCAACAAATGAACTTTATGTTGATGAGTTACTAAAGCTGTCTTGCTTGTTACATGAGTAATTTCCCGCTTTGAAGTAAATATTCAATTAGCTTCTAAAGCTTATAAGGTCCTGTTTTGCATTATCGAACAAGCTCCGTAAAGGATTTGTTCCATGCGTTGTTTTAACAAAGCATGTATGTTGATTATGTTACTTGTGCAGATAAATAAAGGAATCCTTAATATTTTCCCGTTGTATAAATACCAGAAAACGACCACGTTTTGTCATCATATGAAAATATTATTAATAAGCTTTATTACTTGGCTCATAAACGCAATTCTAGCTTGACAATTTGTTAATATCCGACGACGAACAATTTAATATCCGACTAAGACTAAGCAATTCGAATGCAAATTCTGTAAGCTGTTAATAATATTAGCGTAGCCTGACTTTATGAAAGCCGAAGACCTATTTATTAATAGAAATAGAAATGTTAGACATTGCAGTATATTGGTACTTGTACGGCATATTATATCAAAATAGTAAATATTAACACTTTATTAAAACCTAAGTTCATTGGTAGACACTCTTGAAACGACGACAATATCAGCGCAAAGGGTAGGAAGAGGGATTTAGTGCGAGTATTTAAATGAAAATATTTCAACTACTTTATCTTGATGGCGCCACTACCACTAGAACAACAAAAATACGACCCTCGAGTTCTTATCGACTTTTGAGAGTTATCGGCTATACATAGTTCCGAAAAAAGGTCCTCTTCATTACCCAATTAAAAAAATGAATAATTATTTTTCATATATTCTTAATTTTTGATTTTAACATTATTATAAATGTTTGAAAAATTACTTACTAATTAAAATATAATAAAACTAGAAAAAATTCACGTCCTGAGGCAGGAATCGAAACCGCGACCTTTTGCAATCCGGGTGACTGCTCTGACCACTGAGCCACCCAGGACTTGGGATATCCCTGTGAAATTCTTCTAGTCTATCTGTATTTGCGCTTATGAGCTAACGTCCACCCTACAATGTCGAAATATTCTATTTCAACCTCCGGCCGATTCCTTTTCTTAACCGAATCGTAGGTATTTGTTAAAATACTCGTTTCGGATGTTAAAATAGAATATTTCAACATTGTAGGGTGGACGTTAGCTCATAAACGCAAATACAGATAGAATAGATATCACAAGTCCTGGGTGGCTCAGTGGTCAGAGCAGTCACCCGGATTGCGAAAGGTCGCGGGTTCGATTCCTGCCTCAGGACGTGAAATTTTTCTAGTTTTATTATATTTTAATTACTAATTCTTTTTCATTTATTACATTATATTCAAACTACAACAACCTTTACAAATAGTTGCGTACCTCCAGCTCAGGTAACATAACGTGATCAAAGACTACATAGCAAGCCAATTAATGTAAACTAAGGACAACCGCGTGGCTTCAAAATATGACTTATGATGACACGGAAATATTTTTAGGCACTATACTTTAAACAGTCCCAAGCGAATACCTTATAAAATTGATTGAACCGTGAACTTAAGTTCCTAACTTAAGTTTAGTCAACGTTGATGAAGATATAAATTAACTCATACATACAAATCTACCACTCTCTCTCTCTCTCACATACACACACACACACACACACACACACACACACACACACACACACACACACACCACACACACACACAAACAAACACGCACACACAACATTGATTTAAGAAATTTATAGCTTTTTGTAGGAGAATGTTTATCACAGAGTAACCTGGAGGTGGGCGCTAATGACTGCGACACAGTTTTGTAAACTAATGCGGCCATTATCGATCACTATATTGTTTTTTGTACCTATCTATTTCTGTTTCCAATAAATTATTATTATTATTAAGCAAGTTCAGAAGTCACTATAACAAGATGCGTTTTTCAGTCATATTTTGTTACATTATATGAAATAATTTATATAGGTTATTTATGCTATGTGACATTGGTGTTATATTACTTGTATTACTTATTTTTAAGTATTAAAAACGGTGTAGTTCTTGGCCTTCATCTCACCTGATGGTAAGTGATGATAAGGCCGAAGATGGAAGCGATCTACACTCGGATTCCTCAACCACAGAGGAACTGGCTATCTTACATCCAACTGCCGGAACACAAAATGATGTTAACATTATTGTTATGGCAGAAGACTTTGGTAAGATGGTGGCAGCTAGCGAGGCGGACTTAGAAAAGCCCCACTACCAACCAAACCGAGCGAAAAATTTGTCTCCCCAAGGAAATTGAAACCCGCGGGCCTATAGACCACAGAGGTGATTAAAATTACTACTATATTACTTTTCCTATCACATAGTACTCTCGTCATTAATCACTCTTTTCGGATCTCCTTAGGTTTTATACCTACTGTTCGCTTTCTTACTATATAGACGCATTTTGTTCATTACCGAGGTGGTGGGAGGCTGATGACCTTTACTAGAGATATACAGGATGGCACATTTAGATCGGTCAGTATCGGAAAGTCTGAAATTATGAGACATACGAAAATCTCTTCTTAGGAACCATGTCATCGATTTTAGTAAAAAAAAACTGCATTCAAACATTTTAAAAAAAACGTGTACTCAGCTCGGGCATCGAACCCCGACTTTTTGAGAAATAAAACTAATGCTATTTCTATTTCGATGTCGATTGTGTAGGTCTTAAGCAGTAAACGTTATTATGAAACATGATGTCTAAAATCTAAAAACACAAACTATATTTATGTAGCTCCTTACCACGATTGTAACTAAAATTGTGTGTTTGTGATGAGAAAATAAAGTTTATTATTATTATGTAATGAAAGACGAGCAGTTTTAGTGTCTTTACATCAATAGTCGGAAAGCAATATACCTACAAGATTTATATTTCCTTTCACGTCAGTTCCTAGACTTGAGGTGGCACTTAAAGCTAAGATGGAGTGGGTAAAATCAAGCATTAGATTCTTAATTAGGTAAACCCAAATGCCTTTAACCGTGAGTGTTAAATAGAGTAGAATGTTCTGATATAAATAGGTTAGAGTGGGGTATTTTTAAGCCCGATACTCCGAAAGTGTCTGTTTACACCATACTAGAAAAGAACACAGAGCCCATCCCAGATTTGGATTATCAACTATCATTTTTATGACGAGGCCCTTATTCGAAGTGACCCAGTCAAAATGGCCCCACTCTCCACTACGTCAGAACATCGATGTACTAAGTTACAATTAGTATACAATCAATATAATACTATTACGCATTTCATGCTCTTTTTAGGCTTCAACAGGTACAGAAAGGGTCAGTTTTATTTCAATCCAAACAGTGTCGAGTTTCAGTCCAGAAATAAATTGAAGAAATTCCGGAATCGAGTTCACCCGCTCACGTCACGTAGGTCCCATTGAAATGCGAATAAATAGTTAAGTATGTTTCAATGAAACTTTTTCTAGTTTTACTGTAACCAAAACTCAAAGTCTAAATTAAATGTTAATCCTATCTTAAATGGAAAGATAAGCGTTGGAAACACTAATTTATTAGGTGCTTCGACACAGGATTTAAAATATGTGAGTCTGTTAACAATCTCAAAATAAAACATTTTGTAACTTTAAGGCGGATCCACGCGCTTGACAAATAACGGCTAACAGCAAACACCAAACAACAAACACAAGCGTGTGGATGGGTTTTTGCCTATTTGTGCTTGTCAGTTTAGAGTTTTTCTACAGATCAAAGGATGTTCGACAAGCGTGCTCACCAAACAACAAACACAAGCGTGTGGATGGGTTTTTGCCTATTTGTGCTTGTCAGTTTAGAGTTTTTCTACAGATCAAAGGATGTTCGACAAGCGTGCTTGTGATGTCTCGAGATTGCGGCTCGTGGACGCCCAGAATAACTAGTGATTCTCTACGATTCTACGATGAACAACTCTACAGTGAATTCTTAATAGTATTTTTAACAATATAATAAATATTCTTATTTTTGTTTCACTATTATAAATGTGTGTCCCGCCCAAAGATGTGCATTTTTTCTAGTATTTTAACCATACCCCACTGCTCACCACAGGCCTTCCTGCTTGGGAGAGACACCTGAGGAATTAAGGCCATAACACCCACCACGCCGATCCAATGTTGGTTAATGGGTTAAAGCGGCTGTAATAAACTTGACTAACAGCTTCATGTGCCTTCCGAGGGAGCTCGAAATCACATTTTTGATTGACCTATCCCGGGATCGACCATGGCAAAAGTTGCTTTGTTTCTGTAATCGAAACGAGAGCGCCCAAAGGACTACGCTACCGAGTTCTTTTTAACCATGCCATTTTAATTCATTGACAATGCGCTGTTTCCTGTTTCCACAATTTTGGGTTTTTGTTACTTTAATAAAAATTTATCATTATTTAAAATAATTATAATAATAATAAATTATTTCAGATTTTCATCCATATCCTTGTTAGTTTTTTAGTAACAATTGTCCTTAGAATTAAGTTAGTCGGTTAGTTATTTGTATTACAATATTATTTAATGAAATTGATTAACTAAAATGACATTATTATTAAATTAATATTTTCAAAATTATTTCAACTGTCCCGTAACTATCTCAATCAAATGTTTTTGAATGAGACAGTCTGGACGACTAACTATGACAGTCAGGATTCTGTTACTGCTTGCCCTTAGACGACGCAGAAGGGATCCCGTTTTTTTACGAATGATGGCATAAAAGCCATCAGTACGCGCCTCGGCAAACATGCCACTAGCACTGCAACGGCCCGGCAGCTGCAGCAGCATCCTAAAAGTATTATTGTATTGGACGCGGAAAACGTTATAGGCCCGTTGAGGGTAGCTCACCCACAAACTGCTCGAGTAAAATGACTGGCAAAATGCCTTGAATAAGATAATTTTTACTTCATCAGTACATCGAGCGAATCTGCGAAGGAGCATGTTAGCCCTCACTGCCAACGCCCTCCGCTCCCTTTCAATATCCTCGTCATCATCGAGACTGCTAGTGATAACATGTCCTAGGTACTTAAATTTGTCGACTATACTTAACATTTGCAAGGCAATAGGTGGTACATAACTAGGTATACGTTGCCCTGCATAGAATATAAGCAACTTGCTCTTGTTGGGATTATAAATTAGGCCATGCTGCTCCGCATACGACTTACAAATAGAAAGGACACTTCTGATACCACCGATCGAAGGACTGAGCAGCACTATGTCATCGGCATAACTCAAGTTGTTGACATATTGTCCGTCTATGTAACATCCGGTATGAGTGCTGCTGAGGCGCTCGACCAGTTAGTTGATGTACAGATTAAAAAGCAATGGAGAAGTAAGCCCTCCCTGTCTTACCCCGCATTCCAGCGAGTACTCTTGAGGCAACTCACCTGCCCATCTTCTTTGGGTTCGCTGATTTCTGTACCATTATTTCAAAAGTGATATACAGTCCACCGGTGCACCCGTGATCCCTAATTTGTCCCATAATTTGTCATAATTTACTAGATCAAATGCTTTAGACAAATCAAGGAAGCACGCATACGTTCTTTTAACATAATACGCAACAGTATGTTCAAGGCTTAAAATAGCACTTTCAGTGGACAGTCCTGGCCTAAACCCAAATTAAGCATGTCTATATATATATGTCTAAGCGTGTCATGTAATATGTACGTCTACATATTCTGTGAGACAGCTTCGTAGCAAGCTATCAAATATCTTAGCGTGGTGGTAGCAAGTGAGATGGGCTTATAGCACTTTATACTTTCATGGTTATTAACATTTGAATTAGAATTAGTTTGTGTTAGTAGTGAGACTGAGTCCAGTGGTAGGGGCATCGATCGTAGCAAGCGTCAACGAAAGAGGGTAGATCGATATATCTGCCCGCAATGAAGTTGACTTCTACTCGCAGCTTCAGCAGTCTACCCGTGATCATGGCGCATGCAACTGCGCCGAAATATCGGGAACTCACAACTATAAAATTACATGGTAAATATCCCGTAAATAATTCTAATTCAAATGAGATGGGCCTGTAGTAACCCTTATCAGACGTATCTCCGGTTTTGTTTTTTAATATGGGCACCACAATAGTGCGCATTAAGTCTTCAGGTAAGAAGCCGTGACAGGGGCTTAGATTAAGAAGCATCGTCAGAACTCGTGGCATGTGTACCCCAGCATATTTATAATGTTCTATGCTGAGACCATCATGTCCGAGTGACTTTCCCCAATTATTCTAATAACAATAACGAAACAATTATCAATTTTAACAGTAATATACGGTTCGTTGAATTCATTCTGATTTGGTATGAAAACACAATTCAACGAAAATCAAAGTCAGCATAACTCGAGCTTTCCGCTTGTTGTATTTAGTCTGTTTACTTTTATTTCCGGGAAATACGTTCTGCTATTGTGTAGCTTTCATTGTTGGTAAATGTTCCCTTCAATTAAATCGCTAGACTGTGAGGCCCTGAAGCCAAATGTGCGAACATAAGCACAAACGAAAGTTGCCGACGATTATTTTGAACAATGTAACAGTTTTAAACAGATTCATCGGCAACAATCACAAAATAGATTCGTACTGACGGCCGGTCTCATACGAAGAGCGATAAGAAGCACACGCACGCACGGTGATCTCGAATCAAGTTAGACGATTTGTTCTTTTGTTTTAGTATCATGTACACAGCACATCAAGCGTATCAGTTTGACCTTGAGACCGCCCTTACTGCGTTCGTAATAGAGCCGGCTTTCGTAGTGCTACTGTTATAATTGACGTGCTGTCGTGTGTACAATCGCGGTCTAAAAATGTCAAATCAAATCAAATTTATTGCATTTAATGTTTATCAGTTTTCAAATTAGATTCTCTGTGACACTGTGTGTAGTAAGGGCTAGAATGCTTTGTCTGGGTACTTATTATTTTTTAATATTATATTGTGAAGGTATTAAAGGTATTAAAAAAGAGTATTAAATGACATTTTGATGATCAAACTTATTTGTTAATTTAAAAATTGACACATTCATAATGATTACACAAAAAAATTACAATTTTTGTCTAGTCATTGTGTTGTGTGTGTTGAAATACTGAACAAAATAAGTTGATTGTTAATTGTACGTAGACTTTTGTCTTGTTTCTATTAGATATTATTTTGAATTTTTTTTACGAAAAAAGTTTTTTGTGTCCTAGTTCATAATTTACGTGTGTGAAAAAAATTTATGCACTGTGTCTAATCAAATTATATCATCAACCCTGTGACAAAGATTTGCGCATTCAATTATAAACCTAAAGGGGGTAAACATTTTTAGATACCGATTGTACACTTAAAACAACTCAGAGGCAGCAGTTTTTTATACATGTATTTTTGACGATTTGAATAAGATTGAAAAAAGACGTGTGGCACTCGGGGACTGCCGCGGTAAAGCTATTGCATAGCATTTTGTATCAACTTATGCAATTATAATTTTATTTATTTATTTTATTCATGCAGTATTTCTTTTTCTTTGATATTAATTCAAGTTACACTTTTTGTATTCGTCCGATTTCGGAGCCGATTCCTGCGAGTTTCGTAGAGTCGTACAATACGTCTAATCGCACGCACACAACGCCGTGTCGAAGACTGCCGAACCTAGTTTAACTAACGTATCCTTGATTTTTTTTCCGTGATCATGAATGTCTTCATAAAATTAGTTTTGTAATAAAACTCTGGCCAGTAAAAGAACTACGACATCTAAAAGAAACGTAACGTCGACGCGTTTAAATAAACAATAATTATTTTAAAATACGGTAAGGAATTACTCCACAACTATCAAAATAAATAACAAGCACGATAAATAACAACGCACGATTTAAAAGTAAATTTAATTGAAAGGAATGTTTAAATCGTTAGATTTTTTTCTCTAATCTTTTTAGATAGGTTCAAAGTTGTAATGAACACAGCCCTTTGTTATTTATTTTAATATCTTGCGATGGTAAGAATATGTATACTTTAAAGTCTCTTTGATTGTTAACTATGAATTGAATTTGTCGTTGGCATCTTAATAACCTTCATCTAACCTGATGGTAAGTGACGATAAGGCTGAAGATGGAAGCGAGCTACACCCAAATTCCTCAACCACATTGGAACTAACAGTCTTACCTCCAGCTGCCGCAAAAGAAATGCTGTTAACAAGAATATAGCAGTGGGCCTAATTCTGGGAACAAACTTTAATTCTAAATTTAAGAACAGTATATCTCTTTCTCGCAATAAGTAATAGAAAAAAGATAGCAAGAATCTGTTTAGAGCTGTCACTTAAATTTTGATAGATTTCAAAGAAACCATAGACAATTTTAGACGGCATGTACGGAGGTGCCCTCTAAACACTGCATTTTATCACATTCAATAAGGTCGAAAATTGAACGCACGTTTCTAAATGTTAAAAAATTTTAAACAAAAATTAAAACCGACTTCAAAAAACTGAAAAGGATAAAATAATTAAATTTAAGTAGGTATTCATCCCCTAGAAACATATTTTTGGAGTCGGTGCTTCGCTTTCTATTGTTTTTGGAAACCACTTAGCACCAACTCCAAAAATATGTTTCTAGGGGATGAATACCTACTTAAATTTAATTATTTTATTCTTTTCAGTTTTTTGAAGTCGGTTTTAATTTTTGTTTAATTTTTTTTTTTTTTTCAAATTTTAGTGGTAATTTTCTACGGTCGAAGCTAGATGGGTAACCGTAAACTTATATTGTTTCCTACTATCGTATCTTTTCACTAAAAAGTCATTTGAAAAGCAAAAATTCGCAATTTCGCATATGTAGACGACTTAATAAATTAAGTTTTTTTAAATTTAAAACCAAAGTACCCAACTGTTTTTGAAAAAAATTTTATGGGACCAAATGGCAGCTATTCCGCATCGAACAAAAAAAGAATCACGCAAATCGGATCAGTAATCTCGGCGTAATCGGTGTACATACATAGAAAAAAAAAAAAACATACCGGCCGAAATGAGAACCTCCTCGTTTTTGAAGTCGGTTAATTATATGACAGCTATCCTTTTCGTATTCCTTTAGATAGAATGAAACGCACTGAACTTAAATTAAGACTTAGCATGTGTTCAGAATTAGGGCCAGTGTCGAATATAAAATACGACCGGTGCGGTGCAACCAAATTTTACTGTTCATGTTTTAATTTATTATATTGTCGTCACCATCCTGTCTGAGTACTACTTATAGTTTGAAATAAAATATACACAAATAATAAGCGATGCAGCCCTGAGAGTCTTCTAAGCCCGAAACATAGGAAAATCCTAGTTCGGATTCGTTTGTTACTTAAGCTATACTGTTATTTTTATAATTTAATTTAATATTGTGAAATGAGTTTATTTGAATAAAATTTATTATTAATATTATTATAACCTTTTACAACAATACCTACGCACAAAATATTTGTGATACTTACATTATACTTTGAAAAGCAATTTTAAAACTTTTCTTATCGTTAATAAAGCTTTAAGTTTAATAACTACTTTTATTCCGTTCTGAAGACCGATAAAGTTTAATCGTATTTCAAATGAGTTTTGTATGTATGGGGATTTTGTGTGAGGATTTGGAATAGGTGGAAAAAAAGTAATTTCCAATAATGGGTAGATTTTTACTTTATCGGAGTTCGGAGCTCACTATTTTTTAGTAATAATATTAAAGATTATTAAGCTTCAAATGAAAAATATTGACATTTGTAATGTTTTTTCTCACAAGCAATCTTATTTATGACTGTACCTTTGTTGATATTAAGATATTTTACACGGTGAGACGAATTATTGTCTATAAAGTTAAGTTTAATAAACTAAACAGTGTGCACTATGTAGGGTCTGACAGACTATCAGCGGAAAGGGAAAATCTTCCAATGAGCTGGGTTTCCCCTCGGGGACAAAGGTCCGACTTTAACTTATGCATGGGTCTAACTGTAAATACATGATTAGAACATACTTACTGAGAATAATGTAATAATATCCTCACACTGACCACCTATTAACTAGCCTAAATTTAGCAACATTAAGAGCTGGTGTACCGGATATGACTACTTACTAGTTGACGAAGGAATATATTAAAACTGATACGAATATAATAATTAGAAATATTGGTACTAATAAATATACCAAAATCCCTGACTCGTAAACAAATACTTATTCAAACTCTTCATACAAACATCTGCGCCTACCGGGATTCAAATCGAAGACCTTTTTAAGTACACAGGGGAGCAGACTGCCTTCTCGATCAGATGGCTGTCATTTTTGATTATGATGCTGTATCTGACGTAGATATATGTATCTTGTCCGTTCTGTTTACATTGTAAAATACTATATTATTATATCAACGGCCATTAGAATATAAATGACTAAACCCATGTAGGTATAATTAAGAAATACATGTGAGTTTTATTACACTGGAGTTGAAAATGTACCGCATAAAGGTTAAACGTTCATTGATATTAGATTTGAATTAATTCCTTAATTTAGCTGCAGTTTAATCAGCAAAGCATTAAAACTTAATCAAATTATATGTAAACATATCATTCTAGATCGCAGTGGAAGAAAGCGAACAGCAAAAGCTAAGTAAAGTTATAACAGTGAGCAATCCTCAAGGAATAATACCTATGCCAAAAACAGTGGAAACAAAACTAGATTTACAAATAAATACAGATTTTAAAGAGTCATTAGAAGAAAATGTATACTAAGTTTCACTTGAGAACCACCAGCTGTAATAGCTACTCAATAGAACCGCAATACGCTTACCTGGCGTCGGAGGGCTTGTAAGTGACGTCATACTTCTCCACTAGGTCCGCCGTGGTGGACCAGGATACCTTCACCGTTGTAGGGTTAAGGAAGGTCACCGTTATATTCTCTGGCACTCCGGGTCCCATTGATCCTGAGAAAAGATCGTTGGTTATTTGAGATTCCTTTTAGTGATCGTAAGGAGTGCTCTGGTTTCGATTACGTAAACAAAGCAAGTTTCACCGTGGTCGATCCCAGATGGGTCAAAATCAAAATTTGTGATCTCGAACTCCTCCGTGCTTCTGAAGGCACGTGAAGCCGTTGGTCCTTGGTGACCCACCAACCCGCATTCGGTTATGACCCAAAACTCCTCACGTATTTTTCTCATGTACCTAGGAAGGCCTTAGCTCAGCAAACTTCATCAAAATGTTCCGATCAGTAAAACAAAATGTTCCTATGAGAAATTCCAACAATAATACGACAATTTTGAATTTTTCATCAAGACGTGTTTAAATGACTTTGTTAATACGGGTATGCCCGCTTGTTATACAATGTACAAAACACTTTAACAGATGTGGGATGTGAGCGCAAATCTGGATTTTTCGTTAAGGTTTTTTTTGTATACCAATAATATGGCAATCAAGTATACGACCCACCTGATGGTAAGCGGTTACCGTAGCCTTTGGACGCTTGCAACACCAGCGGTATCACTTGCTTGCTGACCCTGTTATTATACCCACAGTTCTAACATACCGACAAAGTGATGTTTTATGGAATAGTGTATATACCACAGATTGTTTTAAATAATAAAGAAAAAAATTCAGATAAAGATTACAATGATTCTTGCAAGACAATAAGTAGTTTACAAAAAAAGTGATTTCAACTTCAATAAATGACGACCAGAGCACACACTAGAAATGTTACAGTAAATACTTAGAAGGTAGATACCATTGATAACAGGAATCGATGCTATTTACTATTTTACTTGGTCCGATCTCATCTTATCTCTAGTCTTTATCTTTCTTAATCCCACATGATTCCAACTTTTCCAACGTAGACTACTTTGTCATTAAACCAAGTTTCTAAGCCAAATGTCCAAAGTTCCAAGCTAAGCTGGGTATAATAGAACGCTGATAGCTTTTTCAGAACGGTTTTCTCCAAAATCAGTACCCCCATTAGTTTTAGATGATAATATTTTTTTTTTTTTTTTTATACAAAGCACGACAAATGACTCAACACCACCTGATGTGAAGCGGTAAGAAGAGTCCATATGCGAAGACAGCTAGTGCAGTTCAGACACTGCTCTAGCCGCCTCCACCTTGCCGGCCCGAAAGGTGCTTTTTCACGCCTCTTTTGAAGGAACCCATGTTATACGAAGGAGGGAACACATGTGCTGGCAAAGAATTCCAAGTTCTGGAAGTTCGACAAAGAAAAGAGCTACTAAATTTCTTTGTACGTGATGTTGAGGTGGAGACAGTGAATTGATGACTCCGAAGACCGGCACGCGTGCTCCTGAGTAGGAAGGGGGAAGGTGGGATAAGGTCAAATAGCTCTTCAGAACACTCTCCGTGATATAGCCGATAGAAGGCGCTAAGCGACGCAATGTCTCGACGCAATTGCAGAGGCTCAAGGTTGTTGGTGACCTCTACATCGCCAACGATACGGACAGCACGACGCTGCAATCTGTCCAGGGCATCGAGTAGGTACTTGGCGGAGCCATCCCACAAGTGCGAGCAATATTCCACGCAAGACCGGACCTGAGTTTTATATAGCAGGCATAATTGGTCAGGCGTGAAAAATCGACGCACCTTGTTCAGGACACCGAGCTTCCGTGAGGCTGTTTTTATCACGGTTTCGATGTAGTTCCTGGAATTCAGATCGCAACATATCTCCATACCTAGCAAGTTGAGGGAGCCCTGTGCCGAAAGAGTCATGCCCTGAAGAGACGGAAGGGGAAGGAACGGCGACATTTTAGCCGTAAGCGCGCACACCTGTGTTTTCTTAGCATTGAACTCAACAAGATTATTAGATCCCCATTCAGATACGAGGTTCAACACCCTGTCGAGCTCAATGGCAAGATTCTCTCTCTCCCTCTCGGTTTCAGCGCGCCCAGCCCCTGGGCGACCGTAATATTCCCCATGCACTGTACTGTCATCTGCATAGCAATGAATGTTTCCTAACGGAATCATGTCATTGATATGAAGAAGAAAGAGTGTGGGGGATAGAACAGAGCCTTGTGGTACACCAGCATTCACTGACATGAACCGCGAAGCGCATCCATCTGCGAGGACACGGATTCTTCGCTCATGCAGGAAGTCGGCGATCCAGTTACAGAGCTGAGCGGGCAGACCGTATGCCGGGAGCTTGGAGAGAAGAGCCTTGTGCCAGACCCGATCGAACGCTTTGGCAATGTCAAGGCTAACTGCCAGTGACTCACCACGTTTGTCAATAGCTTCACCCCAGACATGCATTAAGTACGCTAGAAGATCACCCGTTGACCGGTTCGGCCGAAACCCGTACTGTCGATCATTAATTAATGAGTGACCTTCTAGGTATCGGATCAGCTGGTGGTTTAAGATCCGTTCCATGACCTTGCAAAGAACTGAGGTGACAGCTATCGGGCGGTAGTTAGCTGGGTCTGATCGGTCTCCCTTTTTGGGGACCGGTTGCACATTGGCCTCTCTCCAAGATTCCGGCACACACCCAGAAGAGAGAGAAAGACGGTATAGCCGCGTTAAGACAGGAGACAACTCCGCTGCGCAGTTTTTCAGTACTATCGCTGGAATGCCATCAGGTCCACTAGCTTTCCGGACGTCGATTGACTGAAGCTCCGCACGTACATCACATTGCCTAATACGAATATCGGGCATTGTGTGGCCACAGTGGGAGAGTGTTGGTGGCTGTAAGTTGCAGTCATCGATTCGGGAGTGAGCAGCAAAGAGTTTTACCAAGAGATCGGCTTTCTCTTGCGGCTTGTGAGCTAGCGAGCCGTCAGAACATCTCAACGGGGGCAGCGAGGGTTGACAGAAGTTGGATTGCACGGCTTTGGCCAGACGCCAGTAGCTACGGCTTCCCGTAGGATGCGTAAGAAGTTCTTGGCCAACTCGTGCAACGCGCTGGGCATCCGCTCTGATGAAGGCCCTTTTGCAGGACTTGGTGGCGTTGTTATAGGCTGCTTTCAGTGAGTCAATGTTGGGATCCCCGCAAGCTCGGCCCCTGATCCAAGCGCGGTATGCCGACTGTCTGTTTTCAACAGCTAAGGCACAATCGCGGTTGAACCAGAGGTTACGCCTACCCCTACTGATTAGATCGGAGTGAGGGATATAGTACTCCATCCCTAACATGATCTCATCAGCAACAGCAGTAGCGCTAGCGTTCGGGTCCAGCTCACTGAAACAGCGCTGCCTCCAAGGGACAGATGCGAAGTAATCCCGCATACCGTCCCAATCTGCCGACGCATAGTGCCAGATGCGGCGTTTGGCAACCATAGGTACCGGTGGCGACGCCCGTGGCACCCCAGCGGATACCAGGCAGTGATCCGATGTTCCCAAAGGAGCACGAACCTCTAGCCGATATCCATCCGGGCGAGTCGTCAGCAGAAGGTCCAACAATGAGGGCGCGTGACCGACAATGTCTGGAATCCTGGTGGGCTGGTTTACCAGTTGGGTCAGGTCATGCGTGAGAGCGAAAGCGTGGGCAGTTCTACCAGCATGGTCAGTTTTAGAGGAACTTAACCACGACTCGTGGTGAGCATTGAAGTCCCCTAAAAACACCAATTCCGCGGTTGGAAACTGCTCCTGCGCAACATCTGCCACCCGACTAAGATGTTCGAAAAGTCGAGTTGTCTCCATGTCACCGCTGTGGGATCTATACAGGCACACGTAGATACGGCAATGTGTGCCCAGGTCCACATGCACCCCAAGAATAGAGTAGGAAGGGTCCTCCAAACAGCGCAGACGGCGACAGCAAACATCCGCCCGGACAAACAAGCATACCCCGGCCTTCGCTTTGAAGGACTCTTCAAGAGCGTAGCCGGGGTAATCCAAGTAGCTAGTGTCTGCCGGGCGGAGTATTTGCGTCTCCGTCAAAAACAGCATTTCGGGTCGAGCCGTCTCGAGATGTTGGTGGACGGCATTGAGGTTAGCATGGAGCCCACGGATGTTAGTGAGCCCACCCTCAAACAGCGTGGTTGTGGTGGGGGTGTGCACCGCTGAACGACCGGAAATGTTTCTTAGCGCTGCCATAGTAAATGATGAAGGAGGAGAGGCGTGAATTGGGGGAACGTCGTCGCGATATATACGGTCAAAGCGTGAGGCCTGTTTCCCCAGGTAATAGCCGACAGCAGAGAAGCGCTGACCCGCCGAACGGAAGGGCCCCCGAACCCCCCCGGGAATGGCCGCCGGGACCCCACCACCCGGTCACCAACCGGCACGACGGACCACCCCAAGATTATGCGTGGCATGATAGGGCAGCCTCACGAACTGGTTAGGTTCGCTTGGGCCCCTGTACTGTACCACGGGCGGCCAGCGGAACAGCCGTTTCTTCGGGTCTCCCTGGTCGGCGGGTCAACGCAGTCCACCTGGCTCTGGTTAGACGGAAGCCGTCACTGACCGCATCCATCGCCGCAACGTCTCCCCAAGCTCTGGTTGTACGCTGACTGATCCCGGAACGCGACCACAAGTGGTCACTTGGCGGGTTTTACGCCATGCGTACGGTGGTCACTAACCAGACGGGTGTTCAGACCCTACCACCAGTCGAGCAGTTGGTAGCTCGGTAATCCCTTAGTCGCCTCTTACGACACCCACGGGAAGAAATGGGGCGGTGAATTGTATTCTTAATCCGTCACCGCACGGACACGGATAATGATGTTCTATGAAAATATCCCAGAAAATATGGCTGGCAATATTATTACGACAGCATCATCCTTGGAGAAAACAATATTACAGACAGTATCTTTCGTCCCGTACTGCAATTCCACTGTATTCCCTGCAGCCATAATATTGAATAATTCTATTCCATACTGGACAGGCTAACAACCATTGTGTTGACTAGTAACCATTCCTGTCTCCGCTCCCGTGCATATCGGCTATCGTGCAAAAA
The DNA here is from genome assembly GCA_947347705.1 of Nymphula nitidulata. Classification (NCBI taxonomy): domain Eukaryota; kingdom Metazoa; phylum Arthropoda; class Insecta; order Lepidoptera; family Crambidae; genus Nymphula; species Nymphula nitidulata. The sequence continues at coordinate 7,865,851 of OX374627.1, forward strand.
GGTGGCTTATATCCTTTCTCAGTATGTCATTTATATCAATGCCGAATTTCATTACAATCAGTTCAGCGCTTTAGGGATGAAAACATAACAGACGGAAAGACAGAGTAACTTTCGTGTTTAAAGTATTACCGAGTATGAATTAAGTAGCAAAACCGCTTCAATTTAATAATGTCAAAGATCGATTCGACTGTAACTCATAGGCGTCTTTCAATGTCAGTCGCGACTTGTAAGTCGTCGTGGTACAGTTCAATTTGTCGAATTTGAAATTCAAAGCGGAGCTCCAAATCGTGGTTGTTTAGATTGCTTCATCAAGTGCTTTGATGTCATCAAGTGATCTCGAAAATAAAAACTGCCTTGCTACTTCAGCCTCAAGTAGCGACTGGTAAATATTTCAATGAATATATATCAAATAGAAATAATTGTGTATTGAAAATTTAATAAGTACGCTCGTAACGTGAATATGTTACTATGGTGAGTCACAAGTTCACAAGACTTTTGCATTTTAATGGTGTCAAGAGATGAAAGAGTGAAGATTTAGATTCTAGCGAAGACTAGAAATGATTGCACTGGGTATGGCATGGCGTTAACACTGCGGTTAGGAAAGCAAAGAGAATGGCTTGGAGAACTGTGAGGAGAACATGAGTTCTATTCCTAAAGGGATGAGGTTAGACAAAGCCATATCGACCACGAACTCGATCCTGTTAGAAGTGATTAAGAACCCAAATGATGAACGCACAGATACTGGGAAAGAGACGTTGATGGAAATGCTGAATACTCACTTCCCAGGATCACAAACTTTAGAAGAAGAGCATGATGTTATTGAACTAGAAGACCTGAATCGGAAAACCTCAAAATTCGATTTAGGATATAGCTAAAAGGGTGGTGGGTGGAGTAAAATTAAATGGACCCTAGCTAGTTTTCAACCATTTAAAGCTCCTGGCCCAGTCGACATCTATCCAATAGCTTTACAGCAAGATAACTTTGGACAACGTCTATGCAGGCTACACAAAACATGTATTGCCTCGGATACATTTCCAAAAATTGGAGAAAGTTCAAAGAAAAAGAACACTGGCTCGCTTCCTGAATGGAGCACTTACACGACGTTTTGCTACCAACCATATGCTCCATAAAATGCAACTTTTCCCGTCACTACTATGTCAGGCATGTGGTGAAGGCCAGGAATTAATGGAACATCTTTTCTGTCAACGCTAGAGTACTTAGACTACTAAAGTTACTACTGTCTACAGGCAACGGTAACTGTTTACCACCAGGCGGACTCTTACACTTGATTGTAGAAAAAAATTATCTTACATAACCTCTCAACCTTTTAAGTTATCTCTCCTCCTATGACATTAATTCTACAGCTAGTTATAGTAGAAAATTATAAGACTTTAAATACCGAGTGTTATGTCCTCACACTGATACTCGTGTATCTTTATCATATCAGTATAGTTGTTATCTACATAATCTCTCTTTTTCATTTAAGTATACAAGTCAGCTATCTACGAAAACCATCATCGATCACAATTTGTTATAACTCACCTTAGTCTTATTACAAAGGAATATGACAGCACTTAATATGTGGGCATTTCAATTTCAATTTCAACTTTATTGCTTTTCCACAATTATTTCACTATGATGTTTGGAATGATAGTCATTAATTATATTGATTTTATGTAAAGTAGAGTCCTGTGGAGAGATTCAAGTTTGAACGACTAGATTCTACAAAAGGATAGCATTTTTGTTGATATATTATCTAGAAGGTGCAGGTTGGTAGACCTCCTCGTGGTTCATCCTGGGAGTGCACATATGCAGCTACTCCTGTCCCTTTGCAAACTACCGACGAAATTAGGTGATCGAGGCCATTTTCGTTTCCTGAAGGTATATTATCAAGAATGATTACCAGACTTCGTCTTATACCCAGCAAACAGTTCGAACTGTCGTACGTTAAATGGTTTATCCTTCGCTATTGTACTGTTGACGTTAGTTACGCAATTTATTTCTGATATGACTAAGGGAGTCGTAACACATAATTGGGGATATCGTCTATCAGTTATAATTATTACCATTAATAGTTTCCAAGTCCTTGACATACGTCTAATAAATCGTCATAAAGTACATGAAAACATTGAATGATGGTTAGGAATTTTTTTTTGGTTTCCATCAAAGTTACGTTAAAGCTACTTAATTGTATCGTAGATACCCAAAAAAAAAATATTTAAATTCAGGAAATGAATATGGGTATATTATTTGTCAGCTATCTCAATAACTCTATTTATATTTATCATAGTCGAGATAAGTTTGATTCTGAATAGTAATGATATTAAATTACTATTAAAAGTAATTTCCTATTGTATACAAATTATCGTTTACCATAACCTAAAGTTTTCTTATTTTAAAAAGGTCTTTTCCGAAATAAAATGTATCGAGGAAAAATCCTTTAATCGTGTTTCTGTTTTACAGTGTCTAGATAAAGATTTAAAGTAACTTATATCTGATTTTCAGATTCGTAAAATTTATCAGCGGCTATAAAAAAAAGTTTTTAATGTATCGCCTTAACATCGCGATGTGTTCACTTAAGGCCTCTTCTTACCGCTTTTTCTTGGACATAGGTTTTGAATGAATCATTTTCCGTCCTTCGAATTAAAAAAAAAAGACGATACAATAAAGTAAGCACTCACCGGCGTTAACAAGACGCAGCAGGAGTGAAAGCGCAAGAGCGATGGCGGCGGGTTGCGCGAGCGGCGCTCGCCGCATGTCGCGCCCACCGCACCGCTCATGCCATGTCGCTTCTGAAACAAGCAAATTATTTATTTATTATTATTATTATTAGCACTCTAGGTAACTAAGGACACACTCCAGGTAACGGACAGTGTAGAACACTGCACGTTGCCTGACTCATATCTTTTTGGCCGGTGTATAATGTTAATGACTTTAAAGTAACTGGGAGCATAACAATGTATAATTAACATTTGTCGAATTGTGGTCTCCAAAAACTCTTTTGGGTACCATTTGGACGATAATTAACTAGTTGAATTCAAACCAGGTCACGTACATAAAACATATTATTGTTTACATTTAGTCAACTGCACAAAAACCGCGTAAATTGAGTGGTCTACCACTCAATTTCAAGTCACTAATTGTGTTTGACTGAGCTTTTAACAAGTTCACATGCAAAGTAATTACGCGGAGCACCTAATAGTGTACACTTGACTTTATTTGCCAAGTAACAAATTGGCAAATCTGCAAACCACGTAATTTATCAGTTAATCTAGTATTGTAAAGATCCTTAGCTAGAATTGTTATAAAATATCACGTAGGTACAATGTTTACGTTTCAATAATCAAAACCGCGATCGCATGAGTCGCTTTCTATATGCGTGGATTCTATCGGTCGGAAAACGGCTAAAACATTCAATATACCGGAGAAATATTCTTTTACATTACAGAGTAAACATTCAGGGTGATTTCACTGGAATATAATTTCATTAGCTTTTTTTAAATGAATCGGGTAATGAAAAAACGTACACCACCCGCCTTATCGTAAGCGGTTACCGTAGACTATTGACACTTTAATGGCCTGGCCACGGGAACGGGCGGCGGCGGCGGCGGCGTCTCGGCAACCACTGCGCGGTCACGACGACGGGCTGCGAGGCCAACATCAAGACAGCGCGCAGTGGTTGCCTAGACACGAGACGCAGGACACGCGTGCGGTGAGTTCGTGGCCAGTACCCCTACCACGAACATTTTTAAATTTCGAATCGTAATCGTATCGTTCACGCACGCCTAAAATGCCAAACAAAAGCTAACATAATACTCGATACGATGGCTTTTCAAAATTTAAAAGTGTTTGTGCTAGGGGTACAGGCCGTAATGCCACCAGCTATGTTACGCGTTGCCTGTGAAAATAAGAGGCAGCGTAATTTCGGCAGCCTAGGATACAATGGAGACGCTCGGTGGTGTAGTGGCTTGAGGGCTTTGGTTTCGATTACGAAAACTAAGCAACTTTCGCCACGGATCATCCCGAGATGATCCTCGACCTCCTCCGTGCTTCGGAAGGCACGTTAAGCCGTTGGGTTCGGTTGTTACACTACAACCGCTGGTCCGGTCTGTTCCTATCTGTACTGGTACGGGTAGTGCTTTTACGGTTTTGGGGCACACCGCATGGTTGGTGCCCAGGGGGGTGACCGCCGCTAGCCTTTCTGGGGCTCCGCGTCAACCTGTAACCCGTCCCCTTCTCCCAAATGTCTGTGTAAGTCCTGGCCCAGACGGATAGGCGACTATTTTTGACCGTTGCCGGGGTCCTCCTATAGACGGGGTATGGCGGATAAATCAGTCCGCGGCACCTCGACATGCAGCAGGGGCGCTAGAGGTGGAGGCAACCTTCACTTAAGCCCTCTAAAGCCCTTTCTCCTACAGTGTCAAAGTGCACAAGGGCCCTTATCAGGGCCAGCGGAGCTGCGACGGCGACGTGTGGTTGCAGCTCGTGGATTGCCGGTCTGCTAGACCAGCGGTTCATCTATTGTTAGGGCTCCGGGCATGGTTAGGGGACTATGTGCGGCTTGAAAATGAAAATGAAAATATCTTTATTCAATTAGGCCCCCAAGAAGCACTTTCAACAAAAAACCCTTAAGTCTATCACATAAAAATAATATTAACTAACTAACAATTTCATAATGTTTGTCTCTCTGTCTTATCTGGATCTACGTAAGCTAAGAATGTTATGTCAGTCTGTCTATCGGTCTGTCTGTTGGTCCGTCTGTCCGTCTGTCCGTCAGTCAGTCTGTCTGTCTGTCCGTCAGTCAGTCTGTCTGTCTGTCCGTCAGTCAGTCTGTCTGTCTGTCCGTCAGTCAGTCTGTCTGTCTGTCCGTCAGTCAGTCTGTCTGTCAGTCTGTCTGAATTTACACCGGTTCCAAAAGTTGAACTACCGAGAAGATTCCGACAACAAACTCGTGTAGTCACTCTTTAATTACACAGTAATAGTATTTAGCAGCGCAGTGTCGCACAGAGTATAAAAAAAGGTATATTAAAGTACCAATAAGTACCTAATGATAAGAATATTTACTGTATTTAAAGGCTGTCCGACAATGCACCATCACAATTTAGGTATTACAATACACAAAGGTCAACAATTAATATACAAAGACCTAATAAAGCTAAACATCTTTCATTAATTTTAAACACTTGTCTGAGCACGTCATTACAATAATAATTGTATTGTTTTATTTATTTCTATAATGCCATATACCTTAAAAAATCCCTCAAAAATTATACTATTGATGAATATGTAGGTAAATTATTACAAAATCAAGGAAGCTTAGAGATGACCATTTTCACTAGTGGCACCTGTTCACAAGTATGACGCATGTGCCAGCCATCGCTCCGCTCAACCATATCATAGGGAACGGAGCGACCTTGCACAGCCCGGTCCTAGCGTCAATGTATCGGCGTGCGGACCAACCGATGTTTAGGGGACGAGAGGGGACTGACAGTAGTTGGTCGTCTGCTTGTGACAGTATAGCGGATGTCATGTTCTTGCATCCCCCGCAATACCGTCATTCCGCAGCAATCTGGGTACATCGCTTAGGGGCTTAGGAGGTGAGAGCCCCACACCTCTTCTATCTCCTCCTCCGGGAGTTGGGAGTTAGGCTTGTAGAGCTTCCCCTTAGCGAGAAAAAAAAAGGTTAGAACATGAAAGACAACGCACGAGCCGAGCGAGCGAAGCGAGCGTGCCGTGGCAGCGGCCGGCGAAGTGCCAGAAAACCAAACGCTTTTTAGGACAAAGGCGTTAGGTTAAATTTGTACGGAAGCGACTTGGATCGATTTTAGTGAAATATCATGAGCAAATGCATTTCTTTCTTTTCTTTTCAAATGAAATTCGGGCATATGAGTAGTATTGCATTTAATCTTCGGGCAAACAATAGACAACCCACCCTTACCCCACCCCTACCCCAAAGATAGCAAGTTTATGTAGCTATATTTTAAAGATCAAACGATAATGTACGAGTTATAAATTTTGAGGTTTCACTTTATTTTTAATCACACTTAGTTATAAATTAGATGTCAATAACAGTATTTATTAGGTGTCAATTTGCAGATTTTTTGTAAGCTATTGCTTGAATATATGTCATAAATTTAAATGCTCAAAAATTAATATCGTACTAAGTCATATTTATATAAGCTTCAATCAATGATATTTGCGGCTAACATAGCAATTTTTAGAAGCGCCTGAATTGTGGCTTACTAATTAATTTAGAAGGCAGGTCCAATTATTAGAGGACAATATTGATAATTATTAGAAGTTCGATTAATTACATGCCAATTCTTAATCCAAATATCTATCTGCTATGTTCTCTAATACGATGTAAATAAATGAGTTGTAACAGCTATATACAGCCCGATGGTATTTTCTGATTTTGATGGCCTTCAAATTTTACAAATGAAATGCCAATACCGTTCCGCCTAACCCCTCATCGCTGAAATGGTGTTCTGTAACACAAAAATTAACACTTTCTTAGTTTCGGAAGCGTCCCATTTTCGGATTTATTCTCATTCGCAGTCTGTCATTTTAGGTATTGTGGTAGTGGCGACATTACAACTTGACGCAGCTATTAAATGCTACTTTTTTATATAGCGGAAAATTCTTTTAGCTTCAAATGCTGCATGACAAACTGCACTCATTTAGCAATTTATTGCTTGACTATGGTAGTACCTAATAGTATTTGAAATCCCAATTTATTATTGTCAGTTATAACAAATAAATCACTTTAATGCCTATCCTTTCTAATTGTAACAAATCACCAGGGCTGTTTAGCACCGGCTGTTATTTGCTTGCCTTTAACCATCACCTTTAAAATAAAAGTAAGTTTTAGTTTGTTTGTAATAAAACTTTGAAGATTCTGTAAAAAAGAGTAAAGACGTTTTTAAAAAAGGACGTTACTGGTTGTTAGGGTCATTCCGGGGATTCAGTCTGAAAAAGTTGTATATAAATTGGAAGTAAAAAAATAATATTCGTGAGCTTTCCCTTATCATTTTTGAACCTTCCCAACAATTGGCAGAAAAAAACTACTAGGTATGACTGGTTAAAAATGAATTTACTGTTTCTCAAGCTGCATTTTAAGCCCATGCAATGTCGCTCCGCTCCTTATAATATGGTTGAGCGGAGCGATGGCTGGCACATGCGTCATACTTGTGAACAGGTGCCACTAGTGGAAATGGTCATCTCTAAGCTTCCTTGATTTTGTAATAATTTACCTACATATTCATCAATAGTATCATTTTAGAGGGATTTTTGAGGTATATGGCACTATAAGATATTATATATAAAAAAATACAATTATTATTGTAATGACGTGGTCAGACAAGTGTTTAAAATTAATGGTCATCTCTAAGCTTCCTGGATTTTGTAATAATTTACCTACGTATTCATCAAAAGTATCATTTTTGAGGGATTTTTGAGGTATATTGCATTATAGGATATTATATATAAAACAATACAATTATTGTAATGACGTGGTCAGACAAGTGTTTAAAATTAATGAAAGATGTTTAGCTTTATTAGGTCTTTGTATATTAATTGTTGACCTTTGTGTATTGTAATACCTATATTGTGATGGTGCATTGTCGGACAGCCTTTAAATACAGTAAATATTCTTGTCATTAGGTACTTATTTTTTATACTCTGTGCGACACTGCGCTGCTAAATACTATTACTGTGTAATTAAACATTGTAACTTAATAATTGAAAAGAGTGACTACACGAGTGTGTTGCCGGAATCTTCTCGGTAGTTCAACTTTTGGAACCGGTGTAAATTCAGACAGACTGACAGACAGGCTGACTGACAGACAGACTGACTGACAGACAGACTGACTGACGGACTGACTGACAGACAGACTGACTGACGGACAAACGGACCGACAGACAGACTGATAGACAGACTGACATTATAACATTCTTAGCTTACGTAGATCCAGATAAGACAGAGAGACAAACATTATGAAATTGTTAGTTAGTTAATATTATTTTTATGTGATAGACATAAGGGCTTTTTTTTGTTGACGATTCGAAAGTGCTTTTTGGGGGGCCTAATTGAATAAAGATATTTTCATTTTTTCAATGAGTTATTAAAATATCGAAAAAAGTTTTTAATATTGTTAATCTAACTGGCTAGTTCCAGAAATTTTTAGTGCGCTCTGTAGTATTAATTATAAAATTTATGAATACCTACCGCGAATAATGAAAATGTTGGTAATGTTTGCATGCCCAATTTTCGGGGTAGATTGACCTATTATCGAATCAGAAATCAAAGATTACAAACAAGACCGTTCTATTTTCGACTTAATACCTTCACAAGTAGGATTGATTGCGTATTGTAACCGATCGTTTATTAGCACTAACACGAAAATTGTTGCTATTTGGCGCAATATCCGATACGATGAATACAGCTCCATAATTTCAGGGTTGACTTTTGTAGTGTATTAATAGTATGTACTATTATATTTAAGATAGGTACCAATTGTGGGTAGGTTGATTTACCTTCAGTTGGAATAAATCTCTTGAAAGACAAGCTGTGTTTCCTTCCGTGCTCGTAAAGTAGGTACATAACAACTTTATTCACATTACCTACAGCATAACTTCGTTATAGACTTAAGTGGTGACGTAGTGGGTGACGTACGTTTTCAGTTGATTATAGGCGTGTACCTAACAGCACGAGCGTGGCTCTAGTAAACTTTTACATTGGAATTATAATATTCTTACAGTCACACCTATATCTACCCCAACCCAGAATCTTTAAGAGCTAAAAATATGCATTTTAGATAACGCAGAATTGTAGATAATAATATTATTATGTTCATAAGAAAAGAAAGGGCAATGGAAAGTGCTATGTGGGCTGCGTGATCGAATCGAAAATGGTGAGATCCGCAGGAGAACTAAGGTCACCGACATAGCCCGAAGAATTGCGAATCTCAAGTTCAGTTCAGTTCAGTTCAGTTCGTGGGAGGGGGCAGCCCGCCTAGCATGACCACCGAAACGCGATATGATAAAGCCATCAGGGTCGTCGGTCCATCTAGTGGAAGGCCGTCCTACTTTACGCTTTACGGTATGTGGTCATGTTAGAACGCTGTGAACTGTTAAAAATTATTGGATATAACCGCCATCTTGAAATTTTATCGAAACTGCGAACATGTCTAAATACAATAAGTTCGCAGTTTCGATAAAATTTCAAGATGGCGGTTATATCGAATGATTTTTGACAGTTCAAAGCGATAAATGGCTTTATCATATCGCGTTTCGGTGGTCATGCTAGGCGGGCAGGTCACATTGCAATGAGGACTGACGGCTGTTGGGGCGGGCCCCCCACAAGGTGGACCGTCGATCTGGTGAGGGTCGCGGCAAGCCGATGGATGCGGGCAGCGCAGGACCGGTCGGTTTGGAAATCCCTGGGGTAGGCTTATGCCCAGCAGTGGGCGTCACTCGGCTAAAATGATGACGATGAATTTGTTTATAAATATTAGAAATATATTAAATAAACATTACAAACATCCATGACTCGTGGAGAAATGATCGTACTCATCATAAAAACATCTGCGCCTACCGGGATTTGAATTTGGTACCTCTGGTTTATTTGACTAGGGCACTGACCATTCAACCAGATGGCCGTCAAACTTGACAAAAACCGTTTAATTGATAATAATTTTAACTTTTGTGATATATACACAGTTATTGATTGAAAAGTTCTCAAATTTGCCACAGACAAAAATTTACAATTTGTATGTACTAAAGGCCTGTTTATTTGAAAATAAAATAAATTATATCCACTTAATTTATCCAATTACACTACCATATGACTCAATTAATTGCACCGATTTCGAAAGAAGGTAAACTGTTTTAACAATGTAACATAATATGTCAATCTATATTTTGTTGGAAAATTTCAATATATTATCTAAAATATAAACTTTTTTAAATTGAGAAAATTTAAATATTTTCTTTATATTGCTTCACCTTCTTTCATACTGTAGTCTTCTTGTATATTCTTCAAGGTAATATTTCCTTGACACAATATTTTCACAGAGCAGTAAAAGCTTCCATACTAATTTTGGAACAAAATTAATTATAAATATGGGTAATAATAATATTATGTTACTTTCATTGTAACCGTCCTTCATACCAATAGGGGTACCCCTTGTTGGTTGTACACATTCAATTTTTTATGTTATCCGTATCCTATTACTAGTATAGAGATCATAATTAAAGCAGACGCTTTACCATTGAGTTTTGTTACTCTCCCCTATTACCCATAATATCCCTTATCAGTCAAGCCCTACGTTTCTTCAGTACACTTTTTATACAAGAAAACTCAATACATACCATGTCTGGTTATAACTATATTATCTTCATACTTCGTCAGTGTCAATATAGGCCGCTATATTGAACTATTGAATCGCTAATGACACAACTTCGATTGCCAAAGTTTTGGCAGCAGAGCACTCTAGACTAGCCGCATTGATTAATTAATGAGTATAATGTCACTCAGAAACAATCACCATTTGTTATTGGCAATTAAGATATAGGCACGCAGTCATGATTGGTAGAGCTAAATTTAAATCCTTGGAGCGACAGTTTTAAGTCGTCCAAGTCAACAGAAAAGTACATAATAATTGTAGCTATATATTGTACGCGTCGATTTATAACAATTTAGAAAAGAGGCGTATTTAAAAAAATATTCTCAAGCACAAGCTGGCCATATACCAACAAAGGCCTAGCGCACATTGCGTTACGTCTTTGTTGGTAGGCAAAACGATTAATTTCTTTAACTCTATTTTTAGTCTTGTTTCTGGATTATGAAATCTTTTAACTTGATTCCTTACCGTACTGATTATCTTGCCTGCTCCTTTAAGAACTAAGGCACCTTGCAACTAGTGATTGGCTGGCATCATACACAATCCTAATTTATTTATTTTTTCGATTTTTCAAAATAAAAAACATTTTGATGACTATTTTTAACATTCATTAAAAGTTGGAGTCTTTACAAGAAATTGCCTGATCTAAAATTTTAGCACTTTCTGTTTAGAAATTATAACAAATTAAATTAAATTTAGCAACATCTAATAAATAGCGTCAATTACGATATAAAAGATCAAAGTGGAGACTGAAGTTTTTTATCAAAAGTTATAAAATTCTTGACTGAAATAAGAAAATTCTTTCGTTTTAACTCTGAGGCGCTACAGGGCACTTTAAGACAAGCTTATTAATTTCGCTCATTATTAAAGACCCGTTTCAGCGCTAACTTTTATAGTTAATATTTCACCCTCAAGAGGAAAGTGAATGAGTCGAATAACTTGAGCTCATTATTCGTGCTTGATTCTTTGAAGAACACTTTGGCTAAAACTTTACAGTGTTACCGACATTTTGGATTAATTCATTGTCAAAACGTGTCAAAAGATTTTGAGTTGCACACAATTTTAATCTCAGAACCTAATTTAGGTTTAAAGTTTTTTTATTCATACAACTAGGTGCCAAGCGGTTACTGCCGCCTATACAACACAAGGAAAAAATCACCTTGTAGTGCAGGTGTGTTGCCATCCTGAGGCCTAAGATGAAATGCCTTCCATGCCCAGTAATTACACTGGCTACTTTTCCCTTAATTCAATCCGAAACACAGCGAACTGATTCACGGCTGAAATAAGAAAGGCGGTGGTACCTACCCAGACGACTTTACGGGCCTACCGCCTAGTTATTTAAAAAATGATGATGAATAAAAATCATAATTGAATAAAAAATAAATTTGATGTATTTAAAAAAAGGATTTATTTAGTTAAAAGAAACATATACGAATAACCACGACCCATAAACTAATTAAATGTATGTGCTCATTACAGAAGCAAATGCCTCTACCCTCTGAATTACGGTCTATGGTCAATCTACCATGCAAAGGTTAATTCCTCAGAAAAGCTTAATTTGTGATTTACGTGAAATCAACCAAATTTTTTAACCCTCACATTTAAGGGGCCCGAACGTCAAAATAGCTACAAGATCGACTTCACCCTAGAGGGGCTGACGACCGATTGCTCCCGCGAAGAGGGAAACAAAAAGGTCATTTCCTTGCCAGTTCCTTAAAATCTGATAGTCACCAACTGACAGTCAAGGGAAATTCTTAAAATTGCATACGGTCAGGAAGCGACACACCATGACAACACAAACTTCGATTCTCATACGTAATGAAGGAGGTGCCTTCAGTAAACAAACTTCTCCATACATCCTGCGCATTCACAATCTGGCAAAAACAAAAAAGCCAACAAAATTTTCATATTGATCTTTTGAAATTTGTAGACACTACAACAAATATTGTTTCTCGATTAGTCTCAAACAGGGGGTTGATATACTCCCTATGACACAGAATAATTATGGTCTGAATGCAAATAATCATTATAAATTATTAATGTTTAATAAATAGGAAAAATGTTAAAGAATAATAAACAATGTTTATGTTGGTCACCTTAGTGGTTATGCTGATGATTTCGTATATAACAAAAACAATGAATTTATTTTTAATACGCAACCACAGAATACTTTAGAATACAGTACAAATGAATTCGATTGTTACCTCCTATCTATATCTGTGACTGACACCAATACTTCTTGTGTCTGTGCGAATATGTCAAGGAAACATATTAAACTTCACACAACACAGCACAGTAGATAATAGAAATAATGCGAGCCTCGATAACTTTATACACAAATTATCTAGTCTGCGGTCATACCCCTGTTCTAGACAGTCGCCCCATGACGTAACATTTCACTAATGGCATAGCCTTCATTTGCAAGCATGCCGTGTCGTTTCATAAATATCATAACATACATACAGCTTGCTATTAACATGTTTCAAATACGAAAGTTTCTGTTGACATTGCTGTTCTATTTGCTCGTGTGTGGTTAAGCTAGCCGCACAACCTTTGATACGTCGGTACTAAAGGTTTTATAATAGGATTAAAGGCTTCTTAATACTCATAAAATCTATTTTAGTTAAAACACTGCTAAACACGGTTTGTATTGTTATGTAACGAAAGAAAAAAGTTTTGAATAGTGTTAATATGTAATATAATATTATTATACTGATATAGTATAATGTTCTCAAACAAGCCTTAGCTATGCATAATTGAGAGATTGTGCCATTTATTACTAGATAATGGCTTAAAATACAAATATATTAATAGTCAATTATACTTATTTCATAAGTTTAGAAAAAAATATTAATTAGAAATAAATATTTGAAATAAAATATAAGAAAATGAAATAGTTTTAATGAGCGTGTATAAGTGAGACCGATAACTCTTTTACAAATTGTATAGTTACACCTGGTTTGAATCACATGCCGTCTTTCTTTACCCTTAATGAATAAAATGAGACAGTCTCAACTTTAAACCGAGTGTTATTATAACGGATCGTGTTCTAATTTATTTAAGAAAATTAAGTAATACTCCAATTCATCTGCTGTTCCTAAATCCTATGGAATCTTTTACTTTTTTTAGTTAGTTTATGAGTTATATTTGGCAATCAAACACCACAATAAGCATATGTATACAATCATATACTCGTTAAATAAAATAAATCAATCAATAAACGTTAATTGTGCCCGTAATAGCTAAACGACTTTTTCATGACATGAAACAATATAAAAATAAAATACAGAAAAGTCTACTTCTTAATTTAATTACAGTAATTGATCAAAAAACACACAGGTTATGTACAGACGACAGCACATCAAGAGCAACAGTTGCATTACGAAAGCCGCCTCTATTACAAACATGATAAGGGCCGGTCTCAAGGTCGAACTGTTACGCTTCATGTGCTGTCGACTGTACCAATAACGAAGATTTAAAGCAACGTGTTCAGTCGGCATAATTTGTTCTACCCTCAATACTGGTAGACAAGCTGACACGTGTTTCCCGCCTCCGTGAAAGCGTCTTCCCTTTTGTTTTCATTCTATAGAAACTGTTCAAGTATTCCGATACACCGTAGCAAAGTTTCACACTTCGCTGAGTCGGGTAATATTTCCTTTTCCCAACCCGGCGAAGTATTTTCGTATATTTTTATAAATTGCGTCGATGCTTTAGAGACAACACAGTAATATTTTGAAACCCTGTATTAGAGTTTGCAGCCAAATAACAATACTTTTTGTGCAGTAGATAATTATAGTATTTCTGCGGTGAGTAAGGTCAATCCCTCAACACGCGTTATCCCACCGGAGGTCTTAGCTTCGGTCGGTGCTTAACGGGTTAACAGTCCTCTTCAATAATAATAATAATTCATACACTCACATCTATTAGCAATCCAAAAGTAAGCATCATCAAATCATAATTAAACATACCAACATTCGAGACTGGTGGACAAATGCTCGTACCCATTGTAAAAACACCTGCCCCTCTCGGAGAAAAGCAAGCGGATTTTCTCCTGCTATGCGATTCCTGCTGGAATTCATGGTCGTGGCGGCGCTGTCATACCTTTTGGCGTTTGTTTGTGTTGTATACTGGCAAGTTTAAGTGAGAAATTATTATATATTCCGAATACTTTTAAGTGAGAAATATTCGGTTTCTCGTTATACCATTTTTGGTATGGAGTTACAAACACCAATGCACGGTGTGGAGACCTATTTTTAATGTATACAGCAGTTTCCACAGCGTCCTGCCAGTATGCTTTAGGGAGATTGCTTTGAGCTAACATAGTTCGAGCCTTTTCAACAATACACCTTATACTTCGCTCGCTAATTCCATTTTGTTGCGGGCTATAAGGAACTGTTGTCTCATGTTTAATGCCGAAACTATTAAGATAATTGGACAGTTGTTTATTAACAAACTCAGTCCCATTATCCGTTCGCAAACATTTCATTTTCATGTTTAATTGTCGTTCGACAAAAGAATGAAAAGTTTTAAAAATCTCAAAAACCTCAGTCTTCAAAGAAAAACAATAGACAAACATCATACGTGTAAAATCGTCAATAAATATAATAAAGTAACGTAACTATTTCCCTTAAAAGATGTAGTAGAAAACGGACCACGAACATCAGCGTGAATCAATTCTAGAGGACAACACGCACGTTTGTATTTAATTCTCAAGAAAGGTTTTCTGGCTTGCTTACCTTCTATACATGGTATACAGGGATCTTTATCGATAGCAGAATACGTCATACCGTTTGCTTGGCCTCTTTTAAGTTTGTCCATACCGATACGACACAGATGACCCAGACGCCTATGCCACAGTTGATACTCAGACAAATCAAAGTGCACTGTACGTTCTGTATTGTCAACCACATCTAAAGCTGCTTACTTATATGGTTTACTTGGATTTAAATTTAAACTATATAAACCACCACTATAAGCACCCTGTAAAATAGAATTGCCAGTTAAATTTACATCAATATTATTATAAAAATTACAACCATGTTTATCAAAAATTACAGTGAATCCTTTATCAACAGCTTTCTTAACAGAAATAGTTACTACATCAACAGTTTGACAACCATTTGATAACCGTTGAAGACACTAGAGTTTCGACGACGAGCACGGGCGGCCCGTCGTCTCTTGTCAGTCATCAAGCTCGATGTCGATAGTAGGTAGGTATACTAGAAAGACTAAATTAACATTCAAATATTATATCTAAACTTACATGATTCGAAAAAATATACCTAAAGAACGTATTCATAACAGCCAAACTTTAACATAATGTTACAAAAGTTGCCATATAAAAATCATAGGCAATTCGCTATCATTATATGTTATTACATAGGATTACTGTGTAAACGCGCTCAGGCTTACCGTATTAGGAAGCCTTGTATGAACGTCAACTAGCGGAAGAATCGATTTATGCAAACAACGAGGTTTTTTTCTTTTGATAGCAATGTTGACAAAATTGTGTAATGAAGTTATTAGAATTCGCATTTTTAGATTTCGGTTGATTCAAGATGATGTAGATCTAAATCTGTATCTGTATTCCCTAGACCATCTTCGCCCAAATGATTTGATTTAAACATAGGATGATTGAAAAAATATTATTATGATATTAAAATAAAAATGAGCACTTATTTCGGGTTGCCGTTAGAAATTTGTTCCGGAATTTAATCGTTCGGTGAGACCTTTAGTGTATTATTCTATGGCGACACTTTTGTCTGGAGATGCAA
Organism: Nymphula nitidulata; assembly: GCA_947347705.1. Classification (NCBI taxonomy): domain Eukaryota; kingdom Metazoa; phylum Arthropoda; class Insecta; order Lepidoptera; family Crambidae; genus Nymphula; species Nymphula nitidulata. Next base: position 7,882,028 of record OX374627.1, read on the forward strand.
CAAAGGCTATACGTTGTTCTTTTTTGACATCAACAGCGACAGGGAACCGTACCTGTTTATGTTGAAAAGATTTTTATTACTGTCGCAGTGTCTAACAGCGAAATAGTACTTCCAAAATCCAAATATGCAATCTTGGACACTGTTCAAATGCTCTAATGAAATCAGTAGTGATATTAGTATCATTAAATATTCCGTCATTTTAATAGTCAATATTAGATCTAATATTCCAAATTACGCAATACGCAATTTTCTGAGAAATTCTACGCTCGGCATGCATTGTTGTATCAAGTTACACGGTTTTGATATTTTTATGACATAAAAGAAAACATTTTTTAATAAAATATCATGTTACTATAATTTTGTCGGATTTGTTGTTTAGCAGGAATAGGGTAGTTGACAACTTTTTTTTTATTTCATAAATAAGAAGTTTATAACTCAAAAAGTAATATTGCAAAAGAAATAGTATGTCTAAGATCAATAGTTTCACAGATATAGTAGTATGTTTGTTGTGTTGCGGCGCGTCGTCCAAAAACGCTCCATAGAAAATCTACGGAACAGGTGACGTCACATGTTCCCATATTACTAAGAAATGTATGGGCATACTGACAAAAATGATAATGACTATGTATTAAGTATGTTTTTATAAATAGTTGTCATAATAATAGTTGTTTTAATTCATGTTAGCAATCTAATATCATTAGCATTTTTGATAAATTTTGAAAAAAAATATGACCATTTTTTTAATTTTAAAAACAGTACAACTTCAACAATATTCCATATCTTTTAAGTTTGAATTGTTTTTATGGGTAACAGTAGCGTATATTTTCCGAATTTGTGAAAAATAGCGGCATATTCAAACTTTGTCAACATCCCAATTGTTGACACATGTAGTTAACTGAAGAAATAATAAAAGCAAAAACCTATTTATAGTATTTTAAAAACAAAATAAATATAAAAACCGACTTTCAAACAAAAAAGGGAAAAAATTAATAAATTCAAGTAAGAACCTCTCGAATATAAACTACAAATATGTACTGACGTAAATCATTCCCATGGTGGCAAAAGCTCGCCACGCGATAGTAATCACTCCTACCTGTGTGACGTCATAAACTAGTACAATTTAACAATACTTAAAAAATACCCTAGAATATTTTTAAGACACTCTAAAATTGTTTATTCTTGTATTTTTATCTGAACCAGACCTCCTTATATAACGTTATAAGAATAATATGACACAAAGCATGATAAGCATTTTTAAGGAAATTTTTAAGCAATCTTTTTACAGTGTTTGCTCTTCGATCAATGATCGTCTTTATCATCATTTTAGCCCATGATTTAGATAAAGCCGAAAAATTTAAAATGTCTGTGGGATTATTTATCACAATTTTCTCAAGCGATCGTGCGACTTTGAATCAATTTTTCATCAATCAATTATGTAGGTAGCTAAAAATGTAGAGAGATTGTATTTTCTAAAATGAATTTAGAATTTCAGCTCAACTTGAATTTAATGAGACATTTGCCACACTGTACAATATCTTAAAATAAACATAAGATGGTATAAGTATCTAAATTTTAATAAAGCAAGATCATTTTTAGGTCAAGAGGAAGTAAAAAGGTACGGGAAGTCACGAAAGATCTTCGAGGGTCAAGTATGTCATGAACATAACGGACGATCCCTTAATCCAGATAAAATGGTTATATCCACCATTACAGTTCATAAAAATTCAATCTCGAAAATTCTAGCAAATTTGCTTCAAAATGACACCATTCGTGTAAACAGAGTATTGAGACATTTAAACATTTCCTTTATTCTTATCAGCCGTGAAACAGTTCGCTGTATTTCGGATTGAAGGGAAAGGTAGCCAGTGTAATTACTGGGCATGGACGGCATTTCATGTTAGGCCTCAGGATGACACCGCATCTGCAATATCAACTGATTTCTCCTTGTTATTGCAGGTGTCTATAGGAAGTGGTAACCGCTTTTCAGGTGGGCTGCCAGCTTGTTGTCATCTAGTTGTATAAAAAAACTGGAAAACTTGCTAAGCAATAAGGATTCTAATACAATACTAGACACTAAAATTGTATTAGTTTGAGGCTTGAGGAATAACGAAGATATATGCGAATTGGTCTTTTTTGGAGGCAAATAATAAAAAAACTCAATTTAAACGTAATTAAATATAGTCTTAACTTTTCTTGAGGCTTAACTCGGAATATTTAAGCCACTTTTTGCTTCCGATTTTAATACTGAATGATTTATTCATGACTCGGCGCCGAACAAGCTTGAGTTGGGTTTTTTAAGATCTATGGTTCGTGGTTAATTTATTAATTCGCGGCTCCATTTCTACTGTTTCTCCCATTTTGTGCGAAAAAAAGTACTAATTAATATTTACGGTGCATTAGCTGAGAGCTTTACGAGACTTAAGATTTATTTACATTTCAACAAGAAATGTCTTAACTTAAGTCTTTTAGTTTCACGACGAAAAACTACACTGCCTGCATTATTGATTAAAAAAACCTTTTGGGTCATCCTTGGAATAGCTATTCCGTGTTGTTGTCTTGTTCTTACACATCTCGAATAGCACTTACAAAAGTGCGACAAAACATAGAGTTGCTGTGATCAAGGATTACTACCCAAGGAGTTTTTTTTATTAATGAGGCCAATAATATCGCAGGAAAGTCACGATATGACGCATTGGGAGTTTATAAATTACCTTATTTATTTATTTACTTTTTAAAGTATCTGAACTTATCAACTTGATTTAAAAATTATTAAGTTATTGGTAATGAATTGAATCAAATTAAATCAAAATATCTTTATTGTGGAATACAGTTAACAATGATCATAAAAGAAATAGCAAGTCCAGCTGCGTTCTGCCATTACAGCGCACAATCAATAATTATTACCTAATTTTATAGTACCCATCAAAAATTTAAATAATATCAATAAGTTTAAAATGTCAATCAATTAAAATACAATATTGGATCAATGTCAGGGTCAAAAAATTTATATTAAATAAAAAAAATATATTACAGTTCATTACAAAATAAGGCAAATTGTTATTTCAGATCATAATTATCCCTGTCCGATAAAAAATCATTTTATATATAGTAACATTCGTCAGTGAGGAACTCTGTCAGTTAATATTTAAACGTAATCTAATTAGCACGCGCTTTACGTATTGACATTGGTATTTTGTTATACAGTATATGCGAGAGGCATTACAGAACACACTCAACTTTGTCATAAGTCGCTGAAATTGATGTGGTAAGTCGCTGAAAAAATCATAAATCTTTGTTAACATCACAAAGACTGACATGAACATAACATTCGGATCATTCAAATTAAATATATGTGAAAACGTTTTCATATGAATAATAAAATAACGATATTTAAATGGAAAAGGTAAATGGAAATCCCGAACAATAAATAACTACCTAGTTCCTTATTCCCGTATCCGAAATTATGCATACCTACGTTATTATTCGACACGTTCGGTTTATTCACGGATTTGGGATCCATTAAATATTTTAAATTGAATTTGAAATATGTTATGTACGTATACCAATGTAACGGAAATATGCCTGACATATCTAAATCTTTTTACTTTAGGGGTTGTTACATGTTGAATTGCTATTCATTATTACAGTAGTTTTATCTCACGAAGCGACGCACGCTTTGCTTATGGTAACGAAGTGTCAAACACGCTGCCCAATGTGTGCGTGAATGCGAATGGCGTATGCATAATTATTTTAAACAGATGGAAATATATAGGTATTATGATATACGACGTGAATGTGAATCTGGATAACTTATTTTTTTGTTTTGTAACTTTGCTGTACATGCTGCTGCTGCTGTATTTGCTGTAAATGGTTACTAAAATAAAGGTTTGAAGGTTTCTAAACATAAGTACCTACCATAATTAAGTAACTACTATTATTAATAAAATCTCGTGACTTTGTAATATTCGATTAAATCTATCAGATCGTTTATCATTATCAGCTTCATTATTACACAAAAAAATAATGATGTTCGGGCTACGCCGAAACAATATTTAAATAACAAGACTTAAGTAAAAAGAAAGAAATATATTTTGGAAAGAATATGACACTTTGACTAATTATCTATGTTAATGAATATGAGTACGCGCAGCTCTCTTGATGGCTGATTTCGCACTAAAATGAAATGAAATTAATTATAATAAAATAATGACAAATGAGGTTAAGGCGAAAAGTGCTTATTAGGAAAATGTACGTTGCATGCTTGTACATCTTCCCGGGCGAGAAAGTAAGGGTTAGTTAGATAGTTCTAATGATCGAGTGTAAATATTATAGCTAAGTATAAGGTGATTGAACAATATTTGCATTAAAATTAACATGCTTTTTGTTAGTATCTATCGTTAATATTTAATCTAAACAAAATGACATAATATACAATAATCTTAACTATAAACACATTAGTTTGACGGGTACCTATACCGAAGGTAGGTACGACCGAAGCACAGGCGAGGTGCTTTTATTTAATTTCGACACTCGCGCACTTTGTTTTGAGAACTCATCGAGCTCTATCACACTACACTGATTCACATCACTCTCACTTTCACTTCACTGTTCGCTGACTCTGGAGCGGGTCACGGCCGAAGGGGCCGACGGGGCCGCCCGCTCCGCTGCCGCCGCCACAGGTGCTGCCGGCGCGGTCTCCCGCACCGCAGATGATGCTGCAGGCGCTCGCCTACATCGTCGCCAAACGAGAACAGCCACAACGATCGCGACCACCGCGAATATTATGTAAATGGCTGCATAATGATGTACGTCATGATAAGACACCTTTTCTAACAAGGGCTTACTATTTTTCATAATCTCTAGCTCTTTCTTGATTCTTTGGAATTCGAGGTTATTGATCAAATTGTCACTATCTGATTCATTCTTTGAGTTAAATATTTCGGGTAAGGAGGTATTAATTATGTGATTTATAGGTGAAATTTCAAACGCTTGTATATCCGAACTTACGCTTAGTTTATTTACGTTTTGTCTGTGCGAGTAAACAAGGAAATCAGCTGATTTTATAATGCAGCCTTGGTCGACATTGAATAGGCCCGCGCGAGTTATTTGCATTGCGGTAATTTGATCTTCGCAAAGCAACTTTAGTTGACACTGGTCGCAGCAAAAATACAAATATGTATTTAATTTGTTTAATTCGGTCCATTTGTTGTTACACGAACTGCTAATCGTCTGACATATCCTTGAGTAAGGTTTCCTTTTGCATAGACTCTGATCGTCCTTGATGTTATAAATGGGCCCTTTCAACGGGCACAACACTGTTTTGGGATCTCTTCGTAAACAAGAGTCCAGATTTTTGTCAGATAGTGGGATAAATGCATCTTTCTTCAAATTCATTGCGACGTACTTAGCTATTGGAACAATAACGGTCTCGGTCCTATTTTCCGTCGCATGTGGAATCGAAATAATTTCTAATATTTCAAATGTATCTCTACTTATAAGTGGGATCTTAATCTCAAATATTAAATATAAACCTGTCATACGGGCTCTGACTTGTAGCAAATTGTATATCTCATAAAATTCGTAATTATCTACTGGTAACGATAAATCTTTCGGGAGTTGCTATAACATTCAATTCTTGTCTTAACTGTTCTGGTGATAACAAATGTATATTAAATTTTCCATTATAAACGTTGGTGATTGTATCTAATAATGTTTGCTGGGTATTTCTGAGATTCGATAGAACATTATTTGCCATCATTGCAGTACTGATAAATTCATTCGTCAGGGAAATGTTCTGGACAGCAATTCTTATCTGATTTACATTGTCATTTAATATGTTTAATTTTTTGTTTACTATTTTATGATGTCTCTCCATAATTTCTCCTGTACGTTTTAGTAAATTAAATTGGGCTTCCACGACAGAGGTTTGATTTTGCCAAAGAGACGCCAAATGTTTCTGATTCTCTCTTATTAAGTTTATATCCTGTTCATATTTTTCAGCAAAACGTTGGTCAAGTACTCCAAATAAGCTATTTGCAACGTAGCCTATACCGTCGATCAATCCGCGCCGACGACGCGTGCTCGTATTAAAATTACCGTTCATTAATAATATTTTATTATAATGTTGCAGTTCCGCGAACTCGTGCTGTAGTTGCAACATGATCCCTTCGCAATGCGATTGATCCTTTATGTTCAGACATAATTGGCTTAAGTAGTGTATATAATTTCTTAATACATTATTACCTTGCTGATAAGGACTTGTGTTATGGTAGACGACTAGGCGCCAGTCGTCTCGAATTATATGCATATTCGTAATGCTATCGAAATAAAGACCTTTATTCTGTAGCGGTGTCATATTATATGCGCATTGTGATGTACTAATTATTGTCATGAAAAATAATAACAAAGATAGAGCTATAGATGTAAAGGAATATCGTTTTCTATTTTTTGAAATTACTGTCAAATTACAACTTCCTTGCTTCTTGTCTGAGCTGAAGTTTTGTTTCGCTTGATTTGTAGCTTGTTCTTGACAATCTTGAGTTTCGTCCATGACTGGCAAAATCGAAAGTTTGACGATAGGGCACTGGATGACACCGTTTTTAGTTTTGAGGGTAACCACTCTGACGTAGCCGTCGTATCCAGGATGTAACTGCACTACGCGGCCTAAGGCCCATTTCCCTGGCGGGAGGTTACTATCTCTAATTATTACAACATCATTTCCTTGATATTGCGTTGCGGTTTTCTCCACTTACTCCTTGCACCGAGCTGAGTGAGGTACTCGTTACTCCACCGGTCCCAAACATCCTTGAATATTGTTTGAGTCAATGTCCATCTTGTCCTCAAATCTCTTTCTGTCTCGTAAATCGTTAACGTTGGGCCACTTCCTAGGAAGTGGGACGGTGTGATGACGTCTAAGTCACTAGGATCTTCTGTTAAAGGACATAACGGCCTTGAATTTAAGCATCCTTCTAGTTGATATAACAGAGTGCTATACTCTTCGAACGTGAGTCTCTGCTCACCTATTACACGTTTCAAGCGGTGTTTGAGGCTTTTGACCGCAGCCTCCCATAACCCACCTGCTGATGGCCACGAAGGAGCATTAAAGTGCCAATGAATACCCATGTTTGTAACTTCGGACATGAAATCTTTACTAAATATTTGTTGTAAGCATTCATACTCTTGCTGTAGCACCTTATTAGCCCCTATAAAATTAGTCCCTTGATCACTGTAAATGTGACCAGGGGTCCCTCTCCTAGCTGCCATTCTACGCAGGGCCGCCAAAAAAGTAGAAGTTGTTAAATCCGACACCAGTTCGAGGTGTACGGCTTTCGTAGCCATACAAACGAATACTGCCACATACCCTTTAGTGGTCTTGATTCCACGGCCCTTGTTGGCTTTAATAAGGACGTGGCCAGTATAATCAACCCCCGTATGATAAAAGGGGCGAGATGGATTCGACCTCGACGGTGGTAAGTCTCCAATAGGTCGCTGGTTCAAATCCGGCTCGAAGGACCAATGTTCGGGTCGCTCCCAAGTCTAGCTCCCAATGTAACGCATCGACTATCGCCCAACGCGTTTGTAATGTCCGCAATATGTCGTCAAATTCCCATCTTTCTGACATAGTGTCTAAGTCTACATACGCCATAGTACGTTGAAACGCCTTAAGGTTGCTCTGCTGCTTCCGCAACATTTCTTCAGTTTTGCTAGCCGTTCCTCTTGATGACGGCGATGGATGGCGAGAGTCGGTTGACTTCCCCAATATAGTTGGTGGCTTTAATACAGGCGTCCTGGGCCTATCTACCACCATAGGTTGGTAGCTTTGGATGTAAGTTCGGATTGTGTCATATTTCTCCCTAGCCCGTTCATACTCATTACTGGTAGAATAAGGATGAGATTCTACACCAAATTCTAATAACCTCGAATGATTGTTAGTAAACTCTTGCCAGTAATTATCTAGGATATCCAGCCTACGCTGTAAATACTCCTGTGTTTTTCTCTCAGAACCGTCCTTCTTGAAATTAGTAAGGACATGTTCTATAGCTTTAGATATTTGCTGCTGATTAGCTAAAATATCCTCGATTGTTGTCATGGTAAATAAAAGAAAATAAAGGACTGATCTTACTTGAAATGCTCCTTGCTTGAGCGAAGGGGACCGCCAGCTGCCAGCTACGCGATTCTTGATTACCCCTGGTTTCCAGAGATCTCCTTGTCCTACCACAGTTCGTGCTTCTTGATAGCACAGCGGTGTGGTGAAAATGTGTCTCTTGATTGCACACTTTACAGCCACGTAGATATGAATGCACTTTGACCGATAGGTTGCTGACCGGAACCGCGACACGAATACAGTTCACTAACTAACCCGTGTAGAGATCCCGTCTTATCGGAAGACTCGAAGGACCAATGTTCGGGCTACGCCGAAACAATATTTAAATAACAAGACTTAAGTAAAAAGAAAGAAATATATTTTGGAAAGAATATGACACTTTGACTAATTATCTATGTTAATGAATATGAGTACGCGCAGCTCTCTTGATGGCTGATTTCGCACTAAAATGAAATGAAATTAATTATAATAAAATAATGACAAATGAGGTTAAGGCGAAAAGTGCTTATTAAGAAAATGTACGTTGCATGCTTGTACAAATGACAAGTAAACTTTCGACTACCTGTAGCTTTTAGAAGTGACTACATAACACACGGTAACACCTGAGCCAAAAAAAAACATCCATAGAGACGCACCGCTATGTTAAATCAAATAAACTGTAATTACACCTCGCCAAAGTTTGGTTATAACTATTGCCACCGGAGTTTAGCCAAACTGCTAAATATTTTTTCAGTGAAGTAATAAAAGTCGTGGTTTGATGTCGTTTGAGTCGTCAGATGAAGCCACAATAGGATAAACCTATGCAAATATTTACCCTACGCTATATAATGTGGCTTGTATTTAAATATGCAAACCAAATCCTCCTTTCCGGTGCTTTTTTCTTTAGTGAAATAAACACGGGGTTTGAAAAATATTAATATATTTAATAATATTTTTTTTATAATAAATAAGTACACTTTTAATATTTTTTTCACTGACAAAAGCAATTTGTCCATTGAAAGTGGAAGCGTTAAAACATTTTGTCTATTTCTTTCATTCCATTTGTAAAAAGGTCTGAAGTTTGGAGCCCTTTGCAGGACAATGCCATCACTTTCCAATATCCTGCCGGGTCAAGTCTAAGGGCGTATTAAATTCGATTGAATCGCTCGACTCCTCACTATACAGTCTAATACCGAAATCGATCTTGTAAAACCATGTTTTTATACAACTAGATGATAAACAAGCTGACGGCCCAGCTGGTGGTAAGCAGTTTGCCGCCGCCTATCTTCAATTGATATTGCATGTCATCTTGAAATGATGCAATTAACCGTCTTCTTTTCTAGCCTAGACAATTTTCTAAATATAATTTGACTGTTCCAATGAGGTTTTATTGCTGACACGCTATGAGCAAGAAGGTATTAATTCAATTTATGTAAGTTGCCAGCACTGTCTGGACTGGTAATCAACCACAAGTTTTTATTTTATTTATTTTTATACTACTAGATGACAAACAAGCTGACGGCCCACCTGAAGGTAAGCGGTAACCGCCGCCTATAGACACCTGCAATAACAAGAGAAAATCACTTGATATTGAAGGTGCGTTGTCATCCTGAGGCCTAAGATGAAATGCCGTCCATGCCCAGTAATTACACTGGCTACCTTTCCCTTCAATCCGAAACACAGCGAACTGTTTCACGGTTGAAATAAGAAAGGCGGTGGTACCTACCCAGACGACCCTACATACGGGCCTACCACCTAGTAAATAAAATACCAATACCAAGTTTTCTAAATAAATAAAATACCATTTAAATTTCGAACGATTCATGTTCAGAGACACAACTTTATGAAATCTCGTCGAATCAACCGTGAGAGTGAAATAAGTGAGTTACGTCCTTTCTCCTCTACGGTCCAGTACTTCTGTGAGGGAATGTAGTGGTCTTTTTGCTCTAAATTAAAGTTAAGCAAACCATTGTGAGCCCATGTTTTAGAAAATAGTTTTGTTAACCTATTCGTTGAATAGGAAATGTGTAGTAAATTAAAGTAAAGCTATGTGTTTTATGAGTCAGGTTGGTACAACTTTTAACTACTTACTAAAAATGAAAATAATGTCTGTAGTATACTTTATTGCTTTATATAAAAAGAGGTTCTATACTTGAGATTTATTTTTAAGTTTAGTAAGAGCAATGTAACTGTCATAGGTATATCCGGTAAAGCATTTTATTTTAAATTAAGAGGAACGTATTAAACGTTGGTTACTATAAAAGTCACCAACTGTTTATTTTTATTGGACTCGACATTAAACTTAATCTAGCTATGCCTTAGCTGTGAGATTCAATTTTTAATTTTAGACAATACATACTTATAATTACTTTTTGATGACTGGCTGGAGAAATGATTACCAAAAATTCAAAACATAATGGAACACCAGATGAAAGCTTTGAATGTATGCAATTAAAATAAATTGCACAAATAAAAACTTTTCTTGATATCGATGCAATATTGATTGCAACACTGTTTCTATTGTTCACCGTGACAGGACACTATTTAATAGTAATTTTACAGTTTTCACAGATTCCTCATTATCTTGGTTTGATTTGAATCAGATATAATGATATTTATTATAAAAAAAATCTCTGTTCTCCGCCACCGCTTCGTTTCACGTGTTGATGATTGCGTGAACACTGTCAATTTTTTTTATATTTTGAAAACTAGAAATCCCATAATGTTTGACAAAAAATCCTAACACTAGACCTAATTTTCAAGGTTATGTACCTCAAAAGGAAAAAAAACCGAAACACGATCGCTTTGTTGTCGGTCTGTATGTTTGTCTGTTTGTCAGTCCGTCTGTCTGTCAATATCCTTTATCTCGGGAAAGCGTGGAGGTTTCGAGTTGAAACTATATCCATATACTCAGGACTAACAGTCCCTTGAAGCTGTGGAATTATTAAACTCCTAAATTAACATTAAAAAAGGATATGACAGTTCATGCCCCAAAAAACGTACATTTCGACACTCTCAAGGGAATCAGGGCTAGAACTATGAAATTTAGCAAGTATCGTCTTTACTTCGTAGTCATTTTTATAAATGACTAAAATACTTGAATAACGCCTACGCTGAACGTATAAGAAATAATGTTTTTTTTTCTATTGTGTAGGTACACTCGATTTTCAATGAAGGCGCGTTGAGCATAAGAATCAAAATCGGACTTGAATGACTAAAAAAGATTCGCTTTGTCAGTGACAATTTCGGTCAATGTATAACGAACTGAAAGAACAATGTTGCCATAACGAGACTTGCTTGTTTTGTCTCTCAATTAATAATTCTCAACCGAGCGAAAACTTTCCAGTGGCAGTTTGCTCTTAAAATGTGCCGTCTGATGGTCGGAATTATGGCGACTTAAAGAGTTATTCTTCAACTCTGATTGATTAATGGGATTGTGATTTGATTTGGGTTTCTTTGTAATAATAAAGATGAAATGAAAAAGATATTTATATAAGAAGGCAGGAAGGAAGGATTAATAGCGAAAGAAAAAAGATATTATTGTGGTTTTAATTTATTAAGGCGGATAACCGGACGGTTTTTGTTAGTATTTATAATATTAATAAGGAGAAGCTCAATGGCGTATTGGTTTGAGCGCTCTGGTTTCGATACGAAAAACAAAGCAACCTGCATGGGTCAAGTTTGTTATCTCCAGCTCCTCCGTGCTCCGGAATGCACGGTAAGCCGTTGGTCCCGGTTGTTCCTGCAACCGCTTTAACCCACCAACCCGCATTGGGCTAGCGTGGTGGTGTTATGGCCCAAACTCCTCATGTGTTTCTCCCATGTAGGAATGCCTAAACCCAGCAGTGGGACGTATATAGGCTGGTGATATTAACAAATAATTCTATATACAAAGGGAAAATAAACAAAATTTTGAATCAATAAAATAAAGAGTTAGCGATCTGATTGCGCATGGTTTTGGCGGGGAGCTGCTAAAGTAAAAAAGTTTTTTTAAGTTTGTCTGCTTTGGGTAAAGATCAATTTCACTAGGAGTGACACTGCCATTTTTTCAATCAAAATGCATATTTTTTAAGACATAATTGAGATAAAACTTACTATTTAAAAGTAAGGGTAAATATTATCAAAATTGCATAGTTGTATATGTTAGTACTGATTAATGTGTTAATGATTCTGAATATTTTTTATCGTTTAATTTAATTCAATATTTACATTACATAATCCTTTATTTCTATAGATTGCAAAGAAGGGTACTATATTTAAATTATTTTATTTAAAACGAAGAATCGGATGAAATTTGAACTATGAAAGAACGTTGTCTTAAACAATAAAATTAATTTCTCCTGTGCCGAAATCATCTATTCAGAAATGTCAATTTCAAACTGTTCTTCGAGCAAAGCTTAATATTAATATGAAATGAGCAGATGGTGTTAGTAAATAAGTTTATTACTAATAATAACTCCTCAGTTTACGGTTACATATCCGGCTCCGCATAGTATTATTTTAATGCTGTATTCGACAATATGTTGGAAGCAGGCTACTTTATCCAGTTATACAAAGCGAATTATAATATATTTAACGAGTTTTGTAAGTGTAGACAAGTGCTTTTTACTTTTGAATATTTTAATTTGCATGAAACAAGCTGATTGCTGACGTAAACACACATTGATAAGATCTGATAGTAATTAGCCCGTCAAGCATCAGATTCCAGAAACACTTGATTTTTCAATTGTCATAGATCTCCAGAGGTATAACGCTGCTTAAAAGATTAATATTCATATAGAAAATTAGAAAAGTATCTATATTTTATACACGTCTCTATCCTACGCTATGTTTTTTTATCGTGTAAACATTTTTCGTTAATAAATTAATTTCAATCAAGGGGTAAGTCAAAAATTTTAATTTTATTTATTTTGCTATTTCAATGTGTTCATATTATCTGAATATTGATAAACTTTTTAATAGCCTTTTTTCATTACAGTAACGGTTGAATGCCTACGCAAAATATATTTATTTTTATCAAAAATATTTATTTTTTTATTGGAATTTTTCTAGTCTGTTTATGAATCGTAGTTGTTTATGTCTATATAAATTTGGATGCAGAATATTATAATACGAATAAAACATAAAATGTTTTACTTAAAGTCCAAGTTGATTTCGATTTTCATGATAGCTGATGAATTAAATATTTCCGAGTCGCCATTCACCGCAGTATTCGTTCACTGAAACCGGAACTTCGTCTGTCCCTGACGGGAGCCTAATTGAAAAACCGGTGAATAATTAGAGGCAAATGAGTAAGTCAACTTTACAGAAGAACCACAATTTGATGTCATTTTCCTGTTTTAGTTAAAGTAAAAATTAAGTAAAACAACTCAATAACAATAGCTGCAAATATCCAATGCAGATAGTAGATAGGTTTTTTGGAGGATACCTATGATTTTTTTTTATACAACTAGATGACAAACAAGCTGAGGGCCCACCTGATGGTAACCGGTTACCGCCACCTATATACACCTGCAATTGCAAGGAAAAATCACTTGATATTGCAGTTGCGGCCTAATCAAATCCTGAGGCCTGAGATGAAATGCTGTCCATGCCCAGTAATTACTCTGGCTAACTTTCCCTTCAATCTGAAACACAGCGAACCGTATCATGGCTGAAATAAGAAAGGCTGTGGTACCTACCCAGACGACCCTACATACGGGCCTACCACATAGTAAAATTTAAAAGTTATTAAACAATGGTAACAATTACAAATAAAGAAAACGATGAAAAATTATATGCTCCAGGCGGGAATCGAACCTGCGTCTCCCAGGGACCGGTCAGGCACGATTACTACTACGCTACCGGAGCACTAGGTGTAACCTACCAATTTCTTTACCGCCCTTTTATGTTATCACTCATTGAAGTTAAGACATCTAGTGATCCGTTCTTTCGGATCAACTTTTACAAGCATTTTTAAACTTCCAGTAAAGGTGAGAAAAGCCATTTTAATCACATTTTAACTATGGGTATTTAAATATGAGTTATGTTTGTGTGGTAGAAATTGTGGTTTTGCGATAAGACTGCCTTTTGTCATATTTGCTTATTTAAATGTGAAAAATAAATAATGCCTATCTATTAAGAATGACTACACGAGTTTTTTGCCGGAATCTTCTCGGTAGTTCAACTTTTGGAACCGGTGTTAATTCAGACATGACAGACGGAGATACTTAGACGTTGTTAGTTAATATATTTTTTGTAATAGTTATAAAAATGTGTTTTTAGACGATTTAAAAGTGCTTCTTTGTGGCCTATTTAAATAGTTTTTCTTACTTTCTTTCTTTCTTATTCTTGAATAGACCTCCAACAACGTGTAGTAACGATCTTCTAAAGGTCGCAGGTAGCCTTTGGATGCATGAAGTGCTGGACCGATCCTCTTGGTAATCGTTAGTGGAGGTATTTGTTAAGCAGTTCATGTCTTTAGGTTGAAATTATGATATTGGCGATGATATATCTAGACTATACACAGCTACGGTCTAAAATAACACGCGTCCTGTAATAACGTAACTCCGAAGATAACGGTAATATCTTTATATGAAGTTTTTTTTATATAGGTACTGCTGCATTACAAGGCAATATATCGTATTGATGTTATAGTAAGGCAGCAAACAATTCGCCATAAACACCAGATGACGCTCATTACCTACTATCGGAGAAAAGTAGACAGGGGTGGTATTTTTTTTTATAATTCTAGATGACAAACCAGCTGACAGCCCACCTGATGGTAAGCGGTTAACGCCGCCTATAGACACCTGCAATAACAAGGAAAAATCAGTTAATATTGCAGGTGCGTTGTCAATATAATAGAGTTTCAATCTAATTTTATTTACGAGAAGGAAGGCCTAAGTTTTAAGCCAGGTCTAGCTTTGAACCACGATTAAACCACGATTAAACCACGATTGAACTACGATTGGACCACGATTATAGCTGTTTAGGTTTCGCTGTTTCGATTTACGGGAGAGTGGAGTAATTAGCACCGCTCGGTAACTCCGAACGAGACAGTTCCGCAGTGCTTGACGTTGAACATCCTTTTCAATCATGAAGTACAGTTGACAGCACATCAAGCGTGACAGTTTGACCTTGAGACCGCCGTTATTATGTTCGCATTAGAGACGGCTTTCGTAGAGCAACTGATACACTTGATATGCTGTCGCTTGTACAAGCCCTGTCCGTGCGGTGACGGATTAAGAATACAATTCACCGCCCCATTTCTTCCCGTGGGTGTCGTAAGAGGCGACTAAGGGATTACCGAGCTACCAACTGCTCGACTGGTGGTAGGGTCTGAACACCCGTCTGGTTAGTGACCACCGTACGCATGGCGTAAAACCCGCCAAGTGACCACTTGTGGTCGCGTTCCGGGATCAGTCAGCGTACAACCAGAGCTTGGGGAGACGTTGCGGCGATGGATGCGGTCAGTGACGGCTTCCGTCTAACCAGAGCCAGGTGGACTGCATTGACCCGCCGACCAGGGAGACCCGAAGAAACGGCTGTTCCGCTGGCCGCCCGTGGTACAGTACAGGGGCCCAAGCGAACCTAACCAGTTCGTGAGGCTGCCCTATCATGCCACGCATAATCTTGGGGTGGTCCGTCGTGCCAATTGGTGACCGGGCGGTGGGGTCCCGGCGGCCATTCCCGGGGGGGTTCGGGGGCCCTTCCGTTCGGCGTGTCAGCGCTTCTCTACTGTTGGCTATTACCTGGGGAAACAGGCCTCACGCTTTGACCGTATATATCGCGGCAACGTCCCCCCAATTCACGCCTCTCCTCCTTCTATATTAACTATGGCAGCGCTCAAAAACAGTTCCGGTCGTTCAGCGGTGCACACCCCCACCACAACCACGCTGTTTGAGGTCGGGCTCACTAACATCCGTGGGCTCCATGCTAACCTCAATGCCGTCCACTAACATCTCGAGACGGCTCGACCCGAAATGCTGTTTTTGACGGAGACGCAAATACTCCGCCCGGCAGACACTAGCTACTTGGATTACCCCGGCTACGCTCTTGAAGAGTCCTTCAAAGCGAAGGCCGGGGTATGCTTGTTTGTCCGGGCGGATGTTTGCTGTCGCCGTCTGCGCTGTTTGGAGGACCCTTCCAACTCGATTCTTGGAGTGCATGTGGACCTAGGCACACATTGCCGAATCTACGTGTGCCTCTATAGATCCCACAGCGGTGACATGGAGACAACTCGACTTTTCGAACATCTTAGTCGGGTGGCAGATGTTGCGCAGGAGCAGTTTCCAACCGCGGAATTGGTGTTTTTAGGGGACTTCAATGCTCACCACGAGTCGTGGTTAAGTTCCTCTAAAACTGACCATGCTGGTAGAACTGCCCACGCTTTCGCTCTCACGCACGACCTGACCCAACTGGTAAACCAGCCCACCAGGATTCCAGACATTGTCGGTCACGCGCCCTCATTGTTGGACCTTCTGCTGACGACTCGGCCGGATGGATATCGGCTAGAGGTTCGTGCTCCTTTGGGAACATCAGATCACTGCCTGGTATCCGCTGGGGTGCCACGGGCGTCGCCACCGGTACCTATGGTTGCCAAACGCCGCATCTGGCACTATGCGTCGGCAGATTGGGACGGTATGCGGGATTACTTCGCATCTATCCCTTGGAGGCAGCGCTGTTTCAGTGAGCTGGACCCGAACGCTAGCGCTACTGCTGTTGCTGATGAGATCATGTTAGGGATGGAGTACTATATCCCTCACTCTGATCTCATCAGTAGGGGTAGGCGTAACCTCTGGTTCAACCGCGATTGTGCCTTAGCTGTTGAAAACAGACAGTCGGCATACCGCGCTTGGATCAGGGGCCGAGCTTGCGGGGACCCCAACATTGACTCACTGAAAGCAGTATATAACAACGCCACCAAGTCCTGCAAAAGGGCCTTCATCAGAGCGGATGCACAGCGCGTTGCACGAGTTGGCCAAGAACTTCTTACGCATCCTACGGGAAGCCGTAGCTACTGGCGTCTGGCCAAAGCCGTGCAATCCAACTTTTGTCAACCCTCGCTGCCCCCGTTGAGATGTTCTGACGGCTCGCTAGCTCACAAGCCGCAAGAGAAAGCCGATCTCTTGGTAAAACTCTTTGCTGCTCACTCCCGAATCGATGACTGCAACTTACAGCCACCAAAACTCTCCCACTGTGGCCATACAATGCCCGATATACGTATTAGGCAATGTGATGTACATGCGGAGCTTCAGTCAATCGACGTCCGGAAAGCTAGTGGGCCTGATGGCATTGCAGCGATAGTACTGAAAAACTGCGCAGCGGAGTTGTCTCCTGTCTTAACGCGGCTATACCGTCTTTCTCTCTCTTCTGGGTGTGTGCTGGAATCTTGGAGAGAGGCCAATGTGCAACCGGTCCCCAAAAAGGGAGACCGATCAGACCCAGCTAACTACCGCCCGATAGCTGTCACCTCAGTTCTTTGCAAGGTCATGGAACGGATCTTAAACCACCAGCTGATCCGATACCTAGAAGATCACTCATTAATTAATGATCGACAGTACGGGTTTCGGCCGAACCGGTCAACGGGTGATCTTCTAGCGTACTTAATGCATGTCTGGGGTGAAGCTATTGACAAACGTGGTGAGTCACTGGCAGTTAGCCTTGACGTTGCCAAAGCGTTCGATCGGGTCTGGCACAGGGCTCTTCTCTCCAAGCTCCCGGCATACGGTCTGCCCGCTCAGCTCTGTAACTGGATTGCCGGCTTCCTGCATGAGCGAAGAATCCGTGTCCTCGCAGATGGATGCGCTTCGCGGTTCATGTCAGTGAATGCTGGTGTACCACAAGACTCTGTTCTATCCCCCACACTCTTTCTTCTTCATATAAATGACATGATTCCGTTAGGAAACATTCATTGCTATGCAGATGACAGTACAGTGCATGGGGGATATTACGGTCGCCCAGGGGCTGGGCGCGCTGAAACCGAGAGGGAGAGAGAGAATCTTACCATTGAGCTCGACAGGGTGTTGAACCTTGTATCTGAATGGGGATCTAACAATCTTGTTGAGTTCAATGCTAAGAAAACACAGGTGTGCGCGTTAACAGCCAAAATGTCGCCGTTCCTTCCCCTTCCGTCTCTTCAGGGCACGACTCTTTCGGCACAGGGCTCCCTCAACTTGCTAGGTATGGAGATATGTTGCGATCTGAATTCCAGGAACTACATCGAAACCGTGATCAAAACAGCCTCACGGAAGCTCGGTGTCCTGAACAAGGTGCGTCGATTTTTCACGCCTGACCAATTATGCCTGCTGTATAAAACTCAGGTCCGGTCTTGCGTGGAATATTGCTCGCACTTGTGGGATGGCTCCGCCAAGTACCTACTCGATGCCCTGGACAGATTGCAGCGTCGTGCTGTCCGTATCGTTGGCGATGTAGAGGTCACCAACAACCTTGAGCCTCTACAATTGCGTCGAGACATTGCGTCGCTTAGCGCCTTCTATCGGCTATATCACGGAGAGTGTTCTGAAGAGCTATTGGACCTTATCGCACCTTCCCCCTTCCTACTCAGGAGCACGCGTGCCGGTCTTCGGCGTCATCAATTCACTGTCTCCACCTCAACATCACGTACAAAGAAATTTAGTAGCTCTTTTCTTTGTCGAACTTCCAGAACTTGGAATTCTTTGCCAGCACATGTGTTCCCTCCTTCCTATAACATGGGTTCCTTCAAAAGAGGCGTGAAAAAGCACCTTTCGGGCCGGCAAGGTGGAGGCAGCTAGAGCAGTGTCTGAACTGCACTAGCTGTCTTCGCATATGGACTCTTCTTACTGCTTCACATCAGGTGGTGTTGAGTCATTTGTCGTGCTTAGTATAAAAAAAAACCCATTCAAAGTTACCCGACTCCTCCCTACCCAGTCTATATTAAAAGTATAGTTTCGGAGAATAGCAACAGCTTTATCAAGGTGTTTTACCTTTTAAATGCAAAACCCTTCCCACCCCGAAAGTTCCTGGACGGCTTTGCGACTAAACCCTAAAAGCAATATCTGTCAGTTACATACCAGTTTCACTTTGATCTTGACTTTGTTAAAAGTTTTTACGCTAATGGGCGGGAGTTGTCAAACTCATAAATTTTAACAGTCCTGCAACTTTTAAACCATTATTTCAATAGGGGTCTCTGGCCGAAATTACGTAATGTCACACGACAAAATATTATTTTGTTACACTGTTTTTTCATTCACAATACAGTTGATAGTTGCCGGACAAGTTTTTCATATGCTACGTCGAAATCATTTTTATTGGAATTTTAAACATTGGGACGTCTAAGGAAATAAAAAATAAATAAAAAACTCAAGCGATATTGAAAAACATTATATATAAAAATGTAAACCAGCGACTATGAAACAGACAAATCCTCCATCTAACTTAGACCTTCGATATTCATCTCATTCCAAAAAAAAGGACGTGGTTTGTAGTAAGTTTTTTAAAAGTTTGTTTATCCTTTTCTGTAAAACTTATTTCAATGAAAAGAATTTCATAATGAAATATTCACCCCTAAGAACATAAAAGATAATAAACTCGGTGTACGAGCAAAAGAATGTTGGAACTTGATATCTCACTGCAGCTTAAGATTCCCTCTGGGAGGATTTAAGTCTGGTTTAGAATATAACTTGTCTTTAATATCGGATGATGGAAGAGGGAAACATGTCAGCTTCGTATATCTTCAAGTCTTTATACTATGGAGCATTTATTATCTAGAAAAGCAGACTCCTTTTTAAGTCCTTGCAATGCAGCTTGCGTGTAGTTTTATTGTTCACGCGCTTATGAAGCTAAAGAACGGGAATTTTTAAATAAGAAACTTTTTATATACAACTACATGACAAACAAGCTAACGGCCCACCTGGTAGTTACCGCCGCTTATAGACACGTGCAATAACAAGGAAAAATCGTTTAATATTGCAGGTGCGTTGTCATTCTGAGGCCTAAGATGAAATGCCGTCCATACCCAGTAATTACATTGGCTACCTATTCCTTCAATCCGAACTGTTTCACGGCTGAAATAAGAAAGGCGGTGATAGCTACCCAGACGACCCTACATACAGGCATAATAATAAATATTTGCCATTTTATGAATTATGAACGTCACGGGTAATTATACTTCACTTCGTCCGAAGAGATTATAAACTTGTAGTAGCACGATTCGTGTCGCCTTTCAGCCACTGTTAGTTAGGATTTTTTTTTTTTCAAACTATTTTTGGGCTTGGCAATCCCAAAGACGCCATCTTCATTCGCGTTTTCAGTGCATCGCCATTCGTCACGTTTCGTCAAAAAATTGACAAAATAAATTAATACAATGCCTAAACGAAAGGATAAAGAAAATACGGAGTATTTATTACGAAAAATAAAAAGTTAGAAAAGAAAATTCGACGTAGACAACCATCAAGTCGGTCATCTTCATCTGATAAACAAACATCCATCCATGAAGGTTTGTGCCTACTTATTTCTTTTTTATGATCTACAAAAATTGCAGTTCAATTAATGAGTACAATTCTAAGAGATTGTTACCTTCACAATAATAAAATAGGTAATAACCTTCTGAATTTAGAAGAAGAATACCTATCATTTTATTAATGTATGATCTACAAAATTGTCGTTGATGTGTTGAGTACAATTTCAAGGGATTGTTACCTTCACACTAATAAATAATAACCTTTTGAATTTAGAAGTAGAATACTTATCATTTACCAATGATAATATGATCTACAAATTGTAGTTCAATGTGTTGAGTACAATTCTATGAGATTGTTACCTTCATACTAATAAATAATAACCTTGAAAAATAATTGTTACACCCTTTGAACAACTTATTTTTTATTGCTGACTTCTGTGTCGAGCACAATTCCAAGAGATTGTTGCCCTCACCTTTTGAATTAAAGAATTTTTATCATTGAAAAAATACTGTGCTGAGTACAACTCCAAGAGGTTGTTACCTTCGCTACACATTTATACTATGAAGAGTATAGGTAGTTAGCCTATTACCAATAGTTATCAATAAAAATAGTATAGTTACTATAATTACAACTAGACATCCTTATTCCAGATATTAATGCAGAAAACTCCATTGGAGAATTTGATGGTAATAATGACATTGAACCAATCTTTAATGAGGAACTAAATCCAAATCATTCAGAGAAACTCCATCCAAAACAAAAAAGTTGGGTCCACCTATACAAAACGAGCTAGCAATCCGCTGGGAACATCTAGTAACATCAGGATTATCTAAAGAAAAAAGGAAAGAGCTTATACAGCAGTATATCATTCCGGAAAACTGTCTCAAGCTGGAACCCCCACAGTTAAATGCAGAAATAAAGGCTGCTTTGTCTGATATTTTGCTCAAAAAAGACAAAGCTATAGAGACAAAACAGATGCAGCAGGGAATAGCTTTATCATGTATAGGCCAAGCCTTAAAAAATCTTTTCTCCAAAGAGGAAAAAGACAGAGAAACCATAAAATTACTTTTAGATGCAGGGCGGTTACTTTGTGATCACCAACACACAGAATCTATGTCTCGGAGAAGTTTTGTTTGCTCAACAATAAGGAAAGATATTAAAGACCATCTTTATAACACGGATATTGACAGCTTTCTCTTTGGTGAAAAATTACCTGAAACCTTAAAGGCAGCAAAAGTAATAAAAATAAAAAAGATTGTCAAATTCTATTGCGCATCGACAATACAACTGCCATTTCATATGTCAATAAAATGGGTGGAATACGATTTCCACATTTAAATAGCATCTCAAAAAAACTGTGGCAATGGTGCGAACAACGAAACATATTCGTCTACGCATCTTATATCAGTTCACAAGACAATGAAATGGCGGATGCAGAATCGAGGCGGAATCATCCCGATGTCAAGTGGGAGCTAACCGACTTTTCGTTTACAAAGATAGTTAATGCCTTTGGCGAACCAGAAATAGATTTGTTTGCAACCCGCCTAAATAAAAAATGTGACACCTATGTCTCATGGCACCGAGACCCAGGAGCCTTTGCTATCAACGCTTTTACCATAAATTGGAGTAATAAAAAATTTTATGCTTTTCCTCCACCGGCAGTAATACTAAAAACTGTACGAAAAATAATAACAGATTATGCTGAAGGCGTAGTTGTGATCCCTCTTTGGTCTACACAACCGTGGTTCCCATTACTTAAAAGTGTATGCTGTGATATAATAATACTTGGATCAAGTTCAGAAGTTTTATTATCTGTTTCCAACAGCCAGCTGCACAACAACCTCACGTTAGCAGCCGCGAAATTATCCGCGCGGCGTTCTCTCGAAGACTGGTCCCACGAGCTGCCTTAGATGTCATGAGTGCTTCTATATCAGATAACACAGAAAAACAGTACAATGTAGCTTTTAAAAAGTGGTCTCTATTCTGTAATCAAAATAACATTGATTTTTATGAAGCTTCGGTACCATATGTTATATCATTTTTAACTGAAAATTTTAATTCTGGTGCTCAGTATGGTACTCTAAATAGTTATAGGTCTGCACTTTCTCTAATATCCAACGTAAAATTAGGTTCAGATGATAGGATTAGTAGACTTTTTCGAGGGTTCTATAGGCTCCGACCGCCATTGCCAAAATATAATATAACTTGGAACCCAACAATAGTACTAGATTATCTGGCAAAATTATTCCCAAATGAAGACATTTCTTTAGAAAACTTGTCAAAAAAACTAGTAACTTTACTTGCCTTAGTCACAGCCCAAAGAGCTCAAACCCTCTCAGTTATAAACTTAAATAATATAAAAACCTTTCAAGATAAGATTGTGATAATAATACCTAATATATTAAAAACATCTAGATTCGGTTCACCTCAACCCACCATAACATTACCTTTCTATAAAGACCGCCCTCAGATATGCCCTGTTTTAACTTTATCATCATATGTTGAGAGAACAAAATCATTAAGAGGCAACAACACCACAATGTTTGTAAGTTATAATAGGCCTTATAAACCTATTTGCTCTCAATCAATAAGTAGGTGGGTAAAGGACACCCTAAAAAAGAGCGGTATTGATATGAATATCTTTACAGCACACTCTACAAGGCATGCTGCCGCCTCAACAGCACAAAGACTAGGTGTTAGTCTTGACCATATAAGAAAAACCGCGGGCTGGTCAGACACCTCCAATACATTTTTTCGTTTTTATAACCGAGATATTGAACATGACAATAGTGATTTTGCTCTAACTATATTAAATAGTACTAGTACAACAACTATATGATTTTTAATATTAAGCTGTCATTTTGCAAGATGATTATGCTGTGATTTTAATAATAAGGCATCCTATGATTATATAATATATATATATATACAAAAAAAAATGATGATAAGGTCATGTGAAAGTTAATTTGATCTCATCCCTAAATATATACATATTCAGATATTTGAATTATACTGTGATTTTAATAATAAGATATGCTGTGATTAAAAATATTAATAATTATATAACATACTTTTTTAACAATATTAAGTTTTATTTGCATAATTTACATCTCTCTCAAGTTCTACAAGTTTATAATCTCTTCGGACGAAGTGAAGTATAATTGATGATTAAACGAACTTACCTTAAGTGAAGTTCTATCATAATTATACGCCAGCTTCGTCCGAAGAGATTAGCACCCTCCCACCCTTAAAACCCATTTAAAGTAAACTTTAACAAATAAAAACTACTCTGAACTAAATGAAGATGGCGTCTTTGGGATTGCCAAGCCCAAAAATAGTTTGAAAAAAAATAAATCCTAACTAACAGTGGCTGAAAGGCGACACGAATCGTGCTACTACAAGTTTATAATCTCTTCGGACGAAGCTGGCGTATAATTATGATAGAACTTCACTTAAGGTAAGTTCGTTTAATCATCAATAAATATACAGTTTTATCCCCTGTCACACTGTCACCTATTATCTAGCCCAAAATAAGCGTTATGGATACTAGATAACAGGTAATAACTAGATAAATTTCACCCTGAGAAAAGGACATAATACGTTATCTTTTAGAGCAATAACTGAAATCCACGAGGGTCGAGACGTGGGCTAGGCCTTCCTACAGGAAGAAATACATGAGGAGATTCGTCCATAACACCGCCACGCTGGCCCAAAGTGGGTTGGTGTGTTGAAGCAGTTGCAGCAATAGCCGGGACCAACGGCATATTGTACCTCTGAAGCACAGAGGAGCTCAAGATTATAAATTTTGGTTAACCCATCTCGGGGTCGACCATGGCAAAAGTTGCTTCGTTTGCGTATTCGAAACCAGAGCGCTCAAACCAATACGCCACTGAGCTTCTCGAACCTAAGTAGTAAATAGTATTTAAGTATACATAACATCTCAATAATTATTATTTCGACAAAAAAGGCCCTAACGGTTCCACTCGAGTTTAAACCTTTTATCCCTTATTAGAACCTTATAAAAACCTTTTTTTTCTGATATGTGGCTACTTTAAAGATAAAACACCAAAGATATTTTTAATCTATTCCGAACTGAAATTGTGCAACGTTTCTAATTTTACTATGAACAAAAATATTAATAAATGACAAATTGCTTCGTTACAAGTGGTATTTATCTTTACAACTCCATAACTTTTATGTTAGGAGTCGTTGGAATAAGGGCGTCATCACTAAGTAAAAGTGACTTTACGACTGTTCTATAGAATATTAAAAGAAACCTTCACTCCAAATAGCAGGTGGGCAAGGAAAACTCTGTAATTTATGTGACCTACTACTTTAACTTACGACTATTTCATTCTATTTGTCAAAGAAAAGTGAGCGTTGAGTCGAAAGGTCAAGCTATAGTTTCCAATGTCCAGTGTACGTTCAAAGGAATTTAATGTTGAAACATCAGAAGAATTATGTGCGTGATAGTTTGCATGCATTAAATATAAATAACGTTAGTTATATCAATTGTAATACATCAGGTACTAGTATTATAACATATGTTAATATTTAAACAAAGAAATAGGACTGTTTACTTTAAGTACACACGACAGCACGTCAAGTCTAATAGTTGCACTACGAAAGACGACTCTATTACAAACGCAGTAAGGGCGGTCTCAAGTTCAAACTGTTACGCGTGATGTGCTGTCGACTGTACATTAATAAATACGTATGTCGACACCCACCTTCACGGTAACAAATACAGTTAACCTGCCAATTGATAATTTTCTGGGTAGTGCAGAAAATGTTTAAATCATTGACAAAGAACTGACAATTGTCTTGCCTAGAAGCACAGAGTAGTTGGACGGCATTTTATTCACTTTGGATTCGGCGAAAAAGTTTTGATCAAGATTTTTATATGTCTTAATAGTGTAGTCATTGACTACACTACTAAGATCAAGTCGCGTAACATCGGAGGGGATAATTTTTTTATTTTAGACTGGAATAATCGAAAACAATGTTGCTATAGAGAAAAACTAAAATAGGGGAGTGTATTTTTTTAAATTACATAATTTCTATTAAAACTGCATACAATCGCGAAAGCAAAATGTTTGCCGTGCTCCGCTCAAGGCCAAGCACTAAAATAAAAGATTGTAGGCAAATACCTACAAATTATGCACACAAACCGACCTTTTCAATCGTTTAAGTATTTAAAAATAATATTGCTTTTGATGGATTCTCTTCACAAATTATACATATAAAGTGACCATAAAAATAGTTTTTTAAAGAGTACCTGAGTAAGAGTAACCTGGGTACACTCTCATCCTTTACAACACAGGTAATGAGGAATTCGTTAAAAGAAATCAAGATAAAATTGTCTCAAATCTCGACGTAGAACAATCTTTTGTAAACAAACAGCTACCGCAGTTTATTTGAGCAACAGGCGAGCCATACATCAAAGTCAATTTGCATTGGACCGACGCGATGTGATGGCGAAGGAAAACAACCTCTAAATCGTAAACTCTCGCTGTCTGGAATCTTACTTCTGCTCAATGTCCCCCTAAGGGGTCGTAAGGTACTAACACTGGATGGAATTTGTTATGGGGTCAAGATAATTTTATTTGTGGTATGTTTGATGAAATTCTTTTTAAAGATAATATTTTACACAATACATACAATATACAACGTGGTGGCGAGGAAGGCTTACGACTTGCCTGATAGTACAAAGCAGTATCTGATTGTTTGCAGGTCAAGATTATACCGGTATTTACTTATAAAAATATCCAAACTTGAAAACAGTAGCAGAGCAGCCTACAGCAGTCAACCGGATTGTGAAAGGTCGCGGGTTCGTTCCCATCCCATGACGTGATTTTTTTCTAGTTCAGATATGTTTCTTGTAGAAAATTACTTCGTTTTAAAGCGATTGACATAACTAATAAAGTAACTTTAAAAAAAAATCTAGTCTTGGAGAGGACATGATGCATTCATAGACATCTCCAAAGTCCCTGGCAGCACAAGTGGCTAGAACTCCGTAGCTTAGGCATTGTGATAAATCACGACTTCGCATCTCGCCTCTGCCTCTGGATACGTAAGTATTTTTTATGTCTAGACATTTTCTTTCTATCTTTCAAAAAATAATTTAAAATTTCTAGACAAAATTTAGGAAAATATCAATATTTTTCTCCCAATTTAGTGGTTAAAACATAGACATATCTTATTTCTGGTCTAAAATTTTTTAGAAATATTGATCAAAAACTTATAAAATGTTTAATAAGAGTTCGATAAAAAAATACTTTTTTTACACAAAGCACGGCAAATGACTCAACACCACCTAGACGTGAAGCGATAAGTAGAGTACAAAGACAGCTTGAAACACACTGTTTTAAATGCCTTTTCACATCTCTTTTGAAGGAACCTATGTCTTAAGAAGGAAGGAACATACATGTGCCGGCAAGGAATTCCATGTTTGTTCCGCTCGATTTTTTTTTGTTTTCATTGACGATCATAAAGATAAAAGAAACTTCGAAATATTCTATTGTACCTCATAATACCCGCAGAATAAGTAAATTAAGAAATAAAAAAAATTACTCATTATATCAACTATCAAGGCTGGAAAACAAGGGTAAGACCTGATGACAGTTAACGGTTACCGTAGCCTATACAGTATGTTAAAAAAGTTCGAAATAAAATTTAAGAGATGAGTTCCAAGGGTCGGGTTGAAGAGTTACCTCTGAAAGTTTTACAACGTAAGACCACTTTTATTTTCCGATTAAATTTCCAAAAAAATTGTCACATCTGCTCGTGACAACCCTAAAAAAGCGTACTATCGCGTACCGTACGACACACTACGGTTATAACACTCACGCAACCCGCGCACTTCGCTACCCGTCAAAAAAGAATTCCAAATTTTAACGTTATGTTGTCAGCATAGGAGACGAGTCACGATGCTCTCAACATGACACTTTATCAATGAGCTCTGGCGACCTTACTCACCCCGGAACACAACACTACAAAATAGTGTTAATTAGCTGCGATCTTCTGTAAGGTGGTAGTATAATTCGAGTGCAAAATACCACTTCGTCTTACCTTTTTAACTTACATTGTTACAAAGATGTTACAATACTGTGTAAGAAATCAAACATTTTGATACACAAACATTTGAACTACTTTACGCATACAAGCTTATCTTCAAAAACGAGAAAGGAGCCAGGTGACAAAATAAGACTGGCTATAAATTCACATAACGGATGTCAACTTTTTAAATTTTATATTGGCATTCAAACAGTTGCATAAAAAAAACAGTGATTCATAAAAACAGTATGTAAACAAGCAGTTATTAAATTATACATACCAATAGAATAGGATAGAATAGAATTAATGTTTATTTGGTACAAATTAAAAATGCAAAACTTAAATCTGAACATTTTGAACCAAAAAAGGTCTCCGCTCAGTATGCCGTGGAACGATGTGCGATGACACTGTTTTCTTTTGGTGCCAGATGCACGGTGCTAGGCAAACAAATCACCAGACATTATTATCATAGTAACAAAAAACATATATACCTACACAGGAAGTAACACAAAATTTCAGAATGATATTTAAAAAATATATGTATTTAAATGTGTGATTTTATGCGTTTATGACGCCTACTATAATGTAAGAAATACAAATAAAAAAAAAAACCATGAAAAAATTGTATGTTCCAGGCGGGAATCGAGCCCGCCTCCTTTGGGTCTTCTTACAATAAAATAGGCGTTCTTTACTGAATGTTTGAAAGCGCTCGAAAAAGATTCCCGCCTGGAGCATAAAATTTTTTCATCGCTTTCTTCATTCGTATTTATTTTATCTTATATTAAATAATTAAAATGTCATAAAAACTGTTTTTTATTAAGCTTTAATTAAGAGAATAGTTTAACAAGAGACAGTCGTACTTAATGGCAAAGCATTAATAAAATGAACGTATTCGTTGCGACTTCAACCTGTGTCTAACTCAAGTATGCAGTGGAGCTAATTCTAATTCAGTTTACTCTTCGCCAGATACACTGCAATTGACTTAAATTAAATTGATTTACTCCACCAGAATAATCTAAAGTCCGATCTCGCCGGTCAGAGTTTGAAAAGCAAACTGCGCGAATTTGAACCTACCAACTGTACAATTAGCGACTAAAAGCCCAGCAATATGCTTGAATAAATATCGAAACAATTGCCGATGCAAATATTATTACGACACGGGCCTAAAATGTTTTAACTGTTGATACACATTGGCCAATTTAATTTAATTAGAGTAGAGTCATGAATATTAATAGGTTGTCGTTTCACCGCTCTGCTTGTGATTTTAATAAGCTTATCATGTGACGATCAATATCGTCTGTTTTTGATAGCGGCTATTATGTTTTTAATTATCCTACATTGTTCCCGTATCAAGTCGCTTGAAATTAATGAGCTGGCATTTCCATCCATTTTCTATATCCACCAATCGGATAAATAAAAGCATCCAAGGAATACATTGCATACGTTCTATCATCAATGATAATTATAAAGGTTGGTACTACTAGATTATATCGTTTACGTATTATTCGTTGACATTAAGTGTTGGATTATTTTTACGACAGTCCAATTGTTATCATTTAAATACTGAAAGCATAGTTTTTAGTCCAGTTGTACCTAATAGCATAAGCCTCCGTCAAAATCATTTTTTTTGGGTCTATCTCACAGAAATAAAGAAACTGAGCAGCATGCATAAAATCGACAGTTGCTTAATTTCCACCGAAGTTCATCAAAATGATCATGGTTTCAAGGCGACTACATCTTGTCGCCTATAATCCATAATGCATGGTCCATCGACCATGGATTATAGGATAATCTAATCAAATTTAATGAACTGAGAGATTTCTTGTTACATCATCAAAGCCAGATTTGAATAAAATAAACGCAATACATCAATCTGTGTATATACATTAAAGAAGAAGAAGAAACCATTCATTGAAAATTGTAAAGTGGAAAAAAAATCCAATTAGATAAGCAATGTAATCAGTTTCAGAAAACCTTACATTACAAATAATGTTTTAGACTTTCTCAGAGGGTACCAAGGCTCATTTTAATCCCTCAAGCGACGTTATCCCACCGGAGGGCTATGATAATTGAAAAATGCATAGTGTCTGGAATCTGATGTTTTAAGTTAATGTTGACTTTAACATTATAACTTTATGATTAAAACTTAATAAGTTATTTATTAACTAATAAGTGTAGGTAGATCGTGTAATCAGAACCAAGTGCATATTGTTAATTTCTAAAGGAGGTCACAAAAATATGATTTTAAAATATAACGTTCAAAAATAAAAAAATAAAACAAAAATTATGACGTGCGACCTACGAAGAAGGTTGCATGCCTAGGCCACTGACACTACTTTACTTTTCCATAGATAATCTTTGTTTTTTGTCTGTCAGTGTTTTCTTCTGTATACTTTTTTCATTGATTATAATATACACGGTGTAAGGCGAACGCTCTCGTAAACAACCACAGACAGCAGTTCTGTACCCCTAGCACCAACATTTTTAAATTTCGAATTGCCATCGTATCGAGTAGTTACATTAGCTTTT
Source organism: Nymphula nitidulata (assembly GCA_947347705.1). Lineage (NCBI taxonomy): Eukaryota > Metazoa > Arthropoda > Insecta > Lepidoptera > Crambidae > Nymphula > Nymphula nitidulata. Next base: position 7,912,121 of record OX374627.1, read on the forward strand.
GTTTGAAATTTTAAGCGTGCGTGAACGATACGATTACGATTCGAAATTTTAAAATTTTCGTGCTAGGGGTACGGTCATCCTATACACGACTTGTAAAAAAAATATTGCGATAAATCTGCGGTTTCCTACAAACAGATCAAGTTGGTATTACAAATTAGTATGAAACAGCAGATTTTTTTGGAAAATCAATTTTTTTTTTCATAAATCGTGCTTAGGATGGCCGCGAGTTCCCCTTAAATCCTGCATTTTATATTCGAAGGCTCCTCCGCGGAATAAACGGTTATATGCTGTACATAGGTATTGTTTCTACAAAGAGACTTCCAGGTCGCATAAACTCTGCGAGTATAATAATTATTTTTCCGGGTTCGATTTTGATTCACAGGATTATGGGATAAACGGCGCCACGCAATTTCACAACACATAATACAATAGCGTACCTATAGTATGTTATAAAGTGAGAAAGAATAAACATTCGTTAAAAAAGTGTCATTGATGAGGGTCCTATAATCCCGGGTACCGGTTGTAAGCGATATCCTTATCACAACCTGCAACACTGTCATATAATTTATGTCATATATTTTATATTACATAAAATACTCGCATCCGCTTGTTTACGTATTTAGGTGCAGTTACCTACCTATATATAAATACTACAAGCCGTTCAGTGATTATAGTCGTCATCATCATATCAGCCGAGAGACGATCACTGCTGGGCATAGGCCTCCCCCAAGGATCTCCAATCGGCCCTGCGCGCCCGTATCCATCGGCTTGCCGCGACTATCACCAGATCGTCGGTTCATCGTCGTTGCTTGTGAGAGCGACCGACGCTGCGTCTCCCGTTACGCGGCCACAACTCGAGGACCTTTCCGCCCTAACAGCCATCAGTCCTCCTTGCAATGTGGCCTGCCCCCTGTCACGTAAGGCTCGCGGTTGATTTATCAAAGTGATAATGGCAAAAAAATATTAAAATACTTATATACTTTTTATACTTTTTTTATTTTTGGAAAAAAAAGAAGAAAAAAGGTATTACGTCAAGATTAAATAAAATTGGAAACAATTCAAAGAATGATATCGATGAACATTTAAATTAAATACCAACTAATCTAAGACCATCATTGATATGCGCTGCTTTCATTTTTTTGGAACGCGTATGGTATCATTTGGCTACAATCTTACCTGGTGTTAAGTTAAGATGTAGCTGAGGATAGAGTAGCTTGACTAATCGCTTGGGCCTTAAAGGAACCAAAACCGCAATGTTTGAGAAACACACTGACGTGTAATCAATTCCATTTTTTGGATGTCCACATCCTAAAGGAATTAGCGAAACGTTTTTTGTGTACTAATAGATGGAATATCATCTGCGTAAGGAAAGCCAATGCTGACGCCGATGTCTGATTTTGAAGTGGTGAAAGAGGCTGGCGAAAGGACTTCAAACAGATCCTTCGCACACTCCAAAGTGTATCCTTTAAAATACCGACAAGCATGCTCTGCGACAATGATCCAAGATATACTCAACCCGTTAAAAGGAAAGCTCAAAGAATTTCAATCCAATGTAACCATAAATACCGACAGACAAGGAAGCACATAATCAAATAACACTTTACTATATACATATAGGTCAACGGAGCATTAACAGTATCTATTTCCGACGGATCGATCGTCCGACCTATTGCACTAAATACGATCTGAGTTTTGTACGGCCTAAAAATAATAAAACGTTCGGAGGCGCAGTTGGCACGATGCATAAAAGATGCAACAGGAGCGATCACGCGATGCTTAGAATGTGTCGGTCGGGACATATGGTACGTACGGATAACAAGCGAGGATCGCACTTACTCATTCAATGGGGACTCAATCGCGGTTTTATAAAATGCAGAAACCGCAATCTGAATAAATTTGTTCAGCGCCCTGACTAAAACTGTAGAAACCTAGGATTTTAACGTCAAAGGCGATGAACCAATTCACACAAGATATAAAATTAATAGTAAGAAACACATAAAGTTGGAATTTGAATTAAGGACAGGATCTCGGATTGCGTGAAGAATGACACTATACAAGCGAGAGACAGTTGAAAAACGTTGAATGAAATTAATAAGAATTAAGACCTCTCTCAGGAAATCGTGGCGTTGGCTGGCAATAAGAAGAACCAACAAGGTAACATTTTTTCTAAATTTCGAACTGGCTTTGAAATAGAAATATGTTTAAAGGAAAAATTAAGAAACAAATTAACATAAAATAAAATCACTTTTCTGGATTTAACATGCGCGTTAATTTGATAAGATGTTACATTGTTATTTTAAACCCGACGTGTCGAATGTGAGCGATCTTGCGGTCACGGGAAGACAAACACATATCCAATATAGTAAAGTTCAAGCTAAGAACACGAGTGTGTTTTCATATTTTCGCGTAGTTTGAGAAAAGTACCTACTATACAATCCTAACCTAATAATACCGTGACCAGCCGTATAAATTGTCAAGTTCGGCCATTAATAATTACAAAGTTTCGCATAGATTCCATGATATAATCTATGCGAAACTTTAAGCACAAACGAAATACGTAACTCGAAGCTAAAATAAAGTTTCTTTCGATTTTTAACCTTCTGCTTGGAATGATAGCTATCAGATCTGTGAGTTGACGACATAATAATGATCTCTAATAGAAATTTTTAAAGTCACGAAACATGACTTTTTTTGTTTCATGGTTCCACTTGATTAGTGTGCGAGTACGATTAGTAGATTAAAGACTTCTTGTGTCAGAAGTATAGGTAATGTTAATTAAGAAGATTTTAGTTTGAAAATGTTATTGACATTGATTTTTTGTTTCTCGTGTGTCATTCTATACATAGCAAAATATAGCAATCATATATTATCTCTATTGCGTTGTTTTCCTGATTTTATTTAAAACGTAGTAGAGCAAGGCCCAGTGCCGGTGTAGTGAGCTTCCACAGGCTGTGTCGGCTATCCGTACGACCCCAAAACTTTCCTGAACCTTGACACTCACTTATTAGCACATATGGAAAATCGTCTTCGGGATAATGTGCGGTCCAGCTGTGCTCTATCCATATTATTATCTTCTTTCACAGTCACGGTCGCCATATGTTCAGGAAAGTTTTGGGTTGTGTTGTTTACCTGCGCCACCTATAGAGCAGTACACTTAGATATTACATTGTCACTGTCGGCTGAAGATTTTCTGTTAACGTTAAAAAGGTTTATAGCTAGAAGAGGAAATTTAAAAGTTATCTACAGTGACAATGGAACAAATTTTCGAGGCGCGAAAAACTTAATGGATACTGTAGACTGGGAGAGTGTAGCGGCAAGGAGCAGCGTTATTAAAATAGAATGGCGCTTTATACCTCCACAAGCGCCATGGTGGGGAGGATTTTGGGAACGCATGGTTGGTCTCACAAAGAATATCTTAAGACGTATGTTAGGCAGGGCGTCCTTAAGTCACGTGGAGCTATATACCACTTTGTGCGAGGTAGAGGCAGTAGTAAACTCTCGTCCGTTGACGTATATATCTGACAACACCGAAAATTTGAAGCCACTCACGCCATTAATGTTTATACAAAATAGAGTAAAAGACGAGTTCAATTTAGATTGTTTAGACTCAAAAGGGTTTACTGTTCGGTGGCAGTACATTCAAAAACTTACCTTAGATTTAAAACGCCGTTTTCGTAATGAATATTTAGCAACCTTAGTAGAATACAAGAGTAAAGGTAGATCTCAAAGAATTAGGAGTGGGGATGTGGTTTTAATTGGGTCAGATAACCTCAAACGCGTCAACTGGCCATTAGGGCTAGTTTTGGAGACATATAAGGGGGTTGACGGTTTGGGTCGTGTGGCTCGAATTAAGACGATGAACGGGGAACTAGTTAGACCGCTCCAGAGGTTATATCCACTAGAGGTTTCCATGTCGGGAGAACAGGGAAGGGTAGTGGAAGATGCTACTGGGGGTCCTGGACAGGCTAGCGAACCAGAAGGCGGAACATTGCCACACAGGGTCTCTCGCACTGGGCGTCCTATCAGAGTTCCACGTAAGTTAGATTTGTAAATATTATAATTAGTAAGTTTATTGCAGAGTTATGTTTAGGTTTCTGCGGCTCTGCAATGGCGGGAGTATGTGCGAGTACGATTAGTAGATTAAAGACTTCTTGTGTCAGAAGTATAGGTAATGTTAATTAAGAAGATTTTAGTTTGAAAATGTTATTGACATTGATTTTTTGTTTCTCGTGTGTCATTCTATACATAGCAAAATATAGCAATCATATATTATCTCTATTGCGTTGTTTTCCTGATTTTATTTAAAACGTAGTAGAGCAAGGCCCAGTGCCGGTGTAGTGAGCTTCCACAGGCTGTGTCGGCTATCCGTACGACCCCAAAACTTTCCTGAACAATTAGTGTGGTACTAATAATGTTTTAAAAAAAAGAGTACAAACATAAAACTGTCATTAACTATAGCCTCAAGACCAATCGCTGCTGATTCACTGCAATTATTTTCAAACATTTTATTGTTTTATTTTTTTATTACTACACTATTTGACATTTTCTTATATCTGAATGACAAATTGATTTAATTTTATATCATATTTTGACATCTTATACATTTATTTAATTGGAATTTAATTTATAATTGATGAGAATTTTGAATTAAAATTATTTGTTATGTTGTTGATTCAGCAATTTATACAGAGTGGTGCCGTCAATGCGACAATAAATTTAAACATGGGCTATATTAGTCCATAGAAATGGTTTGCCACTTTAAAAAATATCGTATTCATTTCATACTTTCATGACATTTTTATGAAATAATGCTGTCAAGGTTACACTATTCCATACAAATGTCATAAAATTATCAAATGAATGTGTTTTTTTGTAAGTGGCAAACCATTTCTATGAACTAATATATCCCATGTTTAAATTTATTGTCGCATTGACGGCACCACCCTGTATATTAATGAAATAATTTGTTTTTACATAAAATTATATTTTATGCCAAAAAAGGTCAAATACAGCAGTAAGTACCCAAATATTGTTTTACCAAATGATTTTTACCTGTATTCGCAATAAAGACTTGATTGTTTGATTGAAAACGTTGTAAATAGCTGACAAATGTTGGCATTCATGGAACAATCAATCAAAATGATTAGAATTTGATTTTCGCATAGAAGTATTTACTCGAGTTGTTCAGAGTAGTACAAACAAGACAATTGAATTATATTTAGATTATTTTCATTTCATTTCAAACAAATGATTCTGCCCATCAAAGCCTGATAAACCAGACACAATTAAATTTTAATTGTTTTGTCATCTATTGTTGCCCTCTGGGCATTGACGGATTAATTGATCAATTTATTGTATTAACTAAGTACTGTTGGATATGATATTAGGTTAATTTAATTAGCCTGTGAAGTACTTACATATCAGATAAGTACCTACAATAAAATATTTAGTATTATGAGAGAGTATGATGAGAGAGGAGCTCGGTGGCGTATTGGTTTGAGCGCTCTGGTTTCGATACGAAAAACAAAGCAACTTTCGCCAAGGTCGATCCTGGGATGGGTTAATCAAAGTGTTTTATTTCGAACTCCTCCGTGCTTCGGAAGGCACGTTAAGCCGTTGGTCCCGGTTGTTCCTCCAACCGCTTTGACCCACCAACCCGCATTGGGCCAGCGTGGTAGTGTTATGGCCCAAACTCCTCATGTGTTTCTCCCATGTAGGAAGGCCGATGGAAGGAGGAAATGATGATGATGACGATGAGAGAATGCCGGCGGCCGTATTAAGGTAAAACTCATTATTGTAAATAATTATATGCATAAATAGTATCTATACCTACCGAACAGAATATTTCTTCTCCACAAACATTAATCTGTTAAGCGGCGGCGCTATACCTCTGGAAGTCTATGACAGTTGAAAAATCAATTGTGTCTGGAATCTCGATGTTTGGCGGGTTAAAAATATTGCTTTAAGTAAAAGCCATTTTCAAATTCACAAGATCTTGCAATGAATCTTGAACTAATTATTAACTTATTTATTTATTTTACTTTACATAGATATTTGTTAATGAAAAATACACACGCGAGTAAATAGAAATATATAAAAGAAACATAAAAAAAATATTTGAAAGATATTAACACCAAAAAAACGGGTATACTTATATGTGACTAGTGAATGTTATTATATAACTAAGCTAAATTAAATATACCAGATCGAAATTGAAATAAATTATAAATGTCATATTTATTTAGGTAAATTAATAATAAAGTGCCTCTTTGAAATCGGACTTCATTTCAAACACCCACTCAATTGGCCGTCTAATTTCAAATTTCTCGGGTTGACATTTCTGTCTGCCGTCATTTATTGGTTAAATATTAGATGAGATTTCCAGAGACGCAGTGTACTTTCGATCCTGATATTCAGGTAAAGCAATATTGGGGCAAGATACGGTCAGCTAATACGATTACTGTATACCTTAGCTCCTAAAGCTTATTGGTTTAGTGATTTAGGAGCGTTAGCTGAGTCATTAACTCATTACGAAAACAAAACATATTTCGCAAATATGTATTTGTCGCAAGTATGTATTTAAAAAATTGCATGTTATATGTGTGTATGTATTTTTAATAATCTTCCAGACCATATTGAATTAGAAAAAAGTGCGATGTTTAAAACAAAATTTACTAAATGGCTACAGACAAGGTGTTTTTATAGCGTTAAAGAGTATATGGAGTGAAATAAAAAAAAAACATGACTAAAATATTTGCACACCTGCATGCAGGTTGACCACAAAATATACTATAATTCTAAACAAGATCTTGTAAACTGTGTTCTTTGCAAATAAATTTTATTATTATTATTCGGTAACCTTCTCTAGGTCTCATCTCATCCATTTTTCGGAAGGCAACTGGAATACCCGTATAAAAAATGTACTCTTTGACTTGGAACTGTATCATAATGTGCATTGGGCCTGGTGCTGTTACGGCTCCAGTTATGTTTATCTACCATAGGCAGTTTTGTACATATCGATGTCTAATGATTGCAATTAGAGATTAATCAAGTCACTTATTTATATTAAATGGCTGAAAATGCGTTTAAATACTCAGTGTTGAGTTGCATGTAATACAAATGAAAAAAATTAATTAAATGTATAGTGTTGTACGGTCGACCACAGAATTAGCTGAACACTTTAGTACCATGTCACAACGACTATGGCGTCAATATAGTGCGGTAGCAACTATAAAGTACGTGCACAAGGTCAGTGTGACACGGTACTAAAGTGTTCAGCTACTTCTGTGGTCGACTGTACCTGAAATGTTACAAACTTTTTTGAATTTCTCCGTAAATATTAAAACCCATTTTTTTGTCATTATGAATAATGAATAATTCCGTCAGAGTAACATTACAGTTTGTTTATTAATAAAACTCCGTAACTGGTTCTCACTTATCGTCCTTCTCAGCAATATGTAACGACAACAAATGGAACGTTTGTCGCCGTTACAGAATAAAGCCCACAAGAGACGTCTAGTCATTGATAATGGATGCTATGTTGCATAGATACAGCCCTCGTTGCTCGTAGCTGTTAACATACAGACGATAATACTTCAAGTATAACAGTTGCACTGCAAAAGTGGCTTCTATTACGAACGGAGTAAGGACTATCTTGAAGTCGAATTGTTACGCTTCATGTGAAATCTACTGAACTGGGTAAATGTCATTCATGACACAATGACAAATCTCAAGAAAGAATTGACAAGAAATTTTAAGTAAGCTTATAGTAAGAGGAACACGCTGACATAGAGGCTTGAGCGCTCTGGTTTCGATTACGAAAACAAAGCAACTTTTGCCATGATCGTTTCCGGAGGGGTCAATCAAATTCCTCAATGTGTAACTCCTACATCTTTCGGAAGACAAGTTAAGTTGGTCGTGGTGCATACTGCAACGGCTTTACCAACCTATTTTTTAACGACTAGAGTGGCAAACATCCGTACGGCCCGCCTGAGGGCCTAGACAAGATGCCATTTGACAATCGCTACCGCTATCGCTAAATAGAAAATGTATGGGATTTGACATTTACAATCGAAAGTCGATCAAGAGCTTATATCAAATCCCATACATTTTCCGCTTAGCGATAGCGATAGACAAAAGGCATCTTGTGTAGGTCCTCTGATGTTAAGCGATTACCGTAGCTTAAAGATGCATCTTGGGCACTACACGCGTGTTTTCTACCGTGTTAAAACCAAGAGATAGCGGTTTGTTGACGGAATAAAAGATGATTCCTCCTGCTTTAAAAATTTTACCTTATCTACGAGCTCTGGAGACCTTACTAATGAGTATAACTCATTGTACACAAAAATCTTTCAAACAATTCGCTATTTAGACATTTGTCTATTACTCAATCCTTAAATAATTGTATACCTCTATATATTTTGCCACGTGTTCTTTAGACAAAAAAGGGTTTCGGCTTATTCTATTTATTTTTGTCACAAAGTCAATGAACACCTGCCATATTGCGTGATTGCTTAAAAAGGATACCCTATATTTTATGAACAAGCCCTACCATACAAGGTCAGCTGTTAATGGAATAATCTCCCGTTATAACTTAGACAGTGATACCAGAAAAAGAATCTTTCGTACCACAGAAGTATAAATCGTAGTTGCTGAGTTCATTATATGTTTACTATCGTGACGTATCTTGTTACGAAATTCCTTTACTGTCTGGAACATTACTGCGAAAAGTTAACCGTAGCAATGTATTTTGTTGCGAAAGTTTTTTACTGCGAAAGTCTTCGCTGCGATGTAGGCTATTGCAAATTTTGATATATCTCAGTTGTAACCTACTAATTTGAATTTAGTTTCAAAATTTACATTATAGCCAGGTTTCACTCACATTTGTTTCTTGTCATAATTCTAATATATATAAGCATATTGTTATAAGCTACCTACATCAAAATTTAAATTTATAAAGGTAAAGCCTACAAAGATGATGATAGATGTTACAAATAGTTACAGTACATATACATACTAAGCGTATTTTGTCAAATTTTGACATTTTGAAATTTTTCCTAATATTAAATGCCAGGCTAATAAACAGCCGCAAATATTAGGTACAATCTCATGACAAAAAAACCAATAGGTTTCATTATTTCAAATTGTCATTATCGCAGTAAAGACTTTCGCTGTAAAGAACTTTTGAGATAACGCACGTCGCAAGGGTGAACTTTCGCAGTAACGTACATACATACGTCACGTTGGCAAACTCCCGCATTAAAGTTCATTGCGATAATGAACCTCGCAACAATGTATTACACTGGTATCATGTTTTTCAAGAGGTAGGAACTTAGCACTGAACACATACTAGCATATTCTCTTTTGTTTTACCTTTATTGGCTGTGTTGTACCTTTATTAATAATATACTATATTGAGGGCTATTTTTTTCTCATACGTACGATACACAAAACAAAAAAAATATGGCTTTAAAAATATCTCTCAGGTATTGGGCGTACACGATTCACAGAAAAGTCAATAACACATGACTTAGCGGCCGCCAAGCGACCGAGGTGGGTTTTCCACGCGTCTCATTATTTATGACCGTTACACACGTACTGGGGATCAAATTAGTATTAGGCAATACTTAGAAGTACCTACTTTAGACGGAAAATTACATAATAAAAAAGCTAATCGAAAAATTCGCAGCAAACTAACATTCTTTAGCATCATCAAGTTCGATTCAAGGATAAAAATATGTACGTTTAATTCTGGCAGTTATATTTTTTTATAAAAATACATGCTTCGATCATTACTACATTTAGTAGGTGGTAGGCCCATACGTAGAGTCGCCTGGGTAAGCCGTAAAACAGTTCGCTGTGTTTCGGATTGAAGCGAAAGGTAGACAGAGCAATTACTGGGCATGGACGGCATTTCATCTTAGGCCTCAGGATGACAACGCGCCTGCAATATCAAGTAATTTTTCCTTATTATTGCAAGTGTGTATAGGCGGCGGTAACCGCTTGCCACCAGGTGGGCCGTCCGCGTGTTGGTCATCAAGTTGCAAAAAAAGAATAAACTTATTCATGCCATAATGAAATTTTCTATAATGTACACTGAACGCTTTTTAAATTTTCACATGTCAAATATTTCAGCAAGAACCCTTATTGCGGGGAAAGAAAACGAACCTTAGTAGTAGGTAGCTACGATCGCTCATATAAAAAAGGCTATTAATAGTTATAATATCAAAGTTACCCTTCAAAGACATATTGTTATCAGTAACCTTTCAAATACTTTCGATCAATAACGTTGACATCGTTTTCTAATTTGCCATCGTAAGTACAATAATTTTCAATAAATAAAGTATTGCAACCTAGCAAGAGTTGTGACATGTGTTGCAACAGGTACCTACAACATTCGCCTCGCAACATCATCCTAAACCTGAATACGTATCGCAACTTGTGCCTATAGGTACAATTTTTTTAGGTGTGGACTCCGCACTAAGGGTGTGAAGTGCTTTGTATAGTTTGTTGAATTAGTATGTTACAGTTAAAGTCAGAATTATGATGTATTTTAAAATAAGCCAGCTAAAACAGATCACTAACTATACCGGTAAATCTTTAAGACTGACTGTTGGCCTTCGCTAAAACTAAAATTATTTGCCTCTCTTTCATTCAACTTCAATAAGAAAGTAATAAAAAATTAATTCTAGGAGTTTCAAGCCGATCCATACCTATTGATTAATTATAAGACGTCGCCTGTAGTCTGTCCTTTTCTAGTCCGAATTCAATGAAAAAGTAGCAATAAACATAAAAACAATTTTAGTCTGTGTGTAACAAAGTCAGTATTACCATTCTTTATTATTAAAAATGTAAACCGTGTCATCAAAATATTGCAATCCACCATTGTCTATTCCCCAACGGAATAAAAAGAACTCTTCGAATTGATATTTCTCATCAGCATTTAGTTCTTGCCATGATAAATATAACCGTACCCTATATTTCAGATGTGCAAATTGTAGTTCCATTTGGAATGAAACTAATTAGGTCAACAGAGTTAACTATGTTTGGGTTAACAGTTTAATTTGGTAATTTTATGAACATTGGGTAGTTTTTGACTATATTGGCACAGAATGGGGCATTTTGTTATATTGTTATTATTTTCTTATACAAACCTAGTCAGCCCAAAATGTGCTTTTACACGACTCTTTTGAAGGAACCCATCTTATAGACAATGGTAATTTCATAAAACTCATATTGAGTTCAGTTCTACTCCTTTACCTGATAAGAAAAGGAGAGATAACAATGTGCGATCATATAAGCATTAGGGGAGTAAGTGGGTTAAATCTGTTCGCGGCGTAACTACGAACGGAAAAATAGCCCATCGCTTACTGCCTAACATTGCACAGTTTATATCATGATGTAAACACCTTCATTCGGGGTAACCTCTCGTTCTGAATTACTCCACTCTTTCTTATATTAATATATTAAGCTTGGTAGGAGGATGGAGTAAATACGTTTATGCAAACGATAGAAAAAAAGCTCGCTTCTTGATTGGGGCGCTCACATGGCATTTTGCTACTAACCACATGCTACATAAAATGCAACACAACAACACACACACACAACACAACACAACACGGAAGGACAAGTTGTGTTGAGGAACACAACTTTGTCGAGCATGTGGTGAATGCCAGGAATCAATGATGCATCCCTTGTATCATTGTGATGCCCTGGCTAGAACCAGAATGAGCCTTCTGGAAGTGGCATATCCAAAGCCAGAAGACTACAGGCTCTTTCTGCTTAAAGATATAGCATCTATATTCTGGACACAGGAAGAGTAAACGCAGGGGAGGCACGAAAAATCCCAATGGGTCGAAGTGTACTGTGACTTAGTCATGGACCCACAGTAAGGTAAGATAAGAAATATTATGCTTCTCAAAATGATTGATTCCTGCCTTCAAAGTGACGCTGTATTAGAATACTTTCTAGGGATACTGATGCAGTACATAAGAAGTTTAAAAAATATTTTAAAGCAGCCGTTATTTATTTTAAATATAACTTTTTCTTCAATGGCTACTTTAAATAAATAACTACCTATAGCGGTTGAACGAATAAGTACTCTATGATATATTTACAAAGTTTCAAAACTGTAAAATCTTTGTTTATTTTTTTTAAGGCACGCCAAGTGACTCTGCATGAAGTAAAATAAGTAGCAAGCGGATCCATGTTCCAAGATACGATCGTAGCTAATGCAACATGAAACGCACAACTCAGGCTTTTCTGATGGAACTGCACAAGTGGTAGTAAACTATCCTTGCTTATGTTTGGGAAAACAAAAATACAAGTGACCAAAATAAATTAAAGCACCTAAGTATAGAGTAGTATGGATTTCTCGATCAAGAAAAGTTTAAGCTACCGCTTGACAAAAAAGTTTGTGTCGAAATTAGTACCTATTTAAATTTCTCGATTAAGTTTATGTAAAGTTAAGAATACGCAAGCATAGATTTCTCGATGAACAAAATTTTACATTCAACATCGTCAAGAAACGTTTCTGTCGAGCTAAATACATTGTCGAAAGTCAAAATCGCTTTATCGATATTTACTGTCAAATTTTGTCGATGGATCTATGCTCGGAGGGCAGAGCGTCTATAACCTACCTGACCTAATTTCCGTAGCAGCGGGGTATTGGGAAAATCAAACCTAACTTCGCCGTATAACCCGCCCGCGACAAAGGCGGAGTTGGATTACGTCGTTAAATCTGTCATGGTTACATTTATTTTAACCCCCTTCGAAAAAAGAGGGGTGTTATGAGTTGGAGTCCTAAACGAATGTACCGATTTTTATTCGTGTTTTTTTGTTTTAAAGCTGACGTGACTAGGATGATTCTTAGCTATAGTTTATGAAGATCAGTTCAGGCGAGCAGTTCAGACTTTCGTACACTACGAAAAAGTCATTTTTTGTCATATTAAGCGAATTCGTAATTCACGAAAGTAAGTACCGACATGTGTACGAATAGGCGCTAAGAGAAATGCACTCATGTACACATGAGTGCATGAAATATCACATGATTTTGCGATGCATTCACGAGTAGCAACTACGTTCTTCAAATGTTGGGTGTCAGGGATATTTATGGCGCCAACTTTTCAGTGTAATTTCTGTATTCAGTTCTTAAACAATATTTTCATGAAATTCTTACGAGTTATTTTATCATACGAAGTTGTACAATGTCTCTGAATTATTTGTTCTAGAGCTGCTACAGGGTTTTTTTAAGAGGACATAGTGGTATTTTGCACTCTCGTGCCACCGAAACGAATTAGATAAAAATTTGTCTGTTTTTAAAACTTTTCGGCACAATAACCTCTAATCATGGGTGGAGTTTGTGGGCGCGTTTGACAACTAGTTACTCATAAAGTTATGTTTTGATAAAATTCTTGAACAAAATAATTCACATAGGTATCCATACTACGAGGAATATTAAAAAAGTAAAAGTAGCTGTCTGTGTATCTGTCTGCTACGTTTTTACTAGTACATTGCTGAACCGATTTCGGTAAATGAAATTTGGCATGCAGATAGATTACATTTTGTATTTTGGCGCGAAAAACAAAAACCACGCGGGCGGAACCGCTTATAAAATCATCACCAGCCTGTATACGTCTCACTGCTGGGCTCAGGCCCTACTACATGAGATAAGAACATCCCGACCCATGATTGATTGACCCATCCAGTGGTCGACCATGGCAAAGGTTGCTTTGTTTTCGTAATCGAAACTAGATCGCTCAAACCACTACGCTACCGAGCACCTCATCGAGCTATCCTCGAGTTCTGTTGGTCCACCACGAGTTATAATAAACCTACTGTGAACTGGAGCAGAAACTGGAAAGATAATTTTTGCGTAGTGAATTACGGGACTGGGGCAACTCACCCTAAATAGTTATTGCTTCACTTAGGGCCTTTACACACGAAGTTTATAAATCGAGCGGACGACAAGCGTTTTTGATACACTCGTCATGTCGAGTATCCTGTGCGTCGGCTGGGCTTTTTAGCACATTGTTGAGTTCATTTCAATACTGATACGTGTTAGCACCGCGTCTCATTGTCGTTTGTATCGATACAATCGCACATGGTCTGCTAGTTCAAAAAACTTAATATAAGTAGGCTCTTATATGAAGATTGTTAACTTCATTGACCACGTTGACATGCACATATATAAAAATTTACTTGAGATGTCTCCTTTCATACATTAAATCAAAAATGTACTTATCTTCGGTGAATTTAATCAAAAAATTTCGTAGTTATGCCTCACAACAAAATACATATCATAGCTCACAAACTATTAAACTTTTTAATTTTGCCTTAAAACTGTTTTAACCTAAAAACTGTGCGAAAACATAAAGAAATATTCATCAAAAAATGTACTCTTTGATATTCATAGCTCGCAGCAAAAGTTTGTAAATCAACCTCGTTATTTAACTTTTTATATCAATCGTACCTTCATTACGCACTTTTTTGAATGCTCCGAGAATATACGGTTTACAACACTCGATCTTTAAGCCATTGAGAGTAATCCGAGTGATGCCTTTTATGACGAATATAAAATTTTCCCGTATTCATAAAATTTTCCTTTGATATTTTTACCGAAAATAATTCACAAATAATCGAATATTCAAACTATAACTAAACTCTTCCCTTTGTATAGAAATACTGTTCAATTTAACCAAATAAGATTGCGCCAAAATTTAAATCTTTTGACAGTTCGTACAGACGACAGTGAATCAAGTGTAACAGTTGCACAACGAAACATTAACAACGAACGAACGAAACGAATAAGTCTAATGAGAACCATTACGGACATTACTCACGCACGTCTTTCCATGATATAGCATCTTAATTTCATGCTAATTATGGGTATTAAGTGAGTAAAACCAATTTTGTGACTGCAACCATTTCACTCATTATGGAACGAAGATATTTAAAACATAATTTTAAGTATACTATAATTATTTATTATCTTTTTTTCTCTTTATTTTATTATAAGGACTTTGGTCTTTTAAGACATGTCAGTCCTATTGTAGACTTATACTTATTGCTGCTACAATAGTTTTGAAATAATTATGGATGTACTGTGGATGTAGATGTCAACAAGTGTTAGACATCTTCAATGTTTCCACAAATTTCACAATTTGGCGAGTCAACTTTTTTCATAAGGTAACCAAACTTGTTTGACGGATAGTGTCCAGAGCGAAGGCGAAGCATTGTTACAATGTTTGTCCTGCTCAACTTTATTATTTATTATCTTGGTAGAGTTAGAATTTTCATATCTTTGAGCTTTTCTTTGTGTGAAACTCGAGGATTATTAATATGTTGGTCTAACATCTCCTTCTTTGCAAAATAAAAATGGTGACCCTAAAGAAGAATTTCATAAGACAAAATACATTGAAAATAACTTATGTAAATTCTAGCCGCAACAACATAGGTAACGCGCGAATACTGAAGAGCTTCATTTGGAGACCTCTTAAAAAATATTTGAAGGATTGTCAAAGTCTACATTTGTATCACAGTGTAATTACAACCAGTGGTCCAACGCTTTTGAAGTTGCGATTTATGCCGCTTTTGTCTAGATTTTCATCATTGCCGCAGGGTTGTCACATTTTTTTTATTTTTGAAGTTTATAAATAATTTTTCATAGGAGATTTTTATACAGGCTGGTGCCGACAATACGACCATAAATTAAAACATGGGCTATTAATTCATAGAAATGGTTTGCAACTTTCAAAAACATCTTATTCATTTGATAATTTTAGAACATGTATAAAATAGTATAACATTGGCTGCATTATTTCGTAGAAATGTCATGAAATTATCAAATGAATGAGATGTTTTTGAAAGTGGCAAACCATTTCTATGAACTAATATAGGCCATGTTTTAATTTATTGTCGTATTGACGTCACCACCCTGTATACACTGTGCTTGTATCGCCAAATATCAAATTTAGCACCTCTCAAAATTTTACGGGTCTTTAAATTTAAGTGGCTTTTTAGAATTCGGCCACAAGCCTTATGATTGTTTCAGCTGCCTAATTATTCAGAAAATGAAATCCATTGTTTATTTTAATTCCATATCACAGTCCTTCCCTTTTCATTCCTAAATATAGTTCTGAATAATTTGGGTTAGATTTCGTTTTAGGAAAGGGATTGGTAGAATAAATTGTCTATTGTTAATTTGATTAATGCTTAGTAATAATTTACCATTATGGACAGATCGCAATAAATTTTATATAGAATTGAGAGGGGTATAAATACTCCACTCTTTTCTAACTAAAATATTACTGCCTCGATGCTCAATGATGCTCAGCGCAGGAACTAAACATGTCTTTTGTTTATTCTGTTAGAAGGGTCTCCCTCTGATTTGTTCCTGATTCGTCATATTCGACGAGTTATGATTCGTTATATGACGAGTTAGGTCATATTCCTAACTCGTCATATTCCAGATTCGTCATCTTCCAAACTCGACATACCATGTACATTTACCTGCACTTTATTATAGAAATCGTTTGTGGTAAATGTTATGATAAGAATCTCTTTAGATAGACAATTAATAGATAGTGTTTTTTTACGTTTCAACTACAGATTTAAATAAATGTAGTGTTAGATATAAGAAATAAATAATTTGTAATGTTTAAGTTTCCTTTTCAATTTTAGGAAATTACTATTGGTTTGATTAAATTCAAAACTATAAGCAACTGTCAATGTAATTTCTCTCTCTGGTTTGTTTAACTTTTTCTTCGTCATACAGCCAGCAAGTTGGCTGTATGTCACCAATTGAAATTTGCTTATCTATGCCTACTGCTTTTAAAATAAATGTTGAAAAGTCATAGAGTAAGTTTTAGTCTTTTTCCTGCAAGCATAGTGTAAAGAAGATTTTAAAAAAACAAAGTAATGTCGTTTCGAAAATGTACGTTGGTGGTGGTGTGATATCTTTCGACCATTCTGGGTTCAACAGTCGACCGAATAGGTTGTGTAAAATAATAAATCAGTATTTGTGAGTCTTTCTTTATTATTCCTGAACACTTCTAACAGTAGATAAAAAAGGAAGAGAAATAGTACAGGATATTTTAGATAACAAATAACTGTTGTTTTTTAATGATTTATTTTCTACGGGGAGAAGACTTAGTTATTTATTCACCTTCTAAATCTTAAAAAATATTTTTAACAAGAAATAAATTTAGTTACATCATATTTTTGTGGTTTTATTTTGTTTGAGGCAGCAGCTTACATAATTAATTGCTTATAGCCCATTTGGGTTAAAATATCTGTTTCGATATAAAACTTTTTTTCTAGTTAAGTATAACAAATTTGACAAAAAAATGAAGGTTGTATCAAGTCATACCATTATTTGCCAATTCTTTTGGGCTCCGCCTTAAGTAAATTATTGTCTAATAGCCGCAGTACAAAGTATAACTACTAAGTGCAATCTGACCTAAAGGCCTAAGTAATACTTATTATTTCTAAAAGCACGTGTTCGCAATTATATTGACTGTACAATGACGAATTCGGAAGATGACGAATTTTGAATATGACTAATTAGGAATATGACCAGTTAGGAATGTGTCGAGTTTGAAAGATGACCAATTTGGAATATGACGAATCAGGAACAAATCCTCCCTCTGTGTTTTTGGTTCTGCGTTAAGAATTAGTTGTTAGTACAAATATGCAATCGACAGAGTTGTTCTGGCATGTCATACTACGTCTGCTTTAACCATCCAAGATTGGCCACCTTTATATAAAAGTCATGTCGAATGATAATTGCGGAATCCATTTTTTTGCGATGCTAAGAAAGATAATTAAATGTGAGTGCAGTAATCTCATTTGTGTAGACATCAGCGTGTTGTGTGTTGTGTTTGTGTTCTATAATATAATAGGTGTGAGTGTATGATTGTTATTATCATTATAAGTAGGGTGATCTAATTAAGTAGAAGGTACTTATTTGTTTACTGAGAATAGACGACGATATACCACATTAATGCATGACCCTCAGTCAAGCTACAGATTCCAGTTTTTAATTATCGTAAGCTCCCCGAGGGTAGATATTCTGCGGCTTGACAGACTAAGTAGGAAAATATTTTTGAATTTAAAATATTTAAAAAATGTAAATTCTTTGCACAGCCGATATATAAAACAATGTTTAAGATTACGCCCTGTAGCTGTGGCATTTAAATTAAAAAAAAATCCCTCACTTGTTAGGTATATAGGCTAAAATTTTATGACTAGGTACGTAAAATTTACAAGCTGCAAAAAGAAGATGTATAGTCACTATAGTTGTGAAATCCGTACCCTTGTACGATCAACTTTACAAGAGTGCGAATTTCACGACTATATTCATACAATTGCACCTCTTTTTGAACATCAAATTCTTTCTCTTGTGTTTTATAGATAGGATAGGATACGGTAACCGCTTACCACAAGGCAGTCCGTACGCTTGTTTGCCACTCTATCTTAAAGGAAGTTCTTATTACAGTAGATTTTTATCTTTCTAATTGAAACGGTAATTTGATATTCAAAGTTTTTACTATCCAAGTTACTGTAAAACAAAATCCAGATTTCTATAGAATGCTTTTACAAAACTTTGCTCATAAGCCATTTGTAAACAATTTCGATCCAAGTTCCATCCACTTTTGTTGGACGAGCGCGCTGTGTCAGTGTTTTCGTTTTCAGTTTACATAGAAATGATTGATTGGAAAGTAGTTTGATGGAAATTATTGGAACTAAGCTAGGTATTCACGGAAACGTTGATTGTGAAATAGATATTTAATGACTTCGTATATTAATGTCTTTTTGCCATTAATTATAAAACGCTAAGCCGGTCTTATAGTACATTTATATGAACAAAGAGTATTATTTATAAGTATTCGTAATTTTAAATTGAATGTTTGAAAAAAGTAGAAATTTTGCAATTACGTGGTTTTTCAGAAGTAATGGATGTCATGAAGCTTATAACAATAAGTTCAATTTAAACATAGAACTTGTTCAAAAAGTACAAATAGTATAAAAGAGCGCTTTGGCAATTCACACTATTGAGTAATACGAAACAAGAAAGCTTATGAAGTCATTGTTGTCAAAACCAGGCCCAAACTGTTTGTGTTTCGATCGCTATCTCGGCGTTATTTAGGTCTGTGCAATTCGGCAGTTTGGCTTGGAGTAATTAAGCGAAAAGTTTCGTTTGTAAGACTCAATCAGGGGACTTTATTTGGGGTTTTGTAGCTTCCAAACTGTATTTATTTAGAGATTGTGTTTTTAAATGATAATATCAAATGACCAAGCAATAGACATTTGATTCACAAATCTGATTTTTACAAGAAACGCAAAAGTCACGAAAATAACTCTGGGACATTTAAAAACTACAACATGTATGTAGATATCATAAGAACTTTTTTCGATAAAACAAATTCAAAACAACACGATAACCCTATGAATTTCTTCCAGTCTCTTTGCTTCTGGGTCATAAGTGGTTTACCATTATTGTTTCGAAATTATTGTATTTGAACACCTGAACGAGTAGATTTTACAAAAAAATAAGATTATATTTTTGATCTTTTTGAAATTTAGAAAAATCTAGACAAGACAAAGACATATCCTAGGGCGTGATGCGATGGTTACTATAAAGTTAAATAAAAGAATATTATTATATTTGTAAGGTCAAAATACTCGTTTAAGAAATTTATTACTTTTATAACTGACACAGCTTGTGTCGTAGATACTAGGTAAGGTAAACGTCCCAATACTCGTCGGAAATTGAACTTGGCTGACTTTGACGACTTGTCACACAAACATCATTACTCTTACGAAGTTGTAGTTACACCATGAGGTACAGAATTTATTCCTCTTTTAGACATAATGATTCGTTTTATTAAGGAGAATAAGGAAAAAATCAAATAAATTATAAATTGAAGAAACACCCATTTGTACCAGTATTCGACAGATTTGTCCTAATTATCGGCAAATGGTACCAAAACTCGTCAAATTTTAAGCACAATGTAATTTGAACCGTTTCCATGTTTATTTAAAGTCCATAATGATTTTATTTCGTAATTGAATATCCTTAGACGTTGTTTTCACGGTGTTTGTAGTCGCTGTGTTTCGGATTAAAGGGAAAGTTAGTAGTATAATTACTGGGCATCAAAGGCATTTCATCTTAGGCTACAGCACCAGCGGGGGTGGGCTAGTGAAATTGCTTTGGCAGAGCCTAGGCTACCCACGCGAAGGGCAGTGGAGTTACTGGAGTGCTTAAGTGTGATTAGCATCATCAGCGCTGGGCGACCTCAACACACGCCCGCCACTTACCTGCCCTACTAGCAACGGGGAAGTCTGTTATTAGATTTGTCCCCGAAAATAAGGAGTAAGCATGACAATGTACCAATACCAGGTGATTTTTTCCTTGTTATTACAAGTGTCTATAAACGACGGTGGCAAGTTGTATTTTAAAAAATCACACATTGGTATAGATGCAGTAAAGTCTACCATAACTGAGTTAGATAAGCTGCTCCTAAAACTGGAGAGCAGGAAGTACTGGACGACTGGAGGACTAGTGGACTGGAGAAGGCATCAGAAATCTGCAGAGTAGGATTTCCGTCGAACTTGTTGACTAATGGAGCCAAAACGAGGACCATCATGTCGCTTAGCAAATCTCTCAATTGCTTGCTGAGCGACATGAAGTTCCACGTTTTCAATTCAATGGTGGAAATTTTGTTATTCACCTAAAGACCTAAGCAATTGACATTGGATAAATGACGGTTACACTCTCGTACAACTGATGAGCGGTGAAGTAAGTAGGTCTAGAATTGAAACCACGTTTCAGCAAACGTAGTGTAAGGTATCCCCTGCCAGGTTGACAGAAGGTGACAGGTGGTGGCTGGATCCTCTTTGTCTTCGTAGACGTGGGCCCTAGGGCCCACGTAGTAGGCCCATTACTAGGTTACATACGCCTGGGCTCTATGCGGCGCGCTTTTGCCGCAGATGGATGTCGTTTACTTAGCGGATGACACGCTGGTCGTGGCAAGGGCACGTGAATGGGAGTAGGCGGTTCACCATGCGTTGGTCGGTACGACCGTGGTCGTCCAGCGCATCGTCGTGCCGTCGATTTTACCTCGGGGTGGTAAAGTGTATGGCACTGTATGGAACTCCGATGTGGACAGTGTGCCTCTCCCTCCGCGCACGGGCCCTCTTGCGGCAGCCGCAGAGGGTCATCGCGATCCGTGCTATGTGTACTTACCTCAAAGTTAGTCATGGGGCTGCCTGCGTTTTAGCAGGTACGCTTCCGTAGGAGATTGATGCCCTGGTGCTGGTCAGAGTGCATCAACACCGCAAACACGGTCGCAGCAAGAAAGCGGGGGGAGCGATCCGACCTCGATGAAGCGAGATAGATCCGCACCCTGGTGTAGGGTGGCTCTTTGCCAATGGGACGAGGCTCGTGTCACTCCAACAACCAGCTACCGGATGATTGATTCGTCCGGTGTTGGAGAGTAGGTCGGGCGCCGGCTGGGCAGCCTCACCTACAGCATTATACAGTTACTGACGAGAAATGGTTGCTTCGGTCACTAATTGTACCGTATCGCCCGTCGGGAGGAAACGCCGCATTGTCATCACTGCGACTCCCCCAAACGATACGGCCGAGCACACTCTTGTGAAGTGTCCGGCTTGATGACACGAGCGCCGCTAACTTCGTGCGGCGATCGGTCGCGGTCTTTTCTCGCCGCCAACCTAGTGACTCTGGGTCTCCAATGGTGCGAAACCTTAGCAGTAGGCAGGTTGCCTGGGGGTGGTCTCGTGAAATTGCTTTAGTAGAATCAAGGCTACCCCCGCGAAGGGCAGTGGAGTTACCGGGGAGTTTTAGTGGGTCAGCGTCATTAGCGCTGGGTCTAGCCAGCAGCGAATAAGTCTGTTACATATAATATATATAACACACTTATTCGCCGGTATAACTGCGTTAAAATGGGAGAACTGCTAGCTAGGGCAGTTATGACCGTTGCGCATTTTTTGAGAACTATCGCTGCGATGCCATCAGGTCCACTAGCTTTTCAAACGTCAATTGACATATTTTTTGGCAGTGGTATAGAGTTGGTGGCTGTGAATTTCAGTTATCGATTTGAGAGTGAGCTGAGTGAGCAGCAAAGAGTTTTATCAAAAGATCGGCTTTATCTCGCGGCGTTTAGTCAGAGCAGCTTAACAGGGGCAGCGAGAGTTGACTGCATGGCTTTGGCTAAACGACAGTAGCTACGGCTTTCCGTGAAATCTCTGGGATTTGATGCGTAAGTAATTATTGCTCAACTCGTGTAATACGCTGTGTAACCACTCTGATGAAGGGCTTTTTTGCAGGACTTGGTAGCATTGTTTACAGTGAGTCAATATCTGAATCCCGACAAGCTCGGCCTCTGATCCAAGCATGGTATGACAATTATTTTGCCTCAAAGCATTGCTTACAGTGAGTCAATATCTGAATCCCGACAAGCTTGGCCGCTGATCCAAGCATGGTATGGTATGACGATTATTTTGCCTCGACATCTAAGGGACACTCGCGAATAAACCAACGGTTACGCCTACCTTTCCTGACGAGATCGGAGTGCGGGATATGTAGTATCTCATTTCTAATAAGGCGAAGCCCGTAACACCTCGTCGGTTATTAAGCTGTGGTCCGATGTTCCTAATGCAGCTCAGACTTCTATCCGATATACAGCCAGGCAAGTCCTCAGCAGATGGTCCCGCCCTTACGACAATACCTGGCATCCTGGTGGGCTGGTTAACCAGTTGATTAAGGTGACGCATGACAGCGAAAGCTTGTCTCTAAACTCTAAACTCGTAGTGAGCACTGAAGTCCCCCAAAAATACCAATTCCGCGGTTGATAACTGCTCCTGCGTGACATTTGCCATGTGACTAAAATGTTCAAATAGTCGATTTGTCTTCATGTCACCGTCGTGGGATCTGTAAAGGCAGACGTTGACACGTCATCGTATGCCTAGGTCCACGTGCACCCCAAGTCACCCGGTCTCAAACCTGCACGACGGACCACCCCGAGATATTGCGTCATATGGTGAAAAGCCCCACGAACTGCTTAGGTTAGATTGGGCCCCTATAGTGTGCAATCGCCGGACAGCGGAACAACCGTTTCTTGGGGTCTTCCTGCAGGCGAGTTAATGCATTCCACATGGCACTGTCAGACGGAAGGCATCACTGACCGCATGCATCGCGGCAACGTCTCTTCAAGCTTTGGTTTTACGCCATGCGTACGGTGGTCACCAACAAGATGGTGTTCGTACCACCCTACCACCACCAGTGGAGTAGTTGATAGGTTAGTCGCCTCTAGCGAAAGCCACGGGAGTAAACGGTGCTTTAAATTGAAGATAGACTCTTCGTGTACTCATACCTAGTCTTGCCTTAAATACTGGAACAAAGAAAAAAAAACTATTGCATATAACATTTATTACTTTTACAGTGTGTTAGTTTAATACATAAATATAAAACAATTTTAAATATAAAAAGCTTATTCAAAGTGGTCTCCATTGGCTGCAATACAGTCCTTTAAAAGTTGAGACCAGTTATCAATAGAAGCACGCACTCTTTCCATGGAAAAATTTTTCTCTGCCAATCGTACGGATTATTTTAGAGACTCCAAATTATCATGGCGTTTAGAGCAAGTCGTACTCTTTAAAACTGACCATAAATCATAATTCAGCGGATTAAGATCGGGACTAAACGACGGCCAGTCTTCAGCTCTAATGAGTCCGAAACGTTCGTTTCCAACCAAGACTGCGTAGAACGAGCTTAATGACCCGGCGCCGAGTCTTGCTGGAAGGACCATTCTTGGTTATTGAACATGGTGTTGTTAAGGGGCTTCATTACCTTCTCAAGAATGGTATCTTGGTACACTTGTGCCGATGTTTTGATACCTTTTTCACAAAAGTATGGCTCAGTCACTCCTTCATAGCTTATACCCCACCAAATCATCACTGAGGTCGGATAGTGCCCACGTTGCACTCTGTCGACTGATTGGGAAGCTTCCTTAGAGCTTTGAGCATAAGTACGGTAATTTTGCTTGTTAAAATGTTGCTCAATTGTAAAAATATTCTCATCCGTAAACAAAATTTTTCTGAGGCCTCCCTTTGCGTACCGCTTCAGTAGTTGTTTCGATTTTACCACCCTATTCTTTTTTAAATTATCAGTTAAGAAATGACCAGTACGTCTCTTAAAGGCTGCAACTCCTAAGTCATTTTTTAAATTACGCGACATTCTCACGCGGTTCTAGGTCCTATCTTTATCTCCCGAGATAAAATCTTTTGCGTTCGGGCAGGATTTCTTCGAATTCTTTTCCTTACTGCTTTGACCACCTTTTTCGTACGAACACTACGTGGACGGCCAGATCTTTCTCTGTCACAAACAGAGGAGGTCTCATTGTACCTATTAATAGCCCGGTACACAAACATTTTACTAATACCAAGCGTATAGAGTTTTGAAATTGCATTTGGCTCCATACCTACTTTGTGTAATTTAGTCACAGCGATTCGGTTCTCTTTATCACCCCACTCCATTTAAATATCGCAAAATATTGTACACACGACAGCACGTCAAGTGTAACAGTTGCACTACGAAAGCCGCCTCTGTTACGCTTGATGTGCTGTCAACTGTACAATGTATTGGCGCCAAAATGAGAAAACTCAATGAACAATCATATAAAAATTACAGATTCCAAATTTATTTTTAATTGTAACAGTATTTATGGACAGACTAAGTATATGCAAATAAATATATAGGTATATACCGCCAAGGAATCATATTTCATTAAAAGAATTTGCACGAGATATTATCTTACGACCTTAGCTTTATAGAGATAAAGGCGAAATTTAACGAAAAACTAAATGATGGCGGTAATTGGTGCAGGTTTCCACGCTAGGCCCAGTAACCGTCAGAATTGTGTTATTATTGACGAGGATTGGGTCACTGAGGGATTTTTAGGAACCAATAAATGTCACACAGGTAAATACCACAAAATAAATAAAAAATATTAATTGAAAGGTTAAAATTCATTAGATACTTCACTTGACTACGTTAAGAAATAATCACTATCATCGAACTGCCGATAGATTCTGCAAGATTTAGAAACTAATGTATTATGCTAGAGTTCAAATTCAGTACCTAAACTAGCAAAAAAAATCAAAATTTGGGAGTGTTATACTTTGATGCAATTTTTCTCCGTTGCCATTGCTTTGTTAATTAACTGTTGTGGTTCTGATTTTGTAGTTTATAACAATGATTATGGTGCCATAGAAAGTTCTTACAGTGCCCCGCGAGAAAAAGAATTATTCGTTATTTTTTATAAACTGACGGGTACCGGGACACTGTCGACATTACCAGCGTTTACCTTAACGGATTTTTTACTTATTTTGGACTAGGCAATAGGTGTGAATGTATTAATTGAAATTAAAAATATGTAGCTAAGTACGTACATACAATGAAATAGATTTAATGTTAGGCAACTGTATTTATTCTCAAATAACATTCTGAACACAACCACTCGCTTATAATTTTACTATTCGGAGCATATATTGTAGTTACACTAAATACATTGCGTAAGCCAATTAGGTAGAATTAGCGGAATACATCTCAAATACAGCCAAAACCTAAGGCCTTGAAATCCAAAATATGTATTTGTTTCAAGCTAATTAATAAATACCTGGTGTATTTGTGTTGTGTATACATTTTAATGAAACAACCAGACGTTTGAGACGCTAGATTGTTATATATTCTTGGTAGTTAACAAAGAGTAATAAGCTTTTGTTATGTCAATAGATGTCGTATTCAGAGATTGCAATCCCGCAGCTCATTCAATCCCGCGTGATTAATATGAGGGATTACACAATTCCGCGCGGGATCACACGAGATTCCGCATCTTAGAAATTATGTTATAAAATTAATTTGAAAATACAGATTTTCTGTAAAAATCAACTATATTAAACATTTATTACATTAATCAATAACAAACTTTGATTGACCCATCCCAGGATCGACCATGGCGAATGTTGCTTTTTTTCGTATCGAAACCAGAGCACTCAAACTAATACGCCACCGAACTCCTCACTCTCGATTTACGCGAGAGTTTTAGCGCCAAATTTTTTATTTGCGGGATCCGCGGATCCGCGCTTTGAAGATGCGGGATCCAGCAGAATAATCAAAGCAACGGGATCCCGCGCTTATGCGTGACCCCTTTTTTGCGGGATTGCAATCCCTAGTCGTATTCTTCTTCCTTTTGGTTTTTGATGGCTTCATTGATTAAGCCAGAATCCAGTTTAATCCTAGATGTCCTAGGGAGCCGAGCAGATCGAGAAAAGAGCAAAGAAAATGTTATCACTACGTGTAAAGGATGGCGATATTGTGTCAAAATGACGTGCCTAATATAATATTAGATCATAGATAATAATATTCTAATAAAATTGTACCAGATTAGTAAACCTTTCCAGGCCTGCTACACCATGAGATAAATAAATCGGCATGTGCAGTCCCATTACCTTTATGCAAATATATTTAGGTATCTAGTTACGAAACCAATCAAGCACTAGTCTATGTTGCGGTTTAGACCACATGTGTCCCGAATTGAAACTGCTGGTCTGTTAAGCTGACAACACACATCACAAATTAGTAGGTTTTATCATTTTGGTACAAAAAATTTCATATACAACTAGATGACAAACAAGCTGACGGCCCACCTGGTCGTTTTACTAGGTGGTAGGCCCGTATGTAGGGTCGTCTGGGTAGGTACCACCGCCTTTCTTATTTCAGCCGTGAAACAGTTCGCTGTGTTTCGGATTGAAGGGAAAGGTAGCCAGTGTAATTGCTGGGCATGACGGCATTTCATCTTAGGCCTCAGGATGACGCACCTGCAATATCAAGTGATTTTTCCTTGTTATTACAGGTGTCTATAGGCGGCGGTAACCACTTACCATCAGGTGGGCCGTCAGCTTGTTTGTCATCTAGTTGTATAAAAAAAAAATGGTTACCGTCGCCTATAGAGACCATATATATAGCCTATAATAACAATGAAAAAACAACACTTGGTATTGCAGGTTCGTTGCCATCGTTCCAGGCCCAGTAATAAAATTGGCTAATTTTCCCTTCAATCCGAAACACAGCGAACTGCTTTACGGCTGAAATAAAAAAGCGGTGGCACCGGACAACCCTTCATACGAGCCTACCAACTAGTAATTACAAGGGAGGGTTATTTTACACCAATCAAGCATACTGCCTACTTAATTGTAAGCAGTCTACAGACGCCTCAGAGGTATCACTTGGAACATTGCCTACCCGTACGAAATTCACGCTCTTTTTGATATACAATAGGTAAGTAGTTGGCCCCGATTACACTTGTTTCGACAGTGTTTACACATGCCTACAATTACAAGAGGCCTATTCACCCTTGCCTTGAAGTACCCCTGTTGAAGAACCTTACGCTGTACTACTTTGAAAAAACCTCCTTAGTGTTCATTCAATAACCAGAGGGGACCTTACTAGTGAGATATATTTGTGTATTATTTCACTTGTAAAGATAATTGAGATCTCTAAAGTAGGAGCTACCATAGTAGTAACCATTGCGGATTCAACTGCGAAGCAAAGTAAATGATCTTGGAGAGATTTTTAAAAAATGAGATTCGTGCCACCTACTTGAATTTGCGTTTTGGAGACTTTTACTCGTGATGTTTTACATCCATCAACCTGAATAGATGTAAGTCTAAGAAAATTAGTACATACATATAAAATGACGAAAATGAAATATTGTTTATCGCAATTACACGCTTTTGCCAGGCCGCGCCTCATGCCGTTTATTTAGACAAGTTCTAGTTGTTGAAGTTAGTTTGTTGAAAATCTGCTATGCCTATGAGTCTACCTTATCAACCTTGGCCTTAAGTTATCCATGAAATCGTCGGCTCTCAATTTCCAGATCGGTAGCATTTCAACCATCGAAGCACAATGTGATTATTTGTGATCTTTGGCCCACGCATACCATCGACAAGAGCTTAGATTCTGCTGTGCACCGAATCAAATTACATTCAAGTTTACTTCTGCTCTTTCATTACAATCTGACCAGAAAAAGATGGCCGTTACCGTTGACGTTTCTAAAATGAAAATTTTAGAGCATTTGAAACTCTTTTGGTAAAAAAGATAAGTTACTTACATATCAACCATGCAGATGGTAAGCGGTTACCGTCGCTTAATGGATTGCTTGCAACACCAGGGCTAGCACCCGCATGTTGCCAACCCTTTAAAAACTTTCTTATTTCCACACCTAATTATTTGATTTAAATGATATAGATTATTGGCAAGGAGGTAGATTACAATATCCTTTTAGGATCCTAGGTTAGTTTTTGGCGTGAAAACCAACTTGAATACTTTTGCCATCTACCTTCAAATAGATCCATTACAGCATAATATTATACAAGGGATTAGATTGTATATTGTTGAGTTTATAATCAAAATCATACACTGAGCAATCGACCATTTGTGCTTTTGCTGCATAAAGTATATAATCAGTAATGTATAATACTCTTTATCTACTCTCTTGTCTTTACTATCATCATCTTATCAGCCTATGTTTTCCACTGCTAAACAAAGTCCTCCCCGTCAATTTCCAAATGAATCGGTTTTGCGCAACCTACGTCCAATGGCTCCCCACTGCCCTGACCAGGTCTTCTGTCCATCTAGTGGGAGGGCCGTCCTACTTTGCGTTTTCTGGTACGTGGTCGCCATGCTAGACCTTATTATAACTCTTTACTATAAGTTACAGTAATATATTCTGTCTCGTTTGGTTATAAAATTTATATTATCTGCCTGCCTTAGGGATTGAAGTTGTATTACCATACAAAATTAATGATCTCTGTTTCAAGCGCTAGCAAATACGGGATTAAGCCATACACTGAATCCCTGAATTGTTTTCATATAGTGATGCCGAACGACATCAACAGTCTCGTTATCGATATACATATTTTATAAACAACACTATACACTAAATATTCAACTACAAAGTTTAATAATTTTATGCCTTAATATAACTAGAAAAGAAATCCTATCTTGGGACGGGGACTGAACCTGCGACTTTTCACAAACCGTGTGACTAACGCCTACCAAGAACTTGGAATAACCCTATGAATTTCTTCTGGTCTAGTTCTAGGTATGTACATACCCTCCTAATGTCTCCCGCCCCAGAACATAATGTTTCTGGTTTCGATACCTTTCTAATATTTCAAACATTTATCAAAATGTTTAAAATAAAATTAAGAATAGTTGTCAATTACCGTAGTTGCCTTTTACGAATATTACAGCGGGATTGTCTTACTTTACTGTTATTGTGTCGATGCGGAGTTGCGCAATGTTATGGCCACACTACCGAGATATGACAATAGTTATGGCCATAATTGGAAGGATAACTAGATGTTGCCACGATTTATGGCCATAATCTTGATATAGAAGGGATTGAAGGAAGAAAGTCAATGGATTGTTAATGTACATTTTAAATATGCAGGAGTCAAGTAAGGGTATAGTGGTATCTTCCACTCGAAATTTTGAGCCATTGACTAGGTACGTAATAACCTCCATCTAACAGAAGATTACAGCTAAATAGCATTATTTTCTTATGTTATACTCCTGCCATGAGCAAGGTCGCCATATCTGAATAAGAACGCATTATGGTGAGAGCCTTTGTAAAATCTCTATGCCAAATTTGATGTACCTAATTGGTTTCTGTGGTTTATAAATGGAAAATTATCAGACAGACAGAATGACAGTTTCTTTCGGTTTTATAATTATAGTATACATACTGGCAACAGTTTTTGTTTGTTTGTTTGGTTGAACGCGCTAATCTCAGAAAAAAATCTTATTGTGTTGGATAGTCTATTTATCTAGGTATTATATAGGCTATATGACATCACGATGCGACTAATAGCAACTGAGCATCAATGAAAAATGTTGCAAAAACGGGAAAATTTTTTATTCCTTATTCCTTTTCAGAGCTTTCGTTCCGTGCGCTGCGTAAAAGTTATGCATAAATCTTCTGTGCAGGAATCGTTCTCCTCTGAAAGTTCTACAATAAAGTCTGCGACAGCATATGTCTATCTGTTGAAACTTAATCACTATAACCATTTTTGGTCATTATTTTTTTTTATAATGCACTATCTGCGAAGGTGTTTTTGTAAACATGATATTATTCCTAATGAAAATAAACACATTATTCACCACAAATATTTATTTTCAACAAAATAGTTTGTGACATCATTTGATTTTAATGAATATCTTAAGAGATATCACATCACAGTTTTAAAATAACTCCGCAACAAAATAATGACGTCGTACCATGCAGGCATTTTGAATTCCAAGGCAGGCGGGCGTGGACGGGGGGCGATCAATGCGTTAATTGCGAAGGTGTTTTATAAACTTGATATATATAAATATAAATATAAATAAATCCTTAAGTAAATAAATGCTCAAGTAAAATCATGTAACCTAACCATCCTACGAACGACATGTTGTTATTTTCCGATATCCACGCGAACGAAGTCGCGGGTAGTAAAACTTATAATTATTTATTATAAACTAACTGCGCCTTTTGCAACGCCCGTTAAGAGAAAACGGTTAGGTTTTATAATATAAGAAAAGGTTAGAATCTTGCAAACCGACCTCATTATTGTTTCATAACTTTTTAATAATTACTCTCAGTGTCTTGTCTTCTTGTCTCTTTGCTTTACATCACCTGTATATATCATTTACCGAATTAAACACTATTTTATCGCTTTTTATGTCCTGGTCTTCATGATAACCCCTCGTCGTTGCTTACAGCTTGATCCAGAAACCAAAACGGGCGTCACTAGAACCCTCTTCTAAAGTTTCATCACAATCTGATCAACGGTTTTGAAACACATAGGGGACGAACATACTAACATTGAGTATTGATTATAGTCAAACATCGATAGATAAAATTGAAAAATTAATTTATCGGTAGTGTTTTTAGATGCGCTTTTCTGTGAAATAAGAAAAGAAAAAGTGTAAGTAGCTATAGATACTCTTTTTAAGTAAAAACATAACAAAACAATGAAAACAGTTTTATATTCAAATGTCGATAAAGAGGAATACTTAGGTTTCTTAGGTACGTTACTTACCTAAATTAGACATTGTGTGGGGTGTGTAGAGACAAAGGTGGGGATTTGAAGGTAAATAAGGAAATACGAGTATATCTCCTCCATTCCATTCGTATCTTTATTTCCATTATCTTATGAGATTTTAGAAATTCCTTTATTCAAACCTGATACTTAATTATTATCTTCAGTAGAGTTAGGCATATTAAATTCCAGCGAGACAGATGTTTTAAAGTCTTGTAGGAAATCAGTATGGAATTGCTATTCGAACATTCTAAAAAAGTTATTTGATTTTATATACGAAAGGGTAGTAATTGTGAATTTTTATTAAAGTCATTAAATATAAGAAATATAAATCGGTTTTGGCTTTACTTTTGACAGTATGGATGATATGAAAATATATTATTCTAGACATAGTTATTGCAAGATGAGTGACATATTTTCATAGCAAAAAAAATGTCGTTTATTAAGTACCTGCAAGATTCTATGTTCCTGCTAAATATACGTTTAAAAGGAATGAAGTACGTACTACTGAAGCAAAGACGAATCTTTGTTTCAGTAGTACTTAATACATTTAACTTTAATGAATTTAACTAGTAATAATCATACTAATAATGTCTCATATTTTCGTGAACATTTGTAATAAAAGCAATATACCGGATTAAACTCGAGTTTAATTAGATGCTGAATTCGGGTGTTTAATATTACTAAGTAAGATCTAATATAACGCGAGTTAAATTGGTTTTATTTCTTACATTACATCTCTTTTGCTAGAATTAAAAATTACAGACAAACCAATGATTTATTTATTCATTTCCCTATTAATAATAATAATAATAATATATAATACACTTATACCTTGGTTTCGGATTCTATGACGTGCTATCCGTACAGATTATGTTTGTGTGTTGTATGGCATCCATTATCTAATGCCGAAACAGAGCTATTACGTTATGTGTGAAGTATATCAATTGGTAGAATCGTAGATAATGTTTAATACGTGACGCAATTAACACAGCTTATAGCAGCGTGAATTTAGATAATATTAGGTACGAGTATGGCTTCCAACGTTGAAGCTTACTCTATCCGTTTAAGTTGGTATAATGCAATAGACGCGGGAACGGGTATGAATTGTATAGTCTTTGGTCTATAAATAGATATTGTTTAGTAAGATATCCTTTCGAACTCCTTTATACATATTTGTATATTTGTAAAGGTAGTGAAATATTTAATCATAACTCCTAAACTTGGGTACTAGAAATAGAAAGATACTTACTTATCAATCTGTGTTTTATAACAATAAATAAAATACTCATATTGTTTGTGATCGTGTGTTTAAATTAAAATAGCGCGTTCCTTTTACTTGTATAATGATGAGTTTTACATAAAAACTTAGAAAATTTTAATTAGATATAAAATTGAATTTCGCCACACAGCGTAGTTAACAAGATGATCGTTATGAGTCAATGTTTTTGAAGTGACATTTCGCCGTCCCCCATCGCGTCGCCTGCGCCGCCGGTCATACGTTCAGTAACACATATTATTAAATTAAATTAAATTAAATTAAAATTAAAATCACTTTATTTCAGGCACAGGAACCCATAAGAATGCCAATACATTGTATATTGTCATAAATCTATTACATATCTAGAATAATCTAAATTTATATAATTGTATACCTATGTAATATATGCGTACCCACTCGAGAGTACTTACATTTTATTAAGTATAAGCGCTTATACAGTCAAAAATATATTATATGTAAAATCATTTTTATTATTACGCATTTTGTA
Organism: Nymphula nitidulata; assembly: GCA_947347705.1. Taxonomy (NCBI): domain Eukaryota; kingdom Metazoa; phylum Arthropoda; class Insecta; order Lepidoptera; family Crambidae; genus Nymphula; species Nymphula nitidulata. The sequence goes on from OX374627.1 coordinate 7,945,057, forward strand.
ATAAAACCACATTTCCAGATTTAACTCGCGTATATTTGGATACTAAAATACGTTTTTAATAAAGACACTGTTAATACTCGTCATAGAAAAGTTATCTTCTTTGAATTTCGGTCTCTTTTTTATTTGCTCTCCACGCTGATTGAGGTCGAACTCACTATAATCCGTGGGGTCCGTACTAACTTCTTTGCTGTCCACCAATATCTCGAGACGACCAGCAATGCTATTTTTGACGAAGACACAAGTCTGCACGTTCGCCGCTAAAAAAACCCCATTGGCAGTGTCTCCACAATTCCTTGACATACCCCTTTCCATCTCTAAGAGTATCGGGATCCTTGGTGTCGGTATCTATAGTGACGTGCAGTTCCGCGGTCATAAATTCAAGCTGGCATCTAAGAAACTTGGTGTGCTGAATAAAGTGCGGCGGTACTTCTCCTCGGGGCAAAGACTGTTACTGTATAAGTCTCAAGTCAGACCCCATATGGAATACTGCTGCCACCTATGGGCGGGAGCACCTAGATACCAGCTTGGACCGTTTGACGCAGTTCAAAGACGCGCTATGAGAATTGTCGACGATCACGAGCTCACAAGCGGTATTGAACCCTTAGGCCTCTGCCTCGAATCTTGCGGGCAACGGGGCGGCGGCGGCGGCGGCGCGGGAGCGGCAGGATCTTATGCGTAAAATCAAATAGACCGGCCCTCGAAAACAGCGGCGCGGCAGCGGCGCGGTAACGGGCAACGAGCGGTGCACTCCAGTCGAGCGGTGACCGCCCGCGCGTCTGTATTGCGCGTGCAATTTATTTTTGTGACGTATCATAATGTCATCGGACGTGCTAGAGCAAATAATTATTTCAGCATTTTTTTAGAGGACACCGATATTGAATAGCAAAGATGTGAACCATCTTCTTCATAATTTCGATAAAACTCTCCTTTTATTTTTCTTGCCCTATAGTAGGGATTCTCTTCTTTTGCTTACAATAAATCGAGCGTTAGGAAAAAAGAATCAAAAAAATGTTGTCGCCGTTGTTCAGACATTTCGTTCGCGAATACAAACAAATATCTCGACGAAACAACCACGAATACAACACTACGCCGCTATAGGGCCGCGCGTTCTGCCCGCTCTGGTTTCGAGAATGAGTCTGCGTTGCCCGCGCCGCTCCCGCGCCGCCCCGCTGCCCGCAAGATTCGAGGCAGAGGCCTCAAGCCTTCTTCGTGTAAGCGGTTTCCGTAGACTACAGACGCTCGTAGCCCGTAGGCACTACGCACGCGTTGCTACGAAAGCGTTACGAGTATTTTGACAGCATATAAGACGAGCCCCCAATATCGCTTCTCAGTGAGGAAAATGCATCATTTTTTTTGTTTGTTTTTAGATTCATTCTACACAATAAAAATTGAAAAATTGAGAGAATTTTAGAAAAATATTGATGAATACCTGACTTACAACCACATAAAGCTAATAAAGCTACATGTTAGACAAGTATATTAGATATAAACTTTGACGTCACATTACTTATTATTCAAATATCTCAAGTAGTTTTTGGCCAAAATCGATTCTGTTTTTACTATTAGCAATATAAATATTAACTACTTTTTTTATAAATAAAATATTATTTATTTTATAAAAAAATAAATGTACAGACGACAGCACATCTAGCGTAACGGTTTGACCTCGAGACCGACCTTACGCCGCTCGTAATAGATGCGGCTTTCGTAGTGCAACTGTTACCGTATATTTTATCATGCATATTCCTTATCGCTCTGGTGACCATAGCCTCAGCAGTAACGGAACACTACAAAGTAGTGCTATTTAACTGGAATCGTCTATGAGGTGGCGACCACAGAAGTAGGTTAACACTTTAGTAACATGTCACACCGACTATTGCGCTCGTTCCTTTTTAGTTGCTACCATACTATATTAACGCCATAGTTATTTTGACATGGTACTAAAGTGTTTAGTAACCTCTGTGGAGGACCGTACTAGTTCGAGTGGAATAAAACCACCTCTCTTGAATGTGTCCTTTCAAATTTAGAATCAATAATGATCGTAATTTGAATTAATTAATGTACTCTCGAATGTATACTTGTATAATTTATCCAAAGAGAATGTAATTGCTACGTTTACTTTCATCAAAAAGGTTTTAATGTTTCCAGTTTTAAAAAATAATTCAATCTTGTCATGTTTATAATGCGGTTTTAGTCTCTAGTCTAGTCCATAATACGTACTCTACTAAGTTTGAATACATTAAAATTAATAATTTTCACTGAATTCACTGAAATTAGAATTATTCACTGAAATTAGATTTCATTTTTATAATATTTACATTTTATTTTTATTTTGCAGTAAACAATTATCATAGAAAAAGTGTCTCTGTCTCAAATAACTGATGGACAGCTCAAGTATCTCTTAATTAAAACATTACCTTTTTGATAGCACTTTCTTGTCTTATTATTAACTTGAAATGATGTTTATTTTAGAACAAAGCCAACGCTTTTTTCCCCTTAGAATATTAATTTCTCGGAAAATTCTTAAAATTTTGCTAATCGTTACATTATTCGTTTTACTTCTGCCTCTTTCAGAGTTTTTTAAAGCTTTTAACCCCTGGGGCGCAGAAAATCAAACTTACTGTACATGCATTTCTAAATTTGCTATGGTTATGGCTCTGTATATTATGTCATAGCATTATATTGTCATTTTGTTCCGCCTACTACGACGAGAATATCTCTTTTGCACTTACTCTATGAATAAAGACAATTTATGACGTCATACAACGTAGCAATTGAGAAAAACATTTATAAACAGTAGGGCCGCATGTTTACTTTTAACCTCTTTACAACTGCTTAGTAATCTTAATGTTGGTACTACGTTTGCGGCGAAATCTTAACATTTTTTTACGTCGCACTGGCGAAATGCGCAAACCGCGCAAAGTCATAAAAAAATCTTTAAAGTCTAATATTTTTTTTTTAATAATATACAATTAGATATCAAGCAAGCTGACGACTCAGCTGGTGAAGAAGCATCTATTGCAACTGCAATAGCAAGGAAAAACACTTAGTATTGCTGGTGCGTTGTCGAAATGCCTTATCACACTGGCTACCTTTTCCTTTTTAGTTTATAGCATTGGCTTATAATTGATATAATTATTGATCACATTTTCATCTATACATATAGGTACCTATAATAATAATAATAATCATACACTTACACCTGTTATCTAGCCCAAAGTAAGCATCATTAATACTGTACATATAATTACGAGTCAAAGCATATCTCCAGTAGGATAACTAATCTTATTAGTCCTCAAACGAGATTACATATGAATAGTCCTTCGTTTTGTCACCATCGTTATTCTGAAGAGATTAATCGACTCCTCGCGGAAGTCCCACCTGGACTAATGAACCATCGGCCATTATGTTAATTATAGTATAGTGTGATAGAAGACGGGAACGTGCTCTACGAAGCGAAAATGAGCTCGAGATCGGGAGCCACTTATTATAGCCGTAAATCTTGCTTAAAATAATAGTTCTGTGCAAATATAGAAGTTAAGCACTTAATTAGTCTTTGTTGTTGTTAAAAAGAGTAAAGAAGGATAAGTTACTTTTTAACAACAGCAAAGATTAGGATTAGAATTATATTCGGCATATTCACCATATAATTTTACTGTAATGAGTTTCCGATATTTAATGGTAAAAATCGTACAAATATTATATCATGAAAGTATAAAGTTCTTAATTAGTAAATAATGTTGTCCAAACCAAAAAAAAATAGAAACCAACACAAATTTAAATTGAACTCGCAGTTTTTTAATCATACTGATTATTCATAAGCATGACTTTATACTCAGAGTAAAGAGAATAAAATAAAGAATCAAAATAAAGTTTTTATCAAAGTTTTTTATATGAATTATTGATGTGGCACAAATAAATAATTATTGTGACCGAAGCCAGAACTCACAATGCGCGCTACGGTCTCGGCGTTTGGTTTTAATCGGAATATTTGTTTCTGTATTTATAACAATACAAATTCTTTACGTTGGCGTTGTTCAAATTACCTCATTAAAATTTAATACGCGAGTTCGCTATTTTCTCTGCTTATTGCTAATAAGGCATACTCAGATTTAATTTGCAATAGATGGTCTTCAAATCAACATTTTTTTTACCTTCAATTGTAATAAGGCTAACGAGATAAACCACCCGAGGAAATCACTTTCGGAGCTTAAAGGTTTGCTGGTAGAAAACACAGTTTTGTGTTAAGCTCGCCTGTGTACAACATGCTTTATTTTGTTTTAAGTTAATGTGTGTAGAATAAGGAATAAATGAAATAAATAAATAAATGATACATATAAAATTTAAATCACCGGCGATCAAATAAAATCAATTCAATCAATCACCAATCAGTCAATTTTATTACCGGCGATCGAATAATTGCCCACCCAATCCTTCTTTCCAAATAGCAACCATAGCAACCGAATACTTATTTTAAATAATGACACAGCAAACCATATTGAAGCAATATCTAGCTACCAACATTTTGATTCGACTATAAAATATAGTTATTTTATTTCGTGTACTATATAAATATATGTGTATGAATATTCAAACACGTCGTAGAAGTGATATGAATATTGGTGACTATATGTATAATAATAATAATAATTATAATAATATATAGTCACCAATATTCATATCACTTCTACAACCAATTGGATAACTACTTTCAATATAAAAATTTAAACAAAACGTATTAATTTCGTCCTTATAATCAAAACCCAAAAAGTAAAGATGCCATCAGCTTGTCCAAGAATTCGAACTCTATTGACATAAAGATTTCATTTTAAATTTACAGGGTGGACAAAGTGTGGGTAATACCTACATACTTACTGGTTTTAAAGACTACGGCTAGCGCTCACTATCAGACGAGTTGTGTCATTATTAGCCACGTAGAAAAGATAAAATGTAAAAAAGAACTAGTCACGTTTGCCGTTTAAGTTATTCTGTCTTACGACAAAGGCCTCAGAGAATTTATTTTGCGCACACCCTTGTAATCCAATTGTAATTAGATCCTGGATTATGCCACTGCTTAGAGCCAGGAAATTTCGTATTCCACACAATTACATTATCCACTTTCGCAATATTACTCCTTTGAGGTCCAAAACTCAATTAGCTTAAACATTGTTAGTGTATGAAATTCTTTGATAGAAATGCCTAATTTCGTTTTAAAATTAGAACATAAAAAGTTAATGTTATTTTTTTTACTTTTAGCCTCTTTACAAGCTGCCAGCAAAAGAGCCTGATCAGACTATAGCCGGATGAAGCATTTAATTTTAAACGAATAAAGTAGAATAAATTAATTGCTGATCTGTGTACTAATGAGAGTGGAATGTTATTATTTCACATACCGGTGGTTGGCCCGTATGTAGGGTCGCCTGGGTAGGTACCACCGCCTTTCATATTTCAGCCGTGAAACAGTTTGCTGTGTTTCGGATTAAAGGTAAAGGTAGCTAGTGTAATTACTGGGCATGGAGGGCATTTCATCTTAGGCCTCAGGATGACAACGCACTGCAATATCAAGTGATTTTTCCTTGTTATTGCAGGTGTCTATAGGCGACGGTAACCGCTTACCATCAGGTGGGCCGTCAGCTTGTTTGTCATCTAGCTGTATAAAAAAACCGGGTATGTAGTTTCGAAAGTAACAGTGGGTTTTATAATATTATTACTTAAGTATTGTCCGATATTTTTTTAAAGACAAAGTATACACATTTCAGATGAAATCATTTTAGTGACCAAGATTTTGCATTATTTCTAAGCGTTTCCAAGTACAGACGACAGCACATCTAGTGTTACAGTTGTACTACGAAAGCAGTGTTTATTAAGAACGCAGTCAGGGCGGTCCCAAGGTCAAACTGTTACGCTTGATGTGCTGTCTTACTGTAACGCTTGATGTTCTGTAAATCGCTTTTAAATTTTGGCGCGATAATAAATTACTTCATGACCAAAAATCACTTTATGATATTAATATGGGAACAATTTGGTATAAGCCTTTCAAAAAATCTAATTTTGTTCAAATTCACGCACAGAAAGTAGCCGAATTGAGCACCTGTTTTTAAATCGGTAAAAAAAATAGGTAAATAAGGTTAGTTGAATAGAACAACAAACGATAATAGCGCACACAGACGCGTACCTATGTGCAAACAAAATGAATCACGCCTTCGGTTTCTAGATTTGATTTTCGATTTGAAGGTCGTGCGTATGATTAGATGCTCTCTATTCTATAGAGACGATATTTAGATTAAGTATGTTATCAGATTGCCTAAATTCTACTGCTACAAATGAGCTTAGTTACATCAATCTACCCTTCTAGAATAGTCGAGAAATTTTTTTCTTTTTTGCGTCGTAAATTAGATTCGGAACCGCCATTCCGGCTATTAAATCCAATCAAATGGTAATAAAATTGTTCTTCATTACTAATTCACGTAAATCAATTTAAAGGAAAAATGATCTAAGTACATGTGGGAAAGCTCGTTTTCATTTAAAGAACTTATATGTATTACATTTTAATTTTTTGTGCCTCACCAACCCTTCGGCATCTTCTCACCAATAGAAAACCTGTTTTGTCCGGTGATGGTCACAAATGAGGCTTATAATATTATATTCAGCAACTTTATTTTGTTCATTTGATTGGACTCCTGATGTGTTTCTTGCTAGTAGGATGGCCTGTGTCCAGCAGTGGGACGTATATAGGCTGGTGACGACGATTTCATATTGTCATTTCAAACCGCTTACGAAAGCAATATCATCATCAGTTTTATACGTCCCATTTAGCAGGAGTTTGGGCCATAAAACCATCACAACGGCCCCACCACGTTGGATGGATGGTAAGGGACGAAAGAAACACTAGACTAAATTAAAAATGCATCAGAGAAGCTCGGTGGCGTATTGGTTTGAGCGCTCCGGTTTGGAATACGAAAAAAAAGCAACTTTCGCCATGGTGGACCCCGGGATAGGTCAACCAAAATTTATAACTAATAAAAATGTATCAATTTCACGTCCTGAGGTGAGGAACGAACCCGCGACCTTTCGCAATCCGGGCGACAACTCTAACCATCTGAGCTACCGAGGCCTTGGGATATCCCTGTGAAATTCTTCTAGTCAATCTGTATTTGCGTTATGACTTATGAGCTAACGTCCACCCACAATGTCCAAATGTTCTATTTCGACATCCGAAACGAAATACCTACGATTCAGTTAAGATGGGGCATTGCTTTCAAATATTCTTTAATTTAGATTTTAACATTATTATAAATGTTTGAAAAATTATTTACTAATAAAAATTTTTTTAAACTAGTAAAATTTCACGTCCTGAGGCGGGGAAAAATTTTAATTTTTTAATTGCGAGCTCCTCTGTGCTTCAGAAGGCACGTTATTCCGTTGGTCCCGGTTGTTACTGCAACCGCATTTGCCCACCAACCCGCATTGGCCCAGCGTGGCGGTGTTATGGCCCAAGCTGCTCATGTTTTTCTCCCATGTAGGAAGGCCTATGCCCAGCAGTGGGACGTATATAGGCTGATGATGATGATATAGGTAAGTTGTAAGCACCCGTGAATTCACCTGCATTGATGTTGATTATCGCGCCATAAAGTAAGCCTAAGGCTCTTTCTCAGTATGTAACCTATCCCCATTCCATAAATGTAATCACCGTATTTTAAATCCAAAGTTAAGATCATTAAATTTGACATATACTGAATAAAAAGCAAACTTATTCGTATTTAAGAGTTATACTCCATCATGATTAAAGATAAAGATTTGTTTGTCACTCATACAAACTTACTCTCTTAGTGCGAGTCTCTACGTCACAAATGGAAACTACTGTCTAAACTCACCAGACGATCTGCCTAGGCAGATTGTAATAAGGCGTGTTTTACGATATAGCTTCGACGTGTATACTCATACACTATGTCAACCGCAAATTGCAAAGAAAGAAGCTGTAAAACATAATGTTACAAATTGTAAAATACATTCGGTAAGCAAACAATCAATGCTACATTAGAAATAAAATTGATACCTTGTGATTTTGTCAAAATTAACCTTTATTTTATCTAATTTTATTCCTTTCATTCTTTGCGAATATTTACAAAAAAAGAGCACGTACAAAATCTTAAAGAATTTCTTTAGATATATTTACTTTGTTAGACAAGTATTTGCCTTATTTACTGAACGAAGGTCATCAACCTCTTACCTAAATATTTTAATGACCACGTGAAAAACAAGGTAAATATATGAAGCTGAGACATTATAAATCCAATTTTTTATCACTAAAAGGTTATAAATGAGACATTTTCATTGTAAATTGGATTACTTGACGCCAATAAAAGTCTTTTTTTATAAGCATATTTACATGTTTGAATTTGTACATTTATAACGCCGACTTTATTGTAAGAAATACAAATAAAGCAACATGTTTTAGCATTTTAAACGCTTTTTATGGTTCCGCAGTTAACAATTTTTTTTTGTTTCGGCTGTCTATCTGTCCGCGACTTGTTTCAAAGACTATTAAAAAAATGTTTTCATCAATCTCTCATACACGTATAAGTAAGGTTAAATTTTGTATTCTCGACTATCCTATCTTGTAACAAATCGTTCCTAGCAGTATAACCTGGCTCCACAAAATATTAAGGCATGATGCAGTACTGCCGAACTTAATGGTTAGCGTCAGACACTGTCACCTAACCGCAAAGACACGTGAGTGTCACTACACTTAGTGATGGTGGCTTACTTACCCGCAGTACCACTGCTGCGGGTAAGTAATCCACCAACTATGTACAGTCGACCACAGAAGTAGCTTAACACTTTAGTACAATGTCACACTGACTATTTGCGCTCGTACTTAATTGCCATCGTACTTTATTAACGCCATAGCTATTTATTTACATACAGAACATCCCAGACCCTCTCGTTCCTAACCATGGGAACGAGAGGGATGCGGGCCTACCACCTAGTAAAAATGCATACCTATATTTTATAATGTTACTTCTCGGAGGAAATTTTGAAACAAGCGTTCTGCACACTCTGTAAGTATTAGGCTACTTATACGATTTATAAAGCGTCCATTAAATGTAAAAAGAAAGAAAACCCAAAACAACAGCTTCCAATTCGATACCAATGCCCACAAATCTTACTTTCCTTTCAGAGTAATCACTTCGTAATTAGTTCCGTGCGGACTTTGTTCCGACATTTGGAACACAAGCAATTTGGGAATGGCTGTATCCGGAGTAGGAAACCGCATTGAGAGTAGTGTTAGGCCTAGCTCATACACACAACCTTTCAATCGACTAAAGTGTTTAGTCGAGTTGTGTACTTCTCGTGAATTTCAGACAACAGAACCATTTAGTTGATGGTAGTACGCATATAATTCATGTAGCAACGCTCGGGTCCAACAATTTCAATTGACAAGAAAGATTTAGTTTCACCACTTTAACTTTAAGTAAAGCGCAGTCCTTTTTTCTACACTATTAATAAACCCCTCCGTGTCGTCCGTAATAGTTCCCGCTATGGTGGCAAGAAACGTGGCGTCGCTTCAAATGCTAATGCGAGACGAGAAAAAGAGAGAGAACAGCTCTGATCGACTGTTTAGTCAATGTTATGTGCATGCCAATACACTGCCACACAAATTGGTTGTTTGATCGATAGTTGTCCAACTTTATAATCAAAAGCGGATCGACACAACTTTTTTTTTTTTATTGACTAACTTTCGAATTGACAGTTGCCGCTCATTCGTATAATTCTACCAACATAAGAACAAAACAATATAGTTGGTATACTAAAAATTGTATGTATGCGCTAGGCCTAAGTTAATGTTAATGGAAACTCCACAGTTTCGTGTGCTATATTGATGTTTAACACAACATAAGACATACATAATTATAAAAAAGGTAGCAGGCAAGACAAATATAATTTTCGACCTATTACTAAACTATCGACGTTATACATAATTATAGAAACTTGTATCTAAACCGATTTACAGTTTTTATAGTTTATGACCCCAAAAAAAATTATAGCTTTCATCCTATACCGATAAAATTTCGGGAAATCGACTAAACACGCGTGGCTTGTATTTATCGATTACAGTAAGTCTTTTGATACTTTATAACATGACATAGATACTCATTAATAGACTGGTATACAGGATGGTGCCGTCAATATAACAATAAATTAAAACATGGGCTATAGGTATAAGTTCATAGAAACTTTCAAATACATCTTATTCATTTGATATTTTATAACATTATAAGATTTCATACAAATGTAATGAAATTATTAAATAAATAAAATAAATTAACAATATGAGATCCAACAGAAATAAAAAGAGCTCAAACATCTATAGGGCTGTTTTCATCTACATTTAAATGTTATGTAATCACTTTCGACATCTCAAAAACCTTCAAGCTTTCCATGAAGATACATTACTACTTATCATGTCTTGTCAATAGTAAAACCATTGACATGACAAAAATTCTTGAAGTGAGAGCTGACTTTTATGTTTTAGATCTCTGAAATGTATTACGAAATAAGAAAAATTGATGAAAGTTTTTCTTCTAAAATACAAATTCCAAACTTGGATTTGTATTTTGAAATAAAACTTTCATACGTTTTCAGAGCTTGGAGAGTAAAGTTTAAAGAAAATTTTAAATTCGACTTGTACTTTTGCCGTGCAATTTTTTTCGAATCTTGTTGCATCGGTGGGCAACTCCTATAAGAATGTGGTTGAGCATTAACGAAGCATTATAATAACTGAAAATTGGACTACGGAAACATAAAAACTAGCTACATTATTACTGTAATAAAAAAACTACCGGGACATCATTGTACTTCTAAAACTTATCTGTGAAGTTGTTAGACACTAACTTTTGTTTTTCAGAGAGGGCAACGCCTGAGTGACCTTGGTGACCGTATGTTTGTTTACCACCCCTAGTCTACTTTCTCTTATCTCCTAACACACTGCCCTCTCCTTGAAAGTAGTACTTACTGCGTCTGGTTCGTGGATACATCACAAATGAAGTAAATTTGGAACAGGTATTAAGAAACTACGAGACGAGACGAGGCGTGCAGTTCTGCAGTTACTTGGAAGATAAGTCAAGCTGGTATCCAAGAAGCTTGGTGTGCTCAATAGAGCGCGTCGGTATTTCACTCCAGGGCAAAGACTAGACCTGATTCTAAAGACACACTCTAATTCTAAATTTAAGTACCTACAGTATATCCCTTTCTCGCAATATGTAATAGGAAAAAGATAACAAGAATTTGTTTAGAGCTGTCAAATAAATTTAGATAGATTTCAAAGAAACCATAGACAAATTTAGACGGCATGTACGGAGGTGCCTCCAAAACACTGCATTTTATCACGTTCAATAAGGTCGAAAATTGAACGCACGTTTCTAAATGTCAAATTATATGACAGCCATCCTTTTCGTATTCATTTTGAGAGAAAGAAATGCACTGAACTTAAATTTAGACTTAGCATGTGTTCTCCAGAATTAGGCCATTGTTTAAGTCTCAAGTCAAGCCCCATATGGAGTGAGTTTTAGGTATATAAACTGTGTTTTAGTGTGTGTGTTTTAGGTATGTAAAGAGTTAATATTTTCTAACACCGATATCATTTTACGTTTAAATGCGTTTTTACTATAACAAAAAATATCAGTCTCAAAGGAAAATATTGTGTTGTAGGTGTTTGGCAACCTGTTCATAAAAGTCACATAGTTAGATTTTGCTAGTATCACGTCAAAAATACTAGTTTGCATCATTCATTTAATTGGTGCATTAAACCTAATAACTTGATTTACGAGTTCCATATTATCCACACAGCCATTACAGATGTTATGGAAGAATGACATTTCTAGTAAATCACGCCTCCTTTCGAGTGTCAGTATTTTATGGACTTAAAATTCTTCCATGTATTATAAAGAATGTTCTCGAATGTAAAAAGAAATAAAATAAAATTTTAGTCAGTATACATAGAATATAAAATTTGATTTTGAAGTAGAATTTCATCTTGATCACATTTTGTTACATTTCTATTACTGATTTCATAGAAAAACGATACTGGAGTAAAAAATATTTTTTTTTTTCGTCGTATCGTCAAAGGGACTACGAAAGAGAACCGGTCCCACCTTTCCTCGAAATGTAGTGTAATGCTCGAGTCATACTTTAATTATTAAGTAACAACTATATAGACGTATATATAACTAAACGGAAAAATAGCTCTTCTCTTTATTCAAAAGAATTGCCAACTATAAAATATTGTCTTGGATGACTGTTATTTTTTTTTATACAAAGCACGACAAATGACTCAACACCACCTGATGTGAAACGGTAAGAAGAGTCCATATGCGAAGACGGCTAGTGCAGTTCAGGACCATAAAGCCGTACTACTACGGGCAAAATATGGTCATGGTCTTCGTTCTCATACCAGTAGGAGAATTTAGTAGGAGCACGACCCCGAAGGGAAGAAAACTACAGGATTTACTAAGTTAGGTAAAGCATTGTTTGTTTTCTCGTATAGCGTGAACATCAATCTCCTATAGATATTATTACTCTCAGTTATTTTTATGAATAAAGTTTTAATATTGTTGCAAATACATTCTTATTTATTTATTTATTATTTATTGTGTACGTACTGATATTTTAAAGTAAAAAAAACACAAAAAATTTGTAAATTAATTTATATTTTAACCCCTGACTTAAAATAGGGGTGTTATAATCTGTGTATCTGTGCGTCAGTCTGTGGCATCGTAGCTCCTAAACAAATGGATCAATTTTGATTCGTTTGTTTTGTTTAAAAGCTGACGGTATCAGAATGGTTCTTAGCTATGGTTTATGAAGATCACATCAGGTGTTTGATGACTATAAGCTCATTACCTGCTTGACAAAAGAGTTTTACATTTTTTTTAATTACCAAATTTATATTATGGTAAAAAAAATAACGACAATAACTTTAAATTATGACAACAAGCCCACATAGGCTCATCACACAAACATTTGTATGGCCTCGTTTACTTGGTCTGCTTATTTTCATCATCATAATTCCCAGCATGGTTCACAAATAACATCGTTATCGTTAACCTGAAATACAATATAAATACTTTAGCCTTAAATGACAGTTTGTCAATATGATGTGCCTTATATTATGTTACGCGGGCTATAGATCCCGTAGATTTTATTCGAAGAGAAAGTTAAAAAATAGCAAGTCTAATGTTATTCAAGAGAAATCTATTTACAACCTACTTAAGAACAAAAAAATCTCCATTTTGTCTTAAAATAATTTTACTTATAAAAAAATCGTAAGTTTTGTAAAATTCAGATTCTAGGACGTTTTTTTAACATTCAGGTACATTGCTGAGTTATTTTTTAATAAAGCTAGTTGCAACTTGCTTGAGCAACAAACGGTCTCTAGAAATTTCCGAGGTGCATTGTAATTTGTTTCTGTAGAAACTATAAAAGTTTTGTGGAGACGTTTGCATGAATTAATGGCATTTTGATTTCCTTTTTGTTTGTAATAAAATTAACTACACATTGAACTGTGAACATAAAGCTGCATACATGTTTGATCAACCTTGTTTGCGTTTGCGAAAACAATATTGACTTTGAAAATAAATAATCTTGTTTAAAAATAGACAATGTAAATATAAAACAGCTTTTTTATTACTATCTAGATAAAATAGTAGTAATGACCAGACGATAGGTTTGCCTACTTAGTCTAAATAAAAAGGACGTAAGAGCGTTCGAGCAAGAAAGCTTGTCTAAAAACTCATCAGAGGATTTTCCAAAAAGACTGATACAAAAGCATTTATTGGGGATTGTCGATTTGTATGAAAAGTTAAAAATTTCTCATACTCAACTGTAACACTGTTCTTCGTAAAATCCTCTTACAACTGTTATTTAAACCAGCTCGACTTGCTTATGCATGAAATGTCTAATTAGAATTAGTTTGTTCGTTTCCGACGATACAGACTTGAAAGTTTGTATTGGAAAGCCGAGCAACGTTCAAACGCTTTTAATAAAATACCGCTACCATAATTTTTGGTAAAAAAACTTTTGGTGAAAGATTTTCTATAACCCCAGCACGAATATTTGAAATCGACTCGAGAAACCATACGATTATATGCGCTAATTTACAAATGTTCGAGTGATCAAAATAACAACAAAACAAAACAAAACCAACATAACTTTTCGAATAGCTACCGAATCCTTGAAAGTAAAACGAAAACGACGTCATGCTATCGTTGTAAAAGACTGCATTTTCCGAATCTTTTCAACGTTTTCTAAAGGTACTAAAGCAGAGTTTAAGTGAAAGAGACGCGATGATCTCCAAGTCAAAGCAGATACTAATAAGGAATTCATTAAGGTGAGGATTGATTTATTCAAAGCCATTTCGTTAGTAAAAAATTGTGGAAAGAGAAGTTTAAGAATCATATCAAATCTGTTGTTCAAACTAGTTTGTTTTATAATACAGCTAGGGCTTAATTGCATCGACACTAATAAACTGCACTTAAAATCAGTCTCAGAGTTTGAGTTTTGTGATATTACCGAAATCATCACGGGGAAAGAAGTTTAGTAACTCGTTTCTTTGTCGGACTTCCAAAACTTGCGATTCTTTGCCATGTGTTCTCTCCTTCCTATAGCATAACCCATGCTCATGCATCAAAGGAGGTGTGAAAAGGCACATTATGGGTTAGTAAGGTGGAGGCGGCTAGAACAGTGTGTTTCAAGCTGCACTAGCTGTCTTCGCAGGAAGGAAGAGTCTCTATACTCTTCCTGCCGCTTTACATCAGGTGGTGTTGAGTCATTTGCCATGCTTTGTATAAAAAAATAGCACTATTGCGTCTACGCCAAGCTGACTAATCGTATGTGATAGCAGCGCTTTTGTATGAAGTAGGTATTTTTAATTAATTTTCTGCGTTTCACATATTTTTTTATAGACAGACAAATTCTTATCGACTGAATCGTGTGTGTTTATTTGTAGGAGCGCAAATAAGCACAAAAACATTTTCCATAACGGGTTGGCAGGGACAAATATCTTATTAAGACTTATCTTAGCTTACTAGTATGGAAGGAAGGACTTATCCTTCCTTCCATACTATTAATAACATAACTACATGTATGGGTAAACGGCATAGTAGCACGTTAGGGCAAGTACTAACTGTACTAATTACCAAACCAATGTAAGTAGCATTGGTAGATCAGAGTACACTAAAACTGGTAGATTAGGTACTCCAAACTAGTTGAGTAGTAGCCAATGCACTCTACCACTAACTTTACCCATGGAAAGGTCTATTACATTTATTTTTGTGTTGTGTTTGGTGCGACAAATAGTTATTATCATAGGGTGGGCAACGCGTAAGTAGTGCCTAAGGCCTAAGGTGCTACGAGCGTCGAAAAGCTACAGCAGTAACGCGTGTGTAGTGCCCAAAGTGCCACGACCGTCAAAGGATACGGTAACAACGCGTGTGTAGTGCCTAAGGTGCTACTAGCGTTGAAATGCTACGGTAGCAACGTGTGTGTAGTGCCCAGGATGCTACGAGCGTCGAAAGTGTTCGGTAGCAACGCGTGTTAAAACTCTTTTTCAATTATTTGTTTTTTAATAAATTTTGTGACACTCGGTCAAGCTGATCGAATAAAATTTTGTCGCGTATATATTTAGCATTGTGTTTTTCTTCAAGTGGCGACCGTGAATAAATAACATGGAAGATTTAAAACGTGAACGCGCAAATTTACGCCGCATATTTACTAGAAAAATAAAAGAAATTATAATATTGCTGGAGTCAGAAAATCCTGATCCCGATGGCATCGCTGCTATTGCAGAAGTATTGGAGCCGCGTGTACAGGCCATGTTTGAGCTGGACCAGCAAATCTTTGACCATCTAGTGAAAAATGGGGCGGAAGAAAAAGAAATAGACGACGAGTCAGATCAAGCTGACACATACCGAATCAAGTGGATTGCTGTGAAAAGGAAAGTAGACAGATTAACCTACCAGCATGACGCAAATATCGTATGTAGCCAAAAACCTCAATTACGTAGTTCATTGACAGATTTTGAGTCGGTAAGCAGCTGCGGTGATAAGGGTGCCAATACTTACCGGCGAAATTACAATCTACCAAAATTGGAACTAAAAAAGTTTGATGGTAACATTCGCAGTTGGATTGGCTTCTGGGGACAGTTCCAAAAAATCCATAACGATCCTTTTATCGATGATTATGACAAGTTTCAGTATTTATTGCAAGCGATGGAAGAAAATACGTCCGCTAGAAATTTAGTGGAGAGCTTCCCGCCGTCAGCAGAGAACTATAAGAAGGCCGTCGACCAGCTTAAAGAACGATTTGCAAGAGATAATATTTTGATTGATGTATATGTTCGAGACTTATTAGGTATTGTCTTATCACAGGCTAAGAAGAATTCACGCTTATCTTTGACGACGCTGTACGATAGACTCACTACGCAGCTACGAGCGCTGGAGACGTTGGGTGTGACGTCGGATAAATACGCCGCCATGCTCCTGCCGCTGGTAGAGTCTGCTCTACCTGATGAGACGCTGAAAGCCTACGAGAGGTACCGCTCTATTGACTCGAACATAACGGCAGACACAGGTAAATTGCTATCTCATTTGCTTACTTTTGTACAAAAAGAAGTTGAAAGTAATGAACGAATTTCAATAGCTAAAACATCATTTCACAATGATGGTACCGAAGACTATAACGAACCAACTGCTTCGTGTTTGTTAGCGGGGGGCGATAAAGTTAGTAACCGTGTGTGTATATGGTGTGATAAGTCGACCCATTCTAGTGCGGAATGTTCTAAACTTAGTAGAATGACTTATGACGATAAAAAAGACCTCATTAAAAAGAAAAGAGGTTGCTCTATATGTCTGCGTATAGGACATCACGCTAAAATGTGCAAAATTTTCGTTAAGTGTTTAATATGCTCTAGACGACATAGCACTGTTATGTGTCCCGACTTGAATAAGGCCGATAAAAAGGAAAGTATCAAGTGTGACTCGAATCAGGTAAATAATAGTGCCAGTGCCACTATGTCTTCGTCACAGGTTAATGCTGTCACGATGTTGCAGACTCTTATTGTTAATATAATAACTACAGACAATGTGAAAACGCCCGTACGAGCCTTAATTGATACTGGAGCACAACGGTCATATATAAAAGAAAAACTAGCAGAACAGCTTCATTTACAACCAAAAGGTGAGCAGTGTTTAGTTCATCAGGTATTTGGAGGTATCGAAAAGAAGTTGCGCAAACATAAAATTTACGAAATATGTATTGAGAGCTTAGATAGGTCGTACCAACTCAATCTGACAACATTGGATGAGCCTAAAATATGTGGTACTATTCCCTCGGCTAGTCATTCTTTACGAGACAGATTGCAGTATCTCAATGTGGCCCTATCAGATTATGGCAACATTAGGGACATAGGAATACTCATCGGCGCAGATTTTGCTGGCTACATCATAACAGACACCTTTATTAAACTTGAAGA
Organism: Nymphula nitidulata; assembly: GCA_947347705.1. Lineage (NCBI taxonomy): Eukaryota > Metazoa > Arthropoda > Insecta > Lepidoptera > Crambidae > Nymphula > Nymphula nitidulata. Next base: position 7,962,587 of record OX374627.1, read on the forward strand.
GGGTTTAGTCGCAATTAAAACAAGATTAGGCTGGACAATACAGGGTAAGGAAAGTAACGCCTACTGTACGACTTCGGAGAATAACGTCAATATGGTTTCAGCGTTATTATCTAAAACAGAGGTGAGTTTGACAGATTTGTGGGAGCTAGAAGCGATTGGCATACATGATACACCTGCAAACATGAGCGAGGAAGATATTTTAGAGAGCTTCAGAAAGAATTTGACGATAAATATGGAAGGTAGGTATGAAGTTGGGTTACCATGGAAACACGATCAAAGTGTCCTTTGTACTAACAGAGATTTAGCGGAGAGGCGATTGTTGTCAACCACAAAAAGGTTGAATACATTGAACAAGTTCGCTGCGTATGAGAACGTTTTAAAAGAATGGCTTCAGCTAGGGATCATTGAGAAAGTAGAATGTGATGACGGAACCGGACACTATTTGGCTCATCACGCGGTCATTAAAGAAGCTAGCCTAACAACGAAGATAAGGCCAGTGTTTGATGCGTCAGCCAAACGCGGAAATAGCACATATAGTCTGAACGCCTGCCTAGAAAAGGGAGTGAATTTGATTGAGTTGATCCCAAAGCTGTTGATTCGTTTTAGAAAGCATGCAGTTGGTATATGTTCAGATATCGCCAAAGCATTTTTGCAAATATCTTTATTAGAGCGTGACAGAAATTATCTGAAATTTCTATGGTGGAAGGAGAATGGCAGTCAAAAGGAAGTAATCACATTCAGACACTCTAGAGTCGTATTTGGTCTTACCTGCAGCCCATTTTTATTAGCTGGAACGATAAAACATCATCTTATGAACTATAACGGAGAAATGAAAGGTACAGCTAACAGGTTATTGGACTGTTTTTATACCGATAACTGTGTGACAAGCCTAGAAGAGGAAGAGGTGGCGAAGTTTGTTGCAGAGGCGCGTGAAATAATGTCTTTAGGGAAGTTCGATTTAAGAAGCTGGGTGACACAGCCTATGAAAAACATGAAAGCGGAAACAGATTGCGTGTCTGTGTTAGGTATTAAATGGAATACTAGTACGGACGACTTAAGCTGTAATATGGAAAATATTAAAGATATTAAGGAAGGAAAAGTTACAAAGCGCTCTTTACTATCCATAGCTCACAGTCTATTTGACCCTATAGGCTTTACTGCACCTGCCTCGCTTATTCCTAAAATAATTTTACAAAGAGCCTGGCAGCGAAATTATAGCTGGGATGAGGGATTATCCGAGGATCTAAGTAAAGAATTTAGAGATTGGTCTAAAGGTCTGCATAGGTTAAGTGAATGCAGAATTCCACGACGACTGACTTCCGCAAATATTGACCATTGTGATAGAAGTTTACATGTTTTCTGTGACGCAAGCATGGCAGCGTATGCGGCATGTATTTTTTTAAGAGCAGAACATGAAGGCCATGTCGACGTGCAGCTAGTAGCGGCTAAAGCGAGAGTAGCTCCAACTAAGCAACAGCTGACCATACCACGCTTGGAATTATTAGCGGCGTTGATTGGTGCTAGATTGTCTAAGCTAGTTATGTCATCATTGGAGTTGGACTGTGATAAGTACTACTGGTCAGATTCTAGCATTGTCCTAACGTGGATCCAAAAGGACGCTCAGTGGGACAGATTCGTGAAAAACCGAGTAGATGAGATAAGAAGTACTACGAGAAGGTATCATTGGCGTCATATTCCCGGTGCACTGAACCCAGCTGATTTTGTTTGTAGAGGCTGCAGTCCAGAAGTTCTAGTACAGTCCATGTGGTGGAACGGGCCGTTATGGTTGAGGCAAAATAAAGAAAGTTGGCCAGACACAACAGTCACAGATTCTGGCAATAAAGATGGCAATAAGACAATTGAAATGTACGTTGAAATATCAAGAGAAAATTTTACTGATTTATTTTTAAAATTTAGTAGCTATACAAAATTAGTACGAATATTTACATATGTTTTAAGATTCATAAAAAATTGCAGAAAGAAGGGGGATATGCGTAATAGTAAACATATTAACTTTAGCGAATATGACAAAGCTGAAATGAAGTTGTTCAAATTAATTCAACAAGAGACATTTCATGGAGGTTTATTTTCTGATAAAAATATTCAATGTTTTACTGATGAGGACGGTGTTGTGCGAGTGAATACGAAGATATTACTATCAAATGAAGACGAAGGGTTTAAAAGGCCTATACTGTTGCCTAGTAAACATTTTATAGTTGAGCTATTAGTTAGCTATTATCATCGGGTTCTGCTTCACGCAGGTGTACAAACTATGATAGCAAGTCTTCGGCGCAGAATTTGGATTTGTGGAGTTAGGAGATTGGCAAAGAAGGTATTAACCAGTTGTATTGCATGCAAAAGATATACCGTAAAATCAGCGGATTCGCCTTTTGCACCGCTACCTACGAAAAGAGTCGATTCCAGTGCTGCAGTATTTGAGACCACGGGCATTGATCTAGCGGGACCGTTGTACTTAAAATCTGGAGAAAAGGTATATATAGTTTTGTTTACCTGCGCAGTGTATCGAGCGGTTCATCTTGAGCTTGTGGAGTCGTTGAGTACAGAGGCATTTCTCATGGCTTTGAGACGTTTTGTAGCACGTAGGGGACGTATGCACACCATATATACTGACAATGGTTCTAACTTTGTAGGGGCTAACAACCTTTTTAAGAAACTGGACTGGCAGAGAATAGAGTCCGAAACGGCGACTAAACAAATAAAATGGATTTTTAACCAAAGCCAAATATCAAAGAGAGCCAAATATCTCCTGAAGTTGCGGAGTGATTTGAAAGAGCGGTTTCGCAAGGAGTATCTGGCGAGTTTAGTCCATCATGGGCGGAGGCCTTCAAACATGATTAGACTGGAAATTGGAGATTTAGTGCTGTTAGATACAGGGGCGAAAAGAGTGACTTGGCCTCTCGGAAGGATTTTAAGACTAATAGAAGGCGTTGATGGCTGGCCCCGGGTAGCCGAAATAAAGATGAGAGATGGCGCTACACTCGTGAGGCCGATTCAGCGCTTGTTTCCGCTCGAAGTGAAGCCCCAGTGAAATTTGACTTTTTTGTGTTCGGAGGATGTTAAAACTCTTTTTCAATTATTTGTTTTTTAATAAATTTTGTGACACTCGGTCAAGCTGATCGAATAAAATTTTGTCGCGTATATATTTAGCATTGTGTTTTTCTTCAACGCGTGTGTAGTGCCGAAGGTGCCACGAGCGTCAAAGGCTACGGTTACAACGCGTGTGTAGTGCCTAAGGTGCTACGAGCGTCGAAATGCTACGGTAGCAACGTGTGTGTAGTGCCCAGGATGCTACGAGCGTCGAAAGTGTTCGGTAGCAACGCGTGTGTAGTGCCCAAGGTGCCACGAGCGTCAAAGGCTACGGTAACAACGCGTGTGTTGTGCCTAAGGTGCTACGAGCGTCGAAATGCTACGGTAGCAACATGTGTGTAGTGCCCAGGATGCTACGAGCGTCGAAAGTGTTCGGTAGCAACGCGTGTATAGTGCCCAAGGTGCCACGAGCGTCAAAGGCTACAACGCGTATGTGGTGCCGAAGGTGCTACGCGCGTCGAAAGGATACTGTAGCCGCTTACCATCAAGCGAACCGTAGACACAGTTGTATGCCAGCCTTGTCGTCTAAAAAAAATCAACTTGATTACACGTGAAAAGGACACCCGGCTGCAATAGGCTTAAAATTACAGTCCAGTCCATTACTCGTCAGTAATTCTCCCTAATGCAAGCCACTCGCTAAGCAAGCTTAATTTAAATTACTGTAATACAAAAAGTGTTCTTGCAAAGCCTTTTTGGCTCGTTGTTAAATACTGTAAACTCAAATAGCCTGTGTTGTAATTTAAATACGAGTTATTGCTCATGTGTTTGGCTTTCCCCGCTTTTCCCTTTATACTGGAGAGATGTTAATATGAACTTTTTGAATGGTATATTTGACTTGAAATACAAGCAAAGTATTAAATTGTGAAAGCCACGGTCTTAAAAACATGTACAATATGATTTCTAAATGATGGAGACTTTGAACGTATTATATAATTTCATTATAATTAACCATTCTCTGTAAATACAATGTGAAATATTGGTGATTAAGGTTGTATTTTTAGTTTCAAGGAGAGTTTTGTTTAGTTATTATTTGGATTCATTTGAGTTGTCAACGGCTTAAATCGTAGAGTGGCCAATATCCCTAACGGTCCCGGTTCGAATCCCGGCAATATTCATGTGATAATATGAATATTCATTTATTCCAGTATTTATTTGATTTATTGACATATGACATTGTATTCATTTGATTTATTGACAATATTAATTAGATTGATTACATTGTGTAATTTATTATTTAGTAATTAATTTATTTTTTTAATTATAATACAATGACGATCATTTTACAAATTAGTTTTAAGCTATAACTTATTGTATAATTATGTCATCATCATTTCAGCCGAGAGACGCCCACTGCTGGGCATAGGCCTCCCCCAAAGATCTCCATACCGATCGGTTCTGCGCTGTCCGCATCCATCGGCTTCCCGCGACCCTCACCAGATCGTCGGTCCACCTTGTGGGAGGCCTACCAACGCTGCGTCTTCCGGTACGCGGCCGCCACTCGAGGACCTTTCCGCCCCAACGGCCGTCAGTCCTTCTTGCAATGTGGCCTGCCCACTGCCACTTGAGGCTCGCAATTCTTCGGGCTATGTCGGTAACCTTAGTTCTCCTGCGGATCTCATCATTTCTGATTCGATCACGCAGAGAAACCCCGAGCATAGCCCTCTCCATTGCCCTTTGGGTGACATTGAGCCTTCTTATTAGGCCCATTGTAAGCGGCCACGTCTCAGTTCCGTAAGTCATCACTGGCAACACACACGAATTGAAGACTTTCGTCTTGAGACACTGCGGTAGTTGGGCCGAGAATATGCTGCGAAGCTTCCCGAACGCTGCCCAGCCGAGTTGGATCCGTCGATTGACCTCTTTCTGGAAGTTGGACTTACCAAGTTGGACTATTTGTCCCAGGTAAACATATTCGTCAACAACTTCCAGTGTAGAGCTTCCAACCTTTACAGGAGTGGGTACGACATGGAAATTCGACATTATTTTCGTCTTATCCATGTTCATTTTAAGACCCACTTGTTGGGAGACTCTACAGAGGTCGTCGAGCATTGTGCCCAAGTCTTCCAGGTTTTTAGCCATGACTACGATATCATCCGCAAAACGAAGGTGAGTCATGTACTCGCCGTTTATGTTGATGCCAAATCCTCTCCAGTCCAAAAGCTTAAACACATCCTCCAACGCGGCAGTGAACAGTTTCGGCGATATAACATCGCCCTGTCTCACACCTCGCTGAAGACGTATTGGTTCCGAGTTTTGGTCCTGAAGGCGGACTGACATAGTGGCGTTTTCGTACAGTGACTGCAGCACTTGGATGTACCGATAGTGTATTTGGCATCTCTGGAGTGACTGAAGCACGGCCCAGGTCTCGACAGAATCGAAGGCTTTCTCATAGTCCACGAACGCTAAGCATAATGGCAGGTTGTACTCTTCTTCTCTATAATTATGTAAAATGAAATAAATAAATCTAAATCTAAATCATAATACAAGCTCTTCGTGGTGCTTAATTTAGGCTAGATTATTATTATATTATTATTGTTTAGCCATTTTCTTTCATGTTATATAGGTATTTACAAATTTATAATAAGCAATCTTGAAAGCACTATCTAAAAATTTGACGGATACTAAAGGTTGGTGCAGACAATACGACAGTAAACTATAACATGGGCTATCTATAGTATAAACTCTGCTCCTATATTTCATAGAAATGTCACGAAATTATCACATGAAGATGTTTATGAAAGTTGCAAACCATTTCTATGAACTAATATAGCCCATGTTTCAATTTATTGTCGTATGGACGGCACCACCCTGTATTTGCGTAATCTCATTACTCTTGCCCAAATTTTTAGCAAGGGTGAAAACTCTGTAGTTAATTTTTTACTATTTTGTGTAGCTAGTTTCGTTCTGATAGTTGTTAATATTGGTCGTAGGGTTTCAGCTATTAAAATATTATTTCAAAGAAATACAATTCAAGTTAGTAAAAAAATAGTACTAAGTTCCTACCCAATTCCAGTAACGACATGCTTCATAATAACTATTCTATGAAGTATACGTTTCTACTAAATATAAAATTACATGCCAGAAGTTTTAAAACGATATACGTAGTTTGTTTGAAAAAACACCATAGCCTCCCATACCCGCATGTGATTTGGATATAATCAATACAAATGCTTAAATATTCATGAAATTTTTTTCAGTCCCTCTTTCGCATTTGAAATTCATTTCAAACGTTACCGGCTACATTTCTTAGGTGAAATTTGGCATGAGGATAGGTTACATCCTACGAAGGTTAAGCTAGGTACATTCGACCACAGAAGAAGCTGAACACTTTAGTACCATGTCACACTTCTGCTGTGAACATAATTAACAGTTGCTACCTTACTATATTGTCACCATTTTTATTGTGACGTGGCACTAAACTGTTCAGCTACTTCTGTGGTCAACCGTATCCTTTGGTAAAAATCCTTTTGGTGGTGGGTGCGGCTGGGGATCGTGCCCAGATTGCACAGCTCAGTCGGAGTGTCAATGCACCGGCACTACGACTTTAAATAACATAATAGCATTGAGGGGGGAGGGGAGCTTCCTACAGCCCAACCTCCACATATGACGGGACCTTTTTACGGGTCACACTGCCCTGCCGACAAGCGGTTGCAATATCATATAGGCTAGCCCGCATGGTCGGCAGAAAGCAGAAAGGTGGTGCATCGCTGAGGGGTTTAATGGGTTAGAACCCCTCACTCCCCTCAGACAGTAAGTGGATAGGCTGGTAGAGCTTCCCCTCAACAAAAAAAGTACCTTTTGGCGAAATAACCGACAAACTCACGGGCGCAACTGCGAGCGGCAATTAGCATAGATAGTTACATTCAATTTATTAGGAATGTATTGATCTGTAGCTAGGGAGTTCGTAATGAAATATATTTGGAGTTACTGTGAGTATAAGTAAAAATATTATCATACTTACGAGTACTAACAGACAAACAGAGCAACTTTCGCACTCTTAATATTAGTAGATACCTATGGACGCCTTCTAATTTTTTACAGATGTATCAATTTAATGTTTATTTTATGAACTTATATAGACATCATGTATTTTAGATTTCATAGTAAATATGATACGTTTTGTTACATGTATAATATTGTAAATGAAATAAGCGATTACTTATCTTTTTATTTTATTTGTTAACATAAAGATAAATATAAATACAACAATCATTATGATATGACTCGTGAACTCATCACACAATATATCACAACTTTATAAAAGGTACAGTTGACAGCACATCAACTGTAACAGTTTGACATTGAGACCGCCCTTACTGCGCTCGTAATAGAGGCGGCTTTCGTAGTGAAAATATATACACGTGTGTAGGTACTCAAACCCGAGTCGTATAATGTTTAATTCATTAAGCAGATATTTAGGTATCTATAAAATCTTTATCATTTCAGCCAAAAGACAAAGATTTGTTTTAATTAACCATTTAATCAACACAAAGGATTTTCCTTTAGTTAACTATTGTAGTCAGAAAAATGAGCGTTTCAAGTAAATAGCAAAAATAAATAGTAGTTATTATTATCTGCATAGTGATGAAAAAGTCTGATTCTAATATAGAATATTACGAGGAAAAAAATAAAAAGCTACCTCTGACTTATTTCTTAACAAATTGATATAATGCTGTATTTTAGTATCTCTTATTATTTTTTCCGTAGTAAATAGTCATGTACCTAATAAAATTTATTACACAAATGCTCGTAAAGGGTCTCTTATTTCACCGATTTCAATATCGTATTGTCTCTCATTGCGTACGTGTGCGTAATTGTAAAGTAAAACGCACGGTTTATCAAGATGCTACGTCTAAAAAAGAACGGTACTTTTTTAAATCTTAGCAAAGAGTTTTTATGTCAGAAAAGTGGTCAGCATTTTATGAATTAAATTAACTTTGGGAGATAATATATATTAAATAAACATTTAATTTCTTATATTTAATTAATTTTGACAATAAATTACAACCAATCTGGAACAAAAACACGAAATTATCAATTTACAAATTCTTCAAATTTTTGTGGCTGCTTTAACAAGTGATTAAAGATTTATTTAAGAAAGTCCGAGTTTTCTTTGTTTCCTCGCAAATATGTTATAAAACGTCGTATGGCATACGTGCGCTTTGATCATTACAGCCTCTGCTCTCTTGTAGCTTTCGCTTACAGCTCGGGCTAGCAATATCGCCTCGGCTGTAGTTTTCAACTTACCGCACTTATATCATAATGTACTATTATCGTTTCATTTTATTGTCAATTAGATTAAATTTAGCCTAATTAAAATATGGTTTTCTAAGAGATTAAATCACGAACGCCACAGTAAATCTCCCGTGAGTCAATCACGTTGCCGAAGTCTTCTCGGTAGTTCAATTTTTGTAACCGGTATAAATTCAGTCATGACAGAGATAGACAATATGACTAGACCATTTTTTATAGATACACAGTTTTTGACGATTGGAAAGAGTTTTTTGGGAGCCTACTTGAATAAGTATATTTTAGATTTTAATTTTTATAACAATTAAAAACCAATTGTGTCTCGAATGTCTCGGCTTGACAGACAAAGTGTGCTGTAGTCTACAGTTTGTATTGGTTTTTAATTATACACTAGAACTCAATACGCTATCATTATAGTCGGTGTCGATTGTCGCGGCAAAAAGTAGCTTATGTCCATTCTCAGAATACAATCTAAGTCAATGCCAAACTTCATTTAAATCAGTTCAGCGGATTTGAGGTGAAAATTTTACAGACAGACTATTAGATAGCCAAATCTACTTCCGCAAAATAAGTACAGGATCGAGCAAGTGCCATTTGGTCGTAGATGCAAAACTAACTTTATTTTGTCACTTTGCGTGTGGTTTGTAAAAATAAAAGCAATAAATTTATCAAATAACTAACACTAATTTTTATGTTGAATAAAAATTAAAACCTACTCCAAAAAACTAAAAAGGTTAAAATAATTAAATTTAAGTAGGTACTCATCCCCTAGAAACATATTTTTTGAAGTTGGTGCTAAGTTGTTTCCAAAAACAATAGAAAGTGAAGCACCGACTCCAAAAAATTAGTTTCTAGGGGATGAATACCTACTTAAATTTAATTATTTTAACCTTTTTAGTTTTTTTAAGCCGGTTTTAATTTTTGTTTAAAATTTTTTTCACAATTTTTAGTGTTAACTTTCGAAGGTCGAAGCTAGATGGGTGACCGTCAACTTATATTGTTTCCTAGTATCGTATCGTTTCACTAAAAAGTCATAGGAAAGCAAAAATCCGCCAATTTCGCATACGTAGACGACTTAATGATTTCAGTTAAATAAACCACCCAACTGATTTTGAAAAAAAATTTATGGGACCAAACAGCAACTATTCCGCATCGAACAAAAAAAGAATCACGTAAATCGGATCAGTAGTAGTACATACATAGAAAAAAAATCATACCGGCCGAATTGAGAACCTCCTCGTTTTTGAAGTCGGTTAAATATACCTAAGTTATATAGATTTTTCATAAGATTAGTCATTCATGTTTTTACTTAGATTATTTATATACATAATGTGAAAACAACATCCAATACCGATTGTGTGTATTTTAGGTAATACAATAATAAGATTTTTTGTTGAAATTCCTTTACGGAGTGAAGGCTTCCTAATCTTGCTCGTATAAACACCAAGACAGTCATAGTTGGTGCGTGTGCGCTGCACCTGTGAACGCGGCTTTACCTATCGCACTAAGGTTTGGCATATTTAATTTAACCACGTGACATTAAAAAACATACTGTCTTGACTTAGCTACTGGGGTGATCCTAAAAGAATGTAATCACTACGCTTAGGGTGTTCGGGGATCATTGAACGGGTACGTATAGTTTGAAAGTTGAGGTGTTCGGTGTTATGTATTACCTACTTTTGTTATTGTTTTTCTGTTTATCTCAGTATATTATTATATTAGAATATCTTATTTTATTCAGCTATCATTATTTATCCCAAATACAGTCCATAGCTTTCAAAAATATATCATAAGTCACTGCATTAGGGATCGAAAACGTTTGTACTTCTTCGATGCTGACTGGACACTCAGCTCATTAAGAATCAGTCTAAGTTGCGTTCCATCGCCCACTTATAAGTCAGTTATCTACAAAATTCTATATCGATTTTGCCTTAGTGACCCGGCCCTGAGCCGTCGATAGTATTGTATTTAGACATATAAACAAGTCACCGACGATCAATAGCATTTACTAGCCTACGACCTATATAGGACAATTGCAATGGCGGGAGTTAATGAGACAACGTGTTAACGGTGTAGGAGCTAGTTTATTACTGAACTTATGCTAATTACATTCTATATATTAAACCTATATACTAACCTAATATGAGGAGACGCGGTACACACTACACGCCCCCCCTTTTTTTGAAAAAAAAAATTGGAAAAGTTTTTTTTTTTTAAACAAAGAAATGATAAAGTATAATATGAGTAAAGTCATTAAATTAATAATCAATTTATTACATAAAACAAATAATTTTAAAAAGAAATATTGATATATAGGTACAAGAATAATTACATAATATATTGTTAAGATGAAATTTTGAGAACTGAAAGAGAATTATTGAATGAAATTGTATACAATCTTGAGCCCTTTATTTAGTTGTTGACTGTTGACTTACAGAAAGTTTTTGTGCAATTATTTAAGTAAAATCTTTAACAAAACCAAAATATTCAGTAATCAAGTCAACATTCTTTAATTTTTATAGCTCAAAAGTCTTAGTTAGAACACTGGATGATATTAGAATTTGTTTTAAGTAGGTACATAATCTTTGAAAATTTTAAATATACATACACACACAATACAATACCATTGTTCAAAATGAAGTTAAGAAAAGAAACTAAGTTTCTCTAATTTTCGTATAGTATAAGTCACTTAGAACATTACTTTATTAAAAATCCACTTATAAATTGAAAATACCTTCTCTTCAAAAGTAATCAAAATACTTAAAATTTTCCTTACATAGTGGTTACATAAAAATTAACATTAAAACAGTGAAAAAAGTTATATGTTTTATTAATGCACTAATATCTAAATATAGTTATATCTTTCGTAGCAATAACAGCACACTGTTGGCAATCATATATTGTTTTTTATTTCAATATTATATAATGTTTTGCGTTACATTTAATTACCAAAACCAGAATAAAAAAAAATATCACACTTCTATCTTTATAGTCATTGATAAAATTATGTCTATACTGAAATTTATTTGGCCAGCTTGACTACCAAACAAAAGTATAAATTTTACCATAAAATCTTTGTAACATTCTTTCTTTGACTATATTCATTGTAGTTATAAAATATCATAATGATTTTAAAATGAGTTTATTACCTATAATTCTAAACATTAAGTAAGAAAGTATATTCGTTACTTGATGATAATGTCATTGTTTATAAAATGGAGAGAAAAAACTAGAGCCCATTTCATTTATAATAAACATTAAACAACGTAAAGCGATTACAAATTATCCTTCACTTTCATAATATAAAGTACTTCAATATTTTCGTAATATATTTCTTTCTATACCTACTCCATTCTTTTCAATAAGCTTATTCACATTTTTCATTTCTTCCTAATCTCTATTATCTTTTTTCATCAGTATTCGGTACACATCAACATTTTAATATATGTACTCATAAGTACTATATAATGACTAAGGTACATTATCTCTTCACATATTTTCTTTGTGGGCCGGCCGGTCCCATTCTTTATTTCATCATTTCATTTTGGTACATTATTTATAGTCGACTCTTTCATCATTTTTCATCATTGGCATCTTGGTGCCTTTTTGGGTCGCGCGCCCTTATTTATTTTGGGGGTCATGTTTTAAGCCTCTTACATTTTTTTTTTACTAATTGGACTCCAACTTATCTCACAGAGGAAATCTAAGTTCGCACCATGATCGAATGGAAGGATCTGACCCTCCATGTACCATTCTTTTTATATAGGGTCTTATGAATTAAGGCTACTCAATGGCCTCCAACAGCTTTCAGCGTGGACTCTCGGTCACATCGCATTTATTCTGAAGGATCATGTCCCTATTGTACCTTGTTATCTTTTGTGTACCGCATAATATTTAACAGCCTACTCTACCGCTTAACTTTTCATTCTAAAATCCAATTCATTTAAACTACTACATACCATTAAAAGAATAATTTGATTATTATATTTTGAATAGCTTTCGGGTGATCAGTCCAATCGCATATCCATATCATAGTCATCAAACTATTCGCAAGCTTCAATAAAACTTTCTATCATACCAAACAATATTTATCAACGTAACCCTATGCCTTACTCTTTTACTATATCAAGTGGAAAGTACCTAAATTGTATTCTATAGCTACAAAAAGATTTTTAATACTATCTACTCAATCTATCATTCCTTGACATTTTTTTTTCCACTTTCTTTTCTTTTCTATATTTGTTCATTTTCTCTATTTCTCTGTTTTACTTTATAGATGATTATAGCATGTCTACATTACCTATAAAAACGTTTTCCTTATCTAATCAACAATGAAATTATGTTAATTTCTTTTCACAAGTGCATTATTTCATAAAATGTGCACATGGTAACTAATCAATTCAAAGTAATGTAATCGAATATCTTACATACAATTCTGTCGTCTAATAACAATACTAAGAATGTTGTGTGACAAACAACATCATATACGGCATGTAATTTTATACCAACTACCTTTTATTTTAGGTAGGCAACTTGTATTATTATCTGACACATTGTTATTGTATTATATACTGAGATAATAATTTCTTTATAAATAAAGTCAACATGCTTACGGCTCTTTATTAAATTGAATAGCTATTGTTCTATTTTCTGATAGAAGTTTTCACAGCTTTTTTCTTATGTGACAAAATAAGTGTCATATATGTAAATAATGGTTCGGTATATATAGGTAGGTAAATTATAATATTCAGCCTACGTTACGTAGCTAACCAGTAACGTGAAATATTGGTAACCATCTCTACCATCTAGGTACTGACCTACTGTAGCGATTTATTGGAATTTCATAGTTGTATAAAGCTATGCAATTTCTTAGTAAAATCTTAACAAGGTATATTTAATAGACTCATTCTTTTAATATTTCAGCGACATTTTAATGAACGTATCGCAATGTCTCAAATGACATGTAACTACTTGGGTACTTAGGTGCTGATAATAATAAAATACATATGCAGCAATTGCGAAATCAGAGTCCAGAGTTTATGACTACTGATTTTCAACATTTACGAACACGTGTAGAATTAGTAAATTAAATAAAAATTAATTAGTAACTTAAATTTTTTAACCTGAAAATCGTATGTTTCATGTCACAATATTGTAGATAGGTATGTTTTTTAGTTTAGGTACTAACTTCATCCAATAGGGTAGTTGACTACTTTTTTTTTATTTCATAAATAAGAAGTATATAACTCAATAAGAAATATTGCAAAAGAAACAGTATGCCTAGGATCAATAGTTTCACAGGTATAGCGGTATGTTCGATGTGTTGCGGCGCATCGTCCGAAAACGCTCCATAGAAAATCTACGGAACAGGTGACGTCACACGTTCCTATATTACTAAGAAATGTATGGGCATACTGACAAAATTAATAATAACTTTGTAATATGTATGTTTTTCTTTATAGTCATCATAATAATAGTTGTTTTAATTGATGTTAGCAATCCAATTTCAATAAAAATTTTGATAAATTTTGGAAAAAAAAATTACCATATTTATTAATTTTCTAAACAGCACAACTTCAACAATATTGCACATCTTTTAAGTTTGAATTGTTTTTATGGGTAATAGGAGCGTATATTTTCCGAATTTATGAAAAATACCGCCATATTCAAACTTAGGCAACATCCCAATTGTTCATATTTCTTAAATAAACTGTTAATTATTGGAATAGCATTAAATAACTTTGAGATATTTTATACCTATAAGCATATTGTTTGAAAATTATTCTAAAAATTTATACTAAATACGTCTATTAAAGATACTTTATAGAAAGTTGTATATCTCTCAATATTAATATTAGAAGGTTTTTATCTATTGTAATTTCAATTCTAAGTGCTTTTTTATTAAAAGATAAAATATTTTTGATAGTTTCAATACAAAATAGCTACAATTGTATAATTGTAATTTGCTGTCTTTCATTCTACTCAATAAAATATCTCCATGACATGTTTCTACTTATAAAAATCATTCAACTTACCTTTAGTTATGTATAAACTTGTAGAATCTGTTTATATTCGAAATAATCTAAAAAAAAAGTAATATGAGTAGGTAAGTGTCTTAAATCTTAAAATATCTGCAGTTGATCTGCTTGTCATATGAAATAGATATCATTGATGATTCGCATTTTTATTTAAAAATATGTATTACTCAATTTGTCGAACTTTAAATTACTTAATGTTCTATTTAGGATGTAAGATTCTTTTTTTGGAAACTACATTTCTTTAATTAAATTACTCAAAAAAAACCTAAAAAACATTTTAATACTTTATGTTTTTAAAAGAAATCCATAATGGATGTTCATAATTTTCTAGAAACTTTATAATATAATTTCTATCATTATCAAAATATTATATTGCCAACAGTGTTACTTACATTTATTTTTAATCTTACTGTAACAACTTATCTAATTATGTGCTCCGAAAAAATATGAAGACTATAACATATAAACATTATTAGGATATTTAGCTTGCGATGCTTAAAAAATACCAAATTTAAATTCACCATTTCAAATTTTGTTTTTCTCATGATACCAATAGAATTTAATCCTTGGGATATCTCCTACAGTCATATTTGACACAATCATCATGACTCGGTCATCACCCGGCACCCAGCAATAACATCCACATCTGACTCGAACAACTCCCTGCGCCCAGGATAATAACATCTACATCCATCTGACTGGAACATCTCCCTGCGCCCAGCATTTATTTCTTCTTCATCGTTAAATTTTCGTATTCATTAAACTATTTTTCTTCATCTTCTTTAAATATTTATTTCTTAAATCTCGTCATGCTTTGACAATATTCTTCAAGTCATCTTCTTCTTAACGGTTTCTTCTTTATTATTTTCTACTTTTTTTTCATGTTTTTTTTTAGCACTAACAATTCCTAACTATCTATGTTATCTATATCTTTATGTCTAAATCATGTTAACAATATTGTCTTTTTCACTTAAAAAAATCTATAAGTCTCTTTCGCTTTCTCACTAATCACTTTATTTGTTTAAATTAATTTCTGTGTTGTTATTATATCTAACCACGTCTCGTTAATATTGTCCCGGCTGCTCAGCGCCGCCAATAGGCAGCACTGGCAGGGTCGCCATGCAATGGCGGGAGTTAATGAGACAACGTGTTAACGGTGTAGGAGCTAGTTTATTACTGAACTTATGCTAATTACATTCTATATATTAAACCTATATACTAACCTAATATGAGGAGACGCGGTACACACTACACAATGTTGACCTGTATTATAGGACAGACAATAGTTTGATCTGAGAGTTAATAATAAAAAATCGAAAGTCCATTCGTCATTTTCATGTAATTACTGGGCATGGAAGGCCTGTGAATTTTTCCTTGTTATTGCAGGTATCTATAGGCGACGGTAACCATTAACCACTAACCACCAGGTGGGCCGTCAGCTTGTATGTCATCTAATTGTATAAAAAAATCAACAAATTAACACGTAGTAAGCATTTAGAAGTCTGAATCTATATTTCACGATCATCGATATTGCTAACTGAAAAGAGCACTGAAAAAGTATTAATTTAATTGATACTTTAATACATATATTGACGGCCGTCAGGTCGAGGTGTATGTATACAGACGACAGCACATTAAGTGTAACAGTTGTACTACGAAAGCCGTCTCTATTACCGACGGAGTAATGTCGGGGTCAGGGTCAAACTTTTACGTTTGATGTGTTATCGTAAAGTCGATAGCTACTAAACCAGAAATCCCGAGTTGGAATCCCAGCAGAGGCAGATAGTTTGTATATTGAGTACGATCATTTGTTCATAAGTCATAGAGTTCATCGTCATGACCAGCCTATATACATTCCACTGCTGGGCATAGGTATTCCTCATGGTCGATCCTGGGATGGGTCAAACGAAGTTTGTTATCTCGACCTTCTCCGTGCTTAGGAAGGCACGTTAAGCCGTTGGTCCCGGTTATTTCTGCAACGTATATAGGCTGGTGATGATACATAGATACAAGTGGCCGCACCTGGCTCCGCCCTTGTGGATGTCGGTTTTCGCTTCAAAACTTATCCTATATCCTTCCCAACATCTCAAATCATCTCCGTACAGAATAATTGGTTCTGATTTTTGAGCGGGAAAAGATCAGGTAAATAGACAGACAGTTGTCGGTCTGTAAGCAACTCTGTAATACTTAGCTTTTCTATTTACCTAACATTAGTATAATAGATTATTATCTATATTTCTCTGTTATAGGTATCCATAGTACAAGTTTTTAATTATGCTTGATTTGAACTAGATGATAATATTAATATTCCCGGCTACTACGCAGTACAAAATTACTACTTTTAAAGGTATTGTACCTGTTGTCATTGGTTACAGTAATAGATATTTTACCTTTGGCCCCATGAAACGCGGGCTGAGAGTACTCAGGCCCGGGTAAATATTTCATGAGCCCCGGAAATCTTACCGACTGCGGCAAAATGACTCTTCCTATTAAATAGCTGAAATAATATTTATGAGTACCCCGACCTTTTACCTTGTACCTCTAAAAGATGCTTGCGATGAATTTGTCCTTAATGTTGCTTCAAGCGTAGTAAAGTAGTAGGCATACCAACACTTTTAAGAACATTACACAAAATATGTAAAGAAGATTTCATAAAACGTGTCTCTCAGGGCATGTCACATTAAGTGTTTTAAAATTTTTATTTGAAATAACTTTAGAAAGGTGTGTGAGTGTATCGTCCGCTGTATAATGTCCAGACCATGGTACTACATTAGTTAATACGGCATGGGTTGCCTGAAACCTGAGTTGTCTATTCTGCGGATAATTTCTAAAACAGACTTACTACTACTCTTACGTCAAGCCAGTTAGTACCATCTACCCTTACTTACAACCAGCACCTTTGAGTTGGCTATGAAATAAATGGAAAACCAAATAGGTAATAAATAATTCAGATAAAAGTCCACCCTTGCCAACTTCCTATAAAAAGTAACTTACTATTTACGTACGTACCTGAGTTTAAAACGCAATAAATAGTGTAAGTATAGAACATATACTACATATAATTACTACAGACGGTAAACTGGTAAGTATCCTGTTTACCTTCTGTATATTAATGACATAAATATATAAGTCGAGGAAACGTGCTCCTTTCAAATATATACTCAGTTCCCTAGACTCAGACATGTCTAACAGCGTTCATTAATATCTAATGTGCAACGAATTGAAGTGTAAACGGTGTCGTAAATATTGTGCACGGTTTTTATGTTTAACTTTTTTATTTGATGTTTTTTTTGTTTGGTTTTTACCTTTAATCTTCTCGATAGTTCAACTTTTGGAACCGGTGTAAATTCAGACACGACAGACAGACAGAGACTTAATTGTTAGTTAATATATTTTTTGTTATAGTTATAAAAATGTGTTTTTTGACGATTTAAAAGTGCCAAAAAATTTAATATAAATTTATTTAATTAAATAGGCCACAAAGAATTGTGGGAAAAAAATCGCAGACCCCAGACCACTTCCGCGAAAGGCACGAGGGCAGTGGGCTTCTTTCGGCTGAATTGATGATATTATTATGATGATGATGATTGTATTCCTCTACCTACTCATATAAATACTAGATGGTGTATAGTTCCATCATGCAAACTGCATTTCAGAATGTTTAATTTACTTTAGTCATTTCACGCTAATGTCAAGCAATACTTTGCACAAGTATGAAGTTGTGTACTCATTAGCATTGAAGCATATCATTCAGCGTGTATCCATCGGTGCTTGTAAGCAATAGGTAGGTACAACCAGTACTCATTCAAGAATTTATTTCTTTTATTTCTACTATCAATCAATTAGCAACCTTAAAGTGTACATGTGGGTTACGATTCAAACGCATGTTATTTTTCTTTGCATTTCATTTAGTAAGGTATTATTTACAATTAAAAAACAGCAGTAAAGGAGTTTGAATATAATAATAATAATAATAATATCCTTACACTCACACCTATTATCTAGCCCAAAGTAAGCATCATCAAGAGCTTGTGTTATGGATACTAGATAACGGAGAAATAATGATAATAATATGTATATAAATATTGGAAATATACTAAATAAACATTTAAACATTCATGACTCGTAAACAAATGCTCATACTCATCATACAAACATTTGTTCCTACCGGGATTCGAACCCGGGGCCTCTTGACCGAGTAGCCTGAGGTACAGACCACTCAGCCAGCCGGTCGTCAATAGTCGGAATATTAAAATTAAATTCAATCATACGGCTAAGCCTTGTGGTTGATGCGGAAATGACCCAAGCTCGTTTAATATTCAACTGACCGTAATTCGAAATCGTTATCTAAAAGGACAAGAAAAAACTTACGCGGTGTCTTGTTTACTGATTTCAAAAAGTAATACTGCAAACATGAAGCTGTTTCGGATGTTTTTGATTAAAACCACAAACGTAATTTGTAATAAAATGGGAATTCGTCAAGTTTACAAAATTATTTGTTTACATAAATATAGTGTTCAATTTTAGGTTTTGTGGGGAAACACAACTTAAGTATAATTCAAGGGAAACAATACTCATTAATTTTACAAATTGAAATTTAACCACGTTGCATATCCAGCACAATTTGACATCCATCCCTCAAATAACGGCGATGCAATAATTATGAAACGCCGCAGTATAAATGGAATGTCGGATGACATTTTTGTCTCTTTGTTTGCTTTGTGTTTAGAAGTACTTACATATTGTAATTATCAGACGTTTTCCTAACAGGCATTATGATATGAGTTGCCGTCATAGAAATGTAAGCCGAACTTTCCCAAAGGTTTTTTTGATAAAATTGTTTCTTTGATAAAAATGGTTACCGTACAATAACCATCTTCAATATAATTTAATCTGGTGAATCCGTTTCTTTGAACTGTCTTTAACTAACAAAGTTCAAAGGAAAAACCATTTATAGTAAGTAGTAAGGAATCTAAATATTTTTTCTAACCGGAAATCGAACTCGTTCGTTTTGAGTACGCTAGTTTTCTACCCTTATCATATAATAAATTGAGGTTTGATTTGAGTTTTTGTTACTATTTCTAGTTTCTGATTTGGTAATCCAGGGACAGAAGAGTATAGTTTAATATTTTACAGGTAGTTATACTTAATTACAATAATAGTACTTGATTACTTAGTTCAGTCTGTGTTTGGATACGATTTGCCAACAGTTCGGAAAACTTGTTGCTTAATGGATGCGTAGCTTACATAAACTAAGTAATTATTTATTCAACGTATCGGATTGATTTTTACAAATTGTACTTAATTTTTTGGATAATGACAGTCGGTCTCACTCATGACCTCATTAACCTATTTTAGTTATAACACTGTTAAAACATAAACTATCTTTCATAATTTATAGATGAGTGACAGAAACGAAGCATGTTGTAGAAGTGTTTTTATTAAAATTGGTTTAATTATGAGTAACGGCCAGGTGTTGGCAACCCGTACTAAATGTATTTTATCATTTTGTATCGGTATCTTTTGTATTCTACAAAAGTTGCCAGTACAAAATAATAAAACTTTAAAAGCTAAACTGAAGAAGCACGTATTTCATCTTTAACTCTTAGACCATCTTTATGTTTTAATTCCTCTTTTTAATGCAATCCATAAATCTTAAAACACTAGTATTACTGCTGTTTTAAGCTAACAGAAATATTTAGTTGCCTACAATAGAATTAAATTTTATTTTTTTAATTTATAAAACTATGTGAACATTACCGACTGAAATCGGCTAATGTGGAGCGGTCAGCTCAACTTGAATTTAGTATTGGAAAGAGACTCTTTGAAAGTCAAACTAAGATAAATACCTACTACAGTGTAAGAATGCTTATAAATCCTCGTTCAAAAATCTAGTAATTGTTCATTTGCAAGAGAACTAGGTATGTAAGTATAGGTACATCATAAAAAATTTAAAATATTCGACCAATGTGTAGTACTTAGAGGGCTTTGAAGAGCATTGAATCAATTATGACTTATGACGTTCATTAAGACTAGACGGTGACGTATACAAGCGGATCCAAATGAATATGTGCTTATCACATAAAGCTCGACAAATAATTCCACCCTAACAGATATTGAATGAATCGCAAAATCTGCTAGAATACCTGTCCTTACCGGCTCCACCGGTTTGTCCTTAGTGTGATTCACTGAACAAAGATATTCGAAATCGATTTCGACGACGAGCCGCCATCAATTTTGACATTTCAGCACAGCGCTGCGCGTAAGTGTACTCACTAACCACTTCGTCGACCTCTACGTCGGTTGTGTATGATGTTCGATGAAACGCTAGTGTCACCAACGGTCGTCGACGGTTGTCAAAAAAACACCAAATGTTATTACAGCACTGATACACTGGCAAACTCGTAGCTGCTAACTTTAGGGAATCGCATAGCTAAAAAACCTAAAAGATGTCCAGGAAATAGTTCCGAAAGCCATTTTTAATAGTAATTATTTCATATTAAGTCACCATCAAATTAATTAGGAATGTACTTACAGTGAGATATTTAGATAGGGCAGAAGAGCATTACCTGAAATAAAATGTTATGAAAGTTATTACAACACGTCCATATAACTATAAAATAAAACTGTATCTTTATTTTAAAATGATATTTTTCAGCCAGACAGGGGCGGATGTTTGTTTGATGAATGCGTACGAACATTTATGTTCACGAGTCATGGATGTTTATTTAGTATCTATATTTCTAATATTATAAGGCTTAGAGAGAAACTCGTCCAAAGGCTTAGTTTTCATTTATTTATTCAAAGTTCTAACCTAACCTAACCAATTGAGTTCTCTTTTTTGTTTTCATGTTTAGGTAAAAAAATATGTAATGTTATGCTAGGTTAAGAGTTAAGACAGTGATCTAAAAATTTAAAATTTTACGATGGACGAGTTTCCCTATAAGCTTTTATATACAAGCTCTTGATAATACTTAATATGGAGATATTAAATGTAAGAATATTATTACATAATACCTACTATTGTTATATCATCATCATTATCATCATCATCACCAGCCTATATACGTCCCACTGCTGAGCACAGACCTTCCTGCATGGGAGCAACACATGTGGAGTTTGGGCCATAACACCACCACGCTGGCCCAATGCGGGTTGGTGGGTGAAAGCGGTCGCAGGAACAACCGGGACTAACGGCTTAACGTGCCTCCCGAAGCACGGAGGAGCTCGTGGTGGTGATAAGGCTCAAAACTCCTCATTTGTTTCTCCCATGTAGAAAGACCTGAGTCCAGCAGTGAGACATAAATATAGTGATGATGATGATTTCATAAGCTGGCTTATACGTACTTACTGGCAATAATTTAGCGTTCATTTCAATTGATTTTCTCATTAAAACTAATTTAAAGGCCATGTAATATGTCATAGAATGCTCATCACGTTTACTAGTGGAATTTATATAATTAGGGGTTGGTAAGAAAGTAGGGTAGGGTCAATCGGTAGGAGCTTTTTACTTCATGTTTTAGAGAAAATATTAGAAAATTTATGTTTATGTTGACATTTTCCTGGCCGTGCTTACAATATATGCCAAAACGATATCACGGCAATAGCGATGTACACGTAATTATCGATTCGGTTCGCTCTTCAGCACCGTAATCACTGTGAACACTGCGAAAACTAAGAGATTCTTAGTGTTCGCAGTGCTCACAGTTATTTGTCACTCTACGAGCTATCATAGGTGTTTTGCTACGATATACAATCAGAACTAAAGACATACATATAACTCATACTCGCAGGATTACGGGTTAAAGTAGCAGTGGGCAGGGCACTGGGGGTGGTCTGGTAAATTTGCTTCGTAGACCCAAGACCACCTCCGCGAAAGACACGGAAGTTATCCAGGAGTTTTAGCAGAAAGGTCCGTCAGTGGATTTATCCTGGTAAAATAGAGCACATAGCACTTAGAACGGACGTCATAGAGTGTTGTAGTTCTAGCGTGCATGACGGCCACGTACCGGAAAGCGTAAAGTAGGACGGCCGAGAACCTGTTCAGGATCGGGGGAAGCTGTTGGATGCAGGCTGCGCAAAATCATTCCGTTTGGAAGTGGATGGAGAGGACTTTGTTCAGCAGTGGACATTATAGGCTGAAAGGATGATGATGTAACCGCCTCTGTGGTCTAGTGGTTGAGACCACCTGCCTCAGATGTAGAGGTCCGGGGTTCGATTCCCGTTGGGGCAGAAATTTTCTGCTTGGTTTGGTTAGTGTTAGAGCTTTTCTTAGTCCGCCTGGCTATCTACCACCATCTTACCTAAGTCTGCCGCCATAACAATAATGTTAACAGCATTGTTGTGTTCTGGCAGTTAGAGGTAACAAAGCCAGTTCCTCTGTGGATGAGGAATCCAGGGGTCACTCGCTTCCATCGTCGGCCTTATCTTCACTTACCATCAGGTGAGATGAAGACCAAGAGTTACCCCGTTAAGGTTAAAAAAAATGATGAATAGTTTGATTTATTATGTCTCTGCAAAGACAAATTTTAAAAAGACGGTATTTTTAAAGAAAGATATTGTCAAGTCTAATTTTGAGTGCCAAGCTGACCAAATATCTATCATACACACGATCACCACGTACCGGAAAGCGCACACAGCCTGGTCAGTGTCGCAAGGAGCCGTTGAATGCAGACTGAAGAGAACCATACTTTTTGGAGATAGATACGTGATGCCTTTGTTCAGCAGTAGACATTATAGGGTGAAATTATGGTGAGTACGAAATGGAATACACAATTGGTTCTACATTGCTATACTTACTCGTATGGGTGCTCATGCGCACAGTATTTCCCGTTAAGTTGGGTGGTATCGGTCTTCTGTATCTTTCGACTTGTGCGTTTGAGCTTTGAATTTGAATTAAAAACATTGTATCACCACTCGGTTGATTGCAATAGCATTTCAAATGAGGTCGATAATTTTACAATCGCTCAGTACAGTATTAATGTGATTGCAGTCTGCATATTGATTTGTGGGTATGCTTCCAACAATTCAAATTAAAAGTCATCATCATTAATTCTTGTCATTCTCAATGTATGGTCTTGCCTTATGTGATTTTAATTTGCAATTTATAATTCACCTATTTTGTCTTTTCAAAAGACTTTTGTTTCTTTCATTCTATAAGTTTTTGTGAAGTTATTGCTTGAAAATATCTAAACTAGAAAAATTTTACGTCCTGAGGCGGAGATCGAACACATTACCACAGGGCATTGCTTTAAAATATTCTTATTTTTCTTTTTTATAATAAGTAAATAATTTTTCGAACATTTATAATAAGTTAAAATGAAAATTAAGAATATTTGAAATGAATGCCCCAACTTAACCTAATCTGTGGTAATGGGTTCGATCCCCGCCTCAGGACGTGAAATTTGTCTAGTTTAGATAACCTAATGTTAGGTATTTGTAAAAATACTCGTTTCGGGTGTTTAAATAGAACATTTCGACATTGTAGGGTAGACGTTAGCTTATAACACAATAAATACAGATAGACTAGAATAATTTCACAGGGTTATCCCAAGTCCTGGGTAGCTCAGATGGTTAGAGCAGTCGCTCGGATTGTGAAAGGTCGCGGGTTCGATCCCCGCCTCAGGACGTAATTTTCTTCTAGTTGAGATATTTTATAAGTAAATAGTTTTCGAACATTATAATAATGTTAAAATGAAAATTATTAATTTCATTTTCTTTAGATTTCCGATTCCAATGAAGGGTTTCCATTTTTTTTTATTCTATTATTTTCTGAGGCTTTTACTTTACAATGACTTTTATATTCACAGCATAAATTATCATATTAGAGAGGGAGTTATACACGCCAAAACTATATCGAGCACAGATAGGCTAAATCTGAATTAAGTTCTCATTAGAAGCTCATTTTCATTAAATTTTACAGTTATCTCTGTTAGTCTTAGTTGATTAAGCCACATTTAAATTGTTTCTATAGTCAAATCGAGTAACAAGGATTACAATTGGATTTAGAATTTCATTAGTTTGTTAGCCAATCAGACTACTCGAAATTCAAATTACCTACAAACTAAACCGGAGGCTTACGGCTTACCTAAACAACCCCTTATAAATGTCACTTACACCACTCCACAATTAGAGTACAGCTTATCATAAGATAAAGTGTATGTGTTACTAATCAAATTTAAAGTTTAGATTATACAAACAAAGCAACATTTGCCATGGTTGATCCCGGATTGGTCAGTCAAATATTGTAATCTCAAGCTCATTTGTGCTTCACAAGCCGGCTAAGCCATTATTCCAGGTTCAACTTGAGCGCCTGCATTTGCGTCTAGACATTGCGTCGCTTAGCCCCTTCTATCGGCTATATCACGGAGAGTGTTCTGAAGAGCTTTATGACCTTATCTCACCTTCCCTCTTCCCACTAAGGAGCACGCGTGCCGGTCTTCGGAGTCATTAATTCACTGTCTCGACCTCAACGTCACATACAAAGAAATTTAGTAGCTCGTTTCTTTGTCGTACTTCCAGAACTTGAAATTCTTTGCCAGCACATGTGTTTCCTCCTTCCTTTAACATGGGTTCCTTCAAAAGACGCGTGTAAAAGCACCTTTTGGGCCGACAAGGTGGAGGCAGCTAGAGTAGTGTCTGAACTGCACTAGCTGTCTTCGATATGGACTCTTCTTACCGCTTCACATCAGGCGGTGTTGAGTCATTTGTCGTGCTTTGTATGAAAAAAAATATAACTGTCACCGCAATCACCCACTAACATGCATTAAGTCAACGGGGTGAATTTATAGCCCAAACTTCTCAAATTTTGAAAAAACAAGAAATTATACTAGATAGTATAATGGTGGTAGTTGTATAAAAAAAGGTGGTAGACCCGGTTGTAGAGTTGGCTGGGTAGGTACCACTGACGTCATTGATTCAGCCGTAAAATAGTTCGCTGTGCTTTCGTATTGACAGGAAAAGCAGCCAGTATAATTACTGAGCACTCCAAGCAATTCATTATAGGCCTCAGGATGGCAACGCGATCGCAGATGGCAATACCAAGTGACCCAAGTCGCCTTCACTCTTTCACCCCACAAAAGCTACACGCCTCCTTTATAGGAATTAATATAAGTAATATAAGTATTTATGTTTACTGGTAAATCTGAGCTACACACAGCACTAAGCTAATCTAACCTACAGGTAAATGCTAGGAGTAACCGGTAAATCGTAAGGTAAGCTACACTTTACGCTTAAGCTGTGACACTTAATGCTCTTTAAACCTAAGACCTTCAGTAAATACAATTATTAAGACAATTAGAAAATTAAGTAACAAGAAGTTGGCTAGGCTTACCTTCATCTCTAATTGTATTTAAGACACTTTAATATTATCAAGGTTCAATTAGATAAGCCACAAAAAAGACACTCTAACAAAATTAAAAAACTAAACGAACAAATATACAGCTCTCCGTTGTAATAATGTCTGTTTAGCAGTAAATAAACCTAATAATTTTAAAAGTCGTATCCACAATAAACTCGCAAGGGACAACGTATAAATGTTGGAGAAAACAATACAAAGTAGCAAATAACAATCAAGCGACACTCGCAAAAACTTTAACTTTAAGTGGAAAACTTTAAATAAACAAAACATTCTAGGCGCTTCTAGCTTATTCGGCATTCGGGCTTAGAATTTAGATTTAGGAGTCCTAAGTAAAAAAAAATGCATATTTTTCTTGCAATATCAAAAGGAAATAGATGATAAATTTTATAAAAACATGTTATGATGACTTAGGGAAAACTCTCCTTGAGAGGGGGAGTGTGTACAGATAGGCTGACTAAGCTCCCCCTCAGCGAGAAAAAAAGGGGGAAAACGCGCCTAGTGTCAAACTCGGTCCCACTTTTTTATTTCTCAGGTCACATATTTAGAGCTGACCTAACCAATTTTAGACCTAACAATATTATAAAATTTCAAAGTAAATTAAACTAATTCTAATTTAACTATAACGGCTTAGGGGTAAACTCGCCCTCTAACTTATAGGTTTATTCAATTTATTTAATTAATTAACCTATCAGCTGATTTGTTTTAACTAAAAAAAGAAGTAATGTCTGTACAAAAAGACAATACACAATATATCCAAGTAATTGATATTTAGTGTCTCTATGTTGTATAAAATCCAAAAAACAGGACTTATAATCAATTTTGTACTACTGAACTTTATCTCTGTAGTATGTATACGTTTTTATTTTATTTTATACAAAGCATGACAAACGACTCAACACCACTTGATGTGATAGTGCAGTTTAGACACTGCTTTAGCCGCCTCCACCTAGCCGGCCCAACAGGTGCTTTTTAGTGATATAAAGTACGTATACCAAACTATAAATTGATTTTCAATAGTAACTGACAAGAATCATAGTACCTACAGCAGCAGAAAAAAATACAAAACAATTAATTGAAAACAAATTTAATTCAGTAGCAATCTAAACACTTTAGTAAGCTATTGTAAACCTTATACAAACACAATAGTAGCCGTTTTCAATTCAAGTTACACAAAAGAGCTTCTAGCGAGGTGCACTACAAATCCATCCATTTCTTTGGTCAGTGTTCAGAACAATTGTATTTACTGAAGGTCTTAGGTCTTAAAAGCATTTTAGAATTTGTTACATCATTTGTTAGCTTATTCTCTTAGGGTTTCCTCTTTTTACAGTGAGCGCCATGTTAGAAAGCTGTTTTAAAATTTCGTGTTTTTATTTCCGTTCGATTTCGAAATTTAATTCTTTTCTATCGGTCTAATCGGTCTAAGCTGTTCCTTTGTAATTTTGATAGTAATCTGATAAAGAACTTTGAAAATAGAAAACGGAACGCTTCGACAGACGACAGTAAAGCCACAATAAAAACAAGATACTATTTCAACGAGCTGCTGATAAAAAGACAGACAATTAAGTCGATAATACTATTAGTTGGTCACCCTCTAGCTTTCAACTTGGAAATTCATCACATTTCTTATTCCTAATGATGCAACACTTGGCCCTAATCTCACCAGATGATAAGTGATGATAAAACCGACGACGGAAGCGAGCTACACCCGGATTCTTCAACCACAGAGTAACTATTTATTCTCTAGCTGCTATCTTACCTTCAACTGCCGGAACACAACAAAGCTATTAACATTATTGCTGTGGCGGTAGACTTAGGTAAGATGGTGGTAGCTAGCCAGGCGGACTTCGAACAGAAAATAGCTGCCCCCATGAGAATCGAACCCTGGGCCTAGATCTGTCGTAGTTGGTCTCAGCCACAAGACCATAGAGGCAAAATTCGAAAAAAAATGGTTTAAACAAAACCCTTATGCGGATAAAATATTTTTTCCCCCTACTTATAGAAACGATTGGCTTTCATTAATAGATTTTTATTCTAGCTTAGAATTTAGTTTTGTATATACTCACATAAAAGTTTTGTGATTTTAAAGAACTTTTATTTCCCTTGTTCTCTTCGTTATTGACTTGGGTCGTCTCCTGACGTGGAATATAAAGGGATTTCCGACTTACATATTTAAAGCATTCTGTACGCAAATATGAAAATTCAAAATTTTCAAAATGTAAAATTTCAATATGAAGTCGTTAAGTTTAGACATTTGAATAAATTTATAATTTGCGAAACGAATTTTCACTTGTATGCGAAACACAATAGATAGTATTTTTCTAACAAACGCTCCTGTCTAGTTTCCCTTGATCATGAAAAATATGGTTCACCTCGTAGTATCTACTTATCTCTTAAATATAGACAAGACAACACATTCAGTTACACTGCAAAATAAGTCTTAGGTATTAGTAAACAGGAATAAAGCTGGCTAGAAAATGTCAAGTTTTACATTTGACGTGCTCTGAACTGTACTTTAAAGAGGATCATTACTCAGTTTTAAGTGACGCTTTACGTAAGTGCCCTCTGAAGCAAATATAAGTAATTTCGTCGTTTAATGCATATTATGCGCACTGTACCTACAATGTTTAAAATCGCGAGTGAAAGTGTCAACAGGCTCAAAAGTAATTCAAAGGCAATAAGAAATGGTAAGTAGCTAATTTTATTTTATTTATCCTGTCATGCATCAGATTCCAGACACAATTGATTTTTTAATTGCCATAGCCCTCCGGTGCAACAACGACGCTTGACAGATTACAACGACTGTTGTTGATGACAATGGATGGCTGTGCAGAAAAGAAATGGGAAAAATTACATAGAATAACTTTAATTAGATTTTCTGGTATAGTGAGAACGCAAACAGTGTTATCTTTTACTTTAACTTGATTCCTTATTTACCTTATTGTATTTTTAACATTGTAATAAATTTTTGAAAAGAGAAACTAAAGGTACCATTTGTGAGGGCAAGATGACGTGGCCTATAGGGGCGACAAATCACTTCCTCATAATGTTATTCAGCGAAAGCAATGTTTTTGTAAAGGATAGAAATACCGGTATAATATTCATAATATTATTTCAACTTTATTATAAATGATTTTTTTTCAACATTATTAAAAATATATTTACGTATAAAAATATCTAAACCAGGAAAAATTTTTTTACGTCCCGAGTCGGGGATCGAACCCGCGACCTTTCATAATCTAGGTGACTACTCTAAGCAGCTGCTCTGCTACTGTTTTCTAGTTTGGATATTTTTATAAGTAAACTAGCTAAGCCCGCAAACGTTGTTTTGCCATAATTAAATTTTAAAAAATGTCCAAAAAATAGATAGATAGTAGCCGATACTCAGACTTACTGAATATACGAGTACCTACATATAAAATTTCATGAAAATCGGTCAAGCCGTTTCGGAGGAGTATGGTAACTAAATTTGTGGGTCGAGAACTTTATATATAAGAGATACCGGAATGATCTTGACCTGCAAACAATCAGATACTGCTTTGTACCATCAGGCAAGTCGTAAGCCTTATTCGCCACCACTGTTGTGTTGATAAATAGTCTTGGCGACTAAATTATCATTATATAAACATATCAAAATATTATCTTTAAAAAGAATTTCATCAAACATACCACAAATAAAATTATCTTGACCCCATAACAAATTCCATCCAGTGTTAGTACCTTACGACCCCTTAGGGGGACATTGAGCAGACCCCAAACTTAATATAAGATGCTTCTGTGATATAGAGGTCACTGACAAGAAATGTACAAGAATTTCTCCCTGGCTGGCTGTGTAGTTTTATGTGAATTGTATTGAGCATTGTTACATAATTTTTTTATTAAACAAAAACTAATCGTCTATCATTAGTGCATATTTTCCGTGAATTAAGTTTAAACTTAATAGAAGGACTTATATACTTTAAAATAGAAGGTGAGAGAGAAGCATGAAATAAACAATACGGAATAAAAATCTGAACTTAAAATCTAGATATTTCGGGATGGTGACGAATAAGGATGTTTATTACAAGTACCCACTTGTAGTAAATTAAAACATTAAAATTCTAAAATATTGGTTATTAAATATACATTTTTGTAAAATATCGAACCTATGTTAGTATCTATAATATAGACATAAGCAACATAAACCACATATGGCAAAGAATTTCCAAAAAATGACGAATCATACATTTCAAAATTCATTAAAAGCAATTGTTTTTATTTCTTCGCACTATCAACTAACTAACATTACATGCAACAATTTTCAATAGTCCAACTATGCCTACCTGTTAATACATATATTACAAATATTGTTACGGCAGTTTACCTAGCGTTATGGCCTTGCGCAACTTTGAAGTCAATGTTCTCGGACTTAGAGACGTTTTCGTTTTCAGTCCGATCTAGAGGGAGCTCTATCAGATACTAAATAACACCGTTTTCAGGCGCCTGAACATGTTTTCAGGCTGTTTCAGAAGCCAAATAATGGCCCCGGCATTCAGTTCTATTTCGCATTGCGAAGCGATTACTTTGAAGCGATACGGGTGCAAGTGTTCCAGAGCGACAAGTGATTAAATAGTGAGTTGAGTGACTTTGTAATTAACATTTAATTTTAATTAGTTAGTGTTTACCGTTAATTGTGACTGTGTTTTTAATAAACATGATCTCTCAATAGAATTTGCTTTTTGTCGCATCTAGCCCGTATATTGGTAGTCACTGCTGCCATGTGACAAGATTTTAACATTTTACGTCGCACTATATTGAATAATCTCTGATTTTAATAGGTTTTAACACAACGGTGAAATAATTGTCGTTTTAGCCCGTCAAGCTTCAGATTCAAGACATAATTGATTTTTCTATTGCCATAGCCCTCCGGTGGGATAAAGCCGCTTGAGGGTTTAAAGCCCGTTGGAATCAAGGCCACGTGTACTATTTGAAATCAATTTATATCTGAAACTATTGATTTAGAAAACTACTTATTACACGTTATGTCTGAAGCGAATTTAAAATTTGTCAAATACAAATTCTTTTCTCCTAGTTTAGTTAAGGGGAGAAATTGTTTGAATCTTATATGAAAAATCTAAAGCTTGAGTCATCATACCGCCGTTCCTTTATTTCAGTTAAACATTAATAAAAAAGCAATATTCATTAGGATTAAATCTTAAACAACATTTAGTCATTCTAGTTAAGGTATTAATTTATTCTCAACTTGATTTCCCTAGAGAAGAGTAGCTCAAACTAACAACATATATATGATTAGTTATTATTTTCTTAGAATACTACTAGAAATACTTGACCTTAACTTACTGTATATTTTTTAACATAAGCTTAGCATGATTGAATATTTTGCGTTTTCCAATGTTCCGGACTAAGTTTATGGGTATTTAATTCCTGATGAGAAATTTAAAAAACAGCTTATAAACATCCCATTGCTAGAGACATGACAGGCCTTCCTACATGGGAAAAAACATGAGGAGAGAGACATCTCGTGTGTTTCTCCTCTTGTATTTTTCCATGTTTGTCTTATTAATTCAAATAATTATTTCTAGCACACGCTCTCAACCACCTTTGTAGTGTTTTCGTGTTTTGTATTTTATAATTTCATAAGTCTTGTAAATATTATAGTACCTACCTACATATAACTTTTTTGCCTACCTGGTGGTAACCAGCAATATTTTATTTTATTTATTTAACACACATAACAGGACACAGTCCATACCATAGAAAAAACACTTAATTATACATATTTATGTGTTAAACTGCAGCCCAAAAACATGTGTCACTTCCTAACATAAGCGTGTGAAGTCTTTGGTGCTATAAAAATTGTCTTTACAATAAGAAGAAATTACTTGGTATTGCAGGTGCGTTGTCATCCCGAAGCCTAAGATCAAATGCCTAGTTATTACACTGGCTACCGTTCCCATCAATCCGAAATGCAGCGAACTGTTTTCAGGTTGAAACAGTAAAGGCAGTGGCACTACCCAGATGACCCTACTTATGGGCCTACCACCTAGCAAATATATGT
Source organism: Nymphula nitidulata (assembly GCA_947347705.1). Classification (NCBI taxonomy): domain Eukaryota; kingdom Metazoa; phylum Arthropoda; class Insecta; order Lepidoptera; family Crambidae; genus Nymphula; species Nymphula nitidulata. The sequence continues at coordinate 7,994,397 of OX374627.1, forward strand.
ATATAAAATCTTATCACTGAAATTAATTAGGTTTAGTTACAATGTCTTCACAATTGATTTCCAGATTATTCTAGCTGGATTACCAGTTGTACCCGTGCCTTTCAACTTTGAGTAGATAAGAATGTAAACTTATTCAAAAGGACAATAGCGAACAAAAGGATCATATCCTCTACAGAACTTGATGAAATGGAGCTTCTATCAAAATGTGCTGATATACAAAGTTTTCATATCTTGAGATGAGGTTATTGAAACAAAACTAAGTTCTTAAGACGCGATCCCTTTTAGCGATTGTTTTGCTGAATGGAATACAATGGTAACTGTTTTGCTGGAGAGCCGACATAATAATGATATTGTATCTAAACGGATAACATTTATTAAGGTTGCAATGGAGCTGATGTTTCTAAATGCTGTCATACCACAATTATCCTTATTAATCCAATAAGTAATCATATTATTTATACCTATTTAAGCTACTAGCGTTATTGTCGTCAAAAATTACCCTTGTCCACCCTCCAACCAATACCAATTGATTTTTGGTGATTCTTATATTGTGCGTGATAATCGTCTAATCTAAGGGATACGCATCTGCTCGTTTACCGGAAGAGATTCATGAGAGTTCATCTGTAAAAGCTTTTAAACAAAATTAAAAGAGAAACCTAACTACCTATATTTTTAACTAATCTTGACTGTCACATTTTAATGTTTGATTTTTTGTGCGTTTATAACGCCTACAATATTGTTACAATTACAAATTAAGAAAGAAAACGATGAAAAAATTATATGTTCCAGGCGGGAATTGATTCCGCGTCTCCTGGGGTCCGGCTAGACGCGATTACTACTACTCCACCGGAGCACTACTAAGAGGTGTGTCCTACCAACTTCTTCACCGCTTCCTTCCCTTCTTTTCATTTTTATAGCAACGTGTTGGTAAGATAAACTCACCACTCATTGAAGTTTACACCTCTAGTGATCCGAAAGAATACTTTTATATGGGGTGGTAACACCGAGGCCTGCCCGCCTAGCATGACCACCTAAACGCGATATGATAAAGCTTGAAATTTTATCGAAACTGCGAACATGTATATATACAATACAAGTTCGCAGTTTCGATAAAATTTCAAGATGGCGGTTATATCCAATGATTTTTGACAGTTCAAAGCGATAAATGGCTTTATCATATCGCGTTTCGGTGGTCATGCTAGGCGGGCTGAAGAGCGCTCCACTCCCTGACCGTGCGCATTTTAAAAGATGACGAAAAGCGCTTAGATGTTTGGTACATCAAGCAGGTGTGGGTGATAGCTCGCTGAACTTTTTGAACCTCTGGTAAAATATAAAGTTTTTAAAGTAAGGGTTCGGGTTATCTAAAACATTTATGGTCTTTTTTAAAGATAACCGAACTTTTGTTCGATTGATTTCAGTATATATGTAAACAATTTATATTCTAGTATTCATAGATTGTCCGCTATTCTAATCTAACAACATACTCGTATAAACTTGTCTAGTGATATACAGTACCTAGTTGATATAGGTCTCGACTACGATATTCAACTCCATTGGGAGGGCGTGTGTCCATCAGTGAAAATGCGGTTGGCAAAGTTGTTTATGCTTCGTTTAACTATTTTATGACTAACCTATAAGGTACACTGGGACCAATATATTAATTATGTTATTGATATTTTTAGGATTCTGTATCCAAGCATAACTCATACTTTTTATGAGTTATGCTTGGATATAGACAGGTGTGTTGTCATACTGAGGCTTGAAAGCTTGAGGCTGATGATGCAATGCCTATATACCTTCCATGCCCAGTAATGCTATCTTTTCTTTAAATCTGCCTAGCACTATCGTGCTTTGCCTTGTACTGCTTTGTTTTACAGCTTAGGGTACTGTACCTACCATTACAAAGAAAAATGAGATACCCTCTGTTTTAAACAGGGCGAGGTGAGCGGGCTGATATACATATTACATAACTTTTCACGTTTCGGTTCATACTGCGAACTACAGAACTAAGCTATGACAGTGACTTGGGCAACGTAAACGAAGTACACCACTATACTAGCTAACGGCCTGGCCACAGGAACGGGCGGCGGCGGCGGAGACGGGCGAGGTCGCCGGTCGCCGCTACGCGTGGCCTCTATGCGATTTTCTAAAGTCAGCAGCCATGAATTCGTGGCTGTCGGCAGCGCCGTCATACTTTTGGCGTTTGTTTGACAATCGTTGGCGACACCATCGTTCCGACGTCGAGCACGGCGTGAACCGGAGCTAAAAAGTGGTTGATTTTTATCTTTATGTAAAAAATCTATCAAATATTGAATGAAGTCATTGCGATAAAATTTTAACACAACAAAAAAGAAATCAAAAAATATCAATTGTACTTCATGTCGTATAACCAAAACAGAGACAATCGTACACAGCCAAGAAATCGACGTAGAGATAAGTAAATACGCTTTCACGCAGCGCAGTGCGCAAACGTCAAAACCAATGGCAGCTCGTCGTCTTTGTCAGACGTCAAGCTCGATGTCGAATATCTTTGTTTGTGAATCACACATACATTTGTTTTCATTCGCGCGAATAGAAGCGCGAAGATTCGCCGTGGCGAATTTCCCGTGGCCAAGCCGTAAGCTAGCTATAGTAGGGTACAACACCTAGTCTGTTCTGCTCACCGATACTTCGGTAGGCTAGCTTAGCTTTGCTTGCTTTGCTTCGCTTAGCTCCCGGTGTGGCTTGCGCTTTACTTCAATCAATGTTTTGTAATAGTTCATCATGTCCGCCAATCCATTCGTCCGTCCAAAATCACATCCAATTTATTCCTTCGTCCAAACCTACCATTACCCTAGGAAACATAGCAGCTACCAGTAATGTAGTACTTCTACTGATGAGATTTCAATTTCAATTTCAACTTTATTGCTTTTCCACAATGGTCTTAAGGTCTAAATAAAATATTTTGTCTGTACATCATGGACCCTGTCGGGCACAGCAATTAGAAGGGAGGAGGATATTGTGTCATTGAATTTATTACTTTTCAAATTACTATCTTTTATTCTTCTAATATTGTTAACTAATTTATGTCATTATTTATTTTATTAATCGTTTATTATATTTTGTTATGTTTATTAATATGTTACTAATATTATTATAATTTACCTATATTATATTTAACACAATTTGGCTGTCCCAAAGAGAAAAAAAAAAAAAAAAAAAAATTGAATCAATTTATAGTCATTATAATATAAATATTGTGCAATTTTATAATTAAATTAAATGTTTGATTACCTAATTTCATGTCAATTATATAGATTTTTAAATGCGTTTAATTTGTTAGCTCTAAATTGTCATCAAAGTAATCTTGTAGTGTATAGTAGCTTTTTAATATAAGTACAGTCTTCAATTTTTTGTAAAATTTATTATCATTTGCTATTGCTTTAAGCGCACTTGGTAGTTTGTTAAATATTCTTACAGCCATTACTAACGGGCTACTAGAGTGCAACTTTAATTTCGAAGTGGGCAACATTAACCTTGTTTTAGTTTTTTGACGCAAGGCGTACTTTGTTGGCAAGTCCTGTCTACTAGCAAAAAAATATGGATACTTCTTTACAAATTTACAAATTTCCAATATATACATGCATGGGATAGTTAAGATCCCCCTACTTTGAAAAACGGGTTTGCAGCTGTCAGTTTGTTGTATGTTTGCTATGATACGTACCAACTTCTTTTGTTGTATAAAGAGAGCTGGTGCATCTTTGCTATTTCCCCATAAAGATGTAGGTAGTTTAGGCAAAATAGAGGGCCCAAGAAGCGTATCAGCTTTCATAAATCACTGTAGGTATCGAGTAAGGAAGAAATGAAAAATAAAAATCGGTATACTTAATTTTGACTAATCGTATTTCATGTTGACTTCATTTGCAATAGCTACGGGATCATTTAAATCTATATTAAAATGGTGCCAAAAGAATGAGGTACAAATTAAAATGAATTAATATGAAATGAGGAATTTGAAAAGTTTTGGAAAGCTGCAAATATAATGAACCCCAGGTCTAGCCTTCCCACGAGTGTCTCTGCTAAACGTGACCCGGGTAACATTGCCAATATATTTAAAAACAATTTCCTTTTTAGTCTGGTTGATGATCTTGGTCACCATGGCCGCTCTTGTGCAAGAAGTGCAGGTCGATTTTCCCGGCATGCTGAAATCAATGATATCATTCGTCGGGCTCTCGCTACCTCCGGGACCCCTGCTGCTCTGGAGCCTAACAGTTTAGCGCGCGATGATGGGAAGAGGCCTGACGGCATGATTCTTGTGCCCTGGAAGATGGGTAGGTCTTCGGTGTCGGACGCTACTTGTGTCGACACCTTAGCCATGTTCCATCTTCCAAGTACTTCGTCGACACCAGGATCGGTTGCTGCTTCCGCTGAATCTCTTAAACGGCGCTAATTTGCTGGCTTATCTAGAGATTACATATTTGAGCCGTTTGGAGTTGAGACATTGGGACCTTGGGGTCCAGGTGCTCACCGACTGTTTAGGGACATTGTAGATCGTTTGTGTGAAACTTTAAGTGACAATAAGGCTGGTATGTATTTCGCACAAAGAATAAGCCTCGCAATTCAGCGAGGTAATGCGACCAGTCTTATTGGTGCACTTCCATTTTCAGTAGATTTAGGTGGTGTTTTTTATTTATAAGTTCGGTTAATTTTAGTTTATTTATAGGCATAAGTTTATTTTAATTTTCATTTCTGTAATGATTTTAAGTGTTTTTTATGTTGTGTGTGTGTGTTAGTAAACCCTTTTTGTGCATAATATAGATCTTATTTCCTTTTTTAATTTGATTTTAATTTTGGGCTTAATTTTGATCTTGATTTTAATTTTAATTTTTGATTTGATTTTAATTTTAATATGTCTTCAAGTGTGATATTGATTTCAAATTCATTTTATTTATTTTTTATTTTAATTAGCTTTGATTTTGGTTTTAACTTGATTTTAATTTGTTTAAATTTAAAATTTTAATTTGATATTGAAATGATTTCGATTTCAATTGATTTTAATTTTAATCTCATGTTGATTTTAATTTTCATTTGACTTTTATAATGAATTTGACAAATGTGCACTAATCTAGTTTTTAAGTTCCTTTGTTACTAACAATTTTGAATCATTGAAAGTCCAGACTTTTTAAGTGAATTGTTACCGGTGTAAAAAATCTCACTTGGTTTTGGTACGAACAGCAAAATATTTTCCTGATTTCTGATGTCATTGTGGACTCTAAGCGACCATTACCGAGAAATTACTGGGGATGGACGGCATTTCATCTTAGGCCTCAGAATGAAAACGCACCTGCAATATCAAGTGATTTTGCCTTGATATTGCAGGTGTCTATAGGCGGCGGTTAACGCTTGCCACCAGTTGGGCCGTCAGCTTGTTTGTCATCTAGTTGTAAGTATAAAAAGCAATACCAACACGAAATCAGTACTGTTAAGTATATAGAAATATGAATACATGTTATTTTTATAAATTCATTCCGTTATTATGGCAACTTCAACTAATTAAGGTTGCATGGACACTTATAATTTCACTTTGGTAGGTATCGTGGTAGCCGGTAGTATATTATCTTTCTTTAGTAGAGTAGAAGCAAGTAGTAGAATAACTGTATATCCTCAGTGCTATTGATGTTTCTCGACTTCCTTTCAATCTTAGAGATCTATTGTGACTCCCCAAGTCACAAGAGATCTCTAAGATCCAGGGGTAATATTTTTATTTTGAGTTGAACACTATCCAGGAATTGTGAGATTTTTTCTGAAATAAGAGATTTAATTTCACGTAGGTCGATAATGTGTCTCCTCAAATTGACATTGTTTAAATAAGAATTTTGAACCATTGTAATAAGGTTTATTTTTACATTTCACTTCTTTTGTTATTCAGAAAGCTTGAGAGCAAACCTAATGCGCTTAGTGTGAAATAATAAGAGAAGCCGACCGGCTGCCTCTGATGACATACTCTTCTGCGCTCGGGCATCCGAACGACTCCGATTGCGTGATCTTGCGCGCTCGCGCAGCCGACCGGCTTCGTTTGCGTGCTCTTTGGCAGCCGACCGGTTGATTTTGAGAAATATTATTAACCCCTATTTCTCTCCGCTTGCATTTTCGCTTTAGTTTGTTTGTTCTGCTTCAAATAATGTTGCTCACATTTTTTCATCGGAGCTATCAAAATCCATGTTTCAATTTAAAAACACACGTTTTAACACATAACACGTCGAAAACTTGGACTGCGCGGAACTAGAGGTATTGTAGAGCACCCACTCGGATCCGAGCGCGTCCTTCCGGCTCCGAACGCATCCTCTCTAACTGTGCTCTTCAAGCAAGTCTATGTGAAACGGCTTGGTCGGCTCCAGGCGTATAAGTAATCCGCGCCGGTCGGTGTGAGAAAAAAGTGCGCTCCGATCCTCTCCGCGCCGTTCTGTGTGAACGGACACTAAAGTGTGAATTTGAATGATACAGGAGGTGCACATTATTTCAATACTTCACTCTACCAATTCTGTCTATACTTTACTTCTATGCCGTCTACTCTATCAGTGTAGGTATGCACCCATACAATATTTAACCGACTTCAAAGAAAGGAGGAGGTTATCAATTCGGCTGTAGAATCAATTGTGTAGTTTGGTTTCAAAATCAAAATAACTGGAATAACTATGTCAAATGGTATGCGAAATTGCAGATTTTTAATTTCCTTTGACTTTTTTTTACGGTACGATACTCTTATAGGAAACAGTATATGCTGACAGTCACTCATCAGCTTCATCAAAATAAAAGCCGACTTCAAAAGATATATTTCTAAAGGATAAAACCTACCACCTACTTACTTAAAGTACCTAAGTACATAAATTTATGTAAAACATAAATTTTATTTCCTTTTTTTTCATTTGAATTCGGTTTCTATTTTTGTTTCAAAAATTTTCAATTGTAACAGTCATTCATAGTGTATATCGTTTCCTTGAACCTTTCAAACGCTGTATTACATCACTGTATTCTAAATCCAATTCGCAGTATTAACAGGTGATGATTGAACCTAAATTTATCCAACACCTAAGTAAACATGCAGTTGATTGCGTCAAGCATCACTCTACACCGGCTCACAGCGCACTAGTAATTCAAAAGCTTGCAATCAAAACACATAGGTCCATTTAGACTAAAATCTCGTTAATTTACTACTACTTTAATGGCCAATTATGGATCTGCTTTTCATGTCGAATTTTATAATTTAGTTTAATGTTTTTGTACTACCACAGAACTTTGGCAAGGTGCGGTTGTATAGGGAGTGAATATTTTTATTCTAGTTGTTCATCAAATTGAATGCAGTCACAACTCCCTAGATAGTTCTACCTGCCTGGTAATAGTCACATCTTAACAAATCAAAATACGTAAATGTCGACTTTCATTTTGATTTTGATTACTAACATAGCGAATTATTATAATTCTAATTTTGTGGATAACGTGGTAGTTACATGATTTTTTTTTATATTGACGAGAGCTACCTGTCTTCAGTATTATTTTCCAATGTGCGCTTCCTTTTTTATTTCTTTTTTCATTTTGAAAGCTTTCAACGAACGTTTATATCTTTTGAGTCACGACTCTACATTATAACGACTATTGTATTACTAATCAAACAATTTTTTATGAGATATAATCGTAGATAAGTTCTGTCGTTAACTTCATTTTGGCATCGGTCGCTCGAAGCTCCATTTCCAAAAATAATACATCGATATCTTTCCATTTGTTGTAATAATAGGTATGTGGAGTTATTTTACGAACAATATTTTTATTTTGCCGGAATATTACGATAAATGCGCGGTGTGGTATGTCTGTGCGTGCGTATATTTCGCCCCAAATTTGTGCCCCATATGCCTCAAATCCAACATACTTCCACAGGTTGTCAGGCGTAAGTGTTACGTTTGTAAATTATTAATATTCTTTAAAGGTCACACAAGTGTGTAGGCACAATATTGAAACGCGTACTAACAGGTTCAGTCCACTCTCGATTATAAAGTTCACAAAGGCCATGCGTGTCAGTAATTCTCTTTTTTCGGTAATTGGACGTTTAACAAATTGCCTTTAGGTTAAATAGCTGGCGGAATTGCGTCTTTTCCTCGCGAAATGAATTGAAACGTGTAGCTCTTTGTTTCATGATAGCACGAATAAGCTTTGCAGCTTCTGTGATATCACTTTTCACACAGCTTGAGCACTTTTTGTTATTTATTTTTCTTTATTTGGGAAACAATCAAAACAGCAAATCTTATAAAACTAGCTGTAACAAAATACATAGATCGGTGAAGTTTCCACATATAGCTAACATCAAATAAACTGAAATAAAAGATTGTACGATTCTTACAATCTACGGATTTAAATACAGTAACAGTAGGTACCTAGGTGCTACAATATTTCTAATTGCTTTTCTAAAAGAGTTCTATGACTACGTAAAAATATCAATTTGCGTAAATTTCTTATTATAAGTAAAGCAAGAACGATATATAAAAGAGTTACTAGCATAATTTGTACTTGTAAAAGGCATATCGAACAAGCTGTTCCTACGTAAACCAATCCGAGGACAGAACTAATGTTCAAACAAGCATACGTCCGCCTGGTGGTAAATGGTTATCGTACCTTTTAGCACTAGAAACGCCAAGAGTAGGTTAGATAGTCACTCACACGTTACCCTGTATTTTTTTTTTGCTACCCTGCCCTCAAATCAACTCTTTGTTAACCTTACTCGCCGCAAGACCACAACACTACAACGCGGCGTTATTAGGCTCATATCTACTGTAAGATATATGTGTTTTTATAGTCAAGCTATCTAAATTTCAGGGGAACCGATTATTTTCCGAAATTCAATTGTGCGAATTCGATTGTACCGAAAATTGGACCGACATATTTATTGCTCTATGTTTTGTTTACCATGATTTTAAAAAATCGAAATATCATTTGACATTAGCATCATTTTGCCGAAACACCTTTCACCGATTTTCAAAATACTTTTTTACTATTGGCCAAAGACTCTTTTGAACATTTTTATTCTGCAATTAATTTATTTAATGCCCATACTTTCACTTCAGTAAAACAATATTTTATCGAAGGCTATTTGGCCACAACTATTTTAAATAATTCTTAATTAAAATGTATGTTGGCGGATATTCTGAAAGCATATTTACTGAACCAAACTTCACCAAATGAAATGAAAATATGACAAATAAAATAGTGGTGTAGTGAATGATCGGAAGCATAATACTTCGAACAAGGGCTATTTTGGCCGAGCATAATAACTTCGATGTAAAGTTTTTTGACCAAATGAAACATCGGAGTAACGAAAAAAATTCAGTTGTCAATAAGCAAACGTGATTTTGCTGAAGAAATAAAACCAGAAAAAAAGTAGTTCAAAATTTTTAGATTAGATGAAATTCGATCAAGAAATTTTAGAATTTATGTTATGTAACCCTCACAAATTTGGTTGCCTGTCATAAGTTCGAAAATTTTTTGGCCGAAATAACACCATGTGTCCATGTCCAATGATTTTTTAAGTGTCATTATTTATTTATTTTATTTTTATAAAACTAGATGACTAACAAGCTGACGGCCCACCTGATGGTAAGCGGTTACCGCCGCCTATAGACACCGTCATTATGCTCCCGGGACTCTTACGCGTCGAAGAAGAAATTAAACTGCTGTGTAAAGAAATATTGCAAAAGAAATAGTATGTCTAAGATCAATAGTTTCACAGATATAGTAGTTTGTTTGATGTGTTGCGGCGCGTCGTCCAAAAACGCTCCATAGAAAATCTACGGCACAGGTGACGTCACATGTTCCCATATTACTAAGAAATGTATGGGCATACTGACAAAATTGATAATAACTATGTATTTAGTATGTTTTTATTAATAGTTGTCATAATAATAGTTGTTTAAATTGATGTCAGCAATCTAATATCATTATCATTTTTGATAAATTTTGAAAAAAAAATATGACAATTTTTAAAATTTTCAAAACAGTACAACTTCAACAATATCCCATATCTTTTAGGTTTGAATTGTTTTTATGGGTAACAGTAGCGTATATTGTCCGAATTTGTGAAAAATAGCGTCAAATTTAAACTTAGGCGACATCCCAATTATGTGTCATTTTCGCCGATTAAAATTGGTTACCGATTTATTTGACGGGCAGCCTTACGTAATTAACAATAATAACCCCGTATTTTGCTCTTATTTTTCTGTAAGTAATAATGAAAATATTAATAATTTTCCCCAATTCGATCAGTCAGCTTCGGCAGCAATATGTCACCCTCCGCCAGCTGTGTAACAATTGCCAATGAAAATCTAATAAGTACTTATTAATAATTTTATCAGTTATACGAAAACAGCTGTCAAATTCCATTAATTGTAATTTTGTTCTTAAGAATGATTAAATGTTTATCACGAGTTTGGATATCAGAGTGACTTCCTACGTTCATTTTGAGGTCTTTCTTTGTTTTTCTTAAAATAAATTCTCTCTTTTTCGTTATCAACGCGAAGCAACGTTGCCCGATACTAGAAACCTTGACGGGTGACCAGATGCATGTATTATTTAATTTATTTTTCACAACTACGTGACAAACAAGCTGACACTCCACCGTCTCCTATAGACTCCTAAAAGAACGAGGAAAAAACACCTAATATAACAGGTGCGTTTTTATCGTGAGGCTTAAGATGAAATGTCTCCTATGCCTAGTAATTACACTAGCTACCTTTCCCTTCAATTTGAAACGCAACAAACTGCTTTACGGCCGAAATAAGAAAGGCGGTGGCGCCTACCCAAACGACCCTACATAAGGGGCTACCACCCAGTAAACATAATAATAGAGATGCTTCTTTAGAGATAAAACTTAATTACATATAAAGTACCCACATAACAGATTCAATAGATTTACTATTGAGTATGAGTACCGGTAAGATACGAAAGTCTTAAAAGAGGTACCTTTTATATAAAAAGTCTATTCAACAATAATCTAGCGCGAATCACTCGGGACATACCGTTTAAAAGATACAGTTACGAGCAATAATATGAGCCCACTAGAAAGGAGATGTTTCATTTTCAGGTATGAACATGTACATTAAAATAATAACAAAAAAAATATTTAAACCACTACAAATTATTTTGCGTGATATTTTCGGACGCTAAGCCACGTACAAAAATATTTTAAAGCATCCATAAAAAACCAAATATGGCAATATAGGAGGTCATATTAAGACATAATATCTATAATCTGTGGCGATATTTTTAAAACGTTCGGAAAAAACAAAGCAAAAAAAACTTTATTGATCTGTCTATCAGACATACCATATCCATAATCTCAGTCCATATTCTCTATGAATATGGACTGCGAATATGGATATGCTCTGATAGACAGATCAATAAAGTTTTTTTGCTTTATTCTATATATTTTGAGTGGTGTAATATAGAATTTTGACGTCATAGTGTTGCCATTATATTGATAATTATGAGACTGTCACTTATCATCAGAAAGTATTTTGTATGGGAAAACAACAAAAAAATAGTGAAAATAAATTGAAAAATAATGTTTTATTTCCATTTCCCTAACTTAAAAACCACTGTACATACTCATAGATGGGAGTCCATATAAACCTGAAATATCTCTTTCATGACTGTCATGACATGGCTTTTATTTGGCAAAGGAAATAAAGCTGAGAAATGTTAAAATTTCGTGCGTGTTGCCAGTGATGATATACGGAACCGAGACGTTCCCGCATATAATCGGCCTGATAAGAATACGGAGCCTTAAAAGAGGTTATGCCTGGGGTTTCTCTGCGTGATCGAATCAGAAATGATGAGATCCGCAGATTGAATAATTTTGAGCCTCAAGTGGCCGTGGGCAGTCGATATTGCAAGGAGAACTGACGGCTGGGGCGGAAAGGTCCCTGAGTGGCGACCGCATGCCGGGAGACCTCACGACCGACGATCTGGTGAGGATCGCGAGAAGCTGATGGATGCGGGCAGCGCAAGTCCGGTTAGTTTAGAGATCCTTAGAGGAGGCCTTTGCCCAGCAGTGGGCGTCTCTCGGCTGATATGATGATGATGAATGTCAAAAGGGGGTACATATTATTGTTGCTCGGGAGTGTACATATTTACGATGAAATCTTTCAAAAGGTTTTCTTCGTAGAAAATTCTTTTCATGTCCGTCGTCGCTCCAAATTTAGGGTTGTTTAGAAATACCCACTATCCCTCATAAGGAGATATGCGTGCATAAAAAGCCCTTGTGAAAAGTCTAGATACGTTATCATTTTTTACGACTTAGAAGCACAACAACCTTTACAAATCATAATCTCTATCCACCTGGGCCTTGAGTCAATATATTGTTACGTGTATATCTTTGTATAGCAATTCACAATGGCTAGTCATCTCTTTCGCCCAATACGAATAGGAAAAGGATAGCAAATGTTGGGGACCGTGAAATAACAACGTTTTTTGATATCGGTAAAGAGTTTCTTCCTGAAACATCAAGTCAATCATTAAACACTTTTTACAACTTGTCCTTTCTCACTTGAATATTAAGAATAAATAATTGTTATAATAAAATAATTGTATTCTGTAATAATGTAATTGGTGGGTGTAGTGCTTTTGCATTGTAATGAAAAAAAAACAGGGCGCGGTTCCACTTTCCCTGAATATGTAGTGAATGCTGACTTATTGGGCAAATGCAGTCTTCACACAGCATGGACAGCATTTAAGGTATCTATCACCCGTCATGAAGAGCATCACCTGCTACTAGCCCTGGAGAAGTATTGTATGTTGTATATGAAGATGTATTGTACTTATTGCCATAAGTTTAGTCTTAGTTGGCCTGTTTTGTCATATTTTTACATGCGTAATTCGACATGTGTAAGAACAAGACAACACACGAAATAGCTAAGTCAAAAAGCTTTACTTAAAATCCTAACGACTAAAATACGCATAATACATGCATTTAACGTTTTTAAATGGACTTTAAACATCATTTAAATACAGACTTTGTATACATTATTTCAACATAACATTTTTCCAATACTTGAATAGAAACCATTTTTCTCTATAAAAAATCCAAAGGATTATTTCTCTTCCTTTTTTTCATTTTTACAAGAAACGGACGAATATTCAAAACCCAAACTAAATTCATTAGAAAGACACTAAAATATTAGAAAGATTCTCTTGAAACGGAACTTTGTTTCTTTCTACTAAAGAAAGGAGAAACTATAATATAGTTTCTCCTTTCTTTAGTAGAAAGAAAGTTCTTTCCTCCTTTCTTTCTTTAGTAGAAGTTAAGTTACTAAAGAAAGGAGAAACTATAATATAGTTTCTCCTTTCTTTAGTAGAAAGAAAGTTCTTTCCTCCTTTCTTTCTTTAGTAGAAGTTCTTTCTACTAAAGAAAGGAGAAACTATAATATAGTTTCTCCTTTCTTTAGTAGAAAGAAACAAAGTTCCGTTTCAAGAGAATCTTTCTAATATTTTAGTGTATTGCTAAGTAGCAGAAACTGAAAACTTGCTACACACCAACGAAGGTGCTGCTGTTCTTCATTTGCATATGGCGTCAACATGGAGGTTTTTACATTGTAGGTTTTATTCACAAACCACTTGAGTTATTCAAAATCATAAATCATTTACGCAACGTGGACTTTTAAATGCTTGTTGACGGCAACAGGTGGTATGATTAACTATATTATTGGTGTCATAAAATAAATCAAAAACTTATCAAACACTTTAAAATAAAAGTCTAGGGGAGAGTGGGGTAAATCTGAATGCGGGGTAATTTTGAACGGGATTCTGTAAATGACAGTTGATTATCTCTTTCGGCTGAGAGTGCGAATAAATTCAATGCCAGGCCGGGGGACTCTTTGGCTTTATTGTGATACAAAAAGAAGCTCGTTTTAAGCTATTCCGCTTTCGGAATTAACCCACTCTCTTTTATACGTTAACACGTGAATCTTGATAAAAAACAGTATTGCGCACTGGTCCACCTCATTTCTGATGTTAGCGGCATCATAGTATCGCCAACATGGCACTTTCTACACTTTTAAATTATAATCTTATATGTATATTCTGTGATGTTAACAAAGTTAGAATCAAAATAGTTAATTCAAACTGCCAACTTCACAAACGCTGCGAACATTCGTTAAGGCGAGGTATTCCGAGCAGTCGTAGGTAAAAATGCTTCCTCAGCCCCCGCCAATAAGTAGCGTAACGTAAGCAAATCCGACGCGCGCGAGATGACACCGCGCCGGCCGCGGCCGCCCGGTCCAAGCGGTACGATGTGCCATAGTAAAATTGCATACAGTAACATTATGGTATTACGTTATAGATTATTTAGATAGGTACTAACTTTTTTCATGATCATACGGTCCACCAGATGGTCAGCTGTTTTTGTTTGAATGAATGTCTGAATTTGTTGCAAAGCGTGTCTTTCAATCTCGCGGCCATGAGCGACGGATTCGACGTGTGATATATTATTTTTATATAAAATGTTTTTCACTAATGGGGAAGTATCTGTGATGGGCTTTCTTTTGCATATACGGCCAAATGTTGAAGCAGTAACAATTTTTTTCTAATTTCAAGCCAATCACTACAATCAGCCTGCCATATAGTTGACCTTTCAATATGGTTCCTGTCTTCTACAAGCTCTTTTAAATTTCTTAAAAAAAATTCCTTAGCTTGCTCCTATTCGGTTAATGTCAAATCTGGTGCTGATATATTTTGTCCATAATCGTGTTGACGGTTGTTACTAGAACTCAGAATGTTTCTAATTTTTTTTATTGGATGTGTTTTGTTAATCTTTCTTTTTAATGCTCGTTTTTGTTCCATTTCCTTTACTTTTCCTGTAGGACTTGCGTTTACAAAAGCTTTTTGCAATTTGGAAATAGATGATTCATCATTGAAAGAGACAACAGCTGCTGAGCATCTTGCTTGATACCCTCTTCTTTGTGTGAAGTTGACTTGTTTACCGCCTACAAATTTAACAACAACACTGTTGAAGCGCTCTACAGTATTTGTATCAACGTTTTCAATCAAATACGAGATTTAGCCGCAACAATAGCAATAATCGCATTTATTCGAAATAGAAACGTCGAATTCCTAATCAAGTTGAAGTTCGTAATAAGATAGTCTAAGTGTCATATTTCATCTAGTTAGTTAATTCATTTCTTTATGTTCTATAGTGTATTTTATTTTGTAAATAGGTTGAGATATGTTTTTATTATTATTTCGTAGGTATATAAATTTGTAATATTTAGATAACCTGTACATACCTTTTCATGAAAAAGATATTAATATTTAGTTTCTTTCATTGAGTGACAAATCCCCTCACGAAGGACGTCGATAGTTGCAATAGGTAAAAATCGAATATAGATAAACTAGAAATCGGTCGATTATGATCACTCTTGGTAACACTCTGAACACCTCTCCCTGCTCTTCAAAGAACTGGATAGAACATCACCATCCACAACGGGCCTTCTCATTTCGTCACACCTCCTCGGCAAGTCCACCCCCTACCCTATCGAGTGCAAGGGATCTTTGTCCCCGACTATCTAGTCAGACCGGTCCCTCACACATAAATTGTGCAAAAATTACTTTTGTGACGAAGATAAAAATGAAAACAATTGTTTCAACTGGATTAGGAATTCGACGTTTTTATTTCGAATAAATGCGATTATTGCTATTGTTGCGGCTCAATCTCGTAGTTTGATTGAAAACGTTGATACAAATACTGTAGAGCGCTTCAACAGTGTTGTTGCTAAATTTGTAGGAGGTAAACGAGTCAACTTCACACAAAGAAGAGGTTATCAAGCAAGATGCTCATCAGCTGTTGTCTCTTTCAACGATGAATCATCTATTTCCAAATTGCAAAAAGATTTTCTAAACGCAATCCTACAGGAAAAGTAAAGGAAATAAAAAAAAAACGAGCATTAAAAAGAAAGATTAACAAAACACACACATCCAATAAAAAAATACTTACACTAATTGCAGGTAAAATCATAGATACCCTACATACAGGGTGGCACATTTAGATAGGTCAGTATGGGAAAGTCTGAAACTATAAGACATGCGAAAATCTCTTCTTAGGAACCATGTCGTCGATTTAAGTAATTTAATTTTAGAAAAAACTGCATTATAGTATTGTCTTACATTTTCACGAGCACTACACATTTGAAATAAAACCAATTTACTTGGTTTGATTGGTTTTATTTCAAATGCATTCACACATTTTAAAAAAACATGTACCTACTCGGCTCGGGAATCAAACCCGGACGTTTTGAAAAATTAAACTAACACTATTTCTATTTAGATATAGATTGTGTAGGTCTTAAGCAGTTTTAACGTTTACTGCTTAAGACCTACACAATCGATATCTAAATAGAAATAGTGTTATATTTATTTGTATGGACCTGTTTGTATGGAACAGCTGTTTTTTTTCACGATTTCAAATGGTATTTTCTAACAAATCGTGTTAAGGGTGACCAGCACTGCTACCTGTCTTCGTTTTCGAGAGCGCCCCCTAACACGTTGTTTAAAGTTGTATACAGGGTGGTGCCATCAATACGACAATAAATTTAAACATGGGCTATATTAGTTCTTAGAAACGGTTTGCCACTTTCAGAAACATCGTATTCGTTTAATAATTTTATGACATTTCTATGAAATAATATTTTTTATTTTTATTTTTTTAAATATTTATACACTCACACCTATTATCTAGCCCAAAGTAAGCATCATTAAGAGCTTGTGTTATGGATACTAGATAACGGATAAATAATGATAATAATATGTATATAAATATTAGAAATCTAATATAGCCTATGTTTTAATTTATTGTCATATTGACGGCACCACCCTGTATAAAAATTCTTTTTTTTCTTGGTCCCTGACCGACAGTCCTTGGTAACTTTTGTAACCAAATAAAATCTCAATGACGTCATCACGGACTGATGATACTTATTTGGATCTAAATAATTGGTATAAGTAAAATAATATTATTATTAACCTGCATATGAAAGCAAATTTTAAAACAAATATTTAATTTTAAATAACGATAACGATCTAAAGAAATAATGGCCCTAATTCTGGAGAGCACATGCTAAGATTAAATTTAAGTTCAGTCTACCTCTTTCTCTCAATTTGAATACGAAAAGTATCGCCGACTTAAAATTTGACATTTAGAAACATGCATTCAATTTTCGACCTTATTAAACGTGATAAAATGCAGTATTTAGGAGGCATACATGCCGTCTAAAATAATTGTCTATGGTTCGTATGAAATCTGTCTGAATTTAGATGACAGCTCTAAACAAAATATTGCTATCTCTTTCTTATTACATATTGTAAGAAAGAGATAGATTGTACTTAAATTTAAACTTAAGAGTGTTCCTCCAGAATTAGGTCCAATGTGTTTTATACATACATATACTGCAGAGCTATTTTAAACCCCTGAGACCACAACACTCGAATTTCTTTTCTGGCGCATAAAAGCACTAAAAAATAGGCCAGCGTTTATAAAACATATATGATTAAATTAGAACTAAACTTATATAAACGAAAAGAAAACAATAAAAATTTCAGAATAATTTCAGAACCGGTTTTGAAGTTATACTGTTCTGTGCAATTACACTGTGGTACAAAAAGCGTCCTACGAAATATTTAGATAATCACTAGCTGACCAGGCAAACGTTGTCTTGCCATAAAAAACAAAATGTCAAAAAAAAAAATAGATAATAGCCGATTCTCAGACCTACTGAATGAATATACATATAAAATTTCATGATCATCGGTCAAGGAGGAGTATGGTAACTAAAACTGTGAGTCGAGAATTTTATATATAAGATGAAACTTATAAAATTTATAATAGGTATATATTATTTATAAATTTCGTTAATTGGATAACAATAAATTTCTAATTCATTATATAACTGGCTTTGAAATCATACTGTCCCTTGTTATATTGTGAGACTATATAACTAGGAACAAACAGTACATCGTGTACATACTAAGAATCATTTAGTGGGTGGTTTATGAACAGAACAAATATGTTAGAAAGGTAGTACTTACCATTTATATTGCAACATTTTTCTATGGGTTCGCTTATTAAAATTTGATTTATTATTTTTGTTTCCCATTTTAATTAGAACCTTATTATTTACCAACTAAAACTTATTTAAAATTAACTAAAACAAACCTAAACAAACTAAAATAAACCTAGTCAAACTTAAAATAACTTAACCTATTTTATATTTACACCTATTCAAATACAAACTATCGCGCGGGATCTGCGGAGCATAAAGCGACGTGACCTTACTCGGGAAGCTCTCGACGGGTACTGAAGTAACAGCGGAGTTGAGCGGAGCGTCATGATCACTCCCCGTAATTTGAATTTTAGAGGTTTTTTGCCTACATCGTAATAAAAATGTATGACGTAAAAAAATCCGTTATTATCATTTTATAGATGATGAAAAGTTACATCAATTTGTATATTTTTTACGTCATTTAGTAATGTATTATCTGAATTAAATGACTTTAAAAATGTTGAGCAGAGCAATCTTTGAAATTTTTTTCTATCGAGTGAAGTATTACCAATCATGTTTCTGTCTTTACAACTAATAGATAATACGGTCAACTATATTATATAAGAATTTCAGAATTGAATGTTTTATATTCGTGGTGGTACAATCAATCGAAAATGTTCAAAACGGGAAAAGAGCGCCTTAAGCAAATGTAAAGACCACAGAAACTACTTATTTTAGTAGATAACATGTTGAAGTCGAGGACCGTTTCCATTACAGGGGTACAATAATAATATACTAAAGTTACAATCCGCAAACACTCGCATAGCACTAACAAACCTTTCGTTTTCAAACTTCAAGTTAAGTTACCCGCAATCGTAATAAATACAATTATAATACTCTACAAACATACATACGTAGTCTAAAACGTTAATCTTATTGGCTTAGGAGCTCAGAAATGTCTTTTTGAAGGCGTGTAATGACGTTTCAGCATTTGAAGTTAATAACTTCGAGGAATAGGCTTCTTTCTGTGACTTGAAAGTGCTTGATTGATTTTACTTTTGACGAATATCGTCGTTTGTGATTTATTCAGTTAAGCGCCATTTTCTTGAATATAATAGAAATAATATAGCAACATTAGAAAAATGATCATATAAAGCTATGCCTGTAACCAACGACAATTTTAAAAAAACTCCTTATAAATGCAACAAGTAAAAAGAAGCATGGGGGTATTTGGCGGGATTTTGTGGTGTCAGTCAAGATTTTTATTACAATAATTAGAACATGTGTCAGAGCGAACTTCATGTTATAAAAGTGGCGTAGTTTTATAAAATAAGTGTATGTGTTGACGGGCAACTAAAATGTAATTAAATAAAAGTGATTAAGGTGTGAAATACGATGAGAATTTTTTGTGGATATCCACCTCACTAAGTAGCATCATATGGAGACTGTCATCATATATTTCTGTATTACGTCAGCATTTTAATGCAGTAAATGAAGAAATAACAAATACTGAAGACATGGCTGTATGGGCATCAGTACCCTTTGGCTTCCCATTACAGGGAGAATGAATTTAAAAATAAGAAGCATATGGTACACTTGGGCAGCTGCCCGTAGCAAACAGACGTTCGTAGCACCTTAGATACCACTCAGCTTTTCCAAACCTGTATATATTAAGTGAAGCATGAACAAGAGTCCCCCTGTTCCCAACAAAAATGTATCTGCTTTCGATTTCGTTAGCGTTCGCTCTAACACCCTGTATTAAGACAATTTGTCCGCGTCGATCCTACAATTCAATTCTTATTTCTCTGTGGTAGGATTGCTGGAAGTGATTGTATTTTTAAATAAGGGTACTTTATACATGTTTTCTTCTTTTTCCTTTCTGTATCTATTCAAAAATATTAAATTAATAAATAACTCACTACCTTATGAAAAGTTGTCACAGGAATTTTTTGAAAAACAGTAGGTATTGCAAGACGACCTACCACTAGGCCTACCACTAGGTGGTAGGCCCGTATGCAGGGTCGTCTGGGTAGGTACCACCGCCTTTCTTATTTCAGCCGTGAAACAGTTCGCTGTGTTTCGGATTGAAGGGAAAGGTAGCCAGTGTAATTACTGGGCATAGACGGCATTTCATCTTAGGCCCCAGGATGACAACGCACCTGCAATATCAAGTGATTTTCCTTGTTATTGCAGGTGTCTATAGGCGGCGGTTACCGCTTTCCATCAGGTGGGCCGTCAGCTTGTTTGTCATCCAGTTGTATAAAAAAAAGGTATAACAGTTGAGTGAGAACAATTTTTAGCTTTTCATACAAACAAAAATTGCCAATAATTTTTTTGCCATTAGCAAGGACGATAGAAGTAATGGTAAGATTTTTAGAAAAATTAATTCTCTCCTCTATGTTAGGATTTCTGGAAGAGATTGTAAAAATAAGAGCTTTTTTCTTCTTTTTCCATTCTTTAATTATTATTCTGTGAACAGTCGACAGAACAACACTCTCCGCTATGGCAGGATGTATTATAAAGATTGATATGACAAAGCAGGTCAAATAAGAGCTTTTTTCTTCTTTTTCCATTCTTTAATTATTATTATTCTGTGAACAGTCGACAGAACAACAAGCGAGACATTTCGGCCTTAAGAACGTTTAACTCGTTCGTGATGAAGGCACTTTGGTAGTGCAACTGTTACACTTGACGTGATATCGTTTGTACATTAATTGTTCATTAAATAATAAATAAAATGCCTCTTATGTACCAACTATACTATGTAAGCAATAATGCAACCCAAAACTCCAGGTATAGCAGCCAAACTGACTCAGCGGATTTCAAAGTTAAATTTTACACTGAAATAATTGAAGTTTCAAATTTCAATCAAACATCACGGACTGTTTGAATTTACGAATAGTTTAAAATGCGTATTCAGTGTAAAATCAACTTTAACACTGCTGTGAATTGATTTGAATTTTGAGGTTGACGAGGATTTTGAAAACGAGATATTCCCTTCCCTATAATGATTATCAAAATTTGAGAAACATTGTGGTAGTCCGTGGTTTTTTACTAGATGCTGCCCGCGGCTCCGCCTGCATGTATATCGGTGTTCACTTATCACACCTAAAGGCAGGTTATGTCCTTTCTCAGGAAGTAATTTATCTCCATGTCAAGGTTTGGCTTAGTTCATCTAGGTTGGTTTTTAAAATATAAGCGTAACTGCGACTTCAAAAAGGAAAAGCTTCCTAAGTCGTCTGTTTTTTGTATGTTTGTTATGCAATACTATAACAGCGCTTCTGTGACACTACACCACAGAAGCATAATGCTGAGGCAGTGCCTGTTGCCCCTGCACAAAGAAACTGTCTGTTAGTTTGTTAGTTTGTTGTCTGGTTTTTAAGAAAATTATTTTATTATTATTGGTGATGTTGTTTTTACTTTGTATACTGTTGTCTTTGTGCTGGTGCCAATAAATGTTTTTATTTATTCTTCTTCTTCTTTCAATATCTCTGTCAAATATCAGAACCGATTTCGATGATTCTTCTTAGTCGTTTAAAGTCAGATTTTACTTTCGTTTAATTATTTCTCTATATCTGCCTGAAGTCATCATTGGCTTCTGGAAGGCTGGAGAGTACCCCTCTGACTACTTGAGACTGCAACATTGAATATGACGAGCCACCGAGCCAGTGACGGCTCAAAATAAAAATACTGTACACACCTACATTTTATGGTCTCCACCTGTTAGATTTTATCTATCCTTTTTTAAATAGATACTCAGGTTTACCTATACTGTCATAGTGATAGTAAAATAAACATTGGTGCATGTTGCGTTATCGTATAGGTAATAATACAGGGTGGTGCCATCAATACGACAGTAAATTGAAACATGGGCTATATTAAGTAGTTCATGGAAATGGTTTGCCACTTTCAAAAACATCGTATTCATTTGATAATTTCATGACATTTCTATGAAATAATGCAGCTATTACTTATTTCATACAAATGTCATGATATTATCAAACGAATACGATGTTTTTGAAAGTGGCAAACCTTTTCTATCAACTAATATAGTTAGCCCAAGTTTTAATTTATCGTCGTATTGACGGCACCATTCTGTATAACAAACGAAGTTTAGTCATGTGTAGCTTCTGTGTGCTTATAATTTAGGCGAGAGAAAAAAAGTCCGAGTACACAATACTGAACAATAAAAAAGTTATGTCTTCTAATTATAGTCGAATGAAAAATACTTTAAAGGATTTACTAGTGAATATGAAGAACTGACAGTAACTAACAGAAATACCTGATATTTTTTCAAATATTAAAATCATTTATGTCTATTAAAATGTTCAACGATCTAACAAACATTTGCCACACCAGTGGCGTCATGTCTGAAGAAAAGGACAAAACATAGGTTTTTGTTTTAAATAATCTTCTTTTCAACACCGCATTTTTTTTCAATGTGGTAGTCATTTCTTCGTATCAGATTTTTTTCGTAAAACTGAAGTCTCTAAGTTGAATAAAGAAAAATTTAACTACAATACACTCTCTACACAACTACAAATCGTGACATGTCGCTACTTTGATTGTTATATACTGTAGCGGAATGTTACGAAACTTTTCGATTTTATCGCTGTGACAGCGCAGTAAAAAAATATGTTTTCCATTCGGTATGGATATTGTCTTTGAGGAGCTCGGTGGCGTAGCGGTTTGTGTGCTCTAGCTTTGATTACGAAAACAAAGCAGCCTTCGCCGTGGCTGACCCCGGGATGGGTCAATCTAAATTTTTAATCTCGAGCTCCTCGAATTCAATCTGGGGGAACTCATCTAAGGAAATGTGCTAACAGGGCCAGAATATTAAGCCGTTGGTCCATCGGGCATCGGTATTATAGCCTAAACTCCTAATGTGTTTTTCCCATGTAGGAATGCCTGTGCCCAGCGGGAAGACGTTTGATTCGGCTGTCATTTCTTGTGCATTTGAAGTATTTGACGAATTTTACTAAAGAACTGAATATTTTCGATTAATAAAATAAAAGTCTTGATATTTTTACAGAAAAATCTTTACAGAATATTCTTAAATATCATTTTAAGTAATATAAATGACAGAAAAATATTTTCCTAAAATTCACGCACAAAGTATGTGCGAGCCCCAGACCTTTCACAATCTAGACGAGTCCTCTTACCACTAAAACATCGAGGACTCGGGACTTGGTATCACTAAGTGACTAGAATAGATTCATAGAAGCCTTAATTGACTTTAACTACATAACAAATAAATCAGGCTTTTACAATGGTAATGGGAATTATCGGTACAAGGTACAAGCTCGGGACACGAATGTACGGAAATTATTTGTCTAGAAAATTACCCAACGCCAGTACTGTATCGCATGTTTTGATCTCAAACTATCGATTGATAAAGTAACATGAATAATTAATAACATCAGCGAGTAAAGCTTTTCTATGGAAAGAGAGTTTTCAGAATGTTTTGTGTTTCTAAGAATAAAATGTAATAATGTTGGCCATGAAAATGTAACGTGCGTTGCTTTTTTTTTAATTTATTTTTAACGTTATAATAAATGTTTGAAAACATACAAAAAAGAATATCTAAGGAAATGTCGGTTCCCGCCATAGGACATGTATTTTTACTACTTGTTTTTAGTTTTTTCAGTACTATTCTTTCACTACAACCAAACAAGAAAAGGATAGACGACGGTGTCTTGATTGACATTTCTAAAATTGCAATTTTAATCTGTGAAGTACCAACAAACCAGATACAGTATTAAATTGTTACCCGCAAAAAATGTATCTCGGCTATTTAATAACAACACGAACATAATATAGTTGTAAGTAAAACCAATGTTACGAACAAACTAATTTAAATTATTATGCTAACGCTCATGCTGGTGGGCTGGTAACAGGCAATTGGCAACAAACAAATCAAATTGTAAAAATCAGACTGTGTGATCAGAATTTGTATTGATTGATAACACTGATTAAGTATTAATTTTGATCCTAATTGTTACTGAATTAGTTATGAAAACTTTGACATTTGATATTTGCATGGTATAATCAATAGCTGAATAAGTTGATTCTAATGTACCAATGACTACTATCTACTGTACTCCTAGCACGAGCATTTTCAGATTTCGAATCGTATTCGTATCGTTCACGCACGCTTCAAATTTCAAAGAAAGACCAGACAAAAGCTAACGTAACTACTCGATACGATGGCGATTCGAAATTTAAAAATGTTCGTGCTAGTACTGTATACCTTATTCATAGGCAACTAAATGATTGATTGATTGATTTTGCAACTTTCAGATACATCTTATGCGTTTGATAATTTTATAACATTTGTATGAAATAATGCAGCCAATGTTACCACCTATCCTATTATTTATAGTATTTATTTATTTATGGACACCAGCGGGCATTAAAACATTTACAAAACAAAAATTAAAGCCTAATCTCTAACCTGATGCATACACCTTTATAGCTGACACAGCATTTACCATCAATAATTTTCAATCAACTAAAACAATTAAAAAACTGAAAAGGATGAAATAATTAAATTTAAGTAGGTATTCATCCCCTAGAAACATATTTTTGGAGTCGGTGCTTTACTTTCTATTGTTTTTGGAAACCATTTAGCACCAACTCCAAAAATATGTTTCTAGGGGATGAATACCTACTTAAATTTAATTATTTCATCCTTTTCAGTTATTTGAAGTCGGTTTTAATTTTTGTTTAAATTTTTTTTTACACAATTTTTAGTGATAACTTTCTACGGTCGAAGCTAGATGGGTGACCGTCAACTTATATTGTTTCCTACTATCGTATCGTTTCACTAAAAAGTCATTGGAAAAGCAAAAATTCGCAATTTCGCTTATGTAGACGATTTCCTAATTTCAGTTTTTTTAAATTTAAAACCAAAGTACCCAACTGTTTTTAAAAAAAAATTTTATGGGACCAAATGGCAGCTATTCCGCATCGAACAAAAAAAGAATCACGTAAATCGGATCAGTAATCTCGGCGTAATCGGTGTACATACATAGAAAAAAAAAACATACCGGCCGAATTGAGAACCTCCTCGTTTTTGAAGTCGGTTAAAAATAGAAAGTTATTATAGTATTCGAAAGTTGTAGAACATTTCTATGAACTAATATAGCCCATATTTTATTTTATTGTCGTCACCATCCTATATAATATGTAAATTAAATAAAAAAGTTCCTGATCTGCCAGCGCCGTAAGTATCATTTTACTCGGTCGGTATGTAGCAATACGGTGCAGACTCTTCACCGATCGCATTTGGTAGACAAAAATAAATACAGCACGGTAGTCTAAAGATGACATACCTACTCTCGCAGTACAAGCATTTCAGCCCTGCGAGCATAAAATTTGAGATTATGACACCCTCTTTTTTCGTCGGTGGTTAAAAACTCGACATAATCCCTGCTGTTGGAATGGCGACATTTTGTAATAATTGTTTAGAATAGGACAACACTGTATTTCTCTCTCTACTGATATGCAGTCCAGTAAAGTATCTCAATACGAAGCTCACAGTTTTTATTTAATTTCCAAAGCCAGAGGCCCTCCAGCACCTCAAACCAACAATAAAACATACGGTCCACATCACCTACCAAAATTCTTCCATAATATTGATTTCAATTTCAACTTTTGTACATAATAAAGATACAGTTGGCTACTTAATGCCATTGGGTATAAACCAAATAATTGAAAACAGAAATATTATATAAGTAGTGCTAAAGTGTTTGTAATCTAAAAATACATATTATTAAAAGTTTATGATTACTTTTGCTAGGGAAGGAAAGAAAAATAAATGACATAAATCGCGGAAAGAATAGTTCGAATAGCGGACCTACGAAAAGTCTGTCGTGGACGCAAAGCAACAAATAATATTAATAAAACAATACTAAGTCCAACTTCAAAACACTTTAAATAATTAAAGGACACGGTCTAAAACATGGAAGGTGGTACCGAGAATCCGGCAGCTACTAAATTTTTACAGCATGTAGAGTAATTTGGACCACCCGGTAAAACATATAATTGTAAACATCTTCCGTTTAATTTAATTAAAATTAATTATTTTTATTTATTACATTACGTGTTAACGTAGCATTAGGTTGTTGCAGGCTTTATCCACATAAACATAGAACGTACAAAGGTTCAGTACTCCTATCACGAACACTTAAGTTTCGAATCGCCATCGTATCGAGTAGTTTTTACGTTAGCTTTTGTCTGGCATTAGAAATTTAAAAATGTTCGTGCTAGGGGTACAGTACCTCTAGCACGAACATTTTTAAATTTCGAATCGTAATCGTATCATTCACGCACGCTTAAAATTTCAAACAAAAGCTAATGTAACTACTCGATACGATGGCGATTCGAAAATTTAAAATTGTTCGTGCTAGAGGTACTGGTCAGTTCTTTCACATTTCGTTCGCATTCCTAATTAGGTACCTACATACCAAAAAAAACCATTGGCTGGCTAACAGTTTACAGTTTTTTCCTAATGCAACCCCATACGAACACGCTAAGTAAAATTGAATTAAAATTAATAAAATTTATTTGAGTTGAATTTAATTGAATTATACATATTGTATTTCGTCGTCATAGGTTAAATGAGATATGTAAGTATCTTTAAACTTAAATAAAATTCAAGCCTAGCTGTCAGTGTTACATTGACATTGATACTCGAGCGTCACAGATTAAATATAATAATTTAGGAGGGTCAGCAGATCTGAGCTAACAACTGGATTCTGGCGAAATCAAAGACAACGCCATCAACCAAAAAGAAGAAGAAGAATAAGTGTCGGGAGATCAATTAATAATTATTATATAATTAATTAGAAAATATTAATCAACTCCGTATAATTTAACTGTCTTTTAATAACGTCTTTTTATTGTTGTCGTCAACTTTCAAGAATTATTTATAAAAAAACGGAAGATGTTCAAAAATTTAAATAAATTGGTAATGCTAGTACTTACAATATTAGCTTTCCAATGATATAACTTTCAACACTGCCGGTGATGCGGTACCACTTTCAGTCCATGTCCTTTATGAATTGTCATATATTTTTTCAAGTGCTGCACATTGGACACAGCGTGTAATAACACCAAAGTTTTTTTTCAAAATTTTTTGGTATAATTTGCAAGATTAAATCTAATCAGGTGATTTCCGGCAATACCGACTTGTCTGTCAATATACATACTGTTACTTAATTGTTGCTTATTGAAATGTAATTAAAAGTGACCAATCTGGTAGTAAACAACCAGCATAATCAAATTAAGAACCCCCTACTTTTGAAGTCGGTTAAAAATTATATCGTTTGTCAGAATTTTCAGCGTGCAACATCATTAAATGTCTTAAACATTTTATTACGCGACAGTCATAAAGTTTGGTTTAAGCCTTCTCTGAACGTTAGCGACATGTTGTGGAGCTCGTGTTTTGAATTATGAAACAGGTTGACATAATGGCTTGCATTTCTACTAGCAGAAATTTAAATAAAACTAAATAAAAGAGCGTTTTTTGATATTGTAACAAAAGAGAGTAAGCATGTCACGGTTTTAGTTTCAGGTTCATTTGTTTTTAATTGACAATATGAGCCCGCAGGATCATTTCTTGTAAGTTTTTATATACTCTCAATTTAAACGTTACAAAATTATTAATTGACAAGTGTCTATTAAATGAAAATTATTTGACATAATTTATTTTTAATTGTATTATAAAGGTCGAAGTTTTGTCAATTCACTCGACTGTGCCTGAATTAAAAGGTATTTTATTTATTTTTTATTAAATCTTACAAGTTACATAGCCATTGGTATGAGTGCCTCTGTTTCCATTTTGGATACGAACAGGCTGGCTAATGCCTGCTTGATGGTAGCAAGATGTTACCGTAGCCAATAGACGCTCGTAGCAGCTTGGGCACTACTTACTTACGCGTTGCCTACCCTGTACCTCACACATTTATGGATTGGCTAAAAGAGATCATATTTATATAGAGATAAGTCCACCTTTGCTAACTTAGTTACATTCATTATATTTTTGATATTTTAAAGTGCATAAAATAGTATAGTAAAAATCAAGAGAAAACGTTATGTTAATAGCAAAGGAGACGAGTCACCCTGCTCATACTGATAGAGTTGCCACCCGTACTATAAAATAAAGTATCGTCTATATTTAAATCAATTGTACTATGCCTACGTTATAGAAAAATAATAATATACTACGGAAAATACTATATTTTTAGTTCAATTGTCTTACTTTTTTACATTACTTTGGAACGCACCCATTGTTTGAAATCTGTACTTAAAGTTTCTATCTAAAAATACTGCTGAAAAATGGCAAACACTTTTCCAAAGAACAGGTAACTACAAACTTGACAAATATATTCAAAGTCATTAGCTCACTTCTCTCCATTCCTGCAAGTTCCGCTTTTACGGAAATATTTTTTACGTCACGAATGTAAAATGAAAAAAAGAAAGAAATAAAGCATCTATTAATTTTTGTTATATTTTTTATTAAAAATTAACTGTTAATACTCAGATTCCTATAATTATTTTAAGAGTAATAGATCAATGATGGCAAAGAGCAATAACAAATATCTATACATAAAAAATAGATAATTATTACAGTCCAGTACTTTCAATTTTTCCCCCAAATTTCCCAATTATAAATATTTTTGCATCTGTTTTCAGAAAAGTACTATTTTTGTTCAAAAAAATAGTGACAACCCTACTCATACATAACGCTTTCCAACCTTACCGCGGAGGAGCTCGGTAGTGTAGTGAGCGCTCTGGTTTCGATTACGAAAACAAAGCAACTTTCGCCATGATCGATCCGGGGATGGGTCAATCGAATTTATAATCTCGAGCTCTTCCGTGCTTCAGAAGGCACGTTAAGCCGTTGGTCTCGGTTGTTACTGTAACTGCTTTAACCCACCAAACGCATTGGGCTAGCGTGGTGGTGTTATGGCTGCAGCTCCTCGTGTGTTTCTCCTATATAGGAGCAGGCCTGTGCCCAGCATTAGGACGTACAATGGCTGATGGTGATGAACCTTACCGCAAGAACACCATACTATAGAAACTATTGTTTGGCTGAGATCTTCTGTGTGGTGGAGGTGAAGGTTTTTTTTTATACCACAATAGCAATCAAGGGTACGGCCCACCAATGATAAGCGGTTGGTTACCGTAGCCTATGGACGCTTGCAACACCAGGGGTATCACTTGCGCGTTGCAGATCCTGTAAAAACCTTTTCACGCCTTGAAGGCGGTGCCAACCGAGTTGGACAACACCTAAGGGCTACCTCTCCTAGAAAATTACTATTTCCGATCTCTTAACAAGCCATTTTCGCTATGGAAGATTCCAGGTGGGTTGGAAAGACACATTAAGCCGTTGTACATAGTTGTTACTGAACCGTTTTCAGCCACTAACACGCATTAGGCCACCGTCGGTCGTAGTGTCTTGGCTTGTTTTACTTAAGAGTTTCTGGTCGGTAGGCATGGCACGGGACTCACTGTAGGTACGTACGTTCACAGTAAATTAATATAATGATGAAAAATATGTAACAATAACAGAACGTAAGGTCTTAATTATTTTGTATTTCGTATTGTTAATTATACTTAATCAAAGAAAAGCAACGGTTTTTAATGGGTAATTCATTGATTTTTCAAAATAAATATTTAAAAAATATAAAATCGTAAAAACGCTTCGGAGTATTTTTGTAACAGATACAGACAAGTATTAGAAAATAGAGGTTACAATAGTTTGCAGCACATTTTATTGACACAATAATGTTTGAAGATAAAATGAAGCTTTCAACCCGTCAAGACACATTGGATTTTTCAATTCTCATAGACCTCCAGAGGTGTAACGCCGCTTGACAGAGTGGTCAGTTAGGTATGTTATAAGAGCGTTTACGTCGCACGCGTTTTCATACAAACTTTTAAGTCAATAATATTAGTAACGAAGGAGCCAATTCTAATAAGACTCTACATGCATAAGCAAGTCCGGCTATTTTAAATAGCTTTTTCGAAAAACAGTATTATAGTTGAGTAAAAGCAATTTTTAGCTTTTAATACAAACCAAAAATCGCCAATAATTTCTTTGTCATTAGCAAGGACGATAGAAGTAATGGTCTATGTTATTAGAGTTCTCGAAAATTCCTCTTCTCCTTTGCACACGCAGATTCTACCTTTTCATTCTCATTTATATAACGTAGGAAGAGATAGTATTTAGGAAGAAGTGTACCTACTTAATACATTTTTCTTCTTTTTTGTTTCTTTAACTATTCATAATGAAATAAATAAATAACACATTGCCTCCTAAGAGCTCTTACGTTTTCAAGTCGAAAATATCGGACACGAATAAATCGATTCTAATAAGACTCTATACAGGATGGTATTGTCAATACGACAATAAATTAAAACATGGGCTATTATATTAGTTTATAGAAAGGGATCCCCACTTTCGAAAACATTTAATGATTTTGACATTGGATATTTTTATGACATTTGTATGAAATAATACAACATTGGCTGCATTATATCATAGAAATGTCCGGAAATTATCAAATGAATAAGATGTTTTTGAAAGTGGGACACTATTTCTATGAACTAATATAGCCCACATTTTGTTTTATTGTCGTATTGACGGCACTACCCTGTATGCACAAGCAAGTCCGACTAGTTTATAGAGCTGTCCAAGGATTTTTCGAAAAACAGTATTATAGTTGAGTAAGAGCAATTTTTAGTTTTTTTTTAACGAAACGTATCGTCCAAAAAAATTACTAATTGTTTCTTTATTGACTTTTCAAAATATCCTCTGATACGTTTTTAGTTTTGAGTTTGGTTAGAATCTGTCTGTTTGTTTTCAATATTTTCGACTTGAGAGTTTGTAGGAAAAGTTGTTTGACGTAAACGCTCTTGAACCAGAGGTCCCGGGTTTGAATCCCGATAGAGGCAAATGATTGAGGGATAAACATGGTTGCTTATGTGTTTATTAGGGCGACGCTTAATCTTTTTTTTAAGTAAAAATAAACATGAATACAACTGAGTTATCATAGAACTTTGATCTTCATCGTAGGTCTCCTAGTTAATGCAATTAATAAGTCCGGATCAAAAATACTTATGTCTACGCATCTTAATGTCTCGCATAACATATCTGGATCATTTTCACTTTCAAACCGTTGCTGGTAATCAATAAAATATATTTTATAGATGACACTTACTCGTATTTCATAATTTTACGAAACTTTCAAATGGATGACTCAACATTCAATTTGTTATTTTATTTTTCTATTGTTTAATCGTTTCAATAAATCAATTTCTTTTACGATTTCATTTTTTAGAAACGTAGGTATTGTACCTGTGATTTCAACGAACAAAAACTATACTAAGAAGCTTTATTAAAAATAATGTGCCTATTCTGTTCATTGTAAATAAATGGTTGTTTGATGCGTAAGCTTGTATGTCATTAAATGAAATCATAGGCTTTGAATTGGAGTTGGCACTTAATAAAAC
Organism: Nymphula nitidulata; assembly: GCA_947347705.1. Lineage (NCBI taxonomy): Eukaryota > Metazoa > Arthropoda > Insecta > Lepidoptera > Crambidae > Nymphula > Nymphula nitidulata. The sequence goes on from OX374627.1 coordinate 8,025,968, forward strand.
TTACCTCGCTGAAATATAAATTTCAGGACGCCTGTCCAAAGTACTCCACACGCGTACACTTCAGAAACTATCTTAACACCCACTACAAACTGGGGCCGGAGCCACCATATAATTACGTATGTCACTGGCAACACAGAAAAACACCCAAATATTTTAAAAGGCGAATCGATCGGTTATTTGTAATTAATTTTGGTTGGCTTCGTACATCAGTCGGGTAGTAAAATATTTACGCGGCGTGTTAGACAGAACGCGCGTCTGCCCCGGCGAACAGTGACGTACTGAGTTCTGAAACGGGCGAAAGCGGACTGAAAGTATGAAACAGGCTGCTATATAGTTCGACTGCAAACGGGCGGAACTTGTTCCCCGCGAGTTAATTGTGTTTGCGTAAAAAAAGATGCATTCGACATTATTGACTCGGATTTCAGAGGGTTCATTATTGTGTTCAGTTCAGCAGTTTGCGTCACAATTATGACTTTATTTTTACTTTAGCTAAACAGTACGGGTACAGACTACTAGGGCAGGTCGTTAAGACGAGACTAATTAGACTGATGTACCTTTTAAGGGTATTTTCATTTTCGCACTTATGCTCACATAATACGTGCGCATAAGTGCGACACTGAAATTGCATGGGTCTTTGCCATTCTTCTTTGTCAAGCCGCTTAAAGTTATGACAGTTAAAAGCCAATTGTGTCTGGAATTCGATACTTGACAGGTTGACGTACACGATTTTTAAACTAAAATGTGATGTAATGAACATTACCTACTGGTCATATAAACATTATACCAAAGTTTTCCAAGTAGATTTTTCAAAAAGCTAAAATTCAATCTCTCTGAAAAAAATTATAAGAACACGCTCGCAGTCAAACGCCGCCCTATGAATTCAAATTGTCTCACAGCACGTGTCTGTGAAGTTATCGCTGCTATAGTTCAAATTAATTACTACACCCTCTGCATGAAAGGAAAACATTATTCTGAGTCCTGATGAAGAGATTTCATTTTCCGAAATACTCCCATCACAGCTGCGTGAAATCAATGAAAATTTAAGCGGAGTATTTCATCCTTTATCTGCTTGCTGGCGACTCACACACAATTAATTAAACTCTATTGTGTCTCATAATTATTCATTTATTCTTTTACTGCACATGATAAGGTATGTACAATATGTAAATACTTCATAGATTGATGCCCCAAACTGTAACTCTTCTAGAATGATGAGCTATCAACATCAGACACGGGCTGTCCATCAAATGGTGGAGGACCAATTCACTCCAACTATCCTACCTCTTCTAAAAGTTCTAGATATGTTCCTAAATACATTAGGGTAGATTGTTCAAAGTTCAAAAGACCGTACATTTTATAAAGAGCGTCTACTTTACCTATATGAACACAAAAAGCATACTCTCAGACGTATTCCACAAGCTCTGCACAGCTGAGTGGATACTCAGGGTTGGGCTCCTTACAAAAATATACTGCTTCAACCAAGAGCGCTTGAACAAGAAAAGATTAGTACCAGAGACTTATCCGAGTAATATGAATTTACAACAACAAAAGTTATTCTATCAACGATAATAATATACTATTTATTTTCAATCATAAAAAGATGGAATATAGATTTGCGAATATCGGAGGGGGTTTCACAATTATCAATCGTTCGTGTTCGTTACTAACCCGTCAAGCATGAGATTCCAGACACAATTGATTTTTTTATTGTCATCGCCCACCGATGGTATATTGCCGCTTTACAGATTACATATTATCTACTAATTTTGGGTGACTCCTTTCTAGTTAGTGCCTCCAAGAAACCTCAGAACATTTGTAATATTACATTACCTACAGTAATATTTCACATCACAGCGACGCCTGATTAGAAAACAGTAAAGACATTAAACTCAAATGTATTGCGAGTATTTTTGGCCAAATGTAAATATTTACGTGTGTGTGTGTCGGTGGCAGTGACTTACGAGTTTATCAGTTTTAATTAAATCACAACAGTCAGAATTATATTAGTAATTTAGTTTTTATTTAATATTTTTCCAGTGAGTAAAATGATTAATTATAAAATAGTATGATGTATGTATATTCTTATCAAACGGCATTATAATTATAAGGCTATTGAAATATTAATAACGATGTTCTCATTATGTTTTATTGACAATATTTTTTATTATCTATAATGTGGCAATCAAGCGTACAGCCCACCTGATGGTAAGCGGTTAACGTAGCCTATGGACGCTTGCAACACCAGTAGTGGTAAGTCGCAGACTGCTAATGGTTTCAAAATGTTATTTTCATATAAAATTTCAATCTTCGCTTAATTCTCTCAAGAATTGTTCTAGAGTTTCTCATAATTTTTTCAAGTTTATTTTTATAAGGTTTTAGTTCATTTTAATATTTATGAAAACATGAAGTAAAACTTTTATTACCGCGAAATTATTCCCTCGACGATTTTTGCTTTATATGCTCAAAAGTGAGTTGGGAATATATTTCATTTAAATACAAAACTTTCGGAATTACGAGCGATTCGCTTAAACAAGCTACAAATTATCAGTACCTAGGTAAGCTTGTTGCTTATTGGATGAATGAGAAGATAAGCCCAATGGAATTACGTAGTGCATGATGGCATGGCTACGCAGAGCCATAATAACGCTTGATTTATAAGTACTTTACAGGCTCCTTGTCCACACAAAAGAAAAAGCTTTGTTACCTAACTGACGACCGGCTGGTCGAGTAACCCCTAACTATAGGCTACTTGGACAGGGGTCCCGGGTTCGAATCCCGGTAATAGGGGCAGATGTTTGTATGATGAGTATAAAAGCATTTGTTTACGAGTCACGGATGGTCGTATGTTTATTTATTATGTATCTAATAGGTACACCCATACCCAAACACACACCCACACCCACACCCCCACTCACACACACAACACACACACACACACAACACAACACACACACACACACACACACACACACACACACACACACAATACATATTTTTAGTTTTTGCTTGTACTTCTGGTAAATTGCGAATCTGTTGAATTGAGAATCTGGTGAGTTATAAATCTGGTGAATTGAGAATCTGGTAAACTGCTCCTGAAGGTTATTATCAATATTTACCGTTATTCTGTAACCTTAACACAAGCTCTTATTACTAACGCAGGGTAACTACGAAAACTTAACATCGCCGGTAGGTACCGGGCAGGATCATCGGGGGCGATGAGACTAAATCCTTTATATCATGCAAGAAAAGCAATGAGAGTCCATGGTCAGTGCCTCTCCCTTTATGAGAGAAAGACAAAGAACTTATCAACTACATTTTTCATTTGATTCACACAGCCTTGTCCAAAATTAGCCAGCGTTCCAACTTAAAAGTAATACTTAACATAAACTAACCATGTTAGATTTAATAATAATTAACACCATCTAGAGAAATCAATCAGAATTATGTTTATTGAAAATAATTACAAACAATCTTAAATTAACAATTATTTAAAGATTTTTGTCTACATAATTATTTAGGTACATATTGACGGTATTTTTCATTTTCTTCTGCGATGTTTGACTGACGTGCTTGTTTTACAATCTCGACTGAAACAATAACAAAATTTTGAATAATCTTTGTCATATAACTAAACATAATAATAATTTAGTATGCTTAAACTAGGTATAATCCTTAATGAACCCAATAAACATGAGCTATTCTTAATTTTAGTTTTTATCATTTTAATAAATGTTAGAAAGATCAGAAAAGTATCAAAGCTAGAAAAAAAATATGTATTGGGGCGGAGATCGAACCCGTGATCTTTTACTATCCTGTTAACTGCTCTGACTATATGAGCTGCCAATGACTTTTTTCTAGTTTAGATAGTTTTTTTTTCTCGTTCTAATCTTTCAAGCACAAGCTACTTTCAAAATGTAAAATATTTTCACTACCGCATAGCTATTAGCTATGAGAAGAAACCACGATAGGTTCCACTTTATTCAAAATTTGCTATAAAATTCCACCTAGTTAATGCAATAGGAGAAGAAGTCAAAGTGTGACACGAAATGGTGTGACTTAACGGGAACAAAGTAACCAATTGTATTCATCTCACCGCGTCTCCTCTGTGGATAGCCAGAACCATGTCGTAGTCATTTGATCCAAGGAAGATGTGAGCACGGCCATCATTGCCAACTGTAATAGTTTTGCCAGTACAACTGTTGCCACGTTTCTCTCCCGAAATGATATCGCAGTAACTACCTGCTGGGAGGCAAGTCTAAAAGAAAACATGTCAGATATTATTATCATTCTACACAATACTTAGTAAAACATTTCTGAATGTTGCCTAAGTTTTTAAGAAAGTGGTGCAATATACCCCTGATTGACAATGATTTCTCACCACTCTCTCAAGATACATAAGAATGTTCATCTAACCTGCAAGGTCTGGCTCAGATCCCAGAAATCGTTGTTAAAGGCAATAAAACCTTGACCTCCGCGACAGAAAGCAATTTGGCTGCCTCCATTATCCCACCAGTCATTGAGATTGGTACCAGCGGCGACATTTCGGAACTGGACCATTTGGGCAATTTGACGCCAGCGGTGCTCACAAACCCAGCCATTTCCACAAGAATTATCCTAAAGAGATACATTGATAAAATTAATAAATGGTTTTAAAATATCTATTAAAAAATCAATAAAGCTTCCTGTACTTACGGAGTTAAAAGAAGGAGAAATAATGTTGCCACTGCCGTCCATTGGAGGTCCGGCTTCCGTGTCAAAGAAACTGAAGCTGCTCATGAGCTGAGGTTCACCGTATGGGTGAGCCATCATGAAAGCAATAGCTCCTTTGTACTGTCTGGCATCTCTATGAGTAAGGATTGCCCCACCGGCACCGTGGCCTCTCTGGTTGTCATGGTTGTCAATGAATACGAGAGCATCACCAGAAGCAAGAAGACCCCATTGAGGACCCCAGTTGACCAACCATCTTAGTTGACTGCCGCGGTTGAAGACTCTGCTTAATTCCATACCGAATTTGAACTCAGTAACAGCAGCTAGAGGTGTATATTCGTCGCGTGTTATAGCTTCTCCACCGAGATCGATGACTTCTTGGTAGATGTAAGGCCTAGCTCCAGATGGGAAACCGTGAGCTGTATTTAAGTTCTGGAGCCTGTCGTAAATGACGCGGAGATCACCAGGCCACATATGTTTGGCTGCGTCAATTCTAATAAAAATAAACAAAACTTATTAAAATATAATAAGTAACATGGAATTGGCAAGAATATAGTTATTCTTGTCGTGAGTAGTGAAAATGAAATATTTAATGCCAAAATGTGTACAATACCTGAAACCAGCAATACCCATTTCGATCAGACGGTTCATGAAGCCGACAAGCATCTGACGAACATATTCAGAACCTTGGTTCAAGTCCTTCAGACCGGACAACTCACAGTTACGTACCTAAAACATAAAATAAATGTTATGGAAAATATTAGATAATAACATTTTACTTTCGAAATCAATATTTATGAACGACTATTTATGACAACGTAGAGTTTTTAAAATTGATGTCCACGCTAGTGAATCATTCTAAGTAATTTCAAAGGATATCGGGAACTCCCAACTATAACATTACATGGTAAATATCCGTAAATTACTCTAATTCAAATAATTTCAAAGGATTATTTTACTTACTCGGTCAGGGCAGCAGCCATAGTCATGGCCTTGGATAACACACTGAGGTTGGTTAAAGTCATTCCTTCCATAAGGCACACCTGCGGAATATAAGTAATATTCTCTAAGTTCTTAATTTTATTTTTAACATTACAAAAAATGTTACTGTGTTACTTCTCTAAGTTCATCCTATCTAATATACATAGGGCTGGCATTATTATAACGTAGATAGTTGTTTATGCTCGAACATAATTATTTCAGACGATTCAAACAATTGTAAATGTGTAACATTTGAGAACATGAACTTAAAGACCATGATTTATACTCCACCTGGATATGAGAATTGGCCGAAATTAGCTGAGCTGCCACCAGTACCCTGATTTTCATTCCAGTCACCAGTCATATGGTTGATAATAGCGTCAACGTAGATTCTGAAGAACATACAAATAGTTAATAAATCAAAAAAGGTATATCAAAAGCTGAGATATCTTAAAATTATTTGCCTTTATGCTGTAAATTATAAAAAAATTTAAGTAAAAGTAACAATATTATTATTTTTGAAAGAAATAAAGTAAGTAATCACTTTTATAAAATGTGATTCGTAAAGTTTACATATAGCATATGCTATGTTCTATGTCATTTCGTAGACAAACCAAAACTTAGATATTCAATTGTAATTCTCTACATTTTGTTATTCTTGTGTTTGTATTTTATTGTAAATTTAAAGAAAATCAAATAACAGCATAGTTTTTATTCATAAGTTTCTTTTTTAGGCTAATAACCAAAACAACTTGTAGATATACACCACCTAAGTCTAGGGAATCAGGCTGGTTGCGTATCATTTATAAAGCCTTATTTTTAATTAAATATTGTCAATAGAAACCATTTACTTCATGTGACACTTTGTCAATTAATTGGTCGAAGGCCTCAATTTATCGATACCGGGACTCAAGCCTGGCACTTCTTAGGACTACTGACCACTAATTCAACCATTCAAATAGAAAAAGAAGTAATAAACCTCACATAGAAATTATACCATAGTGACAGACCTGACTCCAGCATTGTTGCATCTCCTGACCATGTTTGCGAATTGCTGCTCATTGCCAGAACGAGTGACCAGCCGGTATGACATAGGCTGGTAGCGCTCCCACCATGGCCGATTGCGAGACCATATGACCAGATTTTCATTGGGAGGTGACACCTAGGGAATTGAAATACTCGGTTGAGTTCATTTAGGTTAGGCTTTTTAAAAAAATCTTAATTTTATTTTCACGTCATGATAGTTTTTGTAACATTTTAAATATCTTTAAAACATTAACTATAATGTTAAGAATGTTAAATTTAAAACTGAGCATTAATAAAGACGATTTCTTCATTTGAATATGAATTCGTTAAGCATCGAATTCCAAACAACTGATTGTTTAATTATCATTATCATTGACTCCCGTGAGTCTAACGCGGCTTATGTGATTAAAATATTAATAGCAAGATAAGTATCCGCTTACCAGTACTATCCGCTGTATTCTTGACTAAGTTATTGCGGTTTCATACTGATAGGCGAGTGTTTACGTAAAAGTAAAACATAATCAAATTTTATTACAATCAAGACTATGTTATTTATTTTATAAGAATTAGATTAGCAATGACTCAGGTAATTAACGTAAACAAGAGCTATAGATACACATTTTTACTATAAGTATTAAGAATCTTTGTGTTTTTACTGTTTGTCTAATCCTTCTTTTCTTCTATCGATTTGAAAACATTTAAAACTAATAATTTGTACGCTTTACTGGATTCAACTATACGGACATTTGGATTAAGTCCCTTTTTTCACGATACCATTTTCTTGTACAGTCGACAACACATCAATCGTTACAATTGGACCTTGACGTCGCCTTGCCTGCACTCGTAATAGAGGCGGCTTTCGAAATGCAACCGTTACACTTGACATGCTGTCGTGACAAACAACAGCAATAATTAAATGCCATAAAGAAGCACAATAATTGACCATCAGTAATTGTGAGCAACTGTTTTGAGTTAAAAATTGTATGCAAATTGAAAGCAAAATTTGTTACACCAAGGAAAGTTTTGAGAAGAAACTTGTTTTACATTTTGCAAGTCATATCTTGCTTCAATTTAATTGCATAAAATTTGAACCTGACAAATCTAAGATTCTAGCCTGTAGCATATACAGGCTAGAATCTTGTATCGTGTAAATGAGCCTTTATTTTACAGCGGTCGTGGTCGCGGGGGGATTGAAGATGTCAGTTGTTTTTGATAAGTTTATAAATTAACTAACATCAAAGTCTCATAATAAGTAGGTATATTAATAAAAAAAAAATAGCCCATCCAAATTATCAGTTTCTTTACTACACACATTATGATAACTCATCACCAAGCCTAAAGCATTTCATAGTTAAAGCAGTTTAAGAATTGTTTAAATGATTTATTTTGCAACAATGATGTATATGAGATTTATATTGAATTTATTTACTTTCCAGGATTACGGAAAGTAAATAAATTCAATATAAATCTCGTATCATTATTTTAGTTTAATATTGTGTTATATTGACGACAATGCGCTCATATTGTCCATAACGAAACACTACGTTGCACAATATGAGCGCATTATAGGATATAAAGTTAGCCATTGCAAAAAAAAATGTGCTCTACTCAAATGATTCGGAAAGCACTTTTAGCCATTGGTTCTGGTAGTAACGGCAACCGCTTTTACCCTACAACCCGCATTGGTCCAGCATTGTGGTGTTATGTCCTAAATTGCTGATGCATTTCTCTCGTATAGGAAGGCCTGTGTCCAGCATTGGGACGTAATAGTTGCTGATGATGAAGTTTGCTAAATATAATCAAAAAATACATACCTGACATTAGTCTGTGCTTGAGACTTCCTAAATCTCATTATTTTTAACCTTCTAACTTAGTAAAAATTCAACATACCTGAATACCACCGAATCCTCTGGGCCCAAGCCAATTTTCACACTCAGCTGCGATGTCATCCCACTTCCACTCGAAAAGGTGGACCATGGTGGAACGACCCGCAGCATAGTAAGGGTTCTTGTAGGCTAAGGCCAAGGCCAACCCTGATAGAAGAAGGATGAAGCGAAGCATCCTGTGGGAAAGACATTTTGGATAGTAATAATACATACTTTATCAAGTTTCGGTTGGACAGCTTATTTTGATAAGCATGATATGACAAAAAAAACATTGCGTCAGGAATATGCGGCTTGACAGGATATATTAATTGACAGATGAAGCAACGCAATGGGTTGGGCAATTAAATTTAATTAGAATGGAATATTTAGTTCAGATTATTAAAAATATAAAAAGTGATCGTTAATAGAGGTTTTTCATTATTATTATTATTTTATTGTCTTTATCAAGAATCTAGATTTATGTGATTTATTGAAGATTATGTTTATCAGAATTACTATAAACATCGACGATCGCCATTAGTAATAAATAATATATATATATATTTCTTCAACTAAAAAAGCTTAGTCTCTTTTATTTACGTAGCAGTAATACATTTGTGAAGAAATTGGCTCCTAAAATATATTTTTTTTATTAAACCATGACAAATGACTCAACACCACCTGATGTGAAGCGGTAAGAAGAGTGCTGTTCAGACACTGCTTCAGCCGCCTCTACCTTGTCGGCCCAAAAAGGTTCTTTTTCTCGCGTCTTTTGAAGGAACCCATGTGTGCTGGCAAAGAATTCGAATTTCTGGGAGTACGACAAAGAAACAAGGTGTTAAATCTCTATGTTATTTTTATGTTTTATTCTAATGTCTTCCATCCACATTACTTATTTGTGAGAAAAGTGAAGTAGGTAAATCTAATTGTGGTTTTATCAACACAAGACTTTGATTGAGATACCTACAAAAAACAGGACATAGAGTTAGAAACATAAAGATAAATTAATGGGTGTTATTGTAGTGTCTGTTTAGTTTAACAAAATATGTAAGACTTAGAAAGGCACTTTCAAATTTAATGTTAACGACTCACTGCTGCTTCCAGTAATAAAAGTTTCGTACTACGCATAGAAAGTTATTGTTTTTCATAAAATTCACCCACCTAGCCGACTTTAGGATCTTATTCAATAAATTTTATTTCCTCATAGTCTTCATAAATGCAAGTTTGACAAATTTATTCTCTGACTTTAAATGTGAAAAATGTCTGAATTATGAAAATTGTTACGGTGCTGATGCAAACCCGCGATGTTTCACAATCCTGGTAAATACTAGCCACTGAGCTACCGAGGACTTGGAATAACAATATAAATTTCTTATAGTGTTTCTGTTTACGATATCTGCAGAATGTGTTAGTGGTTATAACAATATAAGTTTTTTAATACCAATAAAGTACAGACGGTAGCTATCATTGTAAAAGTTGCACTAAGTTAACTCTTATAGTGTTTCTGTTTACGATATCTGCAGAATGTGTTAGTGGTAATAACAATATAAGTTTTTTAATACCAATAAAGTACAGACGGTAGCTATCATTGTAAAAGTTGCACTAAGAAACCCGCCTCTATTACGAATACAATATAAGCGGTTCTAGAGTTAAATGCTGTCGACTGTAGGTACTGTAGTATATCAGACTTTATCTACTCATGAGGAAATTATCTATGAAAAGTTTAAAAATTATTTTCGGTGTTGTAAGAACTCTATGTCCATTCATGGAAAGTTTAACTGCTGAGCATCTAATACAAATGAACGAGAACAACAAAATAATTTTTGGAATAATTTATTATTAGCTTTTTCTTTACATAGCTCTAAAGGTCCCCGGTTAATTCCCGGAGTGTCGGCCCCATCATTGTATGTGACAAAGATTGTATATGATAGCTTTGTATTAGTAATAAATATTTAATTGCTTCACAATCCGTTCGCGGTTTATATTTTTAAATATTTTTTTTAAACTCTTAGATACCGCGAATTGAGACGTAGTCAGAATGAGATATGTAGACCCCTTTGCCTTAGCCCTGAGAGACTTGTGGCTATTTTTAAAACAAATACTGCAATGAAATTTCGTACAACACTGTTTCTCGTTTTCACCAACATTTGCTCAGCGTTTAGAGTCTCTTAGCAGTTTTTATCTTAGTCTATCTAAAGGGTATAGAAAGAGACAATCGTCGTGAAGAGTCAGTCACCTAAGAATAGGACATTTCCTAAGTTAGTGAAAACGTACATACATAGAACACTCTTTACGATGTTAAAAAAATCGTTATTAAGACACCTGATGGTTTAATGTAGGTTAGTTAACTATTTCAGAAAGTTTTATAGAGGATTAATAGCCACGGTGTGGATGAATTCTTTTTATACAACTAGATGACACACAGGCTGACGGCGCCTGCAATAACAAGGAAAAATCACTTGATATTGCAGGTGCGTTGTCGTCCTGAGTTGAAATGCCGTCCATGCTCAGTAATCACCCTGGCTACCTTTCTCTTCAATCCGAAATACAGCGAAATGTTTTACCGGCTGAAATAAGAAAGGCGGTGGTACCTACCCAGACGACCCTACGTACGGGCCTACCACCTACCTAGTAACTACTACACACTACACACTACACGGTACGGCACGGTATACTATTATTATTCTATGATATATTATTATTGTTATTAAATACCTGTTAATTAGCGTCGAGACCTCCCAAGATAGTTGATGACTCTGATTAATTTGATTAGGGCCCCCACAAGCCATTGCTTTTATAGCGCATGATAAAATTTCAGATTTTGTTTTGATATCGTATTATTATCAAATTAAATAAATAGCTAATAACAGATAATATTGTTACGTATATGTTTATTGACGTAATAAGAATGTTATGGTGGTTTTATTGCCTTAGCTGTCTTATCTACTTACTCAATTTACATTTTTATTTTTGTTTGTATTTTTAAGACTATCAAAATGATGGCAAATAACCATCTGACAAATTCAACATTTGTCAGATGGTTATTTGCCTAGCTAAATCGTCTAATACCTACTGAAGGTGTTTGCAAAATTGATAGGTTAAATTTTTACGACCACTTATATAACCAACATGTTTTAGGTGTTTTTGAAAAGGCCAATCACACAAACAGTCTTCAGCATTAGACCATGCGATCGTCCAACGTTTCTGCGGAGGCAGGGAATGAAAAATAATTTGCTAAGATTTTTTGTACAAAATAGGTATATTTAATTTGTTACGCCGCGTAAGTCTCCTGAGAGCATATTGTGATAACTAAAAACTCATTCCCCCTTATTATGAAACGCGGACTAAAGTTAGTCCTGGTCTAAAACTGATGCTGTCACTTATTTGTTAAAAGAAAAAACAGAGACGACATCAGCTTTAGACCAGTACTAACTTCAGTCCGCGTTTTATAATAAGAGGCATGGGCCCTAATTCTGGAGAAATTTAAATCTGGTTTAAATTTAAGTTCAGTCTATTTCTTTCTTTCAAAACGAATACGAAAAGGATGGCTGTCATATAAATTGACATTTAGAAAGGTGCGTTCAATTTTCGACCTTAATGAACGTGCTAAGTGCTAAAATGCAGTGTTTAGGAGGCACCTCCGTACATGCCGTCTAAAATTGTCTATGGTTTCTATGAAATCTATCTAAATTTAATTGACAGCTCTAAACAGATTCTTGCTATCTTTTTCCTATGACTTATTGCGAGAAAGAGACATACTGTACATAAATTTAGAATTAAAGTGTGTTCCCAGAATTAGGCCCATTGCGTCTGGAGCAGCTCGGTGGCGTAGTGCTTTGGGCGCTCTGGTTTCAATACGAAAACGAAGCAAATTTCGCCATGGCTGATTCCGGACTAGTCAATCAAAAATTCTTAATCTCGAGCTTCTCCGAGCTTCGGAAGGCACATTAAGCCATTGGTCCCGATGTAACTACAGTCGCTTTTACCCACCAACCCACATTCGGCCAGAGTTTGGTGGTATTATAGCCCAAAACTCTTCTTGTGTTTCTCCCATATAGCCATGGGCCTGTGCCCAGCAGTGAGACTGATATAATTATGGGCTTTTGATGTGTCTGAAACGCACCGCACAGGGGTAAACACGGTAGTCTTTTACTGAATATTCAAAATGGTGGTCAGTTTTCAGGAAAAATTTGTTTCGTAATTTTAATTAGTCTTGAATTGTATGAGTAGGTAGGTAAGTAATCAATTTCAAGTGCATTTTTAATCATTTGTTTACATAATAATCGATAACATAATACTGATAGATAACAAAACATGCACTACATAGCAGATTTTTTTTTTCATTTATAAACACAGGATTCCGTAGTGTGGTATATTTATTATTTTCACTCTTAATTAATGTAATGAATATTTTTTTACTGTTAAATTGAAACCAAGGTTCATAATAAACAATATTTTTTATGAACACTTACTATTTCAAACTTACTATGAACAATATTTTTTTCACCCTGTGATCATGCCTGAATATGTAAATTTAATTTTATTCTTTTTTTTCTTAATTTTTATATTAATAACATAATACAAATCCAACCCCGTTTACAGGCAGAACCTTCTCCGCCCCTTTTTTTATCAAAATGTGTACTCTGAGCACCTCCATCACTGCTGTTGGACCCGTCAAGCATCAGATTTCAGACACAATTGATTTTTTAATTGTCATAGCCCTCCGGTGGGATAACGCCGCTTGACAGATGACAACGCTCCAGCTGTCAGTAAATATGCTGTTCTCTATCAATAGCTCACTGAGAACCAAAAAATTTGCCTCCAGACCTTTTTGACCTCCAGAGGTGTAACGCCGCTTGACAGATTATTTCTTACTGGGCATGTTTTCAAGATATTGGCCCTAATTCTGGAGAACATGTGGTAAGTCTTAATTTAACTTCAGTGCATCTCTTTCTCTCAAAATGAATACGAAAAAGGTGGCCATCATATAATTTGACATTTAGAAACGTGCGTTTAATTTTCGACCTTATTAAACGTGATGCTTGATTGCCACCTTAGTAGTATAAAAAAAAACGTGATAAAATACAGTGTATAGGAAGCACCTCCGTACATGCCGTCTAAAATTGTCTATACTTTCTTTGAAATCTATCTAAATTTAAGTGACAGCTCTAAACAGATTCTTTTATTTTATTTTTCCTATTACATATTGCGAGAAAAAGATATACTGTACTTAAATTTAAACTTAGAGTGTGTCTCCAGAATTAGGTCCATTGCATCAGTAGACCATGTGACAGCTCCGTTTTTTTTTTTTAATTTATTTATTTATAGAATCACAATTACAATTTAACATGTTTACATCTGCCAAACTGCAAAGCAGTTTGTCGGCAGTAGTCCTCGTGACAAGAAAATCCATACAACTCTTTACCATACGCTCAAGTAAGTACCTGATATATCTCTTCCCTTATCAATAAACTTATAAATTAATTACACGCCTTGTTTTTTTTTTATTTTTTTTTATTTTTTATTGTTAAACCGTCTTTAAAATTCGTATTCGTATTAACTTACATATTATTCTTCACTCTCTATCACAAATACCACTGTGCCGATTTTGATGAAACTTTCACAGCTTCCTTAGTCACACTATATCTGGACGTATTAAATAACAAAAAATAAAAGAAAGATTTTCTTCAATCGCACTTATGGTTCTTGTGAATGCGTGGAAAAACATAAAACCTAAAAAATTACATACATTCACAATATACTCTTTGGAATTTGGCACCCGTGATTATAAGCCGGTATTGACAACATATAAAAGAAACTGTGCAATTGGGATGTTGCCTAAGTTTGAATCTGGCGCTATTTTTCACAAATTCGGAAAATATACGTTAATGTTACCTATAAAAACAATTCAAACTTAAAAGATATGGAATATTGCTGAAACTGCACTGATTTGAAAATTAAAAAATGGTCATATTTATTTTTTAAACATTTATCAAAAATGTTAATGGTATTAGATTGCTGACATAAATCAAAATAACTATTATTATGACAACTATTAATAAAAACATACTTAATACATAGCTACTATCAACTTTGTCAGTACGCCCATACACTTCTTAGCAACACGGGAACATGTGACGTCACCTGTTCCGTAGATTTTCTATGGAGCTTTTCCGGACGATGCGCCGCCACACATCAAACCGACCACTATATCTGTGAAACCACTGATCTTAGACATACCATTTCTTTTGCAATATTTCTTTATCAGTTATAAACTTCTTATTAATGAAATAAAAAAAAAAGCTGTCAACTACCTTATTCTGACAATACTACTTACATGCATACGGGTCGAAATGATAACCTACTTTTTTTTTTATTATTTTTGTATTTTGAAGTCAGTTCAAAACATAAACGGCCAGTCGCAACATACCTTACGGTCCACTTTTTTCCAACAAGTACTTAGCGTAAAATTCAACTTAATTAATCTATTTTTCTATGCACCTATATTTATTTATTTTGTAGCCGCAAAAAGCACAACCTGGCGCGACTGATCGTATTTTTATGGGCACAGAGATAGGTAGTATTTTTTTAAAATATTTTTTTAATGTTTTTTTGAGTGTGCGGCTTTTGTCAAATCAGGTGGTAGCTGATTATGTATAGTCGGTACTAGCCACCGTCTCATACGCTTTCCAAAGTAGTTATTGGTCTTCGGAATTTCGTATTTTCTTTTTGTGGATTGACGAGTTGAGTAGCCGTAAACCCTTTAGGTACCAAGTAGGTATGTTATGTTATTGATGTTGCACACCAATTTTTTGAATTCTGCAGGTTCTTCTACCGTGTAAAGTACTGACTTACACCAGTTCTCCAGCAGTCTCTCAGATGTCGTGGTAGAGAGTTTTCCATCAGCATTTATGACCATCAAGATATCTGCTTAACCAATGGAATAGATAAATATAATATACCCTAATGAATTGTTGTAGACCCTCAGAGATATAACGCCGCTTGACAGATTAATAAATACGTAAAGAATTTGTAAATTATTATTTGCAAATATTGTAGGTATTAATAATTGAAACATTCAATTCTTCATTCATTGATTTCTTGTTATTACAAGATGATTAGATTTTTAAAATATTACGATTAGACGAAATTTATCTGATATTGGTAACAATAACATTGTTGATCAAACAAAAAATATAAAGTGAGTGAAAGGCAGTATCTCTAATAAAATGGTGAATACAGAAAAATATTAAATTTTAACGATTTTCACATGAATAGAATATTAGAATATTATAAACAACCGTACATAAATACAATAAACAATCATGGCCCGAGCACAAATATTCGTGTTTATTACACATACAACTGCCCGGCCGGAACTCGAACCCAAATCAAATCAAGCCAGCAAGGCAGGCATACCTTGTACTGGACTGAAACAACTTATATACCATGTTCTTAAGCAAAAAAGATTATTATGAGACCGGGACCAAAAAATCACGTCTAGATCAAGCTTCACGCCTGAGAGGTAGTTGCGAACGCGTAAATATATTATTGCAAAGGGGATGCTACTGTACAATGCCCGATTACCTTGGTATTAACGGTTTTAATCGGTATTCTATACTGTGCTTTGGAATAATATTCTAGGGTAATTCTGTAAACATTAACAGTACATTTGTTCTACAAAAACGATGTATTAGAATAATCTATAGTAAATGTAGTGATGAAACTTTAAGACCTATATTTAAAGAAAAACAAATACTAACACTATGTTGCATATATATTTTAGAAATTTGCAAATTTGTTAGGAGTCGTAAATCAATGTTTCCAAATAAATCAGATTATAGAGTAAGAAAAGTTCCAATGCGACGTTATGATGATTTGTTACTACTTACCACAGTTCCATTCCAAAATTTTCGAGAAAAGTACCTATGTGTCTGCAAAATACGAATCTATAATAATTTACCTGTACTATTGAAAGATCTTCCTGATTATGGGTTTGCAAATTCTTTAAAAAGGTGGCTTTTAAATAATGCATTTTATGATATTAATGAATTTTTAAACTATAATAAAAGTATGAATATATTATTATGACATAAAAATTAAGAAAAAATTCTGACGTATTCATAGGATTTTATTATTGTATGCCCGATAAGGGTAACTGTTCGCTACTCACTGTATTGCAATAACACCTAGCTTTAAGAAACTTTGTAACAGTTTGACAATAAATATGTTCGATTCTATTCTATTCTATTAATACGCTGTTATGGTGAGCTTTCACGGGCGAGCCATTTGGCCCACGCTAGCTAAATATCAATTCTCAAAAACCCGTTCGTGAATGTCGAAATCCGTGCAGTACCGGAAGACCAGCGCCGAGGCTCCAACCAGTGCCTCGACGTTATGCTGAGTGGGGACCTTTCAACGTCACCTAGTTGTAATTTAGTTACATAAAAATATGATTAATGTGTAAACCTACTTAGTGTGGCGTTGAATAAACGTATTTCTTTCTTTCAGTATTCCAAACGCTTGAAATACCATTGTGCCGCGACATTGGCGCGCGGGCCGATTGGCACGCTCGTGAATCCGCCACATAACAGCGTCCTTAGGTATTAACCCTTACAGATGAAATCACTTGCTCGTATCGTCTGCAAGATATTTCAGACGAGGTTTACGAGGTTTTTGCATACCTATCTCGATCACGAGACTTTCGCGTGGGTTTCATTATACTTACTTACCTATCTCCCTGTGATTATATCTGATTACAAACAGTAATCACGTATTGTTTGATTGATTTTAATGCGCAGTTTCGACCTTTTTTAATTTGCTATGAGAATCGCAATTTAAGGAAAATAGGATAAACAGCTCACCCTGACAATAAAATTTCATAGTATACTCGACAGCACTTCAAGCGTAACAGTTTGACTCCAATATCGCCCTTACTCAGTTCGTAATAGAGGCGGTTTTTGTAATGAAACTGTTTCAATTGTCATCTTGTCGTCTATGCAGTCACGAACACATGTACTTACTTACCTCTCACTATTCGTAACTCTTATTTTACAATAAGTAAGTAGAAACACCCATGTAGAAAGGCTTGTGCCCAGCAGTAGCAAGTTTATAAGCTGGCGATGATGATGGTGAAGAGTCACGAGTAGCGAGAAACAGGTAAGTACAGTCACGAGCACTAAGATGTATACACTTTTGACAGTGAGTGACTCTTATTATGAAGAGAATAAGGCATACAAGTCAAAAGTGTTTACCTACATCTTAGTGCACGAGCACTGGACATATTATTGCTCTACCAAAATTGATAGCGAAAGAGCACTTTGATAGGAAGTTGTCCGTGACTACAGTGAAGTGTGATGGGTCACACAAGAGTAAACTCTCAGCAACTAAGGAACAGCCTTTTAACTGTAAAGTTGCAACAATCATAATGTGCGTTCCCATTGAGGGTCCACATCGGAATTTTGAGCTTTTGAATGTGTCACCCTTTAGTAAAAGTTCTCAAACGATTGTAAATTGAACCACTAATTTGTAAAAGTCAGCACTCAAAAGTTACATTCAGTTAAAGGTGGACCCTCAGTCGTGACTGACCGGTATCCATATTTAATAATCTACCTAAAATTTACAACTGTTGTAAATGGCTACTCTTAGTAAAAGATTTGTAAAACTAATTTCATTAATTGTCACTCCTTCCTGCTAAGTCAATAAGAAAATGTAGCATCTAGAAGGTGGTCCCTCAATTGATCGCGATAAATTCATATTAAGTGAGAACAACAGTAATAATTAAAATATAGGTATTACTGACAGTTAGTAAAAGTACTAGAACCAATGTAAATTCAATCTCTAGTTTGTAAAAGAAGCTATTCAAAAGTTTCAATCGATTAAAGGTGGTCCCTCAATTGAAACGCTTGTCATAAAAATAAATCAATTTACGTAACATTTGGTTGAGAACTAGACAATTGCTATAGCCTATTCGTTAGTAAAAAAAATTAACTAACTATTGCTCCACCGAACAGTATAAACAAATGTACCGTTTTACTTAAAATACAAATCAAACTGCTGTGAAGAAATACTACGGTCGAGGTGACCACATATTAGGATTTTATGGGATAAGTAAATAAAAATAATTACTGTTTGTTGACATTATTCATGTATTATTTTTAGGTTTGACATATCTTAGCTAATCAAATCACAATAAGAACATCAATCACAATGAAAAAGGTTGTTAAATGATGTTTTAATAAATAAAAATTACACTGCACTGACAATATTACCCTGATCTTTTTAACCGACTTCAAAAATAAGGAGGTTATATTTTCCAATGTAGGTATGTATTTTTTTTTGTATTTTTTGTACCGATTTCTCCGTCAATTGTGAACCGATTTTTAAAATTATTTTTTTATTCGATATAATATACTCCAGAGGTGGTCCCATTGTCACTAAGCCCTGATCTAATGATGGGATCCCAAGGAAATCGAGGCCGAACCTCAAATTCATAGGCATGTATGACATGCCTTACTGTTTTCCCAAAGCTATTCAAGTATTTGCTGCTGTTAGTCATCATCTCATATTAATGAGCTGATGATTGAAGGTACAACTCATTAACGATTAGGAGTTAGAAGATAATTCTTTCACTATATATTTCAACCAAAGACTGAGAGACAGACAAGTCGATAGTGCTGATGGTCATCCATCTTGCTTTGACCTTAGGAAATCACTTGCTAAGCATGCTAAGCTGTTTCCAGAGACAATAGACAGTGAAGCACGAACTCCAGAAAATACATTTTAGGAGGTAAGTACCTAGCTACTGAATTTTAATTATTTTTTCCTTATGTGTTTTGAAGTCGGTTTTATATTTGTTAAAAGAAAAAACAATACAAACATTACAAAAAGTATTACTACTAATTTGACACTACTGTCAATTAGTAGTAATGTTTAAATTATTAATTTGACGAGAGTCCTCCAAACGAATCATTTTTTAAACATACTATAATAATAATAATAATTCATTTATTTCATATTAACTATATATATATTGCATTTACATTAATTACATTTTATTAGTTATGTTAGTAACAATATTAACTTAAAGTATACGCTAAGGTAGCTTGGCGTATGTTTAAAAAATGATTCGTAAGTCAAGCGTAAGTCGTCGCAACAGCGTATGCTCTCATTAAAGAAGTAGTGACATCTGTAATTGATGTCACCGGCGCTAGCTGCGGGAATAAATTCAATAGCCCCAACTAATTTGTAAAAAATTTGTTTAATTTTGTTCGTCCGACTTGATCGTCAAATTTTGCAACTTCCGACATCCAATGTCGTTGATGTAAATTTGGCAACTTCGCGCCTGCAGTGGTTTAAATTGTGTAAAAGTAGATAACTTTTATATTAAATAAATCACGGTGCTCTTTAAAATTAATCTCGGGATTTGAGATATAGCCAATTTATTCTTTCGATACATGAAATCAGTGTAAGTACATTAATAACTCTAATTAATTCCGACCTCTGGATATTACCATTTGCCACAAATTTACATCGAAAATTATCATTTTTGTCATAAGTTTCACACAACAAATATTATTATAGTCAACCTTCAGAGATGGACATATGTTTCCGTTTTTAATAAATTTTACATTTTCATTATACGCTACTTGATTTAAATGACACATCTAAAAATTATATTAACAAATTACCTCGGACGATCAATTTCAAACAAAAATTTTACAAATTAGTTGGGGCTATGGAATTTATTACAGCAGCTAGCGCCGGTGACATCGGCCATTACAGATGTCACTACTTCTTTAATGAGAGCATACGCTGTTACGACGACTTTCGCTTGAAATTTGACGTAAGTCCTCCAAACGAACTAATTTTTATACATACGTACTGTCAAATTAGTAGTAATGTCTGAATTAAAAATCGACCATCAGACGACCGGCTGGCCGAGTGGTCTGTACCATTATTTCTCTGTTATCTAGTATCTATACCACAAGCTCTTAATGATGCTTACTTTGGGCTAGATAATAGGTGTGAGTGTATGAATGTTATTATTATTATTAAAAAGATCAGGGTAACATTGTCAGTGCAGTGTAATTTTTTTATTATAACATCATTTAACAACCTTTTTCATTGTGATTGATGTTCTTATTGTGATTTGATTAGCTAAGATATGTCAAACCTAAAAATAATACATGAATAATGTTAACAAACAGTAATTATTTTTATTTACTTATCCCATAAAATCCTAATATGTGGTCACCTCGACCGTAGTATTTCTTCACAGCAGTTTGATTTGTATTTTAAGTAAAACGGTACATTTGTTTATACTGTTCGGTGGAGCAATAGTTAGTTAATTTTTTTTACTAACGAATAGGCTATAGCAATTGTCTAGTTCTCAACCAAATGTTACGTAAATTGATTTATTTTTATGACAAGCGTTTCAATTGAGGGACCACCTTTAATCGATTGAAACTTTTGAATAGCTTCTTTTACAAACTAGAGATTGAATTTACATTGGTTCTAGTACTTTTACTAACTGTCAGTAATACCTATATTTTAATTATTACTGTTGTTCTCACTTAATATGAATTTATCGCGATCAATTGAGGGACCACCTTCTAGATGCTACATTTTCTTATTAGACTTAGCAGGAAGGAGTGACAATTAATGAAATTAGTTTTACAAATCTTTTACTAAGAGTAGCCATTTACAACAGTTGTAAATTTTAGGTAGATTATTAAATATGGATACCGGTCAGTCACGACTGAGGGTCCACCTTTAACTGAATGTAACTTTTGAGTGCTGACTTTTACAAATTAGTGGTTCAATTTACAATCGTTTGAGAACTTTTACTAAAGGGTGACACATTCAAAAGCTCAAAATTCCGATGTGGACCCTCAATGGGAACGCACATACAATCATAAGGGTATACGGTAACCGTTTGCTGTGTACCTGTATGTCTTATGTAAGAAATAAGATTTCTACCTGCATTAAATGAACTAATTCGCTACTACTAACTATGCTCCTCAAACAATTCATGCATTATCAACTTGCAATACCACTAGATTTAGGGCAAACTCAAGTTAAGGGTAGGTAAAATTTCCTCTGTGGTATAACGTCGCTGGGCGTGCAAGACCGCGTAAAAGCAGTTTGCAATACCGCATATTTACAAAAGTCGCGCATTAGCGCTGATTCGTTTATGCGATGCGAGATTCTCATTAAGCAACACCTAGAGAAATCTCAAACAAGTCAAAGAAATGTGTAGAAATATCCAAGATATTAACTTTTTTCTTCCATCATGTGAAATAAACAAAAAGCACATACGCAGTATTGCACGCTCAACGACGATAAGCATGAAAGTAATTAAGGAAAAGCCATTTAGAAATTTTTGTACATACAGTGCGGCCCTGGATAAAATGCAATCTCGAAGGATGTGATAGTAGATAAAATAATATCAATAAAAAAAAATATAAATCATCCGATCTTTGATTATTTATGAAAGGAAAGTACCTAAATACTAAAATTCTAAAATTTGTAAAAATATAAATTAGTTTATGCTGCTATTTCCCAATTATCTTAAAATTACTAAGTTTCGCTCGCAGCTCGTAACGGACAGTATGACACAGAAAGGCCGTTTCGTTTCGACCTTTTTTTGTTCTTCCAGCGGGCTCCGCTTGACTCTTCCGCGATTGAAGGAAATGATCGTTGCTAGAGTTAAATAGACTCAGCAATGACCCTGCTCAGTTTGTGGTCGAGCTCTCTAAGAGGATGGTCATGGAAGAAAGACTAATGTTTCGGAACCAGCAACGCCTCCTCCTTCGGCTCATTGAGGAAGAGTGTGTTTAAAAGGAAATATGTTACAAGGTGTTAGGCCACCTGCCTTCGTTTCCGAGAGTTTAAGTATCGTTTTAAGTATCTAACCTAAAACAGTCTAAGGGCCCCTTGATAGAATTTGCTACAGGCTCCGCGCTGGCTTAATCCGGCACTGCAGGTGGCAGTGCTCATCACCTTAAACACGATTTGTTGAAAAATAAATTTGTGATCACGAAAAAAAATCAGCTGTTCCATACAAACAGGCCGTGTAGATATACAACAGGGATGCTGCCTAAGTTTGATTATGGCGCTAATTTTCACAAATTCGGAAATATACGCTACTGTTACCCATAAAATAAAATTCAAACTTAAAATATATGGAATATTGTTGAAGTTGTACTGTTTTGAAAATTTTAAAAATGGTCATATTTTATTTTCTAATTTTATCAAAAATGTTAATAATATTAGATTGCTGACATCAATTAAAACAACTATTATTAATGACAACTATTAATAAAAACATACTTAATACATAGCTCAATTTTGTCAGTATGCCCATACATTTCTTAGTAATATGGGAACATGTGACGTCACCTGTTCTGTAGATTTTCTATGAAGCGTTTTTGGACGACGCGCCGCAACACATCAAACATACCACTATATCTGTGAAACTATTGATCTTAGACTTACTATTTGTTTTGCAATGTTTATTTTTGAGTAATAAACTTCTTATTTATGAAATAAAAAAAAACTTGACAACCACCCAATTTGTATGAAACAGTATCTAATTTTTTTTCGAGATTTCAAATTTACGTGTTTAGGGTGACCAGTACTGCCAATAGCCTTTGTATTCGAGACCGTCCCCACTCTTTATAATTATAGCATTGTTCTTGTCCCATAAGCTCTCAATATAACGCTTTCTTTGTAACATAATACGAGACGTTGTATGTTTCCCCTCTTATTGTATAAACTGTAAATAATAATAAAAATACTGATATTAGCTGACACAAATAATTTATCAAGGAAAATATTAAACGTAACAATTGAATTTCATTAAATATTATTTAACTATATAATTTCATGTCACTATTAAAAATAACAATACTTCTTTCTCCTTTTCAAGACTGGGTAGTCTAGCTAAATAGGTTTACTTAGCTTGCAGTGACGACTGAAAGAAAAGTTTTTTTTTTAATTTATTTTACATACATTTTATATTAAGTGCACAATGGCCCTAATTCTGGCGAACACATGCTAAGTTAAAATTTAAGTTCAGTCTATTTCTTTCTTTCAAAATGAAAAAGAAAAGGATGGCAGTCATATAAATTGACATTTAGAAAGGTGCGTTCAATTTTCGACCTTGTTGAACGTGCTAAAATGCAGTGTTTAGGAGGCACCTCCGTACATGCCGTCTAAAAGTGTCTATGGTTTCTTTGAAATCTATCTAAATTTAAGTGACAGCTCTAAACAGATTCTTGCTATCTTTTTCCTATTACTTATTGCGAGAAAGAGATATACTGTACTTAAATTTAGAATTAAAGTGTGCTCCCAGAATTAGGCCCAATATCTCAGACATGCCAATAATTAGGATATTAATTAGTACGTTAACGATACTAATAATATTCGTTAACGCCGTCTAGATTTTTTATATGCCTATACTTAAGCCGACAAACTGGAATTCCAGTAATCTGGTGCTAGGCAATTGCTTATCAACTATGGACACTCAGCGATGCCAAAACTTGATGAATAATCCCGAGTTATAGCGCTGAGAAAACACATTGAAAAGGATCATCATCATCACCACAGTTTATTATACGCCCCACTGCTGGGCAGAGGCCTTTCTACATAGAAGAATCACATGAGGAGCTTAGGCCGTAACACTAACGCTGACCCAAAGCAGATTAGTGGGTTAAGATGGTTGTAGTAACAACCGGGACCAACGACTTCCGAGCACGGAGCAGCTGAGATTATAAATTTTTAATGACCCATCCCGGGTTCGACCATGGCGAAAGTTGCTTTGTTTTCGTAATCGAAACCAGAGCGCTACAAAACCACTACGCCACCGAGCTCCTCGTGATTAGGATATCGTTGCTTAATTTTTGTTATCATAAAAAAGGATTGCCTACGTAAACGGAAAACTAATCAGATAACCTTATAACAGATTTAATTTAAAAAAAATATAAAATACTACATAATAATGCTATCAATGACACGTAGATAGACTCGATTCAGGTTTTAAAAGACCACCAAAACCTACATAAGGAAAAATTATAATAGTTTTCAATTAATTATTTTAAAAATAAGTTTTATTTTGATATATTTTATTTGGAATGTCGACAATTTAAAAGCCATACAGCTCTTGAGATTGAGAGAGAAGATCTCTCTTTTCATCAGACTGTAGCTAATAAATAAATCTATTTCCTTCACCACCTTCTTTTTTACTCTGTAGATTAAAGTGTTAAATAGAGAATATACGAGAAGCATCCTAGTCATTTGAAAACGATCAGAACCTGCATTTAGGAATATCACCATTTTCTACATAACTAACTAATATAGTTACTGTTCATTTCATTGTATATTAAGTGTTTCAATTACCTCTTTTCCTACGTGAATAGCTAAGTGCATGTCTTCCGCGTGACCTGATATTCTTATAAATGCTGCACCATCGTTTTCAACTGTCACCATAGTACCCGAACAATTATTTCCGTCACTCTTCCCACTGATGACATCACAGTAATTGCCTGCTGGTAGTCCGGTCTGAAATTGGAGATGAAAAGCACTTTATAGTTGCTGGTAAACTCTAGATTTCAAAACAAAGAGCTTAATTTGAGAAGTACCCATAAACCATACAGCTTTCCTATTGTTGAGAAGAAGTCCGCCAAGTTTGTTATTCATATACAGGTGCCGACAGTAAGAAAAAAAAATAAAGTGATAAAACTAGCATTATCACTTATCTAATCTCCCTACGTAATACTATTATAAGACAGAAGGTAGACTAAAAAAGATAAGACTTGCAATAATCAACGTAAAAATGAAAAATATAATTTAGACTACGTAAGAAGATAAACCTTTATTAGCTTGTGGACGCGCCGCTTTTTAAATTCTCTCTATAGTATACAAAATTCATTCATAATTCATAACACACCGCATTTGCTCACTCATTCCCTCAATCGTTCCAATCCGATCCGCATCTCACTCTCTCTCTCTCTCTCGTTCGCTCTCTCGCTACGCACGGACGTGCCCAGTGTCCTTCCTCATAAGTTAATGTGAAAATATTAGAAAATAAAGTGACCAAGTGAAATTAAACCGAGCTCGGTATCTGTGTAAAAGCTGTGTATGTGATAGCAAAAATATTGTGTGTGAGGTTGGTCAAGGGAGTTGACCACAGTACCAGGCAAGCTATCGAAGACGGAGATCCTCCAAAGACCAGGTACCTGTACCCCTTAATTCCCTACCAACTCTTTTGTTCCTTCGACCCGATCAACCTGTGTACCCTTACATTAATAACTAAACAAAATTACTCTAATTAAACACACATTTGCTACACATTCTAGCCCACGTCGCACGATTACCTATTTAATTCGATTACGCACTTGATATACAAATTATGATTACTATCGCCTTTGTATATTTTCAAATACGCATCATATAACTCATATAATTACATTTTTATTGAATCGCAATATATTTCGATAAAAATATTTAAATTCCTAACCGCAAAGCGCATCGTTCTCGCTCACTCACCTACTTAATTAGCTATATCTATCTCTCTCGCACGCACGCCAACTTCCACGCATTTCAACTCGCAAACTTCTACTTATTCGCAAGCAACGACTTCGGTTTTGCTAGCCGCCATTTTTAACCAATACAACTATTTAATATTTAGGTATCGAACTCTTTCGTAAACAATATTATTTATATTGCTTATATTAAATTTCTCATCGACTACTTAATTACCTTTTGTATTACCGCGTTCGATTTAATTTCGCATAATGAGTAAAAATAAAATAGAAACCGTTGAACAATCCCGACCTGTTCCAAAAATAATATTGCTTGAAGCAAAAAAGAACAGTCTCTTTGAGATATGTAACGAAGTTTACAATCTCAGTAAAGGTATTACAGATAACGCAATTAAAGAACAATTTCTCGCTCGATCTCTTTCTATAGAAAAAGTAAGAACAGATTTTATAGAAACTTTAGACTCTTTAATAATCGCCTATGTTGAAAATAATGTCAGTTCAAACCCTAGCTATAGTGCCTTGAATAGGTTCGATGAACTCTATTGTTACATTAAACAAGCCCTAAACTTGTGTAAACAAAAAAGTGATATATCAACTTCCGCAGAGAGAACCGACTTATTACTCCGTAAACTACCACCCTTACAATTAGCTACATTCGATGGTACTCCTACAAAATGGCCTACATTTTATAAAAACTTTAATAGTTTAATTCACACAAATACGCGTCTTTCAGATGCTGAAAAGATTCAATATCTCTTAGGATGTCTCTCAGGTAAAGCACTTTTAGTCTGTTCTGGTATTTCTGCTACCTCAGAAAATTATAGTATTATTTGGAATGCGCTAGTCGATAAATTTCAAGATAAAAGAATACAAGCGTCAATGTACTTAGATCAGCTGTTGCACTTTAAGCCTTATCAATCGCTCGACTCATTCATTGATCATTTTTGTTCAGCAGAGGCTGCATTACGTCGCTTAGATATACAAGATTTATCGGACTTCACAATTACACATGTCGCACTCAGTAAACTCGATAAAGAAACTCTCAATCTATTTGAAAATTCACAGAGAAATAATAATTTGCCTTCATTCAATGATTTAACGACATTCGTGAAAGAACAACATAAAATCCATACTCTACGGCGCACCCCTCAAAGTGATTCTTTCAATAAACCGCAACAAAGTAAATACCAAAATATGCATTCAAACAAAAATAATTTTATGCCAACTAAACCTAAATTAACGCATACGTTTCACGCTAACACAAATACCTATCCGTCGTACAATTCGCAATTACACCCTATTCAACAACGGTCATGTGTTATTTGCAAAAATAATATGCCGCATCCATTGTATAAGTGTGACTTTTTTAATAAACAAACTCCTCAAGTAAGACTTGAACTAGTAGAACAACACAAATTCTGTAAGAATTGTTTAGGCTTTCATGATTTTAGTTTTTGTAAATCACAAAATACGTGCTCAGTATGTCAAAGGAAACATCACTCTCTATTACACATGGGTAATATAAACTTTAATTCAAACGCGTTAAGGCATAAATTTCCACGCAGTTTCGCTGTCACTCCCGCTACCGAGGCTACCGCAGCGCCTTCGCCGCTCGGTGTCGCGCCGTCCCTTTCGCACTCGCATGACGGGCCGCTTCCTTCAACTTTGGCCGCCGCAAACAGTACGCGCGTAAATATGAATGATCTAGCGTTATCAGTGACAACTCAAAATAGTAATTATGTAACAGATACAACTGTACTTTTACCAACCGCTATAGTTCATGTTTATAATGGTAACGAAAGGAATAATATACGTGTTTTTCTCGATACGGGTTCAATGTGTCACTTCATATCAAAGGAATGCTGTGATCGCTTAAACTTGAAAATACAACCTATTGCTTCGACAGTAAAGGGCATAGGACAAACGCAAAGTGCTTCTCTAGGTTTCGCAACATTAAAAATATATTCTCGCTTTGACCCTCGCTGTTTTTATACAATAACCGCACGCGTAATAGATACTATTACAGATTGTTTACCCAATGCACGTATTAATGTCTCGCATCTCAATAATTTACGCTACTTACCTCTAGCAGATGACAGCTTCCATACACCAGCTGGTGTGGACTGTCTTATAGGCAGTGAGCTGTTCCCGTTTTTATTGGGGCAAAATAAAGTCTTCTCACCCAACTCTGACTTAATTGCTGTTGAAAGCACACTAGGCTACCTTGTAATGGGTAAAGCTGAGTGTGATCCTAGCTTCGCGCGTCATCGCTATACCGCTACCGCCACTGCACCCGCAAACGTATCACGCACCGCTAAAACATTCTTTTGTAACTCTGAAATGTCAGAGTTAGTATCACTTACTCAACGGTTCTGGGAATTAGAGAACGTGCCGTCTAAAAAACATATCAGTCCGGAAGATGAGATATGTGAGCAAATATTTAAATCTACTTATTCACGCGACAAAACTGGTAGATATACTGTACACTTACCATTTAAAGAGGACCCGTCGAACCTTGGTAACTCGCACGCCACTGCTAAACACCGCTTCTTACATCTGGAAAAGAAACTAGAGGCTAATCAGGATTTACGCACAGATTACAACACCACGCTACAAACTTATATTAATGATGGTTATTTGTCAAAAATACAGAATCCCGCTACAAATATTAATTGCTATTATATACCGCACAGAGCAGTCTATCGCCCTGAAAAACAAACATCTAAGACACGCATTGTACTTAACGCTAGCGCAGCCACTTCGACAGGGAAGTCCCTGAATGATATTTTGTATGCAGGACCCAACTTACAAACCAACATTTTCGATTTACTTATCAACTTACGCATGTTCTCTATCGCTGTCACTAGTGACATAGAAAAGATGTTTTTCCAATGTAAATTGTTCTCGCAACATCATGCTTTTCAACGCATATTATATAGGTTTGATCGCAACACACCGCTAGAAACATACGAATTTAATAGAGTATCGTTTGGTATATCTAGTTCACCTTACCTCGCCATGAGAGTATTACGGCAGCTCGCAGCTGACAGTCGCGCACAGTTTCCACTCGCCGCTTATGAAACTGAACACCATATGTATACAGATGACTATCTAAGCTCAATTGACGGATTACCTGACGCTGAAAAGACATATCAAGAGATGGTCGCTATGTTCAAAGCAGGAGGTTTTAATTTAGTTAAATGGATGTCGAACAGCCCGACACTTATGAGTAAGATTTCTTCGTCACATAAATTATCTCCAATTGTCAATTTCGACTCTGACGCTAATACGAAAATAGTAGGAACTCACTGGTTACCTTCTGATGATACTTTTCGATATAAAATTAATGCGACGGCACGAGAATGTACAAAACGTAACATACTTTCTGACACCGCACGATTATTCGACCCACTCGGTCTCATAGGCCCTGTCACCGCATTTATGAAATTGCTTGTCCAAGAATGCTGGAAGTTAGATTTAGATTGGGACAGTGAAGTACCTTCTTCTATCTCCACTAAATGGAACCAATTCCATAAAGAACTCAATTTGTTAGAACAGATAAAAATCCCGCGTCATGTTGGCCTCACTCGAAGTTCTTACGTCACTCTAATTGGATTCTCAGATGCTAGCGAATCGTGTTACGGCGCTTCAGTATATATCCGCACCTCAAAAAATGAAAACACAATAGGTTATGTGTACTTACTCACCTCAAAATCACGTATTGCGCCGCTAAAGAAACAGTCACTTGCTCGACTCGAACTCTGTGCTGCGTTGTTATTATCTAATTTACTCACCGCTGTTACTCAAACTATAGAAAAACGCTGTAAGATACAAAGAATATACGCCTTTTCCGATTCAACTGTAACATTAACTTGGATCCACTCTCATGCTTATAAGTTTCACACTTTTGTTGCCAACCGAATTACAGAAATCAATTCAAAATTACCCGCATCTCATTGGTATCACGTCAGTGGAAATGATAATCCAGCTGATGTTATCTCTAGACCTATAACCCCTAAAAAATTATTAAATTATAACCTTTGGTTTCATGGACCTAACTGGATTTCACTGCCTTTCAATCAATGGCCTATTCAGCCTTTCCAAGTTCAATCACATAATTTTTTGGAAACTAAGATTTGTTCACTTCATGTAGAATCTGTTACTACAGTAACACATTTTTTAGATAACTTAATCGATCGATGTTCTAACTGGTTGAAATTATTACGTTCGCTTGTTTATATTATGCGCTTTTCAAAACTACTATCATCTCGAGG
This sequence comes from Nymphula nitidulata, assembly GCA_947347705.1. NCBI lineage: Eukaryota > Metazoa > Arthropoda > Insecta > Lepidoptera > Crambidae > Nymphula > Nymphula nitidulata. The sequence continues at coordinate 8,056,367 of OX374627.1, forward strand.
TGGCATTACCACCATGGACTTAGACAAAGCGGAATTGTTACTCTTATCTTTCATTCAACGAAAACATTTTAAGGAAGATCTTATAACACTTGAGAATAAAGGAAAATGTAGTAATTCGTTAATTAAATTGCAACCCTTTATTGATTCTAATAATAATAATATACTTCGTGTAGGAGGAAGGTTATCCCACTCTCAGTTGAATTTTGGCCAAAAGCATCCTATTTTACTGCCCGCTAAAGAAAGGGTAACACAACTTTTAGTTGACTATTATCACTCTAATAATTTACACGCCGGACCCGCATTACTTTTATCAGTACTTAGAAATAAATATTGGATTATTGCAGCCAGAAATTTAATCAGGCAAAGAGTACACAAATGCAATATTTGTTTTAAGCTCAAACCTAATAACTCAAATCCTTTAATGGGAGATTTACCCTCCTTTCGCGTCTCTGAAGTGAAGGCTTTTGTTTACACTGCTGTGGACTATGCAGGCCCATTTTTTATTACTCATTTAAGACACCGTGGTGTAAAATCGCATAAGGCATACATTTGTCTTTTTGTATGTCTCACCACAAAGGCTCTTCATTTAGAGCTAGTTTCGGACCTCAGTTCAGACCTTTTTCTTTCCGCATTTAAACGTTTCATCAGTAGACGAGGTCCAGTATCTATGATCTATAGCGATGGTGGAACTAATTTTATTGGTGCTAAACGCAAACTAGATGAAATTTATACTTTTTTACAGTCCACTTCAAACAAAAACTATATTGAAAAGCACTTAGCTGAGCAACGCATTCAGTTTAAACACAGTCCGCCTTATGGACCTCATTTCAACGGACTTTGTGAATCAAATGTTCGTTGTGTTAAAACACACTTATTCAAAGTTATAGGTACACAAATTCTCACTTTTGAGGAGATGTATACAATTCTTGTTCAAATTGAAGGTCTTCTTAATAGCCGCCCTCTCTGTGTTTTGGGGTCAGATCCCTCAGATATATCTGCTCTGACTCCTAACCATTTTTTAAATGTTACACCATTGAAATTTCTCCCCGCAGAAGATGTTACTCAAATCTCTGATAATCGTTTAACGCGTTACCAATTATTAGATAAAATTGTACAATCATTCTGGCGCAGATGGAGCCAAGAATATCTGACTTCCCTACAGCAGAGAGAGAAATGGAATTCTCCTTCCTCTCCTATTAAAATAGGAACTGTTGTTGTAGTTAAGGATTTAAATGCTCATCCTCTTTGTTGGCCACTTGCTATAATTGAAAAACTTTATCCGGGTAAAGATAATGTAACAAGAGTTGTGCAGGTTAGAACAGCTACTGGAAGCTATATAAGGCCAATAGTTAGAGTTTGCCCATTGCCCACTCAATAAATTAATTTCAAGTTTACTTAAATATTAATAGTTGTAGTTATAAGTAAGTCTATTAACAAATTAATAACAAAATTCTTAACAAAAAGTTTAGTACATATAATAAATATATGTTTGTTTGTTTTTTTTACTTATTACTTAGAGGAACACCTCTAGGCCGGGGAAGTTGGACGCGCCGCTTTTTAAATTCTCTCTATAGTATACAAAATTCATTCATAATTCATAACACACCGCATTTGCTCACTCATTCCCTCAATCATTCCAATCCGATCCGCATCTCACTCTCTCTCTCTCTCTCGTTCGCTCTCTCGCTACGCACGGACGTGCCCAGTGTCCTTCCTCATAAGTTAATGTGAAAATATTAGAAAATAAAGTGACCAAGTGAAATTAAACCGAGCTCGGTATCTGTGTAAAAGCTGTGTATGTGATAGCAAAAATATTGTGTGTGAGGTTGGTCAAGGGAGTTGACCACAGTACCAGGCAAGCTATCGAAGACGGAGATCCTCCAAAGACCAGGTACCTGTACCCCTTAATTCCCTACCAGCTTGATTACCTGCAGCTTCTGTTCCAAATCCCTTCCCTGGACGTTGAATGCTATAAAGCCCTTATTTCCTCGACTAAAGGCAATTTGATTATCGCCATTATCCCACCAGTTTTCAAAATTTGTACCCCTCACAATATTCCTGAAGGCGACCATCTGATATATCTGACGCCAGCGATGTTCGCATACCCATCCATTGCCACATGTGTCATCCTGGAGCCAGATAAAAGTGTTCTTAAATTTCATAAATCAAACAAATTCCACTAAAGAACAAGGAAGAAGAAACGTTTTTATTTTTATTTTTGTATTTGGAGCTTTTTAGTCCTGTTTAAGCTGATTTGTCATTGCGGCTTGAAAGATCTATTGTGACTTGCCGCCAATAGTTAAGCCTTGATTTGGACACTTTTATATAAATTTTAAGATTTTCCCAACCTCTAAATATCATTTGGGTCGATAATGTATCTCCACGGATGAAGGCTTCGTTTGTGGATAAAAGGTCCACACTCCTAAGAAACGCTAGACGTAACGCGACGATATTATCGTGAACGTCCACGGTACAACGATAACACAGGGAAGTATATTATATAAAAATATATGAAGACGCCTTTAAATTTCCGTGGACGTGGACGTTATAACGTGCACGTCTTACGTCCTATTGTTATCGTTGTACTGTGGACATCCACGATAATCTCGTCGCGTTACGAATTATACAAGCGCACAATTGGTACCGATTATATAGGAAAAGTGTCAAAAAGGTTGGTAATGGTTGTTCACACGTATCCATAAATGTTTGCTTAAGATTTAACAAATATTTTTAAAGTCTATAAAAATCTTTGCTTCGCAACGGTTGTTGGTTTAATCACAAAACCTTTGCTGAGGGCAACGGAACAATTCCTGGCGATGCATGTAAACAAAAAAAGTGACGACTACACGAAGCTAGCTGTCAAAACAAACTTAGAACATAAGAACGCTATGAAATTTCTGTGTCTTTTACAATTCCACAATTATGTTTATACGCATTATTTTCTGAGTACAGTCGCAATAGCAATCCCTTTCAGTTTAACGTTCGTTGCTGCTACAAACAATGATATCGTCAAATTCCTTTCATATTCTAGTGATGATTATACTACCTTTCTTAAGGTTATACCCCGAATATTAAATTTCACTGATTTTTATATACACTGACGCGAACTTGTAGTTAAGTTTACTTTATTACCAAAGTCTATTCTAATTTCAAAGTTTAAGAAAGCATTATTGAAGTTTCCATCAATAAAAATTTAAGTGACTTTTACCTCATTAATAGTTGGTGAGATAATATTACCCTCTTTATCGCTAGGTGGGCCCTGTTCTTTGTTATCAAAGAAGAAGCTGCTCATGACTCGAGGCTCTCCATAGGGGTGAGCCAACATAAATGCTATTGCCGCCTGTAATGAAAGAAATATACATATAGAAGGATAGAAAGATTTTCATTATTATTATATATTTTTCAAATTGAATGAAAGACGTGATATAAAATTTGATGATATAAAATTTAAGTCGGTATTTCAAAAACGAGATAATAATTCAATAAATTAATAATGTTTGTATATTAATTTAATGATATTTTAATATCTATAGTTTATGAAATAGTTTACCTTATATGGTCTGGACTCCTTATATGTTAAAACATCGCTGTTTCTCTGTGTATCATGGTTATCAATAAAAGCTAAAGCCATGTCACTGGGTGATAATGCCCATTGCTCACCCCATGTCACCAGCCATTTCAGGGAATTCTTACCACGGAACACGGTTTTAAGCTCCGAACTCACCTAAAAGTATAAATATAATTGCGATAAACTCAAACTATAAACGGGATCAAATGTTTCATTAATGTGACTATCGACGTTAATTCTACTTATTTTACTTACTCTTAGCAAATAAATAGATAATACTAGCAAAATTTCATATGCTTTGTTAGAATTATTTCTTAATCAATGATAAATTGATTCAAATCACTATACTGAATTGAATTAAATTGAATTAACGTATAAAGAGTCACAATCAATCGGTTGTAACCCTAAATAAGCACTAATGGCCGTGAAAATTATTTTTGATGCTTAATTGAAAGCAAACTGCCACAAAGTTGCACCGTCACGGTCTTCGGGAACTTCGTAAATTGATTCGTACGTGATTTGGCGATAAATTAGTGGAATGTCTTTATGAATGTGCACCAAAGACTCGTTTTTAGACACATTCATAGAGACATTGACACGCCAAGTTAAAAAGAAAATCTTTTTAAAGAAATAAATATCGCATGTCATGAATGTACGTTTAATTCAGGTAATACCACACCACAACCCGTTTCTAAATTCTGTAAAGTGTGAACTTAACTTATTACAAATTATGTTGAGAATTTCTCAAACTTCTTCCATAATTTATTCACGTTTCTTTAAAGGGTAATTAACTTTTCACGTCTCATTTACTTTATAGAACAATGTGACTATTATAACTTTATGAGGCCTAAATTGCTAATTTATTACAAATCTCTTGAGTTTACTGGATATTATCTTTTTAATTATTAAAGGTAGTGTTCGCATATTTTTGTACATATCTACCCAGTATTTAGCTACTGAAAATAAGAATAGCTTACTGCCAATTATGGTTTGGGAAACAGAATTCTAGGTTCATTGATGAAATTAATTTCACTAATAAATGTATTTTCTTTTCTTTTCTTTCTTTTCTAACAAAAAAAATAACTTGTTACTGAAACAAAGTTTAGACTAAAATGTATAATAGGATGAAAGGAAAGAAAAAACGAAGGAAGAATTGGAGAAAACGGTGTATGTATAAGTTACACTAAATGTGATTACTATATATGTGAGTATTATTAAAATTTACCTCGTGATTTAGTAAAAGTGATGAAAACTGTGAAATTCATCACTTTTACTGGTTTTTGTTAATAATTGACTATGTTGTGTGGTAAAAGTAATAAAACAAACAAGAAAAAATCTGTGTTGGTCAATATTTATTAGCAATTAAAGTAATAAACTTATGTACCCTAGGTATATGAGATCAGACAGAGCTGTCCGCGGAAGCCCGACATGGCCGTGGTAGGTGAGAAGTTATAGATTTTTTGGTTTTTTTTTTCTTTTTTGGTCAAACGTGCATTAAATAATTTATTACTTTTGCCTTCAATTTTGGTAATTATTAATAATTGTTGGTGATTATTAATAATTTTCAATTAATCACACAGTAATATAAGTATACCGGATTTCATGTAAAAATAGTAATTTTTGCAGCTGTTGCCGTTAAACACAATCGTGTTTTAATACAAACACGAATTTGTGTTTTAATATCCAGCCGAAGGCGAGGTTTTTAAAAGTGAACACAGTGAATTGAATGTCGATTTGACGCCAATTGGTCTATGTATAAAACAATATTATTATTTTTTAAGTCTGATGTTTGTAGTGACTTAATTGAATGTATGTATGAGTGTAGTTATAGTAGTGTTCTACTCTGTCAAGAAAGTACCGGGAAAAGATCAATAATACACAAAATTATTAAGTAATTAAAATATATCTAAACAAGAAAAAATTCACGTCCTGAGGCGGGGATCGAACCCACGACCTGGGATATCCCTGTGAAAATCCTCTAGTCTATCTGTATTTGCGTTATAAGCTAACGTCCACCCTACAATGTCGAAATGTTCTATTTCAACATCCGAAACGAGTATTTTTACAAATACCTTCGATTCGGTTATGTTGGGGCATTGCTTTCAAATATTCTTAATTTTGATTTTAACATTATTATAAATGTTTGAAAAATTATTTAGTAATTAAAATACAGGGTGGCGCAATAGAACGTGCATATTGCATCATCTTTTTTCGCGGGGTAGAAAGTGCGCGGGCGGGGGGAGCCTGCATCGTTGGGTAGGCGGGTTCATGGAGTTTTAGTCACTATGAGTCACTTCGACGGGAAGCGTCGCGCATTTTGCGTGCGCGCATTTTACGAGAACTCTCGTTCATACATCGTTACTAGGCGTTTGTATTGTTCTGAATATGGACTACGGCAAATTAGTGAAGCTCCGAGTGCTAATGTAATTAAAATATGGTTACAGCGTTTTGAAGAGACTGGTTCAACGTTTAAACCACAAGCAAAAGGTCGTCCAAGAACATCTAGGACCGACGACAATATTGAGAGAGTTATGCAGTCTGTACGAGGAGATCCACAAATGTCTACTCGCAAGAGATCGTCTGTCTTACACTTATCGCGACGAAGGTTGCAACGAATTTTAAAATTGGATCTTAAACTGCATCCTTACAAGCTGCAGTTAACACAAGAATTGAAAGAGTCTGACTTCGGAGCAAGGCTCGCATTTGCTAATGAAATGCTTAATCGATTTTCCAATTTTGACAATATCCTTTTCTCAGATGAGGCCCACTTCCATATCAATGGGTTCGTAAACCGTCAAAATTGTCGTTACTGGAACAGTGAGAATCCCAAACTCAAGCACCAGAAACCACTGCATAGTCCTAAAGTGACAGTATGGGCAGCAATCTCTGGTAGAGGAATAATTGGACCGTTTTTCTTTGAAAATGCGCGGGGGCAAAACGTCACTGTTAATACCGAACGCTATGTTGCGATATTGGAAGGTTTTTTGGCTCCAGAGCTTGAAAATTCAAGAACAGTGAATTCTAGGACTTGGTTTCAACAAGACGGAGCTACCTGTCACACATCAAATGACTCCATGGCGGTTGTGAAACAGATGTTCCCTGGCAGACTGATTTCGAAAAGAGGTGATATCCCATGGCCCCCACGTAGTCCAGACGTGACGCCTCCTGACTTTTTTTTGTGGGGATACCTCAAGAACAAAGTCTACAGCAATAATCCGAAAAACATCGATGAGCTCAAGGAGAATATCCGTGGTGAAATGGCAGCAATTACACCAGCTTTACTGAAGAAAGTTTTCAATAACTTCCGTTTGCGATTAGAGGAGTGTCGTCGTAGAGAGGGTCATCATTTAGACGATGTTATTTTTAAAAAATAAACTTCAGTTATTGTTTAATAATACCTCAGTTTTATTTTAACTATACCTTTTATATTTATTTTTTAATCAATATTTTAAATATGCACGTTCTATTGCGCCACCCTGTATATCTAAACTAGAAAAATGTTTTTGTGTCAAACTGCGGTGATATGCTAAGTACTCCACTGTTGGCTATATTTAATAATCGATTGAGTCAGGGGTATTCCCCAACAAATGGAAGGAGGCCAGAATTGTGCCCGTTTTTAAAAGCGGGGATAAATAATACGTATGTAATTATCGTCCCATATCAATATTGTCTACATTGGCCAAAGTATTTGAATCTCTTATTTACATTTACACACATATCTATAGCCATGTAAGGATTCTTTTGTCCGAACTTCAGCACGGTTTCATTACAAGAAGGTCTACTGATACGAATTTGTTTAATTATATTGATGATACCGCGATGATTATTGGTGATTCTGGTCAGGCTGATGCAGTGTATACAGACTTCTCCAAAGCATTCGACAATGTGAATCATCGTTTATTAATTAATAAATTGGCAGCTCTTAGAGTATGTGGTTCATTGCTGAAATGGTGCAAATCTTACCTCAGTGAAAGACCCTCAGAAGTTGTTATTAACGGAGTCCACTCTGACTCATTTATTGCACACTCAGGAGTTCCTCAGGGATCAAACCTGGGGTCATTGTTTCTTAATGTTTTTATAAATGATATTTCAGCGTCTTTGAATATTCACATTATTATATGTTTGCTGATGATTTAAAAATAATGCGCCGAATTAAAAATATCGACGATGTTAATCTGCTCCAGAACGATATCAACAATTTATCAAATTGGTGCCAAGCTAATAAAATGTTCTTAAATCCTACAAAGTGCTTCCATATAAAATTCACATCTAAGAGACATATAATTGAGTCCTCATATAATATATCTGGCCAATTGCTCAAAAAACTCTGTCAAGTTCGTGATCTGGGAATAATTTTAGCTGAAAATGAAAATGAATGCTTATGTTAGAATCAAATTGGAGTATGGATGTGTGATTTGGTCTCCAAGTTATAAAGTCCATGTAGACGGAATAGAAAATTCAAAAGAAAGTACTCAAATAATTATCATATCGCTTCAAACCTTCAAACGCTTCAAAAGACATGTTAAACACTATATTGACAGATTGAGTTACTTTTAAATGAGTACTTTGAGCTGTAGAAGAGATATTCTGGGCCTTACTTTTCTTTATAAGACAATGAATTGTTTCCTTCACTTTTGCGATGTTAACTTCAGTTGCAGACGTTGATGGCCTTTTTTTACGGAGAGGAATCCTCTTATGGACGATACCCTAAGCCACTAGACTGTTCCAGCGGACCGTCGGCTTAGCGTGGGCCTGTGTGGGGCTCGCCCAGCACCTTATTTTAGCGGCACTGGGAATACCCACTAAACCATCTCCGATTTCCCACTATGCCCATGACGGAGGTGACCAGGGATCTGCCGAAGCAAGTTCACCAAGCCACCTCCGGGCAGCCCTCCCCAAAAACCAACCGAAGTCAGCCTCGAGGGAGAGCGCCAGGCCCCCCTCCAGAACCGGCCGCAGCCACAGACCGCAGCCGGTCCCGGAATGGGGCCCCCGGTACCACCCCAGAACCCGCCGAAGCAGGATCCAAAGTGGCCTTTAGCGCCCATGGAGGTTGCCCAGAGGAAACCCAGGGCAACCCCAGACGTGACGTGACAAGTGCAATGCATGCGTGAGGGGCAACCTTGCCCCCGCACACGCAGCCACGTCTTAGGATAGGGCAACACGGGCAGTCGAAGCCACCCGCCTTGGCCCACTCCACCCTTCAGCACCGGGAAGGATGCCGGAGGTGGCTCCCCACTACAGAGAGCCCCCTAGATATGATATAACTAAAAACAGCACTGTATTTAATATAAATAGCAGATGCAACTCAAACTTCGCGCCAAAATGGAAAACAGTTGTGCCAATCTAACAATAAAAAAAAAAATTTGGAACCATAAACAAATCATTCATTCCCGATACTTTTTGACTGAATGTAAATAAGTGCACATATCTAATTTGGTATTAAAACACTCTTGTGATACTATCAAAGAACTCGCCGAGGCTAATTTTTACAGCACACGCTTCTTTTTAATAAGCTCTATTATGTAAAACAGTTACATAAACTACTATTCTACTAATTTCGTTATTGAAAATGTTATTTGTTCAATGTTTCATAGAAACAGGTCGTGTAGATATTGGAATTTATATGAAACAGTCAGTTGATTTTTTTCGCGATTTCAATTTTATTTTTATGCAAATCGTGTTTAGAGTAACCAGCACTGCCACCTGCCTTCGTTTTTGAGAATTACCTACTAACAACCTGTATATGACGGGACCTTTTTCGGGTCACACTGCCCTTCCAACAAGCGGTTGCAATGTCAATCAGGCTAGTCTGCATGGTCGGCAGAATGCACAAAGGTTCCTCCAGAAAAGTCCTCGCATTTTGTGAGAGGGTGATAACCACCAGGGAGGAGGCGGAACGAGGAAAGCTGCTATTTTATTTTACAAACGAGTGAGAGAAATGATACATTTAGTAAATACATTTTATGAATAACCTAACGTGGTTTTTTTTATCAAAAATGTTCGTACTATTTCTATATAATATTACAAACTCACCCGAAACTCTATCACATCTCCCAATGAAGTGTACTCACTAGGCTTAATTGGTTCATTGCCGTAATAAATTACTTCTTGAAAAATGTAAGGCCTCGAATCAGGGGCAAATCCAAAATCAGTGTTCAAATTGTTAAGTTTTTTATAGATCTCCCTAAGCTCCTGTGGCCACATATGTTTCGCTGCATCGACCCTAAAATTTTCAACAAATTCATTTGATGTACAATTAAATTAAAACTAGTTTGGATTCTTGGGAATTATTAAAAAATGTCTAACATCTCTTTCATTTGATAAAACGTTTGAAGAAAGTTCTCAGAGTCAACAGTATTGTTAATGTAAGTTGATTAAAGCGCCAACAAGTCTGTACGAAATCTGTTTATTCTAAAATATTTCATTGCCCTCGAGGTAAACGAGCCTATTTCGGACCTTTCTTTTGTAATAATAGAGATACTAATATAATTTATAATTAAATTTAAAGTATATTTATTAAATACATAATACAAAAAGTATTAGCTCAAAATGTTTCGTGAATTATCGATTTCACGATCACGAATTCAATACTTCAATAATTTTCAGAGCTTGTTGCATATTAATGTTAAGTTTTTAAAATATTCTATTATTAATCTTACACCATTATCTAAAACAAATAAACAGAACTTACCGAAAACCTGCTACGCCAAGTGCAATAAGATTATTTAAAAATTCTACTATTTTTGTTTGCACATAGCAAGAAGCGTGATTGAGATCCTTCAAGCCCACCAAATTACATATCCTTACCTGTGGAATGTTAGTTACAAAGGCGTGAGTAAACCAAAGTTAGCAACGAATCAACAATCAAAGGTATAAGGTTGTTTACATCGAAATTAAAGGTGGTGGCATGTTATTAATGATTATATGTAGTAATATACTCAATCATATTAACATATTAAATGATAATTATTCACAGCATAATTATTCACTTGCTTATTTTAACGTTTACGAGTTGAATGGGCTTAGAAAAGGTTAGTCACGGAATTACAATTACACCAAAGCGTTCTGTATTAAACTAAAATCATTATCATCATCTTATATCTTCAGATGATTGTGTATTTTGTACCACAAACGTTGGTAAAATCGCACATTTTTTCGCGTACGTAGCCAATTGACTGATTCAAATCTTTCAAGCCAAGAAGTTGGCAGTTTCGGACCTGCATTGATTCAGAACATAGAAAATGACTTGTGGCAAAGGAAAGCAATAAATAGCCCAATCAAGATAAGAAATGACAGTTAAAACTGGTGGGTATTTGTAATTGAATTCATATAAACCTGACTTTTATATATGTAGACATATCTCTAAGTTCAAATGGAATAGAATAATCATCAATCAATTTAATTCCTCTGTCTTGTATTAAATATGTTTTTTCCTTCTTTAAATAAAAGGTTTAGTATAATCCCCTAATTAGTAGGATTAAAATAATATGCACAAACCTCAACGACGTTGTTGTAGTCGTAAATGCCGCAAGGGGGATCGTGGAAATGCTCCCGCGTATAAGGCACCCCGGGATAGTCAAAGTTCTTAAAATCTGCTGTACTGCCACCAGTTCCTTTGTCCTCAACATTATCGGCAGTCATATGATTGAAGACCACATCCGCATAAATTCTGGAGACAAGACATCAAAATCATGTCTTATTATTTTTATGTTCATCGTATAAATTAGATTGATTGTGATCAAAGTACTTATATACTTAAATGCACTAATGAATTCATTAATAAAAATTAATGTAATAAGATAAGATATAGCAATTACTCCCTCACTTCTTTATCGCTAATATTTTAATGTAGTCTTGCATCTACCTAAAGAGGTATTTCGATTGAATATTCTTAGCCCTTATAATAGTTGATAACGATAGCTATAGCTTATTACCTAATACTATGATCAAATTACCAATTCATTTTAAATGCAAAATTTTGATTCGGAAGATGACTTCGTGAACATTGTCAAAATAAAAATCTCCTTTTTTAAGTCCTTCTTTTTTATATACAACTAGATGACAAACAAGCTGACGGCCCACCTGGTTGTAAGTGGGTACCAACGCCTTTAGACACCTGCAATAACAAGGAAAAAATCACTAGGTATTGCAGGTTCGCTGTCGCGCTCTCATCCTGAGGCCTGAAATAAAAAAGGTGGTGGTACCAACCCAGACGACCCTACGCCCTACATACGGGCGAACTGTTTACTACTCGTAAAGTTTCGAATTTCGATGAAAGAAGTTATTTATGAAATTTGAATTTATAATAATGATAAATGTAATTAAAAATTATACATTATACTTATGTATGTTATAAAACAAAAATTAAAACCGACTTCAAAAAACTGAAAAGGATGAAATAATTAAATTTAAGTAGGTATTCATCCCCTAAAACATATTTTTGGAGTTGGTGCTTTACTTTCTATTGTTTTTGGAAACCACTTAGCACCAACTCCAAAAATAGGTTTTAGTGGATGAATACCTACTTAAATTTAATTATTTCATCCTTTTCAGTTTTTTGAAGTCGGTTTTAATTTTTGTTTAAAATTTTTTTTCACAATTTTTAGTGATAACTTTCTACGGTCGAAGCTAGATGGGTGACCGTCAACTTATATTGTTTCCTACTATCGTATCGTTTCACTAAAAATTCATTGGAAAAGCAAAAATTCGCAATTTCGCTTATGTAGACGATTTCATAATTTCAGTTTTTTTAATTTAAAACCAAAGTACCCAACTGTTTTTGAAAAAAATTTTATGGGACCAAATGGCAGCTATTCCGCATCGAACAAAAAAAGAGTCACGTAAATCGGATCCGTAATCTCGGCGTAATCGGTGTACATACATAGAAAAAAAAAAAAAAAAAAAAAACATACCGGCCGAATTGAGAACCTCCTCGTTTTTGAAGTCGGTTAAAAACTTAAAATATATATTGTTTAAATACTAAATACTGCAGTAATTAGCAGTCAGCAAACAATTATAAAATTGTTTGGAGTTGGGTAACGGTATTGAATAATCCTCTTAGCAACAATAACAATTATTACATGACGAAATTTACTTACCTCACTCCAACTTTGTTGCACCTGGTCGTCATGTTCAAGAAGTCTTCTTCATCTCCAGACCTGGTCTTCAACTTGTACGACATTACTTGGTAACGTTCATACCAGGGTCTGCTGCCGTCTTTCAAATGAATGATCAGATTTTCCGACGGAGGTGAAATCTATTCAAAATAATAAGTATCAGTATAGATTTTTTTATATAAACTGGAATTTGATGACAAGAATCTAAACTAATAATTTCATTCAAAATCTATTTGAACATTTTATCATCGTAATCGAATTTTAAATAACTTCTTTGATCTGAAATATGTAAGAAGTTTATTATATCTAATTAACCACTTTAATAATAATATAAAATTCCGATTACAATCATGATAACTATCATAAGAATCACGGCATTAAAAATATACGACAAGCCCAATTACATAAAAATGGTTCTATGATAAAAGGTTTTCTGATCCGACATAATTAAATAATTTATTTCTAACCTGAACTCCCCCATATCCTTTCGGTCCAAGAAATCTTTCACATTCATCTGCAATATCACTCCACTTCCATTCGAATAAATGAACAATTGTGGACCGATCTGGTAACTGGTTGACCCTTTCATGATGGTCGGAGTAAACTCCAATTAGTAATGATACAAGTATTGCTTGGAATAACATTTCTGAAACAATTATAGTTTAGTCAATTGATGATATTCATATTCATATATCTTTATTGCAAGTCACTATATGTTTCGATTTTAACACTAAGAATAATAACTAGAAATGGAATTAATGAACAGTTAATATTGAAATACATATCTAAAATGAAAACGAATAAATATATTACCAATAATTATGTCGTAAAATCATTGAGGTCAATAAATCACTGCTTGATTGACTCGAAAATCGGTGCATGAGTGTTTATCTGGATGGTAATTTAAATTTATCAAACGGTTAAAATTGATTAAAGAGTAAACGGTTAGGCAATCATAACAGAGATTAGTTTACGTTTGATAATAGAAAAAATGATGCTAAGTAATTGATAGAAAAAGTGAGTTTTAAGAGTCCTGGAATAATTCTGTTTTACCTCAACATAGCTTCCTCAATACGAACAGTCTTGATCACATCGTGGATTATGTTAAACTGGCGACTAGTGTAAACAACGTCAGTGAGCCCTTTAGTAGTGTGTGAAAACAATGTATCTACCTAAGTAGTACATACAAAGCCAAATTCATGATAAGTGCATAATGACAGGAAAATAAGATTACCTACTCAATGTTCCTTCAGCCCAAGATCTGTTGCTTCCAACTCCTACGCACACATCTGTTCGTTTATACTGACGTTTGAAAAGCGTATGGTTTTTGAAAGATAGATAGTTAAAGGTTACATCGCGTATAAAATCGTAATTAGGTACTCAACGAAGGTTGCATTTCTAGCCAAAGACCTGTTTCAGTTCTGTATTATGTACACTAAGTTAGCTATTTTACTGTAGTTCTTCTGTCGTAGTCTAATAAATTCTATTCCAACACTTATTTGATGATCATTTTTTTTTAAATAAAGGCATTTTATCTGTGAAATATCTACATATGAGATACAGTAGATTTTTATTGTTAGCGATAGTAGCTGGCGAAGGTTGAAAGGTTAATGGAGTCTGTCTTAGGCCAATCGGTATCAAAAGCCTGTCATTACTTTTAGCACTAGGTCAAAAGTTTCGTTATGTCTAATTTCAATTCAATTTAAAAAATATATTACATAAAACTGTTGTAGTTTAAACACACACAAAACACAAAACACTTAAAACTTTGAACTTAAAACATTATTTCCAAAATTAAATAGAATGAAAAAATATTCAGCACAGACGACTGAAATATACATATTAGTCGCTACGACTGGAAGCAACCTTATTACAAATACACTGCACTGCACTACTAATTATACTTATTATTTAATGTTTGGAAATAGTTACTACATCAGTTTGTTGCCCGAGTCTCTGTAGGTCAACTTTTGGAACCAGTGTAAATTGAGACATGACCGACTTATAAAGAGAGAGCTTTTCACCTTATCCCGCCTTCCCCCTTCCTACTCAGGAGCACACATGCCGGTCTTCGGAGTCACCAATTCACTGTCTCCATCTCAACATCACGGGCAAAGAAATTTTTAATTCGCTTCTTTGTCCTATAGTACTTCCAAAATTGGAATTCTTTGCCAGCACATGTGTTCCCTCCTTTCTTTATCATAGGTTATTTTTAGGCCGCCAGTGTGGAGGCGGCTAGAACGGTCTGTTCAAAATGCACTAGCTGTCTCCGCATGCCCATACTTTGATGGACTCTCCAAATCACAGCAAATGACTCAACACTAGCTGATCTGAAGCGGTCACATCAGCTAGCATTGATTCATTTGCTGTGATTTGTATAACAAAAACAGATATTATATCACTGTTGAGAATAGTTAAGATAATAAGTGCGAGTGTATAATAAATGTGATTGACATAATTCGATAGACCTTCTTAGGGCGTATTTAAATAAAGATAATTTTAATTTTAGTAGGTTTTGGCGGGCTGCTAATATGGGTATAATCGACAGCACATCAAGAGTAACAGATTGACTTTAGACTGGCCTTATTCCTTTCGTAATAGAGGCGGTTTTCGTAGGGTCACTGTTACACTGGATGTGCTATCGTCTGTACCTACGAGAAGTTAAGTGGTTAATTATTCTTTTGGAGTAACAACTTCAGTAAAATTTAATTTAATGTTTTTAGGTAATTAACAAGTTCCACGAGCACAAAATAAAATAAGTTTTTTTATCAGTTTTTCTTAATTATTTGACACAAAAAGAGTGGTGTTTTATATTCCAGCATTTAAAAACCAGTTTTAAAATAGCTTTTCTATCTATTCTTGAAGTAGGTACACACGGTCACACAACTAGGTATTAGACACAATTATTATTGTTTTGTTTTGAAAGAGAAGCCGGCATAATAATATAGGTAGATAAATACTTACTCGTAGTAAGAAATTACTGACCTCTCAACCAGACGACGGGCGACACCAGTTAAAACATCTCAAGAAATTTGAATACTATGGGATTTTAAAAATCTTCCATAGACCCAAAGATGATAGAATAAGTAAGTATTATTTGCTCATGGTAGCGCTTAGTTTAATTTTCCACTTTAAAAGTTCAATTAGCAATAGTTTTATGTTCAGTACTAATAGCAGTAGGTATGTACAGACGACAGCACATCAAGTGTACCAGTAGCACTACGAAAGCCGCCTCTATTACGAACGCAGTAAGGGCGGTCTCAAGGTCAAACTGTTAGGCTTTATGTGCTGTCGATTGTACGTATGTTTAGTTATAAATTGTAATGTATTGTAAAGACTCACCATTAAAGTTTATAAAAACCCTTTGATACGTATAGATAATATCTGGTAGCACTGCTACAGACAGACAACGCCACGAGAACAAATGTCGGAAGTTCACTGTGCAGAAAACCTGTATAGGTAGTATTTTTAAACAACCTCTAGATATTTTAATGCTGTATCAGTAGCTATAGAAATAATCGAGTGATTCCGGTTTGTGTGATAGCTCGAGATGAAACATATCGGTCGTCACGCGCAATAAAATATAAACTTATCTACATGTTGACATTTTAGCGCCAATAAGTGTCATGGACTGTCCTAGAAATTGCTCGTGACTACATAATTATGGGAGATTGTTAGTCATTCAACCACATTTAACAGTGCTACTATTTGCTTAATGTCCATCGACAATCTTCGGCCTTCGGATTTCCGAATGCAGCCGAAGTAAATTTTCCTTATCTAGTCATTTAATTTTACTATAGGGAATCATTAGAATATAATAAAATTAGTTCAGCATAAACGATAAAAACATAATCATAAATTACAAAAACATAGAACAAACTAAAAAAATAAATTGCGAAGTAAGATAGACGCAACAATGTCCTTTAAGAGCTCATACGATGTAACAACCGTAATTCGTTAAAAACTATTTTTACTAATGAAATTCTAAGCTTTAGGTAGTACCTACTAAAACTTTCAGTAAATAGTGTTTTATACTAACAATTAGTACTTAAATTCTAAAGCTCTGTTAGTTTCAAAGCCTGATAAAAAAATGGGAGTTTAAATCTACAAGGCATGCAACTATCACAAGCGCTACGATTACTATTGGGACCTAACTAGAGTAAGTGGCATTTAGGTGATACTGAAACAGTCGATTTTTTGCCGAAAAATTCACCGACAAAAGGTTTGTTTTATGATTGGTTCATCCATAGACCCTTTCAACTAAGTACAAACGATTCACCTTTCGAACAGAGTGAGCAGAGTGAGTGACAACATGACCTTCTGCCATTTGGTTAAACGTTGCACTCAATGACTTGGCTAGTTGTCCTTCAGTCATTTCATTGGATGCCGGCGTTAAATTAACGGGCTAGGCATCCAGTTAAGCGGCAAATTTAACCAGATGGAGGCGACATCTACATCGGATAATCAAGAAGCAACCACGTTAAGGAAGACGAATTGCCTATAAAACGAACGTAGTACCCACCCAATACTATAAATCTACTATAACGACTTAATACTTTGGTAATAGGCATGCATTGTCCTTATGGGTACAGAGTGGTGCCGTCAATACGACAATAAATTGAAACATGGTCTATATCTATAATATAAAAATGAATCGCTGGATATCTTGCTAAGCGCAAATCTCGAGAGCAGCTGAACCGATTTCGCTAATTCTTTTTTTATAATATTCCTTGAAGTACGAGGATGGTTCTTTCAGACAGAAAAATTTTAAAAATTGTCAATTAATATCTTTTAGCACATTTGCTCTAAAAATGCATTTTCGAAGTTAAATATTACGCACCACACAACGGAGCGTGCGATAAAATAGTTCGTTCGTTCGTTCCCAAAAACTATATAACCTCCGTGTTCGTTCCGTTGTATGACGCCGTGCGTATTCTTGACGTTTTTTATTTCCCTATAAATAATATAATAATGGCACCAAAGAGTTTTACGTTATGAGAATGAGAATAAATAGGCTAAATGATCGAAACTCTTTGGAAGCGCTTTAGCTCAATCGAATTGTCTCATTTTAATGAAATATAGAGAAAAAGAGATAAAAGATGCAGTTTTAATTTTGAACACGCGTACGCGGCGCCATTTGCAAATTTGCGCCATTTCCATACCTCATGTATTAGGAACGTCAAAGATTGTTGCGACTTGCCGAGTGATATTTAAAAACTAAATAATAATAAGTAGGTAGGTATTATTGTACTGTTTTTCCGCAAACCTGCTGAAAAACTATGACACATGTATTTATAATTATCATAAATAAATACATGTGTCATACAACACACATGTATTTATTTATCATAATTCAACATTTATCATAATTAAATAAGTTAATTTTTTTAACAAAAATTAAAACAGACTTCAAAAAACTGAAAAGGATAAAATAATTAACTATATATTTAATTTGCATCACTATTTCGCATCGAACAAAAAAAGAATCACGTAAATCGGATCAGAAATCTCAGCGTAATCGGTGTAGGTACTTACATACATAGAAAAAAAAAACATACATTACCAACCGAATTGAGAACCTCCTCGTTTTTGAAGTCGATTAAAACAGCGTTATTTGGTACCGAAAACGGTCTATTCAATTTTGCAAACCAAGCTGATCTGCGTCATTGATAATTATATCGCACATTATAAAAAAAACAATAGAGAACTCATTACAAACAAATTACATCGTAAATATCCCGAATATAATTCTAATTCAAATGACCATTATAGGTTTACAATATGTGCTAATAAAATGGAGGGTAGAATGAAATTTTTATCTTTTTTCCTTATTAAAATTTTTACATTCGATCAATTTTAAATTTAAGTCATGCAAGTGTGAAACTATTGATGGTTCTTTAGATAGCGATGTCACTTTTTAACGCATATGGCACTAAACAAATATACAGTAATCGAACACGTATGAAAATTAGTTATTTCGAAATTTTTAACGCCAGCGGTCTTGGTAATTTTACCGCCTTGCAAACCTGTTGAGAACAAACAATAAGTATGTACTTACCTACCTACTTTAATTGTGCCTATTTGCTCATTTTATTTAAAAAATGATAAAATATTCAACCTGATTTTGACCTCCAGCAAGTAGTAGACGTCTAGCACAACCTAATTTTAGGAAAGTTGAGTACGTAATCTATACTTTTACACGCCAGTCCATAAGGACGATGTGGGTAGGCGGATAAAAGGTTTCCGAAGTTTCAGACGAAACTTACTTAGGTACTCACCTAATAGTTTTTCGTGATATTAGGTACCTGTAGATGTTCATTAGGAAAACTTTTCCTTCATTTAGGTACCTACCTAAATAATGCTCTCTAGGTATTAGTCCAAACGAAAAGTTCAAACTCGAAGTAAAGTTCTTGTTAGCTTTTGTATTTCACTATTTAGTGGTAATTAATAAAAATAAATCAAGGTACTTACCTACAGTAGGCACTACGCTGAAGGAGGTCTCCTTAAAATATTACGAAATAAATAAGTGGTAACAGTTGATACTTGCTATTGCTTTGGAGGTAGACAAAAGACTAATCAAAGAGTAATGTAAGTTTATGGGAATACTCGCGAACAATTGCAATGTCTCATATTTCCTGTGTTCCAAAGACAACATGTTTTTCTCGTCGTCGTTGGGTCAGTATCATCAAACGTTTATTCTGTTTTGTCTATGAATGCCCTCGAGTGAAAATGTTAGTTACGTAATGAATTAAATAGTAAGTTGCAATAGTAATAGATTAATATTTATAAAAGATCGAGAACAAAATAAAAATATTTTTTTTTATTTATTTTAGGTATTACCTACCTATACATATAGGGTGCTGCTGTCAATACGACAATAAATTGAAACATGGGCTTTATTAGTTCTTAACATAGAAATGGTTTGCAACTGTCAAAAACATCTTTTTTTTGTGATTTTTGGCAATCAGTCGTTATATAGTAGAAACGCCATTTCTGCCAATGTCAAGCTTATTCGTTTGATAATTTCATGAAATGTGTATAAAATAATATCACATTGGCTGCATTATTTCTTATAATAGTTATATAGGAGAAAAGGAAAAAAATATTATTCATTACTAGGTACAGACGACAGCACATCAAGTGTAACAGTTGGACTACGAAAGCCGCATCTATAACGAACGCAATAAGGGTGGTCTCAAGGTCAAACTGTTACGCTTGATGTGTTGTCGACTGTACAAACCAATTTACCTCAGATTCTCAAATCCTCATTCGTTTTTATCGGTGCACAACATGGTCACGTTCAGTAGGAACACTCAAGACTTGTCTGGTTATTTTAACTCGCTATATTTGCTGTGTCTTATTTTAACCCGCTAGTCATCAAATCCCAGAGACAATTGAGTTGAACGATTAAAACGAGTTGAACGAGAAAACGACAGCATCGCGTCTGTTGTGAATTTGTGAAGAATTCGAAAGTACTTATAAGGATTTGACAGCGGAACGAAATAGAGATCGAGACGTTTCGATTCGATGGGGTTGAGTGCCGAATGCTCGGAGTGTTGTTTGATGATAGGATTTTTTTACTAGGTGGTAGGCCTGTATGTAGGGGTAGGTACTACCGCCTTTCTTATTTCAGCCGTGAAACAGTTCGCTGTGTTTTGGATTGAAGGGAAAGGTAACCAGTGTAATTACTGGGCATGGACGGCATTTCATATTAACGGGTTATTACATTTGGCTAAATTTAATTAGCTAAATGAGTTAGTTAGTTACTCTGAATTTAGACAAATGTAAAGACATAGACACACTAATTAGCCAATCAGAGTCGTGACTGCCGATCATAATCAGTTAGCATGCTGAATTTATCTAACGAAATGTAATAACCCCTTTATTAGGCCTCAGGACGACAACGCACCTGCAATATCTAGTGATTTTTCCTTATTGCAGGTGTCAATAGGCGACGGTAACCGCTTTCCACCAGGCGGCCGTCAACTTGTTTGTGATCTAGTTATAGGTATAAAAAAAACATATAACAAGCGAAATAAAAAAATACTCATATAAAAGATTGAAATATTTATTAAGAAAATATTGTAACAATGTTTATCAAAAAGTATTACATGAATATTGAATACTGAACAGGTGTAGACAAGTTCGATCGAGGCATTGCACTCTCCCCCGTTACAAATGCTAGTAAATACATACAAAGTTATCGTTATACAATTACATATACTTACCTCATATAACGGTAATAACTTAGTAGTCTGAGTAAAGGACATGGACTAAAAGTGGTTCCCGATCACCGGCAGTGTCGAAAGTTATATCATTGGAAAGCTTATTTTAAGTGCTAACATTACCAATTTATTTCAATTTTTAAATATCTTCCGTTTTTTTATAAATAATTCTTGAAAGTTGACGACAACAATAAAAAGAAATCAATTAAACACGGTTAAATTCTTTTATAATTACTTTTAAATTGTTTATTTCAATAAATGTTGATACCACTTCACTACGGAGTTGATTAATATTGTCTAATTAAATAAATAATCATTATTAATTGATCTCTCGTTACTTATTCGCTGACCACAATGAATTATTATATTTAATCTGCGCTCAAGTATCAGTGCCAATGTGACACTGACTGCGAGGCTTGAATTTTATTTAATTTTTTAAATAATTTACGAAGAAATATAATAAGTATAAGCACAGATTAGTGATATATGTGTATGTAAAATTATTACACTAAGTAAAATTGAAAGGTTCAATTTTACTTACTGTGTATTGGAAAAAAAAATGTAAAATGTTAGCCAGCTAATGTTTTTTTGGAATATAAGTACTTATTCCCTTGTTCTTAGGAATGCGAACGAAAAGTGGAACTTATAATATGTGGAAGAACTTGCTACCTGGTTGTTTGTACTTCATCACTCACTTTATTAATTTAAATTATTAATCACAACAAAAGGAAGATATTTACAATGTATTTTTTTACCGGGTGGTCCACTGTAATTTACACTACATCCTGTTAAAATTTCGTAGCTGCCGGATTCTCGGCCCCACTATCCAAACAATTTTAGACCGTGTCCTTTATACAAATAGTTATATTATTTACGAATACAAATTACTACAGAGTCAAATCAATATACCTGTCATTACAATTGACTCTTCACTTTAAGTGAATAATTGACAGAAAACTTTTTTCTTTGTTTTCACCATCTCCATTCATTATTAGGCCTGATTCTGAAGACACACTCTAATTCTAAATTTAAGTACAGTATATCTCTTTCTCGCAATATGAAATAGGAAAAGATAGCAAGAATTTGTTAGGAGCTGTCAAATATGGTCGAAAATTGAACGCACCTTTCTAAATATCAAATTATATGACAGCCATCCTTTTCGTATTCATTTTGAAAGAAAGAAATGCACTGAATTTAGTTTTAGACAGCATGTGTTCTCCAGAATAAAGCAGTTCACACACGGCAGCTATAATGTATATAAATGTAGGTACATTAATAAGTACGTTAAACGTTCAATACATTATAGCTGTCGTGTGTGGTCTCCTGACGATTTCTATGGAAAGATGTATTGAGATGTATCGTGCTATAATATACATTTTTACATTATAGCTGCCGTGTGTTAACTGCTTTTAGAGCCATTGTCATATTATGCTATAACTACACTGAAAACTAATTCGTAAAGGATAAATGTAAACAAACCACCGTTATTTTTGGATTAGTGATGAGCGAGAAACCTATAGGTTTGTCCCTGTCACTTGCTACCTTTTAAGAAATGTTTTTGTAACAAAATGACATTTGATTTGTTTACATTTCTTCTTTATCGAAGTTAGCTAAGGAATTGTTTTTGCTTTATTAGGTACTTCTATCTAACATACCTCTTTAATGGACTACACAATCGCACATTAAGTACATTTATACCTAGCTTATTGATAATGATTATTGATATAATATGAGATGAGTGAGACCACACTTTGATTTTAGAAAATCTTACCTACTTCTTATTAGTAAGTATCAAGTTAATTATATGTATAGGGATTTATTATACACGGCGTCCCAGGGAGATTTTTTTTAAACTTCTCATGCTGCAGTTTTTAATCGAAATAATACCTTTTGGTAAAAATGCCCAATATACAATATTTAATGTTTTTTCCCGCGTGTTGCAAAGCCGTGGACCACCTGTATAAGTATGATAATTACCTTTATTCTCACTAGTTCGATTCATTAGTTCGATCGTCGAACTAGTGAGAATTATTTTGTGACATTAAAGGGTCGCGTTATGAACACCTAGAAAACACATAACTTGACCAATTTGCGCCAGCACAAATTTTGAACCTTATACTGTCGGAATAGGGGCGCTTCTTAAACTACAACTAATACATTTGAGGCTTGTCGGTTTCATTTTAATCATTATACACACCCAAACACAAAATACAACTTGAAGGTTTACTGCAACATTGGAGCAACTTTGATTTAAGCTTAAAATTATATTAAATAAATATAAAAACAATAATGATAGCTGTCGAAAGCCGCCACGTGTTACATACTCTGGCTAAGCCGATAATTTTTGCACGCTATCTTTTTTATTAAGTAAATTCAGTCTTTCGTTTAATGGACTTACAAAATAGGTAAAAAGTTACAAACATTGCACTTGAAGTAAGTTTCCGAATATTCTTATAATATGGGCGTTTGTAGGTTGCGAGATTTATGAATTAACTCCTGTTGGATTTGAATCGTGGAAGATTCCAACATAATAGTGATAAAGTGGAATATGCAAATAAAAATTTAACTGAAGCTCAGTGTAATTTCCCCCCGGATTATTCATTACAGTCGATAGAACATCAAGCGTTAGACTCCGACCTTGAGTCCGCACTTACTCTGTTCTTAACAGAGTTGGCTTTAGTAGTGAAATTGTATACTTGATATCCTGTCATCTGTACAGATCTGGGTACTATGACGACAAATGTATGCCGACAAACTATACAATTCTGTACGTCTTTCACAACAAATAAACGTTTACTTTAATTCTACCGCAATTATTAGTCAACATCTGCTTCACAAAACAACCAATTTTAACAAATGAAATTATAACTCAAAAGATTCTAAAAGTTTAGGTACATTTCAGGGACCGTTTATATCTTCTTTCTTATTGAAGTCACAAATAAAATATAATATATTGCCCATGGTCCGCCTAACTGGATTATGCAGTTGTACTACGGCCGACATAGATAATTATAGTCTTATGGTATGTGAAAGCACGCCGTTTTCCTGTTGTCAATTTATATTGTAGATCAGTCTGTACTACTCTGCACTTTTGGTTAAAAAAATATCAAAAGCGTTAACGCCATACGGCTTTCACAAACTCTCCGATTCTGATACAACTTTTTATGCATAAGAAAAGCCGATTGAAGAACCCTTTTTTTTGAATAACATATTTTATTTACAATATTTCAATTTTTTTTATCATTGACATTTTAAAATTGAATATGAAATTATTGGATTTTAACATTGCTTACATTCGACTTTTCATTGTGTATTATAGTAATGTAGTGTTTTTCTTATCATTTCTATTTTATAATATCATTATAATTTAAACTTTCTCTTAAATTTGACATCATTATTATGTATGACTTATATTAATAATTATAATTATTTAATTTTGTATAAATTAACAATTATTTTTACAAATTCCATGTACAGTCGACCTTTGATGTGCTGTCGACTGTACATGAAATTTGTATAACTATGTCAAAAGATAATTCTTAAATCTTACTTATTATACAGGGTGGTGCCGCAAATACGATAATAAATTAAAACATGGTCTATATTATTTAAAACAAATAGTTTGCCAATTTTTATAAACATCTTATTCATTTGATAATTCCATTACATTTCTATGAAAAAATGCAGCCAATGTTATATTATTTCATACAGTTGTCATGAAATTATCAATATATGAACTAATACAGCCCATGTTTAAATTTTTTGTCGTATTGACGGCACCAACCTGTATGATCTGATTTGTTCGTTTACAATATTTTCCACTTGAGAGTTTGAATGAAAAACCGTGCGACACTTACGTTTGTTAGTCTTATTTAAACACATCATTTAAAAATAAAGAAGTAAAGTAATTATCTTGAAAACCTAAAAAGCTAATTTTGAGTATCGATACGTACTCAATTTTAGCCCCATTCAATTGGTTATAAACTAAATAAATCAAGTTTAAAAAAATGCGTAAATACAATCTAAAATAATGTCAAATATTTTAAGACCTTTAAAATAAACGAGAATTTTTTATACAAGCTTCATAGCTGTAATACTGGGATTTCAATTAATTATTTTTTTATACAAGTTTCATTGGTCGGTACTGGGATTTTTAATCAGATGAATGTTTGAGTTCAGAATAATATCTTGTACTGGTATATACCTACAACTCTTTTCAGGAAAATAATAATACAAATAGTAAAAAAGAGCCGCGGTTACTTTTTAATTCTAGAATATGCATAAAAGCTTGCCACTGACAATGCATTATTGTATTCTTTGTGTTATAAAGGTACTTGCGCGCTTGCATACAATCCCTCGTAAGTGGCAACAATAGCCTAAAGACCACTAGTAATACCACGGTATATGGGTAAAGATCATTCATATACACTGAAGTTTGCAAATAAACTATTTTAATTAGTTGGGAATAATTTGGGCTTTATTCATCTTGTAAAACTGAAGAGAAATCGTTTCTGAATCACGTAAAACTTTAAATGTCTTAAATAAGTTTACATTACTTTACTTTCTGCACAAAATTTTGTGACTTCCAATATTTATAATAAACACTACATTCTAATGAAATGTATCAACAAAAAATATATTATAAATTTGTTTCAATCTTACCATATGAAATTGAATTATTAACTTTTTAAATCACAGACATTTACATAACTTTTGCAATTTCAAACCACAAAAATTTACGGTCCAAGATAGTTGAGGCCGGTAAAATTTACTATAAATAAAATTCATATAATTATGACTTTTAAAATCACAGATCTTTACAAAAACGTTTTGTGTTATCTGAATACCAAAAGAAACCTTTAGAAATTTTGGTCTATTCGAAGTACGGTAAAAATACATGGTCCAATATGCTGTCGCCTCTATATGTACAATCAAGAAACAGATATAATGTGCTCGCAAGGTTTTCTCTGAAGTGAGTATTCTTTAACTTATTTTTTTTTAAAGTAAGAAACGAGATATGCCAGCCATGACGTTTCACTAAATGACGTTCTACTAACACAATAGTATTTTTGACGATTTTAGTTTAAACTCATAAACCTCTTCTTTTCCTCAGTGAAACAGTCTTATTTATTCCTCAATGTTATGTAAAAAGGAGAATTATCTTGCACATGCAAGACTTTATTTCTAGCTTTATCTCGTCACTAACCCAAAAGTATGTTAAGGAATACTTAAATTTCAAGAATCGCATAAACGTCTAACAGACAGTAGTAATTTGTATATCAAACTGTGGTATCGAATCATTAATAAAATAATTTTAGTATAAATGCATTATTCTAATGTTTAGGTGCCAAAAATATAGCCCTTTTGACACCTCTTAATTTTATACATCGAAAACTCGAAGACATTCGATATCATATTCGAAAAGACATCATTATACATAATCGTCTATTATTATGCGAAATTATGTTTATTGATATTATTTTCCCGCATTCCATATGTTTATTCCAAACTAGGTGCCAGGAATAATGGGTTCGGAGCTGCATTTAGGTTCGCTGATTGAAAAGAACGTTTTATGCTCACGTGAGGATATTGTTGACGCCATTCTGATACCTAAAATAGTAAAATAGATATATAAAAACCAAATAATTTGGGTGATATACAAAAAAGTTCAGACAAATTGACTTTAATGTTACATACCTGAGATTCGTGAATTTGATCACAAAAACTGACGTCAAGCAATCTTAATTCATGACACTCTGCTAGGATTCTGCAAACAAACGTAAAATATTAAATTTAAGAACATTTACATAATTTTAATTATTACTTTTTAATAAATCCTATAAGAATCTTTTAATCAATGTTTATATAGTATGAACCACGTTAACTTAAGAGTTTCTTAAGGCCCTTTCATGAAAACAGTCATTAATATAACGATTTATAGCTATAACTCCTTGTAGGTTCCTCTGTGCAAGTCTAGGAGCTCAAAGCAGTAATACTTAAGGTACTTACGAGTCACAAATCTCAGGAGTGACAGCTCTAACTCCTAGTAGGTCCAACTGCGCCAGACTAGGCACCCGAGGCAGTAACACTAAAGGTACTCACGAGTCACAAATATCAGGAGCGACAGCTCTAACTCCTACTAGGTCTAGTCTAGGCACCTGAGGCAGTAACGCTTAATGTACTCACGAGTCATAAATATCAGGAGCGACAGGTCTAACTCCTAGTAGGTCCAACTGCGCCAGACTAGGCACCCGAGGCAATAACACTAAAGGTACTCACGAGTCACAAATATCAGGAGCGACAGCTCTAACTCCTACTAGGTCTAGTCTAGGCACCTGAGGCAGTAACGCTTAATGTACTCACGAGTCATAAATATCAGGAGCGACAGGTCTAACTCCTAGTAGGTCCAACTGCGCCAGACTAGGCACCCGAGGCAATAACACTAAAGGTACTCACGAGTCATAAATATCAGGAGCGACAGCTCTAACTCCTACTAGGTCCAGTCTAGGCACCCGAGGCAGTAACACTAAAGGTACTCACGAGTCACAAATATCAGGAGTGACAGCTCTAACTCCTAGTAGGTCCAACTGCGCCAGTGTAGGCACCCGAGACAGTAACACTAAAGGTACTCACGACTCACAAATATCAAGAGCGACAGCTCTAACTCCTACTAGGTCCAGTCTAGGCACCCGAGGCAGTAACACTAAAGGTACTCACGAGTCACAAATATCAGGATTGACAGCTCTAACTCCTAGTAGGTCCAACTGCGCCAGTCTAGGCACCCGAAGCAGTAACACTAAAGGTACTCACGAGTCACAAATATCAGGAGTGACGGCTCTAACTCTTAGTAGGTCCAACTGCGCCAGTCTAGGCACCCGAGGAGGTAACACTTATGGTACTCACGAGTCACAAATATCGGGAGTGACGGCTCTAACTCTTAGTAGGTCCAACTGCGCCAGTCTAGGCACCCGAGGAGGTAACACTTATGGTACTCACGAGTCACAAATATCAGGAGTGACGGCTCTAACTCTTAGTAGGTCCAACTGCGCCAGTCTAGGCACCCGAGGAGGTAACACTAATGGTACTCACGAGTCACAAATATCAGGAGTGACGGCTCTAACTCCTAGTAGGTCCAACTGCGCCAGTCTAGGCACCCGCGGCAGTAACGCTCGCAAGTCTCTATCACAAACGCCCCTCAAAGCTCCTAGGAACAGTTTCCTCAGTTCACCACCAGATAACCACGCGAGCCATTCTCCTGAGCCACCTGCTTGTAAGCTGGAAACGAAAATAAATGTTTCACTCTAAAAGTCAGCAGGTTCATTCTCAATTTTTATACGTTCTATATAAAAAGCGGAGAGCAAATTTCACCGGAACTTGTATGCTATGATATACACGCCTGGTTTGTTTAGGTCCGATTCTTCTCTCAAAGGAACAGAGAAAATACATCATGTGAAACAGAGAACGGGAGTTAGATCGATTGGCTCTATTAAACCCCGTTAGCAAACCACAGAGTCCTATTGAATGTCACTCCAATTCACTTCTTTTCGACTAATCACCGGCTACATTTCTTTAGAAACGGACTGCTCTTAAAAAAGTAGCCGGCGCAAGCCAAACCGCCTAGCCAATGTATCATTATTTTATTGAAATAAAGATTCAAACTCTTTCTTTAATAACCAATGGACTGTCTATCAATGTAGCTTTGCCACTAAACTAAATAGAAAATATTGCTACAGCATATCTACTAAATATGCTCGTGTTTAATTTTATAGTCACAGTAAATACAGTTTTTTATTTTTATTTATTTATTTCTCCAAATAAAATAAGCGTCAACATACCACCAGCCAACGTCCAGTTCTTGCAAATTCCTGCAGTTCCCCAACGCTCTGATGCCGTTCGGAGTCAAGGAGTACGACTTCCAAAAGTCTACTGATATGAGATCCGGACAATTAGCGCCTAATTCCATAGCTACCTCATCCATGGCCGATATCATTTTGCACGAACCTATAAATATAGAGGTAGCAATCAAACATTTCAAAAAAAGAATTACAAAGAAGATTCTTCAGTGTTTAAATATAGTTTATAAAAATTAGAGATATACTTCGTACCGACATTGAGATGTTCCAAGTCAGGATTTGATCTTATAATAGCGACCGCAGCTGCAGTGGTTATATCCGTTCTATATAGATCCAAGCGTCTTAACTTCTTTAGAGCTGCTAAGCACGTCCAGTCTGAACAGCCAGTCACTGATCGAAGACATAATTCTGGAAAATCAATCATGTAAAATGAATAAATAATTCTCATAGCTGTGTTTGTGGTTGGAATTAATTTTTCTCAATAAGTTAGCAACATTGTTTTATAGTCGGACTGCTGGTTTTAAATATTAGACTAGTATTTAATCTTTCACATCTAGAATTCAATCACGACCGTAGCGACCCTGGTACGGTCGACCACAGAAGTAGCTGAACACTTTAGTACCATGTCACAACGACTATGGCGTCAATATAGTACGGTAGCAACTATAAAGTACGTGCACAAGGTCAGTGTGACATGGTACTAAAGTGTTCAGCTACTTCTGTTGCTGACTGTACTATTTCCAGCACAGTAACTATTTGTGAGCACAGTGGAATATTCAAAGGCATGAGACTATCATAAAGTAGAAAAATATTAAAATATTTTGACCGCCACAGTCGGCTATAGCCGACAAGCGATACCATGCCATGTAGGCGATCGACGGCAATGATACAATATTTACAGTTCACCTAAATAAAAATTATTGACTTTGGAATCCTTTGCTGCAATTTTTGCGTACAGTACATGGCGAATTTTTGCGTACAGGATATTTATATTAATTCATTTCTCTAGTTTACCTAGTTAGTTGAATTTTAATTTTAATTAGATTTGCATTTTTTTTTTAATTAGTATATTATATTTATATTTACTTTCAATAAGTACAAACATATATAATTATTTATTCTTTAAAATTATTGCACCCTTTTTGCGTTCTCCTTCTTCCTAATATTTTATCACCTTGGGTTGCCTGGAAGGAATTGCTTTTTAGCAATAAGGCCGCCCAATATTGTACTGTTTTTTGTTTTTTAAGTATGTATAATTTGATTTGTCTCTTGTTTGCAATAAAGAGTATTTATTATTATTATTATTATTATATCCTTTTTTGCACACATAAAACACAAAAATATACATTTAGAAAACACATGATGTGGCGTACAAAAAGTTAATTTAAAATTAAAGTGACTGCAGTAAACAACCTCGCCAAAACTGATTGAGAAAGCGGTATGTAGGGAGCAGAGAAACACGTCACCTATGGTTTCTCTTAATTTATACAGGGTAGGGTAGGAGATGGATTATTATTATGTGTTTCTGAAGTTTGCTGCGGAATGATAAAATGCGAAGTTTTTGCGTTCCATAAGCACCCTTTACGACCAGGAAAGGTGAAATATAATTTACTTAAAGTATGGAAAAACATTTTTTCCTTCTTAAAAACCAGTTTTTCATTCAATGAGTAAATAAAATCTCAAACAAGCTAGGATAATATGTAACTCAAATTATTAAATTAATAAACTATCATCACAAGCAAATTTGTTTGTTTAAAAGGAAGCTCCAGCCACTATTAACTGTATTAGACTTTAAGTTACGAAATAAAGATTTTGTATTTTGTATTTGTAATAAACGATCATGCAACTTTAAAAAAATATCAAATTAGTACATATTCATACAAACCTTGTAAATAATTCGTAGTCTCAATTATAGCTCGAAGCACTGAATTATCGACGAATTTACAGCAATTCATCCTTAAGTGTGTCAATTCTGCACCACTGTCTTTGATAAAACTGTGAAAAAAATGGCGATTTAACAAAATAGTATAGTATTTTTTATGTTGCATCGTGTGACACGATCAGCCATATATGGTTAAAACTCTTAATTGGGATGTTGCCTAAGTTTGAATTTGGCGCTATTTTTCACAAATTCAGAAAATATACGCTACTTTTACCCATAAAAACAATTCAAACTTAAAAAATATGGAATATTGTTGAAGTTGTACTGTTTTGAAAATTTAAAAATTGGTCATATTTTTTTTCAAAATTTATCAAAAATGTTAATGATATTAGATTTCTGACATCAATTAAAACAACTATTATTATGCCAACTATTAATAAAAACATACTTAATACATAGTTTTTATCAATTTTGTCAGTAAGCCCATACATTTCTTAGTAATATGGGAACATGCGACGTCACCTGTTCTGTAGATTTTCTATGGAGCGTTTTTGGACGATGCGCCGCAACACATAAAACATACCACTATATCTGCGAAACTATTGATCTTAGACATACTATTTCTTTTGCAATATTTCTTTATGAGTTATAAACTTCTTATTTATGAAATAAAAAAAAAAGTTGTCAACTTCCCTATTGCACCGAATACAAAAAAAATACTGTCAATAGAAGGGGGGTCATAAACCAAGAAAGATCTTATCTCTATTAGAGATCTCTTCCAGCCAACCCGTGATGGGTGTGTGCGTTACACGTGAAGTGAACTTTGACTTATGCTAGAGCCATAACGCCCCATAGGTCGTCCGTTCTGTGTGTTATGTGCCCATATGGTGTTAGAGAATTCCGTAATAAAATTTGGAATTCTGGGATTTCCATGTCATAGTATAGTACGATACCCGTTATTACGCATTTTTGTGGGTTGTCACGAGCAGGTGGGACAATGTTTTTATTAATTTATTCCGAAAATAAAAGTTGTTCTAAAAGGTGTCAAATTTTCGGAGGTAATTAACAAGGAACACAATCACCGCCTTAAATTTTATTTCGCGCTTTTGTAACATACTATATATGCCTTATATCTTTAAACTATTTAAACTAAAACAAACATGTCCTCAGGCGGGAACTGAGCCGGTGACCTTAGACTCTAGCCTGCTTTTAAATAGGTTTCTAATATTTTATAATCATAAAAATAAAATTTAAGAATGCCTAAAATCTATTAAATAAAGTAGTATTAATTAAAATAGCACTTCTAAGTGCAGCAAAGTTTTGAATGTAGCATTGCATAAATTATTACATGTTGACATAAATTATGGCCTATTCCGATTCATGATAATATAGGTTACACACAACCGATGTTGTTTATCGAAAGACCAAAATCAGTGAGTGTGCCAAGTTGACTTCAAAATTTCTCCTTAGCTGTTTTTCAACCTAGATTGACGTCACCAGCCCTAATTCTGTTATACGCCGACTAAATCTAAATTTAAAAGTGCCATTCTTTCATGGCAATTGAATTTAATAGAAAGAAAGAAAAAATATTTTATTTAAATAGAACACAAAGAAGCACTTTCAAATCGTCAAAAATCTCATTTTTATAACTATCACAAAAAATATATTAATTAACAACGCGAACGTCGTAATCTCTGTCAGTCTGTCATGTCTGAATTTACACCGGTAATTATAGCTTTTAGCAGTGCAGTGCCACCCAGCAAAAAAATAATTAGAATAGAACTTCATTTGTTTTGGCTTTGACTAAAACTTCAAGTCAGACCTAAGGATTGACTAGTCAAACCTAGGAGCGCCGGAGGCTCGAGGATTGACTATAACATATATATATTGAGATAAGGACAGATCGCGGATCAATGACGACTCATTTAACGTTTACAAAATGGTAATTTTAAATGATTTTAGTCTTAGGAGATAGGAGACCAGACCCCTGCCCTATTTAACGGGTCCTCGATGAGTTCTAGCGACCTTACTCGCGCAGTACTGAAGACACACTTTAAATCTAAATTTCGTCATCACCAGCCCACATATTACATATACGTACAATTTTTTACATTAATTAAATGTTACATTATTATTATACCCCCGACGCACGTTACTATTACTTTACAGCGATCATAGTCACGGGAAGACTGAAGATGTCAATTGTCTTTGCTAAGTTTTAAGTTAACTACCGTCAATTTATGTTATATTTTGAGCGGTCCGATTCACACATACGGAGCTCACGGTGTCAGCTTTTCGGACAGTGTGAGGACGGTCTTGGGATTTTATTATCCGCATGATGGGATCCCAAGCTGGTGGTTCACTCCAACCATCTTCTCTATTAAAATTAGGATGCTTCTTGATTTCAATAGCCTCACGTAACATGAAATGGTGTTCTTTGGCGAGGATTTGCGGCTCATCAAATCTGATGTAGTGATTGGGTCCGTCAAGAGCGTGTCCACACACTGCCGATTTCGTTTCGCGCCTTATTTTGTGCTCGCGGAAATATAAGTCAATACCACTATTTCATAATTTAATTGATTCATTAGAACTAGTTAAGATTCAATTTTTCCACGAAGACATCAGAATAGTACTTACTTGACCACATAATTAGGCTGGATCATTCGATGACTTCCACACCATGAGAGGTCTAGCTTCTGAAGGAACTTGCAGCGCACAGATAGCGTTATTAACACCTGCAAGCAAAAAACAATCTTATCACCAAGACTTTGAGCAAAATAAAACGGCCTTTTTACTGATTTTAATGTGTTAATTTTAACTGTCTACGAAAAATATTGTAATTTAGGTCACGTACATTCAAATGTGCTACTGGACGTAATTGGAAACCGGTGTGTCCGGTTATTATGAGAATTTAGTAATAATCTAGACACAACAAAATTTTCGCAATTATTATATTATGTGTTAAATACTTTTAGGTAGCTTGCGTACTCGTCGAATTCCAAAGTGACGACATAAAAGGAAATATAATCTGAAATATTTTACTTAAACAAAATAAAACTAAGGTTTTACAGTAATACTAAGGTTTTACAGCAAACAAGTAATTTTTGATCTCATGCAATAAAAATATAGAACTTAACCAAAACTAGTGCAAGTTTCGGGAATCTTTGCCTTTACTTAAAAAAAAGGCAAAGGCATCATACAAACTTAACTAAATCGTAACGACCGGTCAACGGCGGTTATGTTATTTTTAGTAAAATAATAAAAAATGCTAGGCAACAAAACTTTAGTAAGCATATCTCTCTCTAGCTATGGATACTGCATGGGGATTACCCGTTAGTGGGCAAATTTAAATCTGATTTGGGTATCTTCCTATATCATGGGTTCCTTCAAAAGACGCGTGAAAAGGTACCTTTTGGGCCGGCAAGGTGGAAGCGGCTAGAGCAATGTCTTAACTGCACTAGCTGTCTTCGCATATGGACTCTTCTCACCACTTCACATCAGGTGGTGTCGAGTCATTTGCCGTGCTTTGTATTAAAAAAAATATTTTCAATGACTTATCTGTAAGGCGGTGTTATACCTCTGGAGGTCTATGAATTGAATAATCAATTGTGTCTGGAATCTGATGCTTAACGGGTTAAATGCCAGTTTATCATTTCCGTCGCCCACTTAGTTTTTAAGTTGCTTAAATTATTGTTATCCTATAAGAAATAACTGAAAGGTATAATAATTACCTGTGACTGCACACAATGCCAATATGGCCTGAGATCAATGCTTCGGTACAGTATAGCGTCTGAAGCGAGGCTGTTGAAATGGCGGTTGACTTGAGCACAACGGCACAACGACTGCATATCCAAGTACTTCATCACACAAAGAATTGTTTCATCCTAAAAAGAAATTTATGGGTTAAGCGATGGTTACTTTCATAGAATGTTGAAAAAATGCAATAACATTATTTTCCAGATGAAACGTTCACCGAGCAAATTGAATGCGCGATAATTGAAAATGAAACTGTGACTTGTTGTTCTGATTTGTATTTTTATGGTTGCTTTGTTTTGTGTGTACAATAATTGTTAAATAAATAAATTAAACCGACTGCAAAGCACTAAAAAGTCAAAAATTATATTTTCTATTTTAAATATAATTTTTAGGTCTTAGTGCTTCACTTTCTATCTTTTCTGGAAACAGTCGCATCTCCAAAAAATAGTTTTACATTAGATGACTATTTCAATCTAATAGGTTGGGGAAAAAGTTTCTTCGCATTTTTTAAGAAAATTAAAAAAAAAATTTAATATAGTTTATTTACATTTAACTAAAGTATGTAGGTACCATTTTTTTCGATAACTTTTTGCCATCTTGTAGGTAGGGACATGATCCCATGCTATAGAAATTTTGGGGCTTCTGATCAAAATACCGCGACAAGTTGTTTTGGCTCCTCCTCTCGTGAAGTTGACCTGACACTGCCTAGAGAATTCTGAAGAGAGCGAAACAGGTGGAAATCTGAAGGTGCAAGGTCAGGACTATACGGCGGATGCATTAACACCTCCCAGCCAAACTTTCTTACTTTTTGCTGAGTGGCTAAAGATGTGCGAGGTCTAGCGTTATCATGATGAAAAACCACACCCCTTCTGTTGATTAATTCCGGCCGCTTTCTCTCAACTTCTTGCTTTAATCTCATCAGTTGTTCGCAGTAGAGTTCAGAATCGATGGTCCTGCCTGGTGGTAGGTAACAGCTCATAATGAATAATGCCCTTCCAATCCCACCACACACACAACATCACCTTGTTGCGAGTTAACCCGGGTTTCGCCACAGTCTGTGAAGCCTGACCGGCCTTTGATCACGACCTTTTTCGCACGTTCTTGTCGTACGTGATCCACTTTTCATCACCAGTTATTAGCTTCTTCAAAAATGGTTCGGTTTCATTACGTCGTAATAAAGAATCACAAATGAGTACACGGTTCATTAGGTTTCTTTCAGTGAGCTCGTGGGGTACCAAATATCGAGCTTTTTTGTGTACCCATTTTTTTTTTAATGCGCCAAAACTGTTTTGTGGTCAATTCCCAGTTCTTCAGCTACGTCGTAACTACTGATATGCTGATCTTGCTTCAGTTTTTCAAAAATGGCATCAATTTTATCCCTAATAGGGCGACCAGAGCGACGTGCATCTTTGACATCAAAATTTCCGGATTGAAAACGCTTAAACCAAATTTGTGCTACTCTTACAGACACTGCACTAGGTCCATAAACATCGCAATTTTTTTTTGCGGCTTGCGATGCATTTTTACCTTTTTTGATGTGCGTTCCCATTGAGGGTCCACATCGGAATTTTGAGCTTTTGAACGTGTCACCCTTTAGTAAAAGTTCTCAAACGATTGTAAATTTAACCACTAATTTGTAAAAGTCAGCACTCAAAAGTTACATTCAGTTAAAGGTGGACCCTCAGTCGTGACTGACTGGTATCCATATTTAATAATCTACCTAAAATTTACAACTGTTGTAAATGGCTACTCTTAGTAAAAGATTTGTAAAACTAATTTAATTAATTGTCACTCCTTCCTGCTAAGTCAATAAGAAAATGTAGCATCTAGAAGGTGGTCCCTCAATTGATCGCGATAAATTCATATTAAGTAAGAATAACAGTAATAATTTAAATATAGTATTACTGACAGTTAGTAAAAGTACTAGAACCAATGTAAATTCAATCTCTAGTTTGTAAAAGAAGCTATTCAAAAGTTTCAATCGATTAAAGGTGGTCCCTCAATTGAAACGCTTGTCATAAAAATAAATCAATTTACGTAACATTTGGTTGAGAACTAGACAATTGCTATAGCCTATTCCTTAGTAAAAAAAATTAACTAACTATTGCTCCACCGAACAGTATAAACAAATGTACCGTTTTACTTAAAATACAAATCAAACTGCTGTGAAGAAATACTACGGTCGAGGTGACCACATATTAGGATTTTATGGGATAAGTAAATAAAAATAATTACTGTTTGTTGACATTATTCATGTATTATTTTTAGGTTTGACATATCTTAGCTAATCAAATCACAATAAGAACATCAATCACAATGAAAAAGGTTGTTAAATGATGTTATAATAAAAAAATTACACTGCACTGACAATGTTACCCTGATCTTTTTAATAATAATAATAACATTCATACACTCACACCTATTATCTAGCCTAAAGTAAGCATCATTAAGAGCTTGTGGTATAGATACTAGATAACAGAGAAATAATGGTACAGACCACTCGGCCAGCCGGTCGTCTGATGGTCGATTTTTAATTCAGACATTACTACTAATTTGACAGTACGTATGTATAAAAATTAGTTCGTTTGGAGGACTTACGTCAAATTTCAAGCGTAAGTCGTCGTAACAGCGTATGCTCTCATTAAAGAAGTAGTGACATCTGTAATGGCCGATGTCACCGGCCAAATGCCAAATTTACATCAACGACATTGGATGTCGGAAGTTGCAAAATTTGACGATCAAGTCGGACGAACAAGATCAAACAAATTTTTTACAAATTAGTTGGGGCTATTGAATTTATTTCCGCAGCTAGCGCCGGTGACATCAATTACAGATGTCACTACTTCTTTAATGAGAGCATACGCTGTTGCGACGACTTACGCTTGACTTACGAATCATTTTTTAAACATACGCCAATCTACCTTAGCGTATACTTTAAGTTAATATTGTTACTAACATAACTAATAAAATGTAATTAATGTAAATGCAATATGGATGTTAATCTGAAATAAATGAATTATTATTATTATTATTATACTATGTTTAAAAAATGATTCGTTTGGAGGACTCTCGTCAAATTAATAATTTAAACATTACTACTAATTGACAGTAGTGTCAAATTAGTAGTAATGTTTTTTTTCAACAAATATAAAACCGACTTCAAAACACTTAAAAGGAAAAAATAATTAAAATTCAGTAGCTAGGTACTTACCTCCTAAAATGTATTTTCTGGAGTTGGTGCTTCACTGTCTATTGTCTCTGGAAACAGCTTAGCATGCTTAGCAAGTGATTTCCTAAGGTCAAAGCAAGATGGATGACCATCAGCACTATCGACTTGTCTGTCTCTCAGTCTTTGGTTGAAATATATAGTGAAAGAATTATCTTCTAACTCCTAATCGTTAATGAGTTGTACCTTCAATCATCAGCTCATTAATATGAGATGATGACTAACAAAACCAAATACTTGAATAGCTTTGGAAAAACAGTAAAACATGTCATACGTGCCTATGAATTTGAGGTTCGGCCTCGATTTCCTTGGGATCCCATCATTAGATCAGGGCTTAGTGACAATGGGACCACCTCTGGAGTATATTATATCGAATAAAAAAATAATTTTGAAAATCGGTTCACAATTGACGGAGAAATCGGTACAAAAAATACAAAAAAAAATACATACCTACATTGGAAAATATAACCTCCTTATTTTTGAAGTCGGTTAAAAAGATCAGGGTGATATTGTCAGTGCAGTGTAATTTTTTTATTAAAACATCATTTAACAACGTTTTTCATTGTGATTGATGTTCTTATTGTGATTTGATTAGCTAAGATATGTCAAACTTAAAAATAATACATGAATAATGTCAACAAACAGTAATTATTTTTATTTACTTATCCCATAAAATCCTAATATGTGGTCACCTCGACCGTAGTATTTCTTCACAGCAGTTTGATTTGTATTTTAAGTAAAACGGTACATTTGTTTATACTGTTCGGTGGAGCAATAGTTAGTTAATTTTTTTACTAACGAATAGGCTATAGCAATTGTCTAGTTCTCAACCAAATGTTACGTAAATTGATTTATTTTTATGACAAGCGTTTCAATTGAGGGACCACCTTTAATCGATTAAAACTTTTGAATAGCTTCTTTTACAAACTAGAGATTGAATTTACATTGGTTCTAGTACTTTTACTCACTGTCAGTAATACCTATATATTAATTATTACTGTTGTTCTCACTTAATATGAATTTATCGCGATCAATTGAGGAACCACCTTCTAGATGCTACATTTTCTTATTGACTTAGCAGGAAGGAGTGACAATTAATGAAATTAGTTTTACAAATCTTTTACTAAGAGTAGCCATTTACAACAGTTGTAAATTTTAGGTAGATTATTAAATATGGATACCGGTCAGTCACGACTGAGGGTCCACCTTTAACTGAATGTAACTTTTGAGTGCTGACTTTTACAAATTAGTGGTTAAATTTACAATCGTTTGAGAACTTTTACTAAAGGGTGACACATTCAAAAGCTCAAAATTCCGATGTGGACCCTCAATGGGAACGCACATCCTTTTTTGTAGTATTGAATTTCTTCATTAGATTCACTCATCTTGACAGTACGAAAAACAAATGAAAAACACACGTTTTCCTAATTTGAATTAAAATATAAACTTTTAATGATATCAAAACCAGCCAGACACAAATAGCACAGCCAAAGAGATTTTATTACAAGTTCGTACATACTATAATACGAAAAGACTTTTTCCCCAACCTAATATTTACATCTGCCTTTTTATTTTGTAATGAATTTGGTTTTCAGTTTTGTGTCTGATTGCTCATTGAAATAGGCATATATTGTTTTTTACTTTCGCTTGATTGCAGTTAGGTCTCCGAAGATCTTCATCAGATCACAAACAAATTACTAAACAGAATAATACCGATAGTACTCTTAATTTTTGATTTTAACATTATTATAAATGTTTGAAAAATTACTTAGTAATTAAAATAGAATAAAACTAGAAAAATTTCACGTCCTGAGGCAGGAATCGAACCCGCGACCTTTCGCAATCCGGGCGACTGCTCTGACCACTGAGCCACCCAGGACTTGGGATATCCCTGTGAAATTCTTCTAGTCTATCTTGTATTTGCGTTTATGAGCTAACGTCCACCCTACAATGTCGAAATATTCCATTTCAACATCCGAAACGAGTATTTTTACAAATACCGACGATTCGGTTAAGTTGGGGCAGTGCTTTCAAATATTCTTAATTTTTGATTTTAACATTATTACTGATTACCGATAGTACTCTTTCAAACAAGAAAAACATTTATTTATCGAACTCGGTACACAAAACAAAATAAAAACTTCCCACTCTTTAAAATCGGTTGAAAATCAAACTTGTTTGTGAATCGTTATATAGCATTAAATCTATTATACTTAGGTAATATACGGGCTATGCAGGTAGGGAAAGAAATAAAAACAAGTAATTGAAATTAAAAATGTTGAGTATGCCGACAAAATTCAAAAATATGTCTAGCAGAAAAGAACTTTCAGCTGCAGTCCACAAAGATTAAACTGAAACAGTACTGAAGAAATGAAGTAATTTTAAGCATGAATACTTCCTAGTGACTACTGTTTGAAACAAGACACATATCTTGTTTTATATTCACACGACTAAAAATAATTCTTAAGCAACGTGAAAAACTCAGTATACTATTTTGTCCACATGAATTTTGTGACACGAGTGCCTACGTCGGTATTATTCCTTTTTTTTTGTATATTTAAATATGTATGCGATTTTACGTTCCCATAATCCATAAATATGAGTGGATCGCGAAGAGTTTGTCGTAAACATGGGTAATGGCATAAGGGTCAAAGCTTTAGAAATTTTACAGATGGTAATTTGGAACTTCCAGAAATATTTCAATGAATAGAATAGTACGAAATAAAAATGTATTCAGCACACCATACAAATAGACACATTACAAAATCAAACGACATAAAACCAACCAAAAAATTAAATTATACGAGTAACAATATTATACTGTTGTATGTACAGTCACGAGCACTAAGATTGATACACCTTTGTTAAACATATTGTGTGCTTTATTCTCTTTGCAATAAGAGTCACTAACTTTCAAAAGTGTTAACATCTTAGAGCTCGCGGCTGTACTGAACAAGAGCCCTACTAAACATAATAATATGTAGGGCGCACAGTCAGGCATCTTAGAAATTGATCAAATTTACAAAATATTACAAACGAAGTAATTCTGAACGAGGTAGAATTTACCCGGTGTTCGTAGTTCATGTAAAAAAAATAGTATTATCTTATATACGACGCGTTTTTATGGAGCATTATTTATTTATTTATTTACTTATTTAAGTGAAACATACAGCAATACAATACCACACAAAAAATTAGGCATTTGAACATAACAAAATGCCAAGAAAGTTTCCACTTATAGCTTTTGCATTTCGTTGAAATACGTCCAAACGGACACAAACTTTATCGTTTACTAGAAAAAATAACATACAAATAAAATTATACAAATGTTTTAAAATACAACATACAACAATAAAAAACCTAAGTAAGATGTTTTTGCTTGATTGCCGAGGTATGGAAAATATTAATATATGTTAAAGGTAGAACAAGCACGCACTATAA
This sequence comes from Nymphula nitidulata, assembly GCA_947347705.1. NCBI lineage: Eukaryota > Metazoa > Arthropoda > Insecta > Lepidoptera > Crambidae > Nymphula > Nymphula nitidulata. Next base: position 8,097,437 of record OX374627.1, read on the forward strand.
AACGGTTCTTAGAGTACATAGTTTTACAAAACGGAACTGAAAATTATCCTTTGAACGAGTTTTAGTGTTAGAGCATTTCAAAAAATAATGTTTATTAGGTAAGAGGACTCAATTAAACTTTTTATATATCTTATTTCTCTGCGAATTTCAAGGGATTGGATAAGAGATAAGTAATAAACATTATTAAAATTAAATCTGTAATTTAAATGCTTTATAATTTTTGATTATCTATAAACAGTATGTTGTGGATTCCATGTTGCTGAGGCATATTCCAAATGGGATCGTACTAGAGAGTTATATAGTAAAATTAGTGTTCGAGAAATCTTTGATATCTCTAGTCTGGCGGAGGATGAAACCAAGCATCTGATTCGCCTTACTAGATTTTTTTTTCGGTGTGCGATGCAAACACTAGCTAAGTATCTAACTAATAGAACCCCTAAATTACTACCTCACCTATAAAATTATGCTTCCTAAAATACTTCTTGAAGCAATAGGTTAACTAGAACAATTTGTTTATTTTTAATAAATTTTTAAGGATGCTTGTTCCTGTATGACGTTTTGTAACTTCGTAACAGTACATCAGTTGAGACTAGTATCAAATGCTCATGGTCGCCCGGATTACGAAAGGTCGCGGGTTCGATCCCCGCCTCAGGGCGTGAAATTTTTCTAGTTTAGATTTTTTTTATAAGTAAATAATTTTTCAAACATTTTTAAATAATGTTAAAATGAAAATTAAGAATACAAACAGATAAAGTTACCTTCGCATCTTTAATATTGATATGAATAGATAGAACAATAAGTTAGCAAGAGTGGACTTATTCCTATAAGACATCTCTTCCAGCCAAACCATAAATTCGGAGCGGGGACAGTGGTATTTTCAGCTCCACTTTTGAATACCCGACCTGAAGGGTACCACCTCCACCTTACAGAATCATCATCATCATCTTCCTATGTACGTCCTACTGCTGGGCACAGGTCTTCCTACATGGGAGAAACACATGAAGAGTTTGGGCCATAACCTCACACGCTGGCCCAATGCGGGTTGGTGGGTTAACGGTCGCAGTAACAACCGGGACCAACGGCTTAACAATAATATGCCTTCCGGCGGCACGGCGGACTTCGAGATTAAAAATTTAGACCCATCCTGGGATCGACCATGGCGAAAGTTGCTTTGGTGCGCTCAAACCACTACGGCACGGAGCTCCTCCACCATAAAGAATATCGCATATTCCCTACTCGTTATTTTATGAGCAAAAATGATTAATATACTTGTATAATAAAATATGCAAAACAATAATATGATGATAATTCGCGAAGCTTGCACGACCCGAGTATAATTTAATTAGATATTAGTAATAAATTAAATATGTATTTATAAAATTAAAATTAAAAAGTAATAAAATGCGCTAGCAAGAACACAAATAACTTACTTAAGCAGTTCAAATAATATGAAACAAATACCGTTACTTATTAATAAAAAAATCAACTTCATTTACTTAAGAATGAAATGTTATATTTCAATGAGTGGTAAGTACTTTAAGAAATAATATTTTTACAGTCATCGAAAAATAATTTAATTATTATATTAATCACATTGAATGCAAACAAAAGTACTTAGTTGACTTTATATATTTTAATAATTGTAAGTTTTAATTACGACCTCCTTTCATGTCGGAATCACAAAGGGCAAGAGAGAGAGAAAGATAGCGGGAGTGTAGTGCGGGCAAAGTAGAAATCATTTCAGCTGCGTATTGGAAAATAGTTTGCAATGCATGAAATAATTCCTTAGTTTTACATGTAGGTATTTCAATTCAATTCATTTTACTGCATTTCTACAATGCGTTAGGTTAGGTTAGGATATAATACAATTAATACTTGTAAATGAGATAATCTCCTCAGTTCTAATATGCTGTGCCCGGCAGGTTCCACGATGTACAAAATATAATTGTATTCATTAAGTTTGAGTCATATTTTATATCCTAACCGTAATAACTTTTATTTAGTTTATTAGAAATTATTTATTTTCAGTTTTTTTATTGCGTCAATATTAAATTTTATTATTTTCATCACTGAAATAATAAGGAGAGCAATCACGATAATTGATACTCACGGGAAGTAATTGGAAATCTCCCAAGGGGGGACCAGTATCGATCGGCTTGTTCAAGAGTGCCGCGTTGCTTAATGGAGGAACAACGGTTTCGTGGAGGTTAGAAGCCATAATCTTGTCGAGGAGTTGACCTGCAAACCAAATTTTTGTTGAGACATATAAAAGCAGTGCCCTAAATACAACTTTCAAGTGACATCTATTCTTTTTAACCTCCCCCCCCCCCCCCCCACACCACGCAAAAAGACGGGTGTTGTATATTTGTCGTGTCTGTATGTGTCTGTGTCTGTCTGTGACATCGTAGCTCCTAAAAGAAAGGACCGATTTTGATAAGGTGTTTTCTTTCTAAAAGGTGACGGTATCGAGACGGTTTTTATTTTATGTATAATAAGTATATGAAGGTCTGTTCCGGCGTTAGATGCATAAATCAACCGACTTTTATATTCGATATACCGATGTGGGATTTAAAGTAGGTATATGTATATGAATAACTTCAACCAATTTATTGCAATTTTTAATTTTTTTTTGCATGCTGTATTTACGGCTAAATGGGTTAAAAGCCACTTAAATATAATTTTTACCAGCAATTTAAGACCCTATTTATTGCAAAAGACATTTTGATTTTTATTAGATTTTGATGACCATCAGTTTATTTCCTACTTGACAAAGAAGTCGAACTAACTTTCACAGATCCCATGGATTTTAAATTTGGTGTACTGTTAGTTCGGTAGTATTTCTAAGTCCCGCTAATATGATGCCACATGGTTATAATATTACCAAGACATCACTGAAACCTACATGTTTGGGTCAGGGGTAACTTAAACTACTTTTTTTTTCTATTTATGTAAATTGGGAGTAAGAAATATAGCTATCAACTATCTTCAAATGTTGTTATAGTAATCTAGAATCGTGGTCACTATCTACTTATATTCATAAGATACCTCTACTGGGTATTGTTTCACGTGTTAAGATTTAGCATCCATTCGTTGCCTATTAAGCTGTCAAAACCGTCAAATAGGCTATTAAAACCCAGCATATGCCGAATCAGTTCGAGCGATGACTAACTAAGCTGTCTGACGTTTATTTAACGCTTGAGCGGAATCAGCCTTAAGCTGTTGGTCCACGCTGGTGGCCCACGTCATACACATACAATCTGTGACCAATTTTCGGTCAGCAAAATGAAACATACAGAAGTGAACCAATGTTGGTATTCAACATATATTTATATGTCGCCGCCGTCTGGTTAAATTCGCCGCTTAATTGGATGCCTAGCACGTTGTTTAAACTTTTAAACGCCTGCATCCAATTGAATGCCTAGCCCGATAGTTGATTGAACTAGACTCACTTAACGTTGAACGACTTGGCGTATTGAATAAATGGTCTGGTACTGAAAAGTTTTGGTTTGATTGGTAATTTTAAGCTAATTTTTTATGACCACTTACAACCGACATCGTTTTGTTTCTAAGTGGTCATAAAAAAATAAGCTTAAACCTAGCAATCACTCAAACAGTCACACAAAAGCTCTTTGTTTTAAACGGCCTAGGCATCCAATTGAATGGCTAATTTAAACCAGACGGCTGACATGACGTTCAGCCATCTGGTTAAACGTTGCGCTTAAAGACTTGGCTAATTGTACTTCAGCCGTTTGATTTGATGCCGGCGTTCAATCAACGGGCTAGGCGTCCAGTTAAGCGGCTGATTAAGCCAGAAGGCTGCGACATATACATCTGTCCCTCACGGAGTCGAATCTCTGAAATTGGTCCAATTATTGTATTTACAAAGGTTTGACACGAGTCTTATAGAGAATATTGGTACATTGGTAGGTAGGTACGCGCCGATCGACGATACACCACGACATATTTTATTGTATTACAGTCAAACAAAACAAAGCCTACTTACCATGTTTTCTTTCAAATCTATAAATATAATAAAAAATGGCCTTAAGACCAGTAACCTTCCTGTTCAACTACCTAGTATGAAAATGGGCAATAGTCCAAGATGTTATCTCTTTATCCAAGGAGACAGTAATTAATGCGCTGTGTAATTACTTATCTTTATTGGACGTTTATGTACCTAATCGATTATTAAAGCCTACCATGTAATTAGACATTGTAAAATGTACTTAATTCATTTGACAAGGTATGATTACCATTGCAACCGACCTTCCCCATCCCCAATCATTTCTAAACAATCTAATTTGTCGGTGATCTAAGTGATCGGTGGGGAAGGAAACGTAAGAAAGTCCAAGGGTAAACGTCTGATTATATGATAAATATTAATAGTCAATCAATAATCTTTTATTCTGTTTGAAACATGGTAAATACAGATGTTTACATTAGACACAAGAGCATATCTACATGATTCGCCATATCGTGGTATGCAAAATTTCGTTTTCTATCAAACATTGATTGGATAACAAATATAATAACAAGATAACAAATATAATTATTTCTTGCAATAATAATAAGCCGCTACTCACTCGTAAAACACGTTGCGCACCTATATTTTATATACTACAATAACATATGATGCATCCATTCCGAAGTTTATTTTTTTGGGGCAATGTTTGCAAGTGTTAGTGGACAGACAGCAAATGAAAACTAAAAATATTTTAATTTTTATGTCATGGCTCACAAACGTTTAAACCGTCATCGTTGATCCACTAAGAGAAGAGTGGGGTGCAGACCGCTAGGTAAAAAGAAAGGTAGGACGGTATTAGGGCAGCACACTATTTTTACTGTGAAGTAGGTACTCTTAATTATTCAGTTAGACCTTACCAATTTTGAAATTCGATACTTGTGCAAACCGACATTATGAATTACTGATAAATTTTGTATGCTCAGCTTTTCTCTATTAAGTAAAATGGTGTAAAGTCACTTTAGGGTAGAGTGGAATCATTCCGAGGTAAATTCAAAAAAGACCTTGTATCACGATAGAAAAAATATAAGGCCATGCTCAGTAACTGGCATTAAACATGGGTCCCTTTTTCAGCCAACTGAAACAGATGATCGACTATGAAAAGCATCATAATGTAAGCGGCCTGATTTAAATTAACCCCGCGAATGGATTTACCCCACCCCCTGCAGACTTTACCAGTAACCTATTTATCTTAGGGCCAGGTTTAAAATACATGGTTTAGAAAAACGTGTCAGTCCTATAGATAAGCAATTGCAACATTGTTTAGAGCGTAATCATGATAACTACCAACACCACGGTAGTAAGCAATTACAGCTGTAATTAAAATTGCAAACGTACCTCGTGGCGTGTTTTCTTTATGTTAATACGACCTTGATCGTGATCCTACAATTACTATCGCTGAGGCAACTGAGTGCAATCAACTGAATAGTGAATAACATCATGTAGATCAATATGAATCGTAAACATTAGCTATGTTTGTAACTTTTTGTTTAGGTATTATAAAATATCTCGCTTACATAATCCGATAAATCAGTCGCAAGCTATTCTTATAACTTTAGATTAAGGACAATGCGCCCGCGCAGCCCCGGCGTGACCCGATATACTGCCTCAAATTATTATAGGAACTTTTTATATTTCTATAAATATACAAGACAAAGATAGTTGATATTTAGGGCGTGTGTAACAGGCACTTGAACTTGTGAAAAAACAAAAGTGTGCACGTAAATATGTTCTAAAACATATAAGACATAAGTTGATACAACATAACGACAAAACTACAACTTAACACTGCCAACTACAAAAGAGATACTTTAATAATTAAGAATATTTGCACTTGCATGAAATACCTAAAATCTAAAAGAATCATCATTATCATCATCACCAGCCTTCCTACATGGGAGAAACACAAGAGGAGTTCAAAAAACTTACCTTTCTGAACCGCAGGTTGTGTTGTCTTATAAAAAAAAGAGGAATATGAGAAATTATTCTTCATACGGACTAGATTTGGAGGTTCTTTTCCTTTTAGTAGCACGGCATCCAGTTCTGTGTAGTATGGTAGCAGTCTATGGTTGAATTCCAGTCTTAAAATTCTGCAAGAAAGTTTTAATCGCTTAGCATGATATAATAAATAACATGATTTGAAAATGCAAGTACGAAGGAGCAGTAAATAACCGCATTGCGTTAGCGATTTTATTTATTTATTTATGTACACACAAAAGGTTCAAAAAAGCGTTGAGTACAAAGGCACTGCTTATTTATAATGAAATCTCTACCAACAGACCTGCGACAGGAAAAGTAACGCGACAATAAAAGTGGACACTGTGTGAATTAACCGCATCGCGTTAGCGATTTTATTTATTTACTAGCTGACCAGAAAATGCTGTTAAGCCATAAATAAAAATTTTATAAAATTGTCCAAAAAATAAAACAGATAGTAGCCGATTCTCAGACCTACTGAATATACAAATAAAATTTCATGAAAATCGGTCAAGCCGTTTCGGAGGAGTATGGCAACTAAATTTGTGAGTCGAGAATTTTATATATAAGATTTATGTACACACAAAAGTTAATAAAAGAGTACATAAAACCGTTGAGTACAAAGGCACTGCTTAATTCTAATGAAATCTCTACCAACGGACCTGCGACAGGAATAGTTACGCAACAGTAAAAGTAGACACTGTGTGTATAATGCCTGGTGTAGTTACTATATTAGTTACTACACCAAGTTATCCTTTCTAAGACAATTTCTTTTTGGTCAGATAAGCAATTTCGCTGCTTCAGTGTGAAGCGAAAGGTAGCCCGTGTTAATACAGGGCCTTTTGACGTAGAAATGCTAACAATAGTTATTAAACGTAATTATTATTAGACTGCTATGAATGAATAGGAATAATTTATTGATGCTTTTAAGGACATGACGAGCATATTCACTCGGAAATAGTTTTGTTTCTGATTCATTTTGCATTTTCAAGTTTTTGGGACACTACTTACTACTTAGACTGTTCACTACATTAAAATAAATGCATTAGGTTATTATTATAGCAGATATTTCAAGTACATTTTTGAGTATAAATCTGTTGAAAACAAATAAAACAGCAAATCGGTGCGTAAAAATTTTCTTCGCAGTGGCTCATATGAATGCTTCACTATGCTCAATTACAATTTTATAAAGTGAGTTTAAGAAAACACATGACAAAAATGACCTCGAACTGAGTGGAGAATAGTCGAGAATAATAAAAGGATTTTGAAGTCGATATTCATTTTAAAGTACTTTTTAAAGGCTGGTTTTAGCATACAACAGATAAGCATTGGTTTCCGTTTAAACCTGCATTATTCAATTTAGTTTGTTATGTATTAAGATATATTATACAGCTACTATCAACATTATCACAAATTCAAATGCATGTTCTGCTTCTTAGGCAACCTTTTTTTTCCTTACATTATTATGTAGTTGTTACCTACTGCTAAAGACTGAAATAGATCCGTAGCTTTTTTCACAATTTTATTTTTAACTTTACCTCCAAGAAATATATTAAAAGGTTATATCAAGTTCTCGTTAGCTCTGTGATCAGACCTTTCTAGGGATTGTGATTAATCTCGGGTTCGTTCCCGCGATATGTACCGCGTCGTGTGTCGTCGTCTTTATAATCCCGATTAACCATACTTAAGAATTTAGCTGCAGCTCATAATTACCTACATGTAAAACCAAATCAAGCATTTTAAATTGACCTTCTGTTGAAAGTTTTATTTGTCAAGACAGTGACGTCTTAAGTAATTCCAAAGAAGCCATACATGACAGTGACGGTGCCGCAACGCTGATCTATAACTAAAGTATATTGGTATTTATTTACCACTCGAATCAGTGGCCCGACTGAGTAGCACCTACGCTTTACAGAAGATCGCAGCTAATTAACACTACTTAGTACTTACTACTTAGTAGTGTTGTATACCTGCAGTGAGTGAGATCTCCGTCTACCTTTACCTTCTACCGCCTGTTACCACAACAATTGTTACATTAAATTAGTGCCTAAATTACTGCTTAGGCCACACACGCTTTTTAACGCGGTAATTTTCTTTTAAATGCGTTAGACCGCCGCTGGAGTTATTGCTTACCCTCGTATGCCATATTGATTGGCATTATAAAATTATGTCCATAAATTTTGGCTAGTTGATGTTACAATTATGGCCATAACTATTACCATATCACGGTAGTGTGGCCGTAACATTTCTGAGAAAGCGTTATTTTGGGGCTTTACCTAATCTGTCACGGGGGACTCGTCTCATAAGCTATCAACAAAATGCATTCTTAATTTCCATAGTTGCTATGAGTGTCTATAGGCTACGGTAACCGGTTACATACATCACGCGGCCCGTAGGCTACTCTTGACCGCCGACCCTTGAAAAAAAAAACGAAACGAAATAATGAGTGGCAGCTACTTACCTCGTAGGTACATTAATTTGTCTTATAGATGGGCTGAATATCCTCGGCGTATCCCCAACGTACTCTGGCTCTCCTTCCCATAGTAACAACCAGGTAATTGGTCCCCTTGCCCAGATGCGGACTAAAGCGCCCGGGTTGTAGGTCTCGAAGACAGACACCTCCATTGGATAGACAGGACGTTCGAACGACACTTCTGCCAAAATAATTGTTGTTTGCAATAGTAATTTTGATGAATGATATTTGAAAACGTAACTCCGTAAAATTCTGAATAAATCTAAATGTCATTTTGGATTACATTACATAGCTAAGTGTGTGTTACTCTGTAGCGGAACCTCATTTTAGTACTCAGATGCCTAATTGTGAAATAACTGCTACCTGTAGTCTACTTTTCTAAGAAAATATCAAAGTAAACCACGAAAAATAACTAAATATTTAACAACTTAAATCTTATGCGGTCCGGCCGCAAAGCAGTGCTTTACGGCCTCGCCATACAGAGCCAACAAGAATTCAAAAAAGTAAGATACAGTATCAAAAAAACTATACCCACAAAAGAACTACCTACTTACTTTCAAAACGGCAAATGTGGTAAGGTCAGTCCAAGATGCAAGGATCCGACGAAAATAGACTACATGTAGCAGTTATTTCGGAATAAGGTATTTGATGCTGACAGAGTGGCGTATTTAACTTGAAAATTCAAGCATCCTTCATGTCTTGGGTTAAATTGGCCAACCACAACTTGAGCCAAAAGGGAATACTTGTGATTTAATGATTTAAAATTTATTTTTAATATATCATTCAAATAGTGTGAATGTAGGTTATCGAGCCAAAAGACAAGCTTACATCCTTTCTCAGGATGTAATCTATTTGTATGCCAAATCAAAAACATGCAGACAGACAGAGTAACTTTCGCATTATAATATAAGTATGGATAGAAAGAGTTTCCATCTACCTACTTCACAAAGTAGCCTATTATAAACTATGATAGGTGTATAAAATCATACACACCAACAAAGTCTTGGCTTGCAATTGGACCACTGTTCTGAGGCATGTAGTCTTTTTGGGCTGACGGAGCTTCTTCCCACCATGTTCCATAAGTTCTCTATGGACAAAAGAAATTTACCATTTGTATATGTTTTTGTGTATACAATATAAGCAATGAAATCATTATATTTAAATTATTAAATAGTGCCACGAATGTATGAAGAATACATTATTATATGTATCTTTATTTTAAAAAAACTATTGCATTAAAAAGGTAAAAATTTATTAAATGAAAAAATAACAAAATGAAATACCTAGGTAAGCATGATTATTAGAAATCATTATGACTATTTTTTTTTTTAATCTGGCAGGCTCTTTCTGGTGTAGAACTGCCAGAAGGCATTGGAGAAGGTCTATGTGTCGAAAGACACGCTGATTGCTATACTGGACTGATTTTTATTTAAAATTACTTTAAAAACAGTAACTAATTAGTAAATAACGGCTTATTTTTATTATTATGACTATTATAAATTTAAAAAAAGCACAGTGGAAAAGCTTAAACAAATAAGTTAAATAGGTTTGATGAGTGTTTGTAAGACTGATAAAGATTCAATGTCAATCTTCAATATTTCAAAGTTCAAAATTATATTGTTATTATTTTGTTAGTATAATTATTAATGAGGCTCTTGTATTTTGAAAAAATAAACTATAAATATGACTGTTATAATAATATTTGATGTAACTAATTTCACAATTGATATAATGGGTGATATTTCTATGAACACAGTTGATTAACAGAGTTTGCTTCTGTGTTCAGGTTCCATAACTTAGAATAATAACTGATAGTCTAAGAATTATCAAACCAAATTGTAATGTAGTATGTATACTATGAATAAACCTTATATTTTAGTGAAATCTCAAATTATAGGTCCATTATGTTTGTAAAGCAAACACACATTGCCACAACAGACACAATAGGATTTAAATAAGTGTGACCCATCCAGCACACTAATAAAGGGTGAAAGGCAAACTAAACAGTCTTCACAGTTTTCAAGAAAATAATTCATAAATATTTGAGTTATTATGCAGTACACCTTGCAGCCTTCTTTTAGGAATGTTGAAAATTTGTAATGAGTACATAAAGCTATCAAGATAATCAAGGATTTAGAAGAAAATAAAAGTATTTTAGATATGATTTTATATCTAGTGGAGACAGGCTCTTAAGTTTAATAGAGTTCTATGTATAGAAATATTAGAATAATAGTATTGCAATGGTGACAAAATAATTTATGGTTTGCACTAAGATTACATGTGAAATGATTTTCTGACTTAAAAATTGACATATTATGATGTGTTACATTTAGATTTTTTTTTATGTTTTTGTCTTTTTTAGAGGAAGCAGCAACTGATTTATAAAAATATTTCCAGCAAACAAATATGGAACAATGAAACAACCAACTTAATAAACATGTCAAAGTACCTACCCACAATCTTGAATAATTTGTATCTGGTATGTGGGCAAAGTGCTTCAAAGATTATTATTGATTTTTTACAGTTTCCAAGATGTTTCTAGAAAAAAAGTTCAAAATTCTTACCATCACAAAAGCTTGCGGATAGTCTCCGTAATCAGGAAAATTCGATGGTGGACCACGCAGATTGAATGCGGTATATGAAACACTAATTTCACTCCCGTATTGAGAACTAAAATCTTCGACATTTTGTACAAATTGTTCGATAATATGCGGTTCTTGGTCATCATTTTCAGCGCCGTCTTTGAACCAAAATAGCGATGATATTACGTCTGAAGCACTCTGCATTGTTAAAAGCTAAATTATTCTGAATCGCGATGGAAAAAATAAAGCAAAACACTGTTCGGCGCTATGTCACAAATATTTAAAGAACAACAAGAAAGATCAAAATATCGCAATGAGTACTAATGACTGAACTGAAGCGACTGACTGAATCATTCATTAGAAAACAAAGACAATCAAATAATCAAAACAACCAGCGTTGCCAACTTCCACGGTCTCGATTACCCAAAAACCTAACCGAAAATCCCCAATGTTGGGGAAAAAAAAATCAATATTCCCCACATTTTCCCCACAAATTTTCAGGAAAGAAATAAAAGTACTGTTTCTATAAATCAAATATATTTATTACATATACTTATAAAGTATTTAATGATTTTCATCAAGGTCTTTATTGCAGCTCTTTATTATGCCTTTGTTTTGTCAACGTATCATTCGAAGGATCAAATTTTAATCCTTTCTTCTAGTGGTCATGAGCGCTACTACAGTGTCATTGTGCAGGCGATTGTGTTTTATGGCAAATAAAAAAAATTGAATTTGAATTTTTTTAATTTGAAAACGCAAAATTTTCTTACGACAATGCGTTTGAGAAAGTTCTCTGCGATACTCTGTCTAAGTTTGATGGACATAAATGTTGCCATAAAATAAACTGTAAAACCTTCCTGTCGGTGTAATTGCTTTAAACTTAATTTTTTTTTATACAAAGCACGGCAATTTACCCATTGCACTAGCGCTTCCGCCTTGCCGGCCCAAAAGGTGCTTAAATAATCAAGGTAATTAAATATTCTTACATAATTTATAAATTATACTTACTTCTTATACTACTTTTATTACTTCTAAGTTCAGTTCTAGCGTAAATGTCTTAATTCCCCGCATTTTCCCCACATAAACGCTCTCCCCTCAAATTACCCAATCGAACTGAAAATCCCCGCAGTTTGGGGAATTCCCCACAGATTGGCAACGCTGAAAACAACACAACAACAACAAGTACACACGACAGCACATCAAAGCTAACAGTCGCGCTACGAAAGCCGCCTCTACAACGAAGAGAATTAGAGCGGGCGATCTCATGGTAAAAAACTGATAGATAAGCTAGATAAAATGAGGCATGACATGAGCTGTCATTTGTACTAAATTTATGTCAATCAATGTCACACGATTGTCACTGTCATTTTTTTTTATTTTTTATTATATTTTTTTTTTGTTAGTTCTCCCTACAATGAGAAGGCAACGGAAACTAATGTCCATACAGCCATAACTTCAGTGTGCCTAATTCTGGGGAACACACTGGGCCTAATTTTGGGAACACACTTTAATTCTAAATTTAAGTACAGTATATCTCTTTCTCGCAATAAGTCATAGGAAAAAGATAGCAAAAATCTGTTTAGAGAGTCAATTAAATTTAGATAGATTTCATAGAAACCATAGACAATTTTAGACGGCATGTATGTACATACGGAGGTGCCTCCTAAACACTGCATTTTAGCACGTTCAATAAGGTTGAAAATTGAACGCACCTTTCTAAATGTCAATTTATTTGATGGCCATCCCTTTCGTATTCGTTTTGAAAGAAAGAAATAGACTGAACTGAAATTTAAACTTAGCATGTGTTTTCCAGAATTAGGGCCACTCTAAGTTTAAATTTAAGTACAGTATATCTGTTCCTCACAATATATAATAAGAATGAGATAGCAAGAATTCGTTTAGAGCTGTCATTTAAATTTAGACAGATTTCATACGAACCATAGACAATTTTAGACGGCATGTTACGGAGGTGCCTCCTAAATACTGCATTTTATCACGTTCAATAAGGTCGAAAATTGAATGCATGTTTCTAAATGTCAAATTTTAGGACAGCGATCCTTTTCGTATTCATATTGAGAGAAAGAGGTAGACTGAACTTAAATTTAATCCTAGCATGTGTTCTCCAGAATTAGGCCCAATATGTTTTATCTTTTCTCTTTCTCATAAGAGTGAGAGAAACAAAACGCTTTATAAGCCTCTTGTAACTTGCCTTGTTTTTATGAATACGTGGGTTATTTATAAAACTACGCCACTTTTATTACATAGAGTTCGCTCCTATACATTTTTTTATTATCGTAATAAAAATCTTGACTGACACCACAAAATTCCACCAAACACCTTGTATTTTTTTAAATTCGTACTCTCTGTAATGGGAAGGCAAAGGGTACTGATGCCCATACAGCCATGTCTTAAGTATTTCCTTTTTTTTCATTGATTGCATTAAAATGCTGAGGTAACAGATTTTAATGCACCTTGGGAGTATTTGACGCGAAATATATTATGACAGTTTCCATGTGATGCTACTAGATAAGGTGGATCACCATAATTTTTTTTTATCGTATTTTACACCCTAATCACTTTTAATATAATAATCTTTTAGTGTACTTACCTCAACACAAAGACTTATTCTAAAAAACTACACCACTCTTAGAACATAAAGTTCACTCCGACACAATTTTTATTTAATGTAATAAAAATCTTGACTGCCACCACCAAATCCCGCCAAACACTACTCGCCTTGTTTTTTTTTGTTGATTCTCCCCATAAAAGAAAGGCAAAGGGAACTAATTCACATGCAGCCATGTCTTCAGTATTTTTTTTATTTCTTCTTTTATTGCATTATGATGCTGGCGTAACACATGACAATTCTGGGAGTTCTTGGGAGTATTTGACACGAAATATATTATGACAGTCACTTTATGTGCTACTTGATGAGGTGGATAAAATTTTCTACGTCTTTCACATCAAATAGACTTATATTACAAGAATCTTCCAATCGCACATATAAAAAACTGTTGCTTTACAAAACTACACCAATTTTACAACATTAGTACCTTCAACCACAATTTTGTAATCTACACTATAATATTCTAAAGCTGAAGGGTTTATTTGGTTGAAAATCTGCATTCGATGTTTAAATTTACTGTCGTATTGTTAGCACCAACCTGTATACAAATGATTTTTTTTTCTTTTCTCAGTTATAAATTATCAACTACACATTTTTATAGATATTTATATGAAAATGATTTTTTTAATCTGTGGTGATTTTGTGGGTAATCGCAGTGGTATTGGTATTATAACGCAGTATTGAGTGGACCTCAAATTAATAATAATGGGCCTGATTCTGGAAACACACTTTAATTCTAAATTTATACCACTAAGGTGGCAATCAAGCATACGGCCCACCTGATGGTAAGCGGTTACCGTAGCCTATGGACGCTTGCACCACCACCTTTAAGTACAGTATATCTCTTTCTTGTAATTTGTCATATGAAAAAGATAGCAAGAATCTGTTTATAGCTGTCACTTTTAGATAGATTTCAAAGAAACTATAGACAATTTTAGACGGCATGTATGTACGAAGGTGCCTCCTAAACACTGCATTTTAGCACGTTCAATAAGGTCGAAAATTGAACGCACCTTTCTAAATGTCAATTTAAATGACAGCCATCCTTTTCGTATTAATTTTGAGAGAAAGAAATAGACTGAACTTAAATTTAAACTTAGCATGTGTTCGCCAGAATTAGGGCCAATTACTCTGAGGGAAGAACGACACTAATCTGTGCGGACGACGTGCGGAAGTGTTTGGCGGGATTTGGTGGTGTTTACTAAGATTTTTATTACAATAGTTAAAAATTGTGTCTGAGCGAACGTTGTGTTATAATAAACTAGCGAGCCGCCCCGGCTTTGCACGGGTGCAATGCTTATGTAAATATTATGCATGTATTATACATATAAACCTTCCTTAAGAATCACTCTATCGATTAAAAAAAACCGCATCAAAATCCGTTGCGTAGTTTTAAAGATCTAAGCATATATAGGGTCAGACTAGACGGCGGATAGCGACTTTGTTTTATACTATGTAGTGATCATTAGTCTTGTTTTATCAAGTAAGAGTTTGTGTTCACCTGCAATTGGAAGATCATTGTATTAAAAGTGATTATGGTGTGAAGGACGTTGAGAATTTTATCATCGTTATCCACTTCATCAAAGTTTCATTATGGAGACTGTCATTATATACGTCACATGAAACTCTCGCAAGATTTACTGAAAATGTGTAACACTAACATTTCAATGCAATGCAATGAAGAAATAAAGAAAATACATTTATGACTGGCCTAAAAGGTCTTGAAGCCAGAGGCTTAAAACTAAATCTATTAAAAAAACAGATGACGCGCCGCGGCCACAGATCAGATAATAGTAGCAAGCTAGCCGCGGCGCCGCGCGTCTATTTTTTACGTCAATGTCAAAATGGCAGCAGGTCCAATCGCTGAAAGAAATCAAGGTATTTACTATTTTTTTTAAAATGAGCTCTGTAACAATAATTTATTCATGTTTATAAGCTTTTAAAATTTTATAATTATCATCCAGAGCATTTAAGATTTTGATTTAAAGAATTCTAACAAAATTATTATGTTTAGTTAGAGAGGTTACATTAGCTCTTCAAATAAACTCAATTTCCTTGTTTAATTTATTTTAGTAAATTGGTTAGTCAATGGTAAAGCTTAATCTTTTTAATGTTTGTAGATAGCGTTTGGTCAAGCTAAAGGATTTATAATTTTTTACAGATGCCACAATTTATGTGGGAGGTCTTGATGACAGGGTCTCTGAGACTTTACTATGGGAACTTTTTGTTCAAGCAGGACCTGTTGGTAAGTAAATAATTCTATTCATCATCCAAGTATCTTTACAATCTTTATATAGTGTTGGTGGCCCTTAGAGGCATATTATCTATGAATATTTACACAAATTAAGTACAAAAACACATTGTATTCTCTAACTCTAACTAGTCAATCAAGTCAAGTTAGGTGTGTCTGAGAACTTGAATTTAGACATAAAGTAACAAGAAGTATCTTACATATTAAGTATTGCAATCAGAAAATTGCACCCCAATTGGGTAGATGATACATAACTCTAATAGCCCATTCTATGTGATGTTTCTTAATATGGTGAGGATCCGTCTGATGACAGATTGAAATTGGTGCTTGGACTCCCAATCCCTAGTTTCATAATCAGTCAAAAGAAAGAGAACAATCACTGCAAAACTCTTAGTTCATCAGTACTCTATGTCAAATGAATAACAATTCTGGATGTATGATGTGAATTGATCAGTTACCTGTTAATTTAATGTTTCTCTTTTCAGTCAATGTTCACATGCCAAAGGACCGTGTAACACAAACACACCAAGGATATGGATTTGTTGAATTCATGGGTGAAGAAGATGCAGATTATGCAATCAAAGTAAGATATAAATTTATTACTGGGTTGAAGACTGGAGTTTGTTCAGGGAGTGCACTACTTTTTGTACTTTTATAATAATATTATTTAATTCAAATATACAACTAGATGACAAACTAGCTAACGTTCCACCTGGTGGTAAGTGGTAACCGCCACCTATAGACACCTGCAATAACAAGGAAAAAAATACTTGGTATAGCAGGAGCATTGACATCTTGAAACTTATATTGGCAACTTTTCCCTTCAATCTGAAACACAGAACTGTTTCGCGGCTAAAATAAGAAAGGAGGTGGTACCTACCCAAATGGCCCTACATATAGGCCTACCACCTAGTAAAATGTATCTGATAATATTATTTAATTATAAAATTAACACATAGTAATAAACTTCATAGAGTAATAGGTAACTTATAACATAATATCCTTACCTCATGAATGCCACTAGATGCAAGCACTGAAGTGGAAGAGGTTAACCCATCCAGTGCCACCAACGCACCATATGCGTTGAGCAAGATTACTATTTCATGCCACCAACGCACCGTATGAGTTACCTTTAACTTATTTTTAGGAATTAATACAAAACAGTAGAAATTTGTTTTAATCTGTGGTAACACATGTAAAAACACTGTCAGTTTTTGGTTCGAAATGTCAGTTTCATTTTGAAATTGATAAAAGTGTTAGCATTAATATGGTATAATTTACTTCATTATAAATTGAGTTTTATTGAGTGTTCACAGTTGCTTTTGAATTGGCAGACCAAGATAAGCAATATTCTTAATTTTACTGTTCATTTTCTTTATTTCATTGCATATTTCCATAATAAAATACACATGCATGCATACCTTGCGTTCAATGGCATAGAAGTGAAAATCATTGTTGGACAGTTTTATGCATGAGGAACAAGTCATGATAAAATTTTTGTAAGTCTATCTACCTACCTCCTCTTTTTCAACCAATATATTTTGTGTTTTTATTTACTATAAATAAAAAAATATAAATAGATAAAATAATAATAAAAAAATAATATATTTTTTTAATTAATAAAAACATCGTATCTTCTTACAGTCTATGTAAAAGTTTTTTATTTTATTTTGCATTTACACATAAATATTATATATATCTCAACACACTCTCTTATACCCATTATGTGAATCTGCTTGCCATTAAATTAATTAATCTATGCAGTTTTGAATGAAAATATAAAATTAAACATGTTGCCTATTACTTTTTAAACGCCAACGCAAATGGTGCGTTTACCGGGTTTTAGCGGTTTTTTGGTATTTGTTGGGTATTTTTAATTATAAAACTCATATATATGTATTTTCTATTGTAATCAGCAAAAATATTAAGTGGCACCAGGGTGAAGTTTTTAAATTTTAAGTGGCAATGAATGGGTTAATCCTCAACAGCTTTTTTTTTACTACAGCTTCTTTCTTAATTTGTCAATCAGTATTTGAGTAAACTTTCAAATATAAAGGCAAAGAAGTTGTAATTATATGGAATGTGTTAACCAAACTTCCTATAATGACTATCTAATTCTAAATGGTAGGTACTCCTGACTGCCTAAAGGATGGGGGAGTCACCTGGATATCTAGTTAAATATAGAAAAGAAGAATTAATTTTAATTGTATATTTTAATAATGCAAGTAGTTTTAATGCAAGAACTTGTAGGACATTTTTTGATTACACCAAGTTGATTTTTTTTTGTTACAAGTGTTACAACTAGATGACAGTTATTTAAGTAAAAAACATTATACTGATAAATAAAAATATAATCATTAAATAATTTTCATTGTGATAATTACAATGTTATAGTAATTTTCAAGATTATATTTTTTTATATCAGTGTAATGTTCTATACTTAACTGCTATCTATTTGTAACACTTCTAACATTTTTCTTTTTAATTAATAAACTTCGTTTAATGAAAGAATGTATTACAAATTCTTGCATTAAGAACTACTTGCATCACTAATTCAAACTTATATGAGACTGAAACAAGAGCATAATAGTAAAAAACTTATTCCAGGTAATGAATATGATAAAACTCTATGGAAAGCCTGTAAGAGTCAACAAAGCATCTGCACATCAGAAGAATTTAGATGTAGGGGCCAATGTTTTCATAGGAAACTTAGACCCTGAAGTAGATGAAAAATTATTATATGACACATTCTCAGCATTTGGAGTAATATTACAGACACCTAAGGTAAACATTTTAAAGTGCCTAGTCATTAGAATAGAAACATCTAATTGATTCATATGGTAAAAAAAAAACATGTAAGAATTTTATTATCGAGTGATAAAAAAAAAAGCTTTAACTATTTACTTTTGATGCACTTTGACATTTTAATAGAAGATCAATTTGTTCCAATTTCTTATATCTTTACTCATGCATAGGTTAGAAAGATCAGATGAATTTCTTCAGTATCAGGACTATATTTGTTTTTTTAGTTCCTCATGAGTACATAAGGCTATATATCAAGCTATACAATGATATTTATGGGTACTTAAACAATAAAAGCCTTTATGTTGGACACAATATTGCTTGATACTAATTTATTCTACTTATTCTGTATCCGTTTGCCCTAAATTGACAAAGGCTATCCAACCTCTTCCATTCATTCCTATCTCTTGCTGTTGTTGTCCATTTCTTCCCGGCAAACTATTAACTAGGTAACCAGTTTGTCTGCCCACCACTACTTATTTTGTCCTATCACCATAATTACATTTTTCACATTTGTTGTTTTTCTGATTTATTTTGTTTTCTGTATCCTGTCTGGTTTTCCAATGCTCAGCATGTTAATGCTGGCAAACCTCCAGTTTTCTGCTTTGTGCTTTAGTTAGGGCCCATGTTTGACACCCGTAAGTTCATACTGGAAGTATGCATGTATCAAAGAGATTGGATTTAGATTATAAAAAGAAAACAAGGAAAAGTGCTTTAAGATATGGTTACCATAATCAATGTAATAAGAGGCATTTTCTAACTGACTGTAAGGGTGATAACATAAAGAAGCAGGTTATCGGCGCCAACTTATGCAGAGTCAGTGGCCACCGTCATTAAGGATTACAAATCATAAGAATTCGAACAGAGCTAAAAACTGGATTCTGCCAAAACAGAAGATTCTGGCAAAAATGAAAAAAAAGAAGAAGCACCTCTTTTTTTTATATGATCACGCTCAGGGTGATAGCCATAAAGACATAAACTTAAGGAAGCAGGTAGTCGGCGACAGTAAACTGCTTCTTAAAGCTATCACCCTTATACACAATGTTTATCAAAACTTCTGTTTAATAAATTTGTAGCTACTAATTTTTTTACTGCAGACTAATTAATATATTTTCAGGTAATGAGAGATCCCGAAACTGGAAACTCGAAAGCATTTGCATTTATTAATTTCGCCTCATTTGAAGCTTCTGACGCTGCTATCGAAGCAATGAATAATCAGTATCTTTGCAATAGACCAATATCAGTCTCTTATGCATTTAAGAAGGATGTCAAGGGTGAAAGGCACGGATCTGCAGCAGAAAGGTACGATTTTTTTTCCACTAGACAATGCTTAAGATTATAATATTCAGTGTGGGACACTGGGCCCCAATCGCGCTAATTTACGACGTATTTACCAAAGCAAAACCAAAAATGTTCCGTTGAGCACAATTTGTATGGCACTTATTGACAGTATGTAGACCCAAAGACTATAGGAACCATTTATTAGATTTGGTAAACAACTCCTCAAATGCAAAGAAAGTTCCAATAAGTCAAGCGTGTTTTAACCGCAAATTTTAGGTCTCATTTGCCAAGCAATGCAAAAGTAATAATCAGTCAAGTTTCAATTTTGTTTCGGTTTGCTAAACTGCAGTTTGTCAGACAGAGTGGTGTATGTCTAGATACTATTAGACACAAAGGCCTTCTCCAGTGATCTGCGCCTCTCTGCCTCTCGCGAGTCTCACTCATAATGGCCAATACCTTTAAGTCATCAGACAACCTCATGTGCCGTCTGCCTCTATTTCTTTTAGGAAAAAGTCGGATTTTGAGGACCTTATAGCAGGGGTCTCCAAACTTTCCAACCTTAGGGCCATACTGATTACTCCAGTAAGTTCCGAGGGCCAAAACCATATTATATAACTAACCTTCTCCAAAATGAAGTACACAAAAAATGTTTACAGATCTAAATAACCTGATGAGCATCTTAAATCTCTTTTAATAATTGGTACAAGTAAAATTAGTCCACAACTACAAACTATTGTCAGTGGAAAATCTCAATTACATAAATCTCATTAGTATTTCATATGTCATTATGCTTGGTTATGTTTTTATTTAAAATGTATAAAATGTTAGTTGGATTCATTTCAATAATTTGTTAGTTATTATATACTGAAGTTAAATATTCTGCATATTATACATGTCTTTACTCATTACAATTCTGTGTTTTTTTAACCAACTTATCACAAAAACAATAACAATAAGCCTACAACAATGTTATGAGTAGTTAGCCCATGACCATATCAATGTATATGTCATATTAATAATTATTCAACATAAAATTAGAATACTTCAGTAAACTAAATTTATTTTGCTATAAAAAATATGTTCTCTAAAAGAAGTTTTCAAGTATGCTAGCTCACCGCAGGCCGGACAAAATCTGTCCGCGGGCCGGATGTGGCCCTCGGGCTGTAGTTTGGAGACCCCTGCCTTATAGCATTCTTAAATTTATCATACTTTAAATATTTCTCTAAATTGGAAACCATATAATTATGATCACTATTAGAGTAGTTTAGATTTTGATAAAGTATGCATGTCATACCAAGTCAGGCCTACTGGTCTGTTAATCTTGTTTGCAATGATGATGCGCATATGTGAACCCTAAAATTTATATTGGATCTGTATTATTATTATCTTGTATTTGGGGCTTTTCGGTCTTGTTAAGACTGATTTGTCACTGCGACCTAAAGATCTATTGTGACTTGCCACCAATAGTTTATAATAAAACCTTGATATGGGCACGTTCCATAAATTTTAGGATTTTCCCAACCTCAAGGGTCTCAACTTCATTTGGGTCAAAAGTGTGTCTCCCCAGATAAAGGCTTCGTTTGGTTTCGCGCTCCTGTGTACAGAATCTGCAAACATCCGAACCACTTAATTTTAGGTTGAATAAGTGTCTGTTCAGTTTGCAGTGGCCTGTCAAAGCTTTAATCATGGCACTCGCGTTACTCCTGCTGATTGGATCTGTATGTCTATGTTACTAATTGATTTTTTCGGTTACAGATTACTCGCAGCACAAAATCCGTTGTCTCACGCGGACCGTCCTCACCAGTTGTTCGCCGACGCTCCGCCGTCTATGATGGGACCAATGTTGATGGCTCCACCGCCTCCGCCAACGCCATCTCCGATGCCGCCCACCGGCCCACCAATGGGTGCTCGTCCTCCGCCCCCACTACCAATGTCGGCGCCTCCACCGCCTCCATCGTCGATGCCGCCTCCTGGACCTCCTCCGCCTCCCGGCCCGCCTCCTCCTCCGCCTCCGTTCCACCACTTCCCGCCTCCTCCTTTCGGACCTCCAGGTTTTGGTCCTCCGCCACCTCCTGGAGCTCGCCCTCCTCCCCCCTGGCGACCTCCTCCTCCATCATTCAGGCCTCAGTTCCCGCCAAGAGGACCACCACCGTTTGGGCATCCACCTTTCCCTCCTCATCATCCGCCGGAACCAAACTATTCGTATTGAGTGCTAGGTTAAGTCAATAAAATATAGTTTAATTTTATACATTTTATTGTTTTATTTGGGTAAAAGTCAAATCAATTATTGAAATAAGCAGTAGTAGTAAGGAAATTTGTAAAATTTTACTCTAATATCTTCCTTTTCATTGTTTTTTTATTTATGATAAATAATAATAATAAAACCGCTAGCATAATTTTTCCGTTTCCTATGGGTGAAACCAACGTTTTCTAATTAAGGACACAAGTGTAGGTAAAGGCGATAATACACGGTTCAATATTGCTGTCAATTCCATTGCTCCAATACATAGAGGAAATAACTTTAATGGCATACATTTGATTGTTTAATCTCATAGAAAGCAAAATTAGCTTTCAATGCAATTGAATCCAATATTTATTGATTCATTGAATCGAAGATTTAAACGTAAACACGAACATTGACTTATTCCGCGTTTCAATGGAATTGCTTTCAATTTGTTTGAACCGTGTATTATCGCCTTAATAATAATTTTATAAATAACTATCTGCTGCACCCGGCATGCTTTGCAATGTCCGTAATGAGAAAGCTGTTAGGTTTTGTAATAAGAAATACTTCATAATCCAGAACCTTTGCGGGCGTCCCTAGAACTTCCAGAATTTGGAATTCTTAGCCGGTACATGCAGCTCCTTATGGGTTCCTTCAAAAGAGGCGTGAAAAAGCACATTTTGGGCCGGCAAGATGGAGGCGGCTAGGGCAATGTCTAAACTGCACTAGCTGTCTTAGCATAGACTCTTCTTACCGCTCTGGTGGTGCTGAAAATGTTTTTTTCATTTTTTGTCTGTGCACATTAAATAGACATTTTTTTTATTAAAATTTAGACAAAATGAAAAAAAAAACCAATCTTTTACGTACCAGTATCTAGCCAACAGTTTTTTTCTGGAATATCTTCAATGTACAGACACGACTTTTACAGACTTTTATAGGTAACTGTTAAAAGTATAGATAGAAGTAGGTAACTAAGTAACTACCTATTAGGTTGGGGAAAAAGTCTTTTCGCATTATAGTATGTATGAACTTGTAATAAAATCTCTTTGGCTGTACTATTTGTATCTGGCTGGTTTTGGTATCATTAAAAGTTTAGATTTTAAAAAAAGATAATTCCAAATTCAAATTAGGAAAACAAAAATTAAAACCGACTTCAAAAAACTGAAAAGGATGAAATAATTAAATTTAAGTAGGTATTCATCCCCTAGAAACATATTTTTGGAGTCGGTGCTTTACTTGCTATTGTTTTTGGAAACCACTTAGCACCAACTCCAAAAATATGTTTGTAGGGGATGAATACCTACTTAAATTTAATTATTTCATCCTTTTCAGTTTTTTGAAGTCGGTTTTAATTTTTGTTTAAAATTTTTTTTTCACAATTTTTAGTGATAACTTTCTACGGTCGAAGCTAGATGGGTGACCGTCAACTTATATTGTTTCCTACTATCGTATCGTTTCACTAAAAAGTCGTTGGAAAAGCAAAAATTCGCAATTTCGCTTATGTAGATGATTTCATAATTTCAGCTTTTTTAAATTTAAAACCAAAGTACCCAACCGTTTTTGAAAAAAAATTTATGGGACCAAATGGCAGCTATTTCGCATCGAACAAAAAAAGAATCACGTAAATCGGATCAATAATCTCGCCGTAATCGGTGTACATACATAGAAAAAAAAAAAAAAAACATACCGGCCGAATTGAGAACCTCCTCGTTTTTGAAGTCGGTTAAAAATGTGTTTTTCATTTGTTTTTCGTACTGTCAAGATGAGTGAATCTAATGAAGAAATTCGATACATTTTAAAATTTTACTACAAAAAAGGTAATAATACAACGCAAGCCGCGAAAAAAATTTGCCATGTTATGCCAGAGTAGCACAAATTTGGTTTAAGCGTTTTCAATCCGGAAATTTTGAGTACATCTTTGACATCAAAATACGGATAAAATTGATGCCATTTTTGAAATACTGGAGGAAGATCGGCATATCAGTAGTTACGACGTAGCTGAAGAACTGGGAATTGACCACGAAACAGATTTGGCGCATTAAAAAAAAATGGGTACACAAAAAATCTCGATATTTGGGTACCCCACGAGCTCACTGAAAGAAACCTAATGAACCGTGTACTCATTACGTTGTAATAAAGAATCGCAATCATTTTTGAAGAAGCTGATGAAAAGTGGATTACGTACGACAAGAACGTGCGAAAAAGGTCGTGGTCAAAGGCCGGTCAGGCTTCACAGACTGTGCCGAAACCCGGGTTAACTCGCAACAAGGTGATGCTGTGTGTGTGGTGGGATTGGAAGAGCATTATTCATTGTGAGCTGTTACTACCGACCATCGATTCTGAACTCTACTGCGAACAACTGATGAGATTAAAGCAAGAAGTTGAGAGAAAGCGGCCGGAATTAATCAACAGAAGGGGTGTGGTTTTTCATCATGATAACGCTAGACCTCACACATCTTTAGCCACTCAGCAAAAATGAAGACAGTTTGGCTAGGAGGTGTTAATGCATCCGCCGTATAGTCCTGACCTTGTACTTTCAGATTTCCACCTGTTTCGCTCTCTTCAGAATTCTCTAGGCAGTGTCAGGTTAGCCCCATTCCGGTGCCGGCTGCGGTCTGTGGCTGCGGCCGGTTCTGGAGGGGGGCCTGGCGCTCTCCCTGGAGGCTGACTTCGGTTGGTTTTTGGGGAGGGCTGCCCGGAGGTGGCTTGATGAACTGCTTCGGCAGATCCCGGGCCACCTTCGTCATGGGCATAGTGGGAAATCGGAGATGGTTTAGTGGGTATTCCCAGTGCCGCCAATATCAGGTGCTTGGCGACCCCCACACAGGCCCACGCTAAGCCGGCGGTCCGCTGGAACAGTCCAGTGGTTTAGGGATTCGTCTGTAAGAGGATTCCATCTCCGTAAAAAAAAAAGACAGTGTCAGGTTAACATCACGAGAGGACTGCCAAACCCACTTGTCGCGGTATTTTGATCAGAAGCCCCAAAATTTCTATAGCAATGGGATCATGTCCCTACCTACAAGATGGCAAAAAGTTATCGAACAAAATGGTACCTACATTCTTTAATTAAATGTAAATATATTAAAAAATGTTTTGAATGAAACCTTTTTCCCAACCTATTATATAGTTACTTAGTCTATAGTAGGTACCTATTACCTACCCAACAGTTACTATAGTACCTATACTATAATTAGTAAGTACCTAACTATATAGTTACTTAGTTACCTACTTCTATCTTGTTGGCAGGATGATGCTGACGGGTGCAGTAGAAGTGAGATGGTAGACAAAAAGAGAGTAATTATGTTTTATGTATTTATTAAATTAATTAACGGAGGAGTACAACAACTTATAGTGGACGACCATGACACAAGAGGGTGTTACCATATAAAGTAATAAAAAGTTACAAAATTAAATGTTGCCTTATTTCAACACACCCCCTCAACAGTTGATTTTTAACTTTAAATTTTCAACATAAACATTGCACCCCCTTAATGTTATAGATACAAGTTTATTATTTAAGTCCTGAAACATTTCACTTTAGTTTTATTTATCTTTAAAACATTGTTACTTAACAAAAAAACTTTTATTGATGAATAGAAGTACTTTATGACAATATTCAGTTAATCAAACTATTTCTAAATTTTTGGAAATTTTCTTTGCCCAGTGGCTTTGTGAAAATATCTGCAACATTCTCATTAGATTGAACATATTTTAAAATTACAGTACCATCACAAACTTTATCCATTATATAATGATATTTTATGTCCACATGTTTTAACCTCTTATTACTATCTCTGGATGCTGATATTTTGATTACACTTTGATTATCCTCAAAAATATTTATATTAAAATCATAACCAAAATCAACTAACAATTGTTTTAACCAACAGCCTTCAGTTATGGTTAAACACAATGCAATATATTCAGCCTCACAAGATGATAATGATACAGACTGCTGTTTCTTTGTACTCCATGAAATAGGACAGTTAAATGCATAAAAAATAAATCCAGAAGTTGACTTTCTGTCTATTATATCTCCAGCCCAGTCTGCGTCACTATAACCCTGTAATATGGCATTCTTATTATACTTATATACTAATGACAATGCAATAGTGCCCTTTAGGTATCTTAGCACTCGTTTTAAACATTTATATAACATCATACTGGCACATTGTAAATATCTACTAAGAAAACCTACTGCTACAGCTATATCTGGTCTAGTATAACATGCATATAACAAACTTCCTATTATTCTTCTACAATCATTTTCTATTTCCTTACTTTCTGACTTTTCCTGTTTCAACAACTCAAAATTAAAGTTTTGTTCTAAGGGTGTAGATACTGTTTTACAATTATACATCTGATATTTAATTAACATTGTTTTCAAATACTTTTCTTGATTAATCATTGTAATAGAGTTTTTTATGTCTTGTTTGATGTTCATACCTAAATATTCACTTGCAAGGCCTAAGTCTTTCATATGAAATTTATTACTTAATGAATTTTTAAATGTTTTAATTTCTATATTATCATTTCCAAAATACAATAGATCGTCTACAAAGATCAATAAATATATATATTTATTATTATGTTTTTTAAAATATAAGCAAGGATCATTTTTAGATTTTTCAAAATTTTCTTTTAACATGAAATCATTGAATTTTACATTCCAATATTGAGGAGATTTCTTTAAACCATACAATGATTTTTTAAGTTTAACTATTTTTTTATTATGTAATTGCATATATACCTTTTCCTTTATGTCGCCGTGTAGGAAGGCTCCAACAACGTCCATCTGGTATACCGGTAGCTTCTTTTGAACTGCTACAGACATAAGTGTTCTAAAAGTTGTAAGACTTGCAACTGGAGTGTATGTATCATCATCACAGTTCTTTTGCTCAAACCCTCTGGCTACTAGTCTGGCTTTATATAATTTGTTACCTTCTGCTTCTTTTATTTTAAACACCCATCGGCTACTTATGAAATCTTCTCCTGATGGCACATTATCTACTTCTTCCCATGTGTCATTTTCCTGTAGCGTTGACATTTCTCTTTCAACGGCTTCCAACCACTTGCCTTTGTCAGGTCTTGCCATTGCTGCTTCAAATGTCATCGGCTCTTCACCCATGCTAAAGAAGTTTATGTCATAGTCTTTCATCCAATTCGGCGGTTTTCTTATTCTTTTCTGTGTATTTTCTTGTTCATCAGTAATTGTTTCATTATCAGGTAAGTTAATATCTCTTTCTGTTTCTGATAAGCTCTCATATAACTCACTATCATTTTTCTCTTCTGTTTCAGATTGCATCAGCTCTTCATCATTGTGTATGTCTTCGTGTAAATCTTCTATGGTGTCTTCTGGGATCAAGTCCGGTTCAGGTAAGTGATTTTCTGTTTTTGCATTGTTATAAGTATTACAATTTCTTTCTATAACTATAATATCCCTCTTTATTTCAATATCATTTTTGTTTGGTAGGTATATTCTGTATCCTTTACTGGTTTCTCCATAACCAACAAATTTTCCAAATTCTGATTTGTAATCCCATTTTAATCTTTTTTTATCAGGTATGTGCACTGCCACATCCTTTCCAAAACTGTATAATTTTGTAATATCAAATTTAGATTTATTGTACCATATTTCATAAGGCGTCTTGTCCTTTACTCTACTTTTTCCTGTCCGATTTAATACATAGGTTGCTGTGTTGGCAGCTTCTGCCCAAAATTCTTTTCCAAGACTACTCTCAGCTAACATGGATCTAGCTGATTCAACTATGGTACGCATTTCACGTTCTGCACAGCCATTTTGTTCTTGAAGATATGGGATACTTTTCTCATGTCTTATACCATTTGACGTAAAAAACTGTTTTAAGCTCATATTATCGAACTCTTTCCCATTGTCGCTTCTCATTATTTTTATTCTATGGCCTGTGACATTTTCACTTTCTTTAATAAAATTTCTGATTTGTTCAACAGTTTCACTTTTATGTTTCAAAAAGGATATTTTACGAAATTTTGAATAGTCATCTATTAATAGGAGAAAATATTTAGAACCCCCAAGAGATTCACATTCCATAGGGCCACATAAGTCCATGTGTATAAGGTCTCCTGGCCTCTCACCTCTGGTATCACTTTTATTAAATGGAAACTTATGATGTTTGCCTTGTAGACATGATATACATGTTTCTATGTCACCTTCTTCATATTTTATATTATTTTGTTTCAGGATATTTTTGACTTGGTCAATGTTCTGGTGACCGAGCTTCGAGTGCCACTCAGAAAGTCCACTGCATGACTGACCAATCATACCACAAGGAATTTCATACTTAAATTCCATTACAAACATTTTGCCTTGTCTCTGAGCTATTGCTTTTATTAAATTATTTTTAATAATTTCACATGTATTTTGATTACACAACACCTTGTAACCTTTGTCCATTGCAGCAGTAATTGAAAATAAATTCACCTTTAAGTCTGGTATAAATAACACATTATACAAAGTTGTAGGTATCCAGTCCTTTCCATTAAAGGCACTAAGCTTAATTTCACCTTGTCCATAGGCTTTTATACAAGAACCATCGCCAATTAAAATGTCTTTTGGCACTGATAAGGTTATAAAGTTCACAAACATATTTTTGTTTTTACACATGTGCTCTGAGGCACCACTGTCTAGAACCCAGCAGTTTAGGTCTTCTAAATTGTCAACACATGTAAAGTTTATTCCTGACATTATAAAAGCATTCTTATTATCACTGTTATTGTAATTGTTTTTATGATTATTTTTATTTTTGAACCAACAGTCTTGTTCTTTATGATTAAACTTTTTGCAAATTTTACACTGCTTATTGTTTCTGAAATTATTGTTTTTGTTCACTGTATTGTTAGTTTTATATTTACAGTCCTTTTTGTAATGACCAAATTTTAAGCACTTAAAACATTTTCTTTCACTTTTAAAATTTGTTGATTGTGTTGTTAATGCCATTTTTTCTTCATAGCTATTATTGCGTTGCTCTTCAATCATCAATCTTGATATAAGTTCTGACAATTTTCTGCTTTCACAGGGTACTGAGTCCCAAGCAGACACAAAGTGTCGATAGCTTTCTGGCAAAGTACTTATTATTTTGGTGATAAGCATGCTCTCCGAGATTTCACCACCTACTTGTTTTATTCTATTTACTAACTCTTCCAGCCTTGATATATAAACTGAAATTTCTTCATTTTTATTGTAGCTCGACTCGAAAAATCTTTGTTGTAGTATATGCAAAGATGTATCGGATTTTGACTCGTATATTGAGCATAACCTTTCCCATATTTGTTGGGCTGTTTCACAGTTCGCCACTTGTAATATATTTTTGTGAGTTAATTTAGTGACAATTATAGATTGCGCCTTGGCATCACGTGCCGTCCATTTTTCGTCGGCTATATCTTGTTTTTCCGTTCCATCTACGATTCCATAAAGGTTTTGTGCTTTCAAAATAACACGAACTTGGAATTTCCATGATGTCCAATTACATATTCCTTCTAGTTTAATTTGATTTTCTGAGGCGTCCTCCATTTTGTTTCACACCGTTGACCCGGCGATTTTTCTTTGTAACTGCTTGACCGCGTACACTGCGCTTTACCCACGCTTTTCTCTTTTTTTGTCAAACCACTCAACACCTGGGCCCATAACCTGTTGGCAGGATGATGCTGACGGGTGCAGTAGAAGTGAGATGGTAGACAAAAAGAGAGTAATTATGTTTTATGTATTTATTAAATTAATTAACGGAGGAGTACAACAACTTATAGTGGACGACCATGACACAAGAGGGTGTTACCATATAAAGTAATAAAAAGTTACAAAATTAAATGTTGCCTTATTTCAACATATCTATACTTTATAAAGAGTTACCACCTATAAAACTCTGTAAAAAGTCGTGTCTGTACATTGAAGATATTCCAGAAAAAACTGTTGGGTAGGTACTGGGACGTAAAATATTAGATTTTAATTTTGTTTGTGCGCATTAGGCGAAATGCGCTGATCCTCCTTGGAGTAAAATAATCCCTTGCGCTGAACAGATATTGATTGGATTTCTCTGTATGAAAGCTTTAGGTTCAACTTAAGCAAACCATGTTTCTCAATCGGGTGGGTAGAACCCACAGATCTATGTTCTGTGGTAGAACCAGAGATATAGCTTGACCTATCCGTAGTAGGTACCTATTAACCATACAACGATGAGGTCGTGTGGTCGTGGCACCCCATGGTGAATTGGGCACAGGCTATTTGAAAACTATTTTACGCGGATGAAGCGAGAAGGTACCTACTTAACTATGTCATGAAATCGAATTATAGTGACGTAAGTCGTAGAACAGAGGGTTAGACAAGATGCGAATTGACAATCGCTATCGCTAAATGGAAAAAAATGATTTGACATTTGCGATCGAAAGTCGTTCGATGCCATAAGTCAAATCCTATACATTTTCCGCTTAGCGTTACCGAGTATCGAAAGGCATTTCGTCTAGGCCCTCAGTTCTGTCGCACAAGCGTTTAACGCCCATCGGTTAGTCGAACTCCCGTCGTAGTAACTATCTAAAAAAATCTACTCATATAATATCGCTAGTCAGCACTCCTAATAAGGATAGGTAGGTACATACGAGTATAAAATAGCGGATTCAGATAATGAGTTCCATTACTAGGTACAGCCCGACGCCGATTTCTCTCATGCTGCTCACCGGATACAGCCGCATTATTTATTCAGATGAATGGGTTCATTTGCATGAGGAAATATCGCAGGAATAGAGTGGACCGATCGTAAGCTACATAGGGTTGCAACCGTTGCAAGACATCGAGTTTTCCTTTATAAAATGTATTGCAAAATTGCATAAAATCTATAACAATGTAGCTACCTACATTAGACCTCATTTATACAGCCTGGCCATCACAACTCACCGCACGCGCGTCCTGCGACTTGCGACTCGGCAACCACTGCGCGCTGTCTCGATGTCGGCCTCGCAGCGCGTCGTCGTGACCGCGCAGTGGTTGCCGAGTCGCCGCCCCGTCGCCGTCGCCCGTTCCCGTGGCCAGGCCTTACTCTTAGGTGGGTACATAAAGATCGGAGATAAATAGACCCACCTACCTAGATTCTTATCTCTACCTACTCTATATTTTTTTCATACTTACGTTATGGGTGGCAAACAAAGATGCTTGGCCTGTCTGGTGGTAAACTGTCACGCGTCGACTATAGACGTTCGTAGTAATATTATTCTATGTTCTTATTGGGCACTGTAAAAATTTAATCGCTCTGCTCCCAATATATAATGTAGGTAACGCTTTCATATTCTTATAAAGCCAGTATCCCGAAATGACAATGGTTAATACCTACCTACTACTATGCCCCTTCCTCAATTAACTTCTTATAACTCTTTACTCTACTTAGGTACTTCGTCACAATGGGTCTGGCAACTAAAATATTTAGACGAAGATTAAGAAAAGTCACATAAATAAATAAAATAAAAAAACGATAGAGAGGCCATCTCTAGCTCGAAGATATTGCATACGGAATGATTTTAGATGCTTTTTGATAGGACTCCAGTTTTCTTATTGGATGCAGTCATCTGTGTGACAAAACTGGACGTGATAGCCTTTTAAGCGAGCTTCCTGCCGGTTGCACATATAAATTTTGTTGTGAATGCACCGAAATAATGTTGGGAGGCATTTCCAGGCGACGACATACATGCTATTTATCATGATATATGACCTAGTAAAGTCCAGAAAACTACCTCCTACTATCGTTGTTCCGTTAATTTCCGTTTATCCTACCTCCGGTAAATCTTTCAAAACGTTGTTTATAAGCACAGAGGCGCACAACTACAAATTTTGACTGACCCATCTCGACTATGGCGAAAGTTGCTCTGTTTTCCTAATGGAAATCAAAGCGCTCAAACGAGCTCCTCCATATATATATACCTACCTATAATTAGGTTTTTTTCGTACATCAAGGATGACAAAAAAGTAGATAGGTATATGGCAAATCTGATGGTAAACGGGGAGCCATATAGGTACACATTTAAAACAAAGGGCAAGGTATTAACTTACGCTTTTCACACCTAATTAATCTGTCAAGCGATGATGTACCTCTGGAGGTCTATGATAATTGAAAAATCAATTGTGTCTAGAATCTGATGCTTGACGGGTTAAAATCAAGAGAAAGCTAGAAGACTATGTTGACAGTACAGGGAAAAGTTCTACCTCGAGCTCTGGCGACCTTATTCATCACAGAAACACAAAACTAGGAAAGTAGTTTCATTTAGGTGAGATCTTTTGTATTACCTTATTTTTAAGACTCTTACTAAA